>OY997592.1:17487431-18704330 GCA_963921825.1 Erodium maritimum | reverse complement strand
CCAGATGGAAACAACTACAAAAGGTGATGTGGACATAAATTGCATCATTTTTGGATGTTTTTATCCCGTATTCTTGAGCTTTTCAGTCTTAGGGTTGTTGAATTTGGTCCACTTTTCTCTCGTTACTTGTACTTTACCTCTAATTGTGTTTTGTAGGTTCTTTGATCGAAAAATGGTTAAAATGGAGGGAAAACTTAAGAAGTTTTGGAGGCTACATGATCTTACGAAGGGCATAACTTTCTCATCCGAACTCCGCTTGCCTCATATTATATGTCAAATCGAAGGGAATTCGGATTTCTATCCATCGGATTCGTTCCAGCCCTCATTCAGGGTCGACTTCAAGGTCGTTCCGGCCATCTTTCCAGGACGGATTCAAGCTTGGTCCGGCCCTTATTCCGGTCTCGAATCAAGCCCGGTCCGTCCCCCATTCTGGACCAGTTTTAAGCATGTTCCATCCATCACTCTGGCTCGCGCTTACTTATCTCCTTTTTCCAGATCCGAGTTCAAGAGGGAAAAGAGGAAGCTTTCCTCTTCCCAAGTCCGATTTAGAGAGGAAAAGGGCAATTGAGGTCTTATAAATCAGGGAGAACGAAATTAAAGAGAGATATCTTGCGTCGGGTATAATCCTATAGAAAGGGCTAAGGATGGAGAGTTTTAAAGATTGAAGGAGGACCAACTTTGCCAAGTATCTTTTGAGAAGAGAGTTTGAGAATAGAGATTTAGGGCTTGAATTCATCCATTTTAATCCTACCTTGGTGTTTATTTCTACAACTCTTCAATATGATAATTGTTTATGGTTGCTTTTCTTCTTCTTCTTCTTCTTCTTCTTCTTCTTCTTCTTCTTCTTCTTCTTCTTCTTCTTCTTCTTCTTCTTCTTCTTCTTCTTTCTCCATGAATAGCTAAAACTCCATAATCTAGGGTTACGAGGGATTAGAGGCTTGAATTGTCATGTTTTAAATGTCATAATGTTGTGAAAGCTGAATCTAGGTCAAGGTTTATTATTGATTTACTCTTAATGCTCTATCTCCCTTGTAGGCTTTATACTTGATGTGAATTAGGATCCAACACTTCTGAGATGAGGATCGTAATCAGTCTCAAATCATTAACAAGTTGGGTTTAAATCTAGACTAGGGATAACTAGGTTAACACAATTGCAATAGTCATAGATTTACTTCGAAAGTTAGAAATTATCAAAGAATTTAGTGCTTTGGGTCTTCCTACACCTCGATTCGGGAGAACTAGGTGGTTAGATTCTATTAGGGTCCGAAACATTCGAACGAAGTAAAGGACTAGTTTAAGTAATAATTTGTTGCCCCTATGATAGTCAACTTCATAAAAACTATCGATGTTCAATATGTGGGAATGATCTCTATGAACCATATCCTGGATTGCTTTTTCACTGTTTCTAATCTCGTTTGATTTGCCTGAATATTTGATTGACATTTTGCATATTTATCTTTTTTTTGCATGATACTTAAACCAAAATCATCTTTCTATACGAAATAGCTTAACTACGATTTGAAATAGAAATTTCTTGTCTTGTGTTCCTTTGGGTACGATACAACCAGAACTTACATTCCAAATGCTACTTGATGATCAGTACGCTTTCTGTGCCTGTTTTCTGTGCTAAAATCGCAAGGTGTCAAGTTAATGTACGGACCTATCCAGCTAGTAGATTTGGGATCCGGGGGTGGGACGGTAAGATGGTGGATCGTTCTACGACACTCCGGTCGGGTTACCCCGACGAATCAAGACTACATGCCGATCGGTTCCTTTCGAGCAAAGCTTCCCAATTTTTTCTTGTAAACAAGATCTATCATGACTCATGAGGCGGTTGGCCAGTCACCTATGCAACTCTTGTCAATGCTCCTTAGGAAATTTCAAACCTTTGACGATTTATTGTTTTCTATGTTTTTATGTTTTCTATTTCAGTTCTTAGTACGTTGGTATTGTCATCTGTTGTCTACGATGCAAAGTACACGTTTTCATGGGTCCAAGAGCGTTAGAAAACCTATAGGGGTTTCAGACATATTCTGGAGCCCATGGTCTTTTAACCTGTTTTTTTTACTATCGATTGCCATGATTAATAAAACACCTATGTCTTCACGCTTCAAAAAAATTACAATTTATTTGTTTAAGTATTTAATTGAATGGTTCAAAACAACATCAAATAAGGATTTAGATCCTAAGCCGTCCGACATGACCTTCGAGAATTGACAAAGAATTATTTCTCTACTCTTTTATATATGAATTATACTATGTGTAAAAATTATAAATATATAAAACATATAACAAAAAGTCTCAAAGACTAGTAGCGAATTTCCTTTGCGTAATTAGGTTACCTATGCCTTCATCTTCCTCCTATGTCGTCGTCTCGACCACCGTTGCAGCCTCCATGGCTCTTCCCTTATAATAGGGTAGTTCTCCCACCCTCTAGTTATCCTATCTCCTCCTCACCTCTTCCATTCTGGCGCGTTCCGACTGCGTCTCAATCCCACAGTCTACCACTCGAGCCGTCCTATCCTCCTATAATTGTCATCACCAACACTACCTAGAGCCGGGTAGTCTACTATGACCTCTTTCCGGGGTATTTCCATTCCCACCGACGAGGAGGAGGTTTGATTATACAACCCCCTTAAAGCTCGTTGGGATTGAATATGGAGCATCTCCTCTAGACAGAGTGAACGGTACCTCGGGAACGAGGACTACCTGCACAAGAGGATTTTATGACCCTTACCTTCACTCAGGATGGACGGAAGACTATGGAGAGGCCTATCAGCACTCACGGTCCCCCCGATTTCCTAGATCGTAGTCAAGACGAAAGAGGTCACAAAGAACTGTTACCTGACTAACGAGGCCTAGAAGGTGGAAAAGGGGGGATATCACCCAAATACTAGTCCCACGGTCTACCACTCTAACCTACATCTCAGTCCCACGGTCTACCACTCTGGACCTCCTATCCTCTAGTCAATTGTTATCACCAACACTACCTAGGGTCGGGCAATCATCCCCGACCTCTTTCCTGAGCATTTCCATTCCCACCGACTACATGCAGGCATAGGGACATTTGCAGCCATGGATCTAGTGTCCGTGCACTTGGATAAGGAGGTTCTTTTTTAGAGTAGGCACAAGGCCGAGACCTCCTCTTTTGGGCGCCCCATCGGACTCAATTGTGGTTGAGACCATTCATGATCACTTTGGAGTGTTCTCGTCGGAGGACGAGGAGGATGATGACGATTCTGTGGTGATGGTCCCCGAGGAGGTTATTCCGGCAACAACGATCATGAGGTATCACCATGCTATGGTTGGACGGATAGTGGCAGATATTTCCTGTAACCCCGACACGTTTTGCTTGATCATGGTACAACGCTGGAAGGTGTGGGGGATAAAGGTCGAATGGTTATCCAAGGAGGTAGTGGTGTTCTACTTCCCGAGCAGCACGATAGGGAGAACATTCACCACCGTGGTCCATGGGGCTTTAGTGGCTACCTGTTGATCCTGGTACCCCTATTCCCGGGCATGCAATAGAGCGCAATATCGTTCCATTTCATGGAGATTACGGTTAGCGCGTTAAATGTCCCTAGGGATGCCTAGACGACCCTCATCCATTTGCTCCTCGCCAACACCCTAGGAACCGAGGTGCTCTCAACGCCAATACCGACACACCACTATGGGATGACTACCTATGGTTCCAAGTTAGTCTGGATGTTGATAGACCCTTTCGGAGATAGATCCGTCTCTACTTCTCGGGCCACAAAGAGCCCATTAACATCGACCTCCAGTATGAGCGGCTCCCGAGGGTATGGAAGACTCAATCATCGCATCAGGAGCTGTTAGGGCCATCTACTGGGAGTGGGACGGGAAAAGGTCTTATTTGACGACCCCCTTAGAGCCCCTCTAGAATTGAATACGGAGCAGCTCCTCCGGACGGAGTGGACGGTACATAGGGAATGACGGCTACCTCCAGAAGAGGATTTCGTGGCCCTTACCCTCACTCAGGAGGGACATAAGACCTGGGAGAGGCCTATCGGTACTCATGTCCCCCGGTTTCTTAGATCGAACGTCGAGACGGACGAGGTCACAAAGACCGGTGACCTGACTAACGAGGCCTCGAAGGTCTAGACTGTGGAGAAGGGGCATATCACCTAGCCACCCCTATTGGAGCCCTACCCGATCATGGACACCCGTTGCCCACCCCAAGGAGGTGAGATAGCTCATTGGGCCAATTGGGCCAGACCATCAACCGACGGGGAAGTAGAAAGAACTTTGGGAGCAACCCGGAGGCTTGAGACCAAAAAATCCCAAATGATTGAAGCCAAAGGGGTGGGGGAAAGACGAGCCATTATTATACCCGACCCACCAGTTACAGGGTGTTGGAGAAAACTGCTTCTTTCATGAGTTGGCCTCGGGGTTGGGTGGATGGTGGCCTACCCCTCCACGACCTAGGACCGGGTCTTTTAGACCGATCCCGAGTGGGCGAAGGATCCCCCTCGTCTTATTTTTCCGTTTTTGTGTTTGGTACTTTTCTTTTATGTTTTTAGGATGTTGGCATTGGTTCTGCTTGTCTACGATGCAAAGTAGAATCTTTCTACAGGTTCAATAGCATCGAGAAATCTGTAGTGGACTTAGACATATTCTAGAGCCCACGACCCTTGACCTAGTTTCTATTACTATCACTGATATTATTAATAAAATACCTTTGTCGATTTTTTCAATATATATACATATACAAAGATGGTATCTAATACAAATTGTCCTTATCGTGCCAACTAAGAACCAATATGAGTCGTCGGATTCGCGAGATTAGATGGCCTACATCTTGTCATGCGCGGTGGCAATTTTGTAAATAACACGAACTTTTCCGCGCCTTTGACCGCATTGTAGCGCATGTTGACCACGCATGCAGTGCACAAGGTACCAACACCCCGTATATGAAAGGTATCAGCACTTGTGTACGTAAGGTACTAGTACCATTACATGTAAGGTACCAACATTGTGCATATAGTATCATCACTCTGTATGTTAGATATTAATACTATGTACGTAGGTATCAATACTCTGTATGTAGATACCAACACCGTGTTAGGTAACGTACCAGTACTTGGTGCGCGCGCCTATAGAGGAGCGTCACATGTCAGCATCTTGCGTGCTCTAATGACGTCAACGCACACGCATTTTGTGGCTCAGAATTTTCCTTAGTTTGAACAATAAGATGCGGTTTGTATTTGATATATAAATACATGTAGGGTCGATATACGGTAAAAACCGTCATTAATGTGCAAACTACGAATTCACAAGAGAGCAACACGTGTCCTTTACGCGTGCACGCAACTCTGGTACCCCTCATGCAAAATGCTGGTACCTTACATACACAAAAAAGTGTTGGTACCTTACATACAAAAAAAAATGTTAATACCTTACATACACAAGTACTGGTACTGACATACACAAGTGTTGATTCCAACATGCAAAGTTGTGGCACCAGGTACCATCACTTTGCATGCACGAAAAAAGACACGTGTCGGCATTATATGAAAGGTACCAACGCTTTGCATGTTGGTACCAACAATTTGCATGCGTGAAAAAAGACACGTGTTAGCATTCTATGTAAGATACCAGCATTTTGCATGGGGGTACCAAAAATGTGCGCGCACGAACAAAAGTTGCGCATACGCACAAAAAACACATGTCGCTCTCTTGTGGGTTCGTAGTTTGTACAATAAAAATGTGTTCTCATTTATATTGAACCTCTCTCTGCATATGTAACATATCACACAAATTCCAGTAAATGCTATAAAAATCTCAAAATAAAAATATAGTTTTGAACCTAACTCGTCTAATCGTTAACTAATCGCTCCACTTGTTTAAAACTCTTGACTATATAAAGGGTAAACTACAAATGCATACCCTTAAGCTTAAGTATGCACGTTTAACCGATGAATACCCTAAAGTTTAAAGTTAACTGATGCATACCCTGAAGTTACGAGTTGTAACTCAAAACCCCTCCGTCAGTTAAAATGACGAAAATACCCTCAACTACACTTCAATAATTATGTTAAACAAATATTTAAAAATTACTTTTGTTATATATATATATATTTACTTATTAAATGAATTCATTTTTGTTTAAAAAATCACTTCATTTATATTTTTAAAAAATTATTAAAAAAATCACTGAGGATATTTTTGTCATTTTAGTTGACAGAAGGGGTTTTGAGTTATAACTCGTAACTTCAGAGTATACATCAGTTAACTTTAAACTTCAGGGTATTCATCGGTTAAACATGCATACTTAAGGGTATGTATTTGTAGTTTACCCCTATATAAATACCATCGTATAAGGATCCATTTTTAGAATACCCATGAAAAAGTACTAAAATATATCCTGAAAGTACAACCTTTTGTTACGGAACATGGTTTAAGAACGTGTGGGAATAATAGTCTCTATGTTGGGGCCAGAAAAACAATTGTTCCTAAACTCCACCAAATCAGCTGACTTCGTTAAACAAAGTAGAGTAACAGAGAGACTATAATTATACAGTAACAGAGAGTAATAAAAGGAAAGAGTGACAGAAGAGCAAATACCTGATCCTACTTACTTTGCGCCATGAACTTTGACTTGTTGAGGTCAAAGCTCTTGTAGTAGTTTTTTTGTGTGTGTTACTTGTTACTGTGCGCGTGTTTATGCGACCTACTACTGTGTCTACAGGTCTGGTCTGGTCTTCGTTTTTATTTATGTTTTGTTTAGCTTTAAGAATGACACTCGAGTCCTCTTCGATCTTCATTGTCCTCAAAACATAAAGGACACTCGTTTCCTGAGCCTGAGGCCTTCGCTTCTGTTCTGAGATTGTCTCTCATCCATTGCATGCTATTGCTCTATCCATCTCTCTTCGCAGAATTGCAGAGTCTATCTCATGTTCATCTCCTTCCAGCTATCACCTTTAAAGGTAAGTGCTTTTTCATTTTCTTGGGATTTCTGCTACTGGGTTTTGGGATTTGAGTTCTGGGTTTGTGGCATGTCGGAGGGCGATCAAGCTTTCCACACCCATCAAGCTCAACTCTTGATTTCTGATTTTTCTCCTTTTTTTGCTGTTGAAAGAAAGGTTGGTGTTTTGGACTGATGTTGTTTTGTGGTCTAAATGTAACAGTTAATCTTGTGAAGCGGTTAATAATGTTTTTTTTTCCTTTTCAGTTTTGACAAAAAGATTTTTTTATGCTGTAAGCATCTGGTCTGGATTATTGGGGAAGACCATAGACTAGGATATTTTTTTATCAGAGAATCTTTCTGCTGAGTACTATATGATGGGTTTTTGAATATGAAATATGGGCTTTTCTTAGTTTTTTCTCTCCTGAATTTGATGAAACAAAATTCTCTGCTGAAATTGAAGTACCCTATGATTGGAGCTTGTTGTTGAGGGTATTTTGGAACCATCTCATGAGGATTTCTCGGGTATGATTAGTAGCATGTTGCTCTGCTCTCTAATTTCATGATGGGTTTTAGGATTGATGATGTGCTGTTTGTGATTAAAGTGCTCCTCCTTATAGTTAGATTCTATAACTTTCCAAAAATCTGGGTTTGGTTGCCACTGCTAGCTCTGGCGCCTATGTTCAACATTTAGATAAGTTGGTGATGCATACATGAACTTGCATATTGCATATGCCATTTATTGCTAATTAGATCCAGTTTTGCTGTTGTTCAGTTCAAAAAATTTCTGCTTTTGCCTCTTATCCTTGCTGATTGTTTTTTTAAAGGGACGTGAAAAGAGACTGAACATGTGAAAAAATTAACTTTGTATTTCAGAACTTGAAATACTTGCCTCATGAAAACTAAATTGTTTTAGGGCAAACAATATAATGGGCCGTTACTTGTTGAAGATATATAATTTACATCTTATCTTCTAATGGTCTTTCTTTTTACGCATAATATGGATGCTGCAGTTTTTTTATAAGAGGAGAGTAGAAGTATTGGTTGTCCATGAAGTTGTTCAAAACTTGGAATTGGTTGACGAGGAAAAGAAGTCCTGTCTTTGAAGGAGTAATTACTTCTAGAATCTTTTCTTATCAGTTTTTTGCTTTTCTTTCGTTCTTGTAGAGTTTTTTGGGAATAATTTGTTTTGCCTTATTTAAGGGAACGATAGTGTTCCTAATTATATGTGCTGGGCAGGGAAAATGCGGATTGAAGATGAAGCGGCTTCCATTCATGGGGACTGTATGTTTAGTAATGCTGTTTATCGTGTATAGAACCACAAATTATCAGTACCAACAGGCAGAGGTATTAAATAACCTTCTTGGTGCTACCTGAGTTCCATCTCTTAGTATTAAATAGATTAATGCTGTGCTGCCTTTTGGGTTATGCAATTTTTTTTTCTTGTTGCCACTGGGAAGTCCTTATCTCGTTTTCTTCTTCCCCTTGTCATCAGATGGAAGCTATAATAAGTCCCTTTGGCAATTTAAAGGTAATAGTTTTGTTGCTTTTATTATGATATTACCATATACATGTTTTGATATGAGATTATATGAGTTGCACCTGATTCCTTATTGCATTGCTCCTAATTCTATGGAGCTCTATCTCCTATTTGTATGAGTTGGATAGTGCTAAATCTTTCTTGTGCTTTTCTTTAGGAATCACACTTGACTTCTGCAATGCTGCGCAACTTGCCACGTGGTATTATAGAACGGCATTCCGACTTGGAGCTGAAGCCTCTATGGTGGACTCATGGTTTGAGGTCCAAGGTTTGTGTTGATTCTCTTCTACTTCGGAAGCTCTTGAGTCTGACTTTCGGTTCATGTATGAATGTTTCTATTGCTATGCAGGTTGATGAGTCCATCAGTCATAACTTACTCGCAGTCGCGGTCGGAATTAAGCAAAAGCAAAATGTTGATGCTATTGTTCGCAAGGTATTTTTTGTATCTCATTTCTGGGTTTATAATAAAATTCATGGAGCAAAGTCCATTCCTTATAATGGTATTTGTGGAATTCAGTTTCTTTCAGCGAATTTTACTGTGATTTTGTTCCATTACGACGGGCTTGTGGACGGGTGGTCAGATCTTGACTGGAGTGGCAAGGCTTTGCATGTAGTTGTTCAGAATCAGACAAAATGGTAAGATTGACCAACCATTGATCTTTTAGAAGTTTATAAAACATGTTGTTAACTACATATGTTATCTCAGATCAGTGTCATGCAGTGGCAGTTTAACAACCTCGCATTATTTCACAATTATCTTATAATTTTGGAATGGCATAGTTGTGTTTTTAATGACACCAAATAAAGGGTCAAACTGTAAGTGCATGTGTCAACAAGTAAGAGTGATAAATAATAAGAATGTGTACCCACAAGCACAACTAAGACAACACTTAAGTTCGAACTCAATGGGATGTTGAGGGCCTAAGAGAAATTTTCTAGTCCCTAAGCAAATAAATCATTGATTAAATATAGGTTTTTATGCTCCTAATTGATTTTACATCTAACGATTGATCTCCTATGTCAAAACCTACTAATACAAGGTTGATCAAGCCAAGCATAGCATGATGGACTAATTGAACAGATCAGAAACTTTTAGATTAGAATAACAGGAATCATAGTTCAAGCATACATACAATTATGAAGTTAGTTCATGGTTGTGCATGTGTCAACAATAAGCACAACCATGAACATCTTAAAAGCAGAATTAAGCCCTAATACTCAAACAAACATAAGAACAGAGGGCACAAGTAGTAGATTAGTCAATGCTCTTGACACTACTTCAATCACCGGATGGATCTTGCTCCAAGGATGAGGAGCGACTCTCCACAACACAAGTTTTCTGTCTGAAGTTTTGAGTATTAGTCCTCCAACCTAAAAATGTATGGCAGTACTGATAGGGTCTTCAGAATAGCTGAAAACATGAAATTTTTGTCTGAGCCATGGCCCCGTTGCTACAACCTTGTTTTTGCAGTGCTCGGTGTTTAAGGCCACTGCCCCATTGCTAAAAGGCAATTGGACACAGAAAAATTCTGCACAGTTCACTACTTCAAAACCAATTCTTGATGACCAAATGAACCATGAATTTCATGTAATTACCCATGCTGTAAAGCTTGAGAAGTCTACTGCATCTATGGTGAGAACTATAAATTCAATTGGAGTTGTTAAGAATGCAACAATCCCATTTTATCCTTCAGGAGTCAGAATTTAGCAAAAGCTACTTTTATCCAATTTAGCTCCTTTGCTTCCATATTTCTACCTTTGGCTCCAGAAATTGCAAAGCTACATAAACCATGCAATGTGCATTTCCCACTTGGGTTGGCCGGATGCTCAGAGAGCTCTCTCATCTCCTTGAGGCCTGAGATTTGAACCCCAGTGAGTACATCTGCTTGGGAGCAGGTGTGGGTGGAGGTTAGGTTAGGAATTGGATTAGGCTAGAGTAGGATTTCCCCGCATTCTTGCTGATAAAAAATGGACTGTGCATCAACTCTAATAAGTAAAATAAACAGTCGGAAGATGCTATGGGATTAAAATGTGTAGACTGTGCTTGAAATATCAATACACATTAGAACACATCAGCCATAAAAAAAACATTTCTCCAATTTAACCCAGGTTATGTATTGTTGTGTTCTTATATGTTTTCAGGTGGTTTGCAAAGCGCTTCTTACATCCAGATGTTGTATCCATGTACGACTACATTTTTCTCTGGGATGAAGATTTGGGGGTGCAACACTTTGATCCTCGAAGGTGTGTTTATATGTTTTTATTGGACAAGTCTGCAGAACTGAAGTATGGTTAGTTTTTGTTTAAGGTTTTGATCAATCAGTTTTCCATGATTAGTAGTTTTTTTCCCTGATCAGATATCTAGCTATTGTCAAAGCAGCAGGATTGGAAATATCACAGCCGGCTCTAGACCCAAACTCAACAGACATACATCACAGAATTACTATTCGATCAAGGGCTAAAAAATTTCATAGGTAAAAAGGCCTCTTTTTGAGAACTAGTTGTAGATGCCTACACCTTGCAACCAGTTATGATGCAAGTTTTAAATGTTTCTTTATGCAGAAGAGTCTATGACGATCGAGGCCATACAAAGTGTGATGATCACAGTGAGGGACCGCCGTGCACTGGGTGAGTTGTAAAATTGGTCGCTTTGTTTCTGTTTTGCTTTTGTCATATTTATTCAATCTATTGTTCTAAGAAACTTGGCTGTTTACTTCTTCTCATCGTCACTCTTCGGGTTTCATTTTGTTATCTTATAAGTGAATGACAATGATTCTTTTATCTGTTTTTATTGTATTTATAGTTTTGTGGAAGGTATGGCTCCTGTATTTTCAAGATCTGCTTGGTATTGTGCTTGGCATCTTATACAGGTAACTGCATTATCCTAGTGTCATCCAACTGCTACTTCTTTCCCAAGAAAATATCTTGGACAATTATTGCAATAGATGTTCCTCTTCGTGTAACCAATTATTGCAATATGCTTGTTGTTTTTGTCCAGAATGATCTGGTCCATGGATGGGGAATGGATATGAAACTTGGATATTGTGCACAGGTGACCATTCTCTTCTAACAATATATATGGTATAAGCTCCTGTAGTTACAAATCAGCATTGCTTTTCTCCGTCCTCTTCATTATGTTACGTCTTTGGCTGCTTTATATTTGAAATTCCATCGTTAACATTAATAATCCATGTATCTAGAATGGTGTAGTATTCTATCATCTTAGGCATTCACAGAATAACCATAAACATGTACAAAGTATATCATTTGCAAGCTACACCTCTTCCAAATGAAATCAAACACAAGAATGGATATTTATTGGATGCTTAATTCCAGATGCGTTGGTTCTGGCTCATGATATCTGTCTGGACTTTTAATTATTTTCCTGTTTGTACTAACCACTGACTTTTAGAACTTGCTTAATACTGATAGTTGTCATTTCATCTTCTATTCATTCTTTCTCATCATCGTGTATTGAGTGAAAATAAGGTGTTTTCAGGGGGACCGCACAAAGAAGGTTGGAGTTGTTGATAGCGAGTACATTGTACACAAGGGGATACAAACTTTGGGTGGAGACAAGTCTTCAGGAAGAAAGGTCAAGGTCACTCTCCCTCTCTTGAGAAATGTTTTTGTATTTGAAAGCTAATACATTGGTTTATGATTACTAGAATTGAGCCTTTTCCAAAGTAGATAATCATAATCTGGCTTCTATTTAAACTGTTCAATGTTTGTTTTAGGCAGGCCTCAAAGCCTACGGTGTTAGCTAAGGTAAAAACTTCACCAAGTACACAAAGTAGTAAGTCATTCTCCATTTCTGGTAGTTGACTGTTTCCACTTATTGATGTACAGAGACGCCCTACCAGTATTGATTCTCGAAGTGAGGTGAGACTTGAAATAACCATTTTAGCTCAAATTAATGATCTTTGATCAACTCATCTCTAGCTAAACCTGGAAATGGACTTATAGATTAGGAGGCAATCAACTTGGGAGCTTCAGAGGTTTAAAGAACGGTGGAACCGGGCAGTGGAGGAGGACAACAAGTTTGTTGATCCATTTAAAAGGAGCTCATACATTGCACATGAAACATACACATACAATACAGAAGAGCAGACAAAACGAAAGAGATGGAAGCGCATAAGAGATTGAGCTGAGATCGTTCACAGGTCACACACATCTCAAGTCTTGTAATTTAGTTTATCTCAGTGTTCTGTGAATCTTTGTAATTATGTCATTGTTTATAAGTTCAGTCTTAACATTATCTCCCAAAGAAAGAAGAAGAAGAAAATGTCTTTTTTATATGATAAAGTTTCAGTTTTAGAGGGGATATAGAGTCAAAGTAAAGGGAAATGATATGCAAGTACACCAAATTTCTGGGAAGATCTCACAGCAGCATGAGAAAGGTGTCAAGAAACATAGGATACCATGTTAACAACCTTGTGTGGAACAATCAATAATATTTCTCACCATTGAAGTTGTCAACAACTCCTAAAAGTCCAATGGCTATATGCTATTAAACTATAGAAATTGCAAGCTTTCCAATGAACCAACCTCCATTTGATATCAAACAAAAGAGAGAAGAGCAGGCCACGAACCTATTAACTGTTGACTATGAGGTCAGATTAATGTTTTTTTTATCATATAGAAAACATAAAAGGCTTTCTTGAATGGTTTCCAAATAAGTAAAAATGATCAATTGAATTTTATGAGTAAAATTATTATTTTTTGCTTACACATAATAGTTTTGATCTCTTCCTCTCTATGAAAACTCAAAAAACTGTTACTCGCCGCTGCGACCGGTGGCTCTCGTGGTTCCGGCCATGTGAGTTTCTGGTATTATTTCGTCCTTCGGCGAGCTTCACCGGCCCTTCCCCTCTGTTTTCAAACGTCCTCCCCCTTTCCAGATTTACTTTCACCTCCAACTATGGAGTCCTCAACCACCATTCCATTGCCCTCGCCGGTCGAGCTGGTGGAGCTACTAGCGTATCTCCCCAGACCAACAAGATTTCGCCGGACCTGCTTAATGGTGTTATCGGCGTTCCCTCCGGAGTCGCTAGGCGGCTTGCTGAGAAGAACCCGACTCCTCCTCCATATCCGGCCATAGACCAGGGAACAACCTCCGCCGCCTCCGTTCCCCGTTGTCCACGGGCTAGATCCACCCTGCCCCGCCCAGATCTACCGCCCTTCGCCTCCCTCCGGCCTGCTTCGCTTCCCATCGCCCCTCTCCGCCCCGTTCTATCCAAATCCCCCCACTTCTCCTCTTTGGCTGGATCTACACCACCCTCACGTCTCTCTGTCCCGCTTCTTCCCCTAGCCTTCTCTCCCTACTTTGACAACCGGCTGCCCACTTCCCTCTCGGACCTCATCTCTCGATGATGTCGATCCAAACTACTCCGGCCAAATATCTCTACCACGCTCCTCTACCAAACGATCAGATTTATTCCTATTTTTCATCGGAGTTACGCAGTCCGACGCGCTCACTCGTGCTCCTACTTATCGTGCTCGTCTGGCCAGTCCCGTGCACCCACCTCAAGCGGTTCAAATTTGTACCTGACGTTGCCGCTCACCCCATCCCTTTCTCTGCTCCCAGCTCCAGATTTCGGAGGTCGGGCGCAAATCGTTCAATTGTCATTGTTGTTTATTTTGTTTGTTAGTGTTTGTATTTTGTTTTGTCCTCTCTTTCGAAATATCAAATATCTAGTAGATGTAGCTGTTCTCTTTGGTGTCTTGTCCGGTAATGTCTTCTTATCAAATACCTGGTAGTTAGTGTTTTTCTAGGCGTTGTGTTTGGTATGTAAAGTATATTAATATTAATGAACCTTTTTGTTAGAAAAAAGCTTTGAACAGTGTATAATAACAAATAACAGTTTTTTTTTTTATAAAAAATACCTCATTATTTTTTTGCAATTAACCCTTTTATTATTTAAAAAAAAACTCTCTCGCCTCTTGAGAGCTATCTCCTAACCCTAGCCGCCCTAGCTATGGTGTTCTCTCTTTTCCCCACCGTCGATTTATCCTCTGTCGTGGTTTCTCCGGTCGTTCCTACCGCTTCCCCAACCAGTGATGCCCTTCTGCTACCGTCATGTCCCTCGCAAACCGTTCTCGGTGCTGGGGATAGGAGTCGTCGACGGAGAAAAGCCAAACCCTCGGTTCTGACGTTTTCTTCCTCTACGTCGGTGTTGTCAGTCATCCCACTCCTTGGCCTGAGAGCATCGGTGGACGTGGCATCCTTCTCCATGGGAGCAATTACTCCATCTCCGACCGCGAAGCCGCGATGAGGGCGGCCCTTGCAAAGTCCCCCAATCACGTCCTTCGCACGCAACATCCTCCTCGGCTTTCCCCCTCCAAACCCTATTCCGCAGACCCCAACCGTTTGGCCAAGACCTTGCTCTGGCCCCTCCTCCCCCGGGCGGCGCGGTTTCTAGGGTTTTCGAAGACCTTGCTCTGGCCCCTCCTCCCCCGGGCGGCGCGGTTTCTAGGGTTTTCGAAGACCTTGCTCTGGCCCCTCCTCCCCCGGGCGGTGCAGCTGCTAGGGTTCCGGCTCCCCCCCTCCCCCCCCCCCCCCCCCACTCTGATCCTATACTAGGTAGAGGACGTAGGTCTGGAGATGGAAATTGAGCACCCAAAGGGACATAAGCTGGAGAACATCGGGACGATCAAACCAGGGCGGGGGAAGCAGCCCCGAGCATCGGGGACTGGCCCTGGGAGGGGTCCCATGTAGATGCTTTTCCTCCTACCATCACCGCTGTTGAGATCCTAGATTTCCGGCACCCCTTCCCCCTCTTCGTATTCTGTCCTTGCCTATACGGCATCCCAACTTAGAGATAGTTGGCCCATCCAATACCGTCAGTGACGGTTATAGTATAAAAAGAACTGCGACACCATTGTGTCTTTTGTATGTTCTTGTTCTTCGTGGTTAGGGATTTATTCCTGATGCACTCATTTAAATAAATGAATTGTACCTTTCGCTAAAAAACATTTTTTTGTGTGAAATTTATATCCCAATAACTAAATAAAAATGATTATTTATAGGCTATTATCTATTGCATATTTTTTAACGGGTTAAAAATCAGTTTATATAAGAGACCAGTAATTTGGCCCCACATAAAACATACAAATGATATCCATGTAGAATGTCGATCAGGTCTGGTCATGCTAGTTACCTCTAAAACTCAAGTTTGATATCAACTTGAACCCAAAATATAAAATTGGCAACCCAGCCCCATAAGACCAACCAACCAATCAATCAAATATAGTCTAAAAGCAGGATAACGAACCATCTGTCGTGCCATACTATAGACGATAAGAACTTCCGCAAAAGTTTGTTTCCATACAGGTGAAGTATTGAATGCTCTGACTACACTAGAAGGTGTGTAGAGGATGCAACAAGGGTAGCTATATCCTAGGACAACCGGGTAAGTACATCCCATTTCCACCTGACTCTATGTTGTTGGTCCCAACAAGGTTGTTTGTGAGCCATCGCCCGGTTTGGTAGGGGTGTGAGATCATCCTATACTGAGATCGTGGTCGGGGAGGGGACCTCCTCTGTGAACTCCCTCTTCTTCACTCCTTCAGGCCCACCTCCAACGTTGCTTTCTCCCAGACCTTTCATCCTCTATGTACCCGAAGTTTAGGGTCCCGCTTATAACTTTAGGTGCTTGTGGTCCCTGTTGGGGAAACCCAATACCCATCACCATCCGAGAGGATGATTGGTTGAGAAGAGGATGACAAGGTAGTCGGGACCCCCCTAAGACTTAACAAGAGGAGTAAAAAATGAAAAGGGGGCATCCACTGTGTCGGGTCGGACCTGATTAATGGTCCTCGTAATAGGGTAAGTGTGCCATTGACTTGAACCCGAGATGAAGATCTTATAGACTAGGCCTCCTGCTTTGGTTTTCTCATATATACTCCCAACCAACTATTTGGACATTTTGTGGGCTAATAGAAGTAGGTGTGTCACTCAGAACCGAACTTGGCAGAGGCTCCAACCGAGCCTTCCCATTTGCCCCAAAACTTGGATGAGGGCCTATGAGCCCAAGATGCATGGCATAATGGTACCTTAGTTACCTATGCTACCCATATTCTATATCGCTTCATCGCCGGTCGGGACCATTCTATCAGAGGTATGGCTAGCCTCTACTGTCTTCCCCTAATGTTGTTGTCAAAATGGACGTTCTCTAGTCCCACCCTAGGGATGTCGACCGAGAAATACTTGATGGAATTCCCCATCAGTCACATTTATAGTAGAATTCAGGGAGGTGCCCGTACTTCAATGCCATCGTAAACCGGTTGTTCTAAGTCTCAGCAGTGTAGTCGAAGATATCGATAATGAGGGCATCGAACGTCAAGTCGAACTCTGATTCAGGGTTAGGGATCCCAACTCCGCTCTAGCATTTTGTACTCTACATGTAGACACTCACCCACCTCGTTCCCAATGAACTCGCCTTACTACTTAAATTGGCAATCGATTGGGAGATAGAAAGAGGGAATCCAGATCTGCATGTGGTACAACACTACCAACGATGGTTGCATATGAGGCCAGAGATTGGATAGGAGGAGTGAAGAAAAATGGAAGCTCCACAACCCCATCTCTTTTATACGGTTACGCTTTCCAACTAATATAAAGGAGAATTCCATGATTCCGTCAGCAAGCTACTTTACAACCAGCCCCTGCCTCTTCCATGCATGGGTCATGATCACCAATAACGATCGGTGGTTGTGTCGTTTGGTTGAGCTAAGGCGTCCGACTAGGGCGCACTAGAAAACATCTTAAATTTTGCCATGCCATCTCTACCCCCTTATACCGTATGAATTTCATTCTCATTGTCATCTTATACAGAAAAGGCCTCCAAAAGAGCCGGGATGTTACAAAAGGATGGAAAAGAAGGCACATAAGAGACCTAGTATCCATTGGGCTGGAAAAGCCGTCGATGGAGGAGTTCATCGCCGCCATAAGTTTGGGGAAGGAACTGGATAATCCTAGATTTTGTCTCTGTCACGCCCCAATTTCAGTAAACCGATCTCGGGACGCGAACATTTTTAAACATAAAAAAAAACACTTGAAAACTTGTTTTCATTAAACACTTTAAAATAACAGTTTAGTTCAACAAACTAAAAAATACAGTTTAAAACACGTCCTAACAAGTGGACAAAAGTACACGGTATCCGTCACTAGACTCAAAAGACAAAACCCGGACTCCGCTCCTAGCTCCACAAGCTTCGAGAGCTCACCTAGTCCGTCCCACGAACAGTACCTGTAGGAAAAGCAGCTAGGGGTGAGCGTTCGCTCACCACCACGGATAACAGACTGACTACGGCATAATTAGCAGACAAAGCCTATAACACCCACAACAGACTCAACTCCGGGGATCATCGCCCCCAACTCAAGTACTCCGACTGACAAACTCCCACGGTGACCTTCCTCGAACGACTCAACACTCAACCACGTAAGCAGACCCGACACAACAATTGACGACCTCTCCCAAGGACTCAAACGACAACTACACAACACCAAACAGATCACAAGGGATCGCACACCAAACAAAATCACAATGGATCGCATACCAGCTGCTCAGTAACCTCTCCCACTCACACGAACACGGATCAGGCTAGCCAAAGAATGCTTACAACCTGTGATACTCAAACTCGGACCAGGCCAGCCAAAGAGTGCTTGCAACCTGTGTTACTCAAACCATGTCAGGCCAGCCAAAGAGTGCTTGCAACCCGTTGATACTCAAATTTGGTCAGGCCAGCCAAAGAGTGCTTGCAACCTACCGGGATCCGCAATCACAAACACAAGCAAGTTCAACAACCAGTAACAACACAGGTTCAACACTCACAGGCACTCATGGCCACCAAGACACCAACAGTAAAACTCGGACTCAACAGCCCCACAGGCACTCACGGCCTCCCAAGACACCAACAGTAAAACACGGACTCAACAGCCCCACAGGCACTCACGGCCTCCCAAGGTACACCAACAGTAGAGACACGGGTTCAACAACCCCACGGGCACTCACGGCCTCCCAAGACACACCGACAATAAAGACACGGGTTCACAACCCCACGGGCACTCATGGCCACCCAAAAACCAAAGGTAAAGACACGGGTTCAACAACCCCACGGGCACTCATGGCCACCCAAAACACCAAAGGTAAAGACACGGGTTCAACAACCCCACGGGCACTCATGGCCACCCAAAACTCAACAATAATACACGCTCGCAACTTACCGAGACTCTAACTCGTAAGCCAGCCAGAGAATGCTCGCAACCCCCCGAGACTCTAACTCGGTCAGGCCAGCCAAAGACACCAACCTTAGTACACGGGCTCTCATGGCCACCCAAGACACAACAGTGATACACGGGCTCTCATGGCCACCCAAGACATCAACAATAATACACGGGCTCTCAAGGCCACCCAAGACATCAACAATAGTACACAAACAACCTCCGGCATAACCAATGCCTCCAACAGTCCTAATATCAACAGTTTCACAAACAACCTCCGGGCATGGTCATATGCCTCCAGTAATTCTAAAAACGCTAAGTTCTCTGCTCCTACGACACTACTAAGTGTCACATGCTTTTCTCATATTCGCTACGTTCCCGTATCATGCATTTCTAATATTCGATAACCTACTCAACCCACGACACCCCGATGTCACATGCAATTCTACTGTTAACTTTCCCTAGTCAGGGCCGAGATCCGGCTACTTTTCCCTACCTCAACTGAAGAGCAACCGCTACGCTTCCTAGCTGCTGACGCTCTGGCTCGCTACCTCCGAGCTTCACTTCGATCGAAACCGGATGCTAAAGATAACACGAAAGCTATAATTAGAGGCGGTTTCCAGGTTAGTTTAAAGGGTACGATTAGTCCTGTTTAAATCCGACAGTTGTCTTTCACACTCGAGCGGGATAAAAGCGGGATTACAACGGATCGAGTTCGAGCGCCCGTGCACCGAACTCGAGTTGATCCAAAACCCAGTTAAAACCAAACTTAACTCAAGTTTAATCTTAACCGACTTCCGTTTTAATAACCCGTTTGATTTAACCAGATCTAGTCTTAACATTTTCTTAAGAACTCGAAACCGACTTCCTTTTTAATTAAACTTTGATTTTCTTTCCGTTTAAAACAACTTCGTTTTCTCATTTAACGGATCTAAGTCGTTTTTAATTACTTTTCCCTTTTAATCTATAATTTCTCGTTAGTTTTATGCTTCAACGAATTTGTCCAGATCCAAAAACTGATTTTAATTTAACATATTTTCCTTTTTAATTCAAAAACCGTTCCAAATATTTATCGATTTCATAAGCAGGTTTAATCAAATATTAATCGATTTCACTTACAGTTTAACCAAAAATCAAACGATTTCATTAACAGGTTTAACAGATATGGATTTTCTCAACAGATCCACATTGGCTCGAATTTAACAACACGGGAAACATTAAACGAGGGGCTCGGGTTCGAAACCGGCCGGCCACCGACGGAGACGCCGCCGGCGACCAAACCTCGTGGTGAGAACCTCACCGTGGAAGATGAGGTGGTGGAGCACGGCGGAGGGAACGCCGGTGGTGGTGGTTTTGGGCGCGACGGGGCGCGGCTGAGGGGTTCCCCTCAGATCTGGACGGAGGCGAGGAAGGTGGACGTCGGCGGCGAGATGGGGTTCGAAGGCTCGGCTCCGTTCTGAGAGGGAGACCGTGGTCGGAGACGGCCGAGCTCGGGCTCGGGACGGCCGGAATCGAGAGGGACGGTGGTGGCCGAGCTCGGGCTCGGGACGGCCGGAATCGGGAGGGACGGTGGTGGTCTGCGTGGTCCGGACGAGAGGAGATGACGGCGGCTCGGTGGTGTCTCTGTGGCGTCGGCCGTGGGAGGAGAGAAGGCGAGGGAGCTCGGGGACGGCGGGGAACGGCCGGCGACGGCGGGTCTGGTCCGAGATGGCTGGACGGAGACTCGGCCAACGGCGGCGGCGGCGACGTGAGCTGGAGAAGACGGGGCGAAGGCGTGGCCGGCCGGAGAAGGAAGGGAGACGGGGGCGGCGTGGGGACGAGGGTGAGAGGGAGATGTGGCCGGACTCGGGACGCCGGCGACCGGAGTTGCGAGAGAGAGATGAGGGGGGGAAGGAGGCGTGGGTGAGAGAGAGAAGGGAGAGGGTCGGGTGAGCAGAGAGAAAAGGAGGCACAAAATTAGGGTTAGAACCCTAATTTTGTGTTTATATACCCTGGCCTGGAATGGGCCTCAGACAGTAAATGGGCCATTGGCAGAGGTTTGGGCTTCTCAGCCCAAGTGCCAATTCAACTGGGTCAGACCTGACCTGGTTTGGTTATTGATCGGGTCTGACCCGACCCGATCCGACCCTAAAACGTTTTTTTTTTGAAGCGGGTTTTACAGTCTCGATAAAAAAAAAGCAATACACTATTTTTATGTGTTATCTATTGCATATTTGATTAATTAACGAAGAACGGTTTGCAGGAGAATAAAAAAGTGATAACTGATTATTTATCAGAAATATATGATAATTTTTACCTAGAAATTTAATCCCTAGTTCTCTATAAAAAAAAAGGCTCATGCAAGAAAACATCCCATAAATTCTAGCGACAGCAACGATGGGCCTACCTCTACCTGTATAGTCTTTTTTTCTCTATCCCTTTAATATCTTCATTCTTTAAGGAGTTTATCCACAACGCCTCCTGATTTAGGGCCGATAGAGTCGAGTTTGTACGACAACTATTGGTCTTTTATCGGGTTATTTGTTCTCCTATTAATTGCGACTGCCAGATCTGATTTGGAGTGGCAACATAAGGGCTTAAATACACTCTGATTCGGCTAGTAGCACATGCGAGGCATAACCTCATAAAGCATGACCCGTCTCTATTTCTACCCACCTAAACCATGTTCTACCACATAGCGGTACATCCAGGTGGCCCCGCGACTCAAGACAACCGACTTATACTATTAGAGCTCTATACTTCGACAGTTACAAGTTCTTAAACAGGGACCAACGTGTTCTGCAGACAATTTGGTTTTATATTTACTTGATTCTTTTCTCATTTACAATACAAATAAGATCAAATTACTGTAACCCTAAATGCTAACACAACTGTCTATAATAAGAACCGAAACTATATTTTAGATCTTAGCCGTCATTCCCAAATTATGTATCCGATACTCAATATCACGTTTTAGTGACATGTCTCTATCCTTCAAAAGAAAAAAAAGGAAAGATATGTGAAAATAATGTGTTGGATGACTAATTCATTTCTTGGAGACTTTTAGACTTACGTTGCAAGACTTGTGGCTTTCCATTTCCCTTCTTTATGTGTAGGTTAATGTGTATATGTTAATATGACATTAAGGTTATGACCTTTCATGTACATGTTATGAGCCTCTTAATAAAAAGGCTATTGTAAAGGATGAAAGCATATCAATGAAATAATCTATTCTACTCTCTCCATGTTCTCTTGTTCTCTTTGATATTGTTCTTCTATTCACACGTATTGTTCTTACTTTCACAACACGTTATTAGCACGATTTGTTCTACTGGGCATGTATCAAAGTTTTATATTATAGTCAATTTATTTGAATTTGATTCATGCTTATTTATATAAATTCATTTACGACTTCCGATGAGTATGCTATGTGATTGCCAATATACATTAAATCTTTCACATCAGATATTTGATGTTTATTATACTTGTGTTTTTTTATTTGATACTCGAATATGAGATTTGTTGAAATTGAATCATTTGGACCTGAAGTTCCAAGATGCGAACCGTTTTTCTTATAACATGCAACTTGGCTTAAAGGCATGAAGCTTGAAAAAAAAATTATATACGGTTACATGGGTAATTTAGCTACTTCATGTGTTCTCTCGTCGCATGATCATCTTGTGAATAAATTTATGAGGTCGTACATTGGTAGCCTGAATTTTACAAATATGATGGTATGTTGGATCAAAAATTCTAAATACATAGTATAGTCGACTTGATGTATGTTGGACCAGAAGTTCCAAATACATGGTACAACAATGGTTGTAAATTCTCTCCCATATATGAATAAGAGTATTACACTTGATGGTTCATGATATTTATGGCACATTCTTTACTTAAAATTTTACTTAGTTGATCATATTCATTTTATAGTATTGCAATGTCGAATCATTTTGAACCCGAAGTTCAAATATGAATGAAAAAATGTTTACGAAACCTGAAGTTTTGATTAAAGATCGTGAGTCTTATGACTTACTAAAATTAGTGTGACCCGAAGTTCGCATGTACCTAATGGTGACAAAACCCGAAGTTTGGGTTCAAAGTATAAACTTGAAACTTACTTTGATGACTAAATGACAAACCACAAGCCTGAAGTTTGTAACCTATGTCCATGGCTTGAAGCCTAAAATTTTATATATAGTTATTTTTATTTACTACGAATACCCCACGAGCTTTCTCAGTGTGTGGTCATATACATATCTAATTTATATATTTATACACCCCACGAGTTCGTTCATTGTGTAAATCATAATATAAACTTTTTTTTAATAAGCTAAAGAATTTTATTAAGCAAATGTTCTATAAAATAATAGAACAAAGCATGAAAAGATCCAAAACGGACCTTTTCCTCCAACCAATACAACTACTAAGAGCAGAAACAAACCCAAAATAAAACAAGACGTAAATACCTTGCCTATTTCCTAATCGGGTGCAAACAAGAAAACCGGTTAGAAACCGGAACAGGGGATAGGGCTTGGTCAGAAGTAGGGTCCATCGACTCCATGTCCTTCCTATCGGATAAAGAACACAGATCAACAGCCTTTCTGTCAACTTTCGAGGTGTAGCTCCAGTTACCCGAGCTATCCTTTTTGGCTACATCCACCAAAAAACGTCCCGAATTATCCCCTTTATCAGCAGAAGCCCTGGCTCTGGTCTGATACACTACCACTGGTTGTGCGATCACCTTCGCCTGACCCTTCTTAGGACGCCCTCGTCGTTTTGGCTCAGCCCTTGAGATCGGTTTATGCAAAGCTTCCTTCCATGGACTTCCTTGTAAGCCATCAACGTCCCGCAACTGATTAACTCAAGAGCCTACAAATGAACCCAAAAATGATGGGTCCAAGTCCTTCTCCATTTGCTTAAAAATGGAAACCAAGATCTGATCCTCTTGGGCCATCAATTGGGCCTTACCTGAAGCTAGTCCAGATAGTCCATCCGACCCAACCAGATTCAAAGCAACCTGGTTGAGCCCAAGCCCAACAATAAAAGATCCTTGTCCCAATTCAGCCACAGACCCAATAACATGCCCAACAACGCTCGGATTCAACGGATTCAACGAGATCGCGTCCTTCTTCCTCGGCGTGATCAAAGCAGGATCAGAGTTTCCTAAATATTGAAACAAATCCAAAACTCCGTGATCAGATAACGCAATCCCTGGAATCAAGGGATTACCAACGAAGACGGGAGACGGAGACGGACTCGGAAGCACGCCAGACTCCGGGGCATTCGTCGCCGAGACAGTCGCCGGAGGAGTTATGATCAGTTGGGGCTTGACCACCCCTATAGGACGCTCCATTCCATCTCCGTCTGAGCGAGCGAGATCGCCGGAGGTTGAATCCAGGTCGTCACGCAAAACAGAGCAGGTGCTCTGTTTTTTGCGTTTCCGACTGAAACAGTCGCCGGTGAAGCCAATCTTCGCCTGGAAAACGCCACGAACAAGATATGGCCTCTCACCTGTGTCCCGTGCAGTGACTCAAGCGCCTTGGAAGCAGCCATGGACGTCGTATAACAGACGAACCCAAAAAACCTTCATGTCCGATTCGCTCTTCTCAGTAGGGAAATTGAAGCTATATCACCGAACTCTACAAACAAATCCCGAAACCAAACTTCCGACGATGGATACGGCAAGTTTATAACATAGAGCTCCGTTTCACTCACTTCGAATTGAACCGGACGACGGCGACGACGAACCACTGCTCCACCCGTGCCAACTCCGGCTGACTCCTTTCCCTTTGATCCAACATTCGAAATCGGATCTGGGACAGCCTCATCTGAATTCTGGACCTGTCTCCCCATCTTTGCTGCAGAAACCGGTCGGGACCGAGTCTGTGATCCCCAACGATGCAATGCCGGCTGCTCACCATCTCCCGGGTCAGCCTTGGATCGCTTCTTCTCCGGGACCACACAGGACCGGAACTCCTTGTACAGGGACACCAAGGCTGAACAGAAAGCTACAAAGTCATCAAGTTTGCCGGAGTTGGGACTCCGGCCAAACTGAGAGCGTTTTGCTCTACGAGTCATTCTCAAACACGTTATGTGTTTTAAATTCAATCATAATATATATTTATTCATATTTGTGTGGACATTATGTATATTGAATATGTATAACCCGAAGTTTACACAAGTCATGATATTGTGAACATGAAGTTCTATAATTGTCAAGAAACAAATTTATTGGACCCATCGTTTCAAGTAAACAAGATGCATGCAATTATTGGGGGAAAATGACTTGAAGCTTACATAAAGACCTGAAGTTCTAAATTGATGATTCATGTAGGATAAATCAAAGAAACTATTTTCACGCATCATCATATTAGAATCAATGAAAAATGTTATCATTCAAGTAAACAAGATACATACAATTACTGGAAAAAAAATGTGAGCGGAAGCTAACATAGACTTGAAGTTCTAAATTGGTATCCTTACAGGATAAATCGAAAAAAAACTATTTCCACACATCATCATATTATAATCGATGCAAAATGTTTTCATTTACATTTCTTCCATCTAGTATGCTTTTGAAGTAGCATTTTCGAGAATACGAAAAGAATCAGATTTATTAAGTAATGAATTATTGTTGAAAACCATCAAGCTCGCCATGTTGGCAACACTCCATTCCCTGAAGTGAATGTGATAGGATATGGGTAGATCCAGACCCAAGCAAGACCGATGCCCCGGACGTGGTCGCGTTCGTAGTCATAGTTATGAGCCGAATAATTTTCAATTCCGTGGAAAAATAATAAGGTGTACCACAAGAATTGGAATACGTATGAATGGCCCAAAAAAGAATATAGTACATCAAATGAAAACTCATGAACACGATGGAAGCTATATTGCAAATGGAGTTGGTTGCGTAGCTAAAGTATGATCAAATATTTGATTGAAGGAAAATAATGAAAATGGTAGAGACAAACTTTATTGATAACCTGGATCCTGAAGATCTAATCGAATGTCTTTAACTCATTTGTAATTGATGACGAGAAAACAAGTATCATGTTGGATTAATTCTCTAAATTGATATCATAAGGTTATGATCAATATTTGGTTGGTCCAATTGCCAATATGTGCAATTATATTGGTGCCTTTTGCATTTGTAACTTTTGATGGAGAAGTTAGAAAATGAGACATCATATATATATCTTTGGTCCCCAAGTCTACATATACTCAGACTTCTCATTATGTTACTCATACACCATCTTTGAGAGAGAAATAAAAGAGTGGGAGGACTTGGAAGATCAAAGACTTTTGTTCTTCAAAGCTTCTTCTCCAAGGAAAGCAATGACTGGAGGTAAGTGATCATAATTCCGCTTTTACGTGATTATACCGTGTTTGTATGATCACATGTTAAGTTCTTACAGTTGGTATCAGAGCATGTTAATCCTCTGTCTTGTTTTCGTTTTTTCAAGTTTATGCAATTGTTGGGTTTTGTTTATTTTGCATGATTCTTGTGTTTTGATTATGGAAATCATAGGGAAACTCGATTTCCATGAATTCCGGGCTTAAACAATTTTTTTGATGCCTTTTTTAGGGAGATCCGATCGGGTCCGAGTTGGGTCTGAAACTGGGTCTGAACCGGGTCGTTTTTGACCCGGTCAGAGGTTGAAGATGAAGCTGGCCCGTTTTCGGGTCGTTGACCGGGTTATGGACTCGGGTCTGGGTCGGGTACCGGGTCTGGTTCTAGGTATTTTTTATTTAAAAAAAAATTACCCATTGGGATTCGAACCCAGGAGAGTCTGGGCTTCAGTAACGCCTTAACCACTGGGCCGACTTTATTTGTTGATCAATATGTTAAAGAACAATTTTAAGTTCTGTTTCTGCAACATTATTTGAAAAAAAAAACGAACTTACCTATGGAGACTCGAAACTAAGACCTGAACAGTGCTAAAGGTGGACCCCACCACTGAGCTAGAGCTAATTTTTGTTAATTTATGTAATAACCACTCCCGGTCAACGCCAGTCAAATCTGCGAAAAACAGGAAAATTTTAAAAAATTCAGCAGACAGTCAAATTGAACCGAAATTTGACCCCGAGGGTCATACCGGACTTAAGTTGACCCGATATTGACCAAAGTGAGTTCCAGGGGACTCAGGGCAACTTTCTGATCAATTTGGGAAATGTTGACTTTTCGTTGGAAAAGTCAACTGAGCGACGTTTTGGTCCATTCGAGGACCGTTTTGGATCCAAAAAGCTTAGCCGTCATCGCAGCGGTCTTAGTTGAGCCGTTTCCTTGTAGCCCGTCAAGTTTCGTAATTTCTTGAAAAAAGTGCCCGTTCGGGGCCCGAAATGTCCGAATTTCGTAAATCTGATTGGAAAATATCTTCTAGATATTCTTCCAAAAAGGTGTGGGACCCACTTGCCACTTGTCAAACAAGTGGTGGTGTTAGTTTAGGGGGGGGGGGAATTGAAGAAGAGAGTAAAGGGAGGGGGGGGGGGGGGTTCGGCCACTTAACAAAAAAAGGAGAAAAAAATAGAAAAAAGAAGAGAAAAGTTTAGAGAGAGAAGGAGAAGGAGAAGAAGAGAGCAAAGGGAGAAATCTAGGGTTAGGAGGCACTATTCACGTCATCTAACCCTTGGATCGTCTCAAAGTTCGAAGAATCAAACTCTCCTCGTCTTCCTCTACGGTAATCACCAAACCGATCTTCGATTTGTCATTTTCTAAATTTAGGTTTTGGTTTGAAACTATTAGTTTAGGATTGTGTTGAGGTTGGGGGAGTGTTGGAGACGTTTGGAGGTGAAGGAGGATGTTTTCCGGTGACCTGGAGCTCGGGGGGAGCTCCGGCCACCATAGTGGGTGGCCGGCCACCATGTGGGGTGGCTGGCCGGAGCTAGGGCCGGCCACCACCAAGGTGGGCCGGGCCCAAGCCAACCCTAGCCACCCACGACCAAGGGTGTCCGGGTGGGGCCCACGTGCTCGGGTGATCGGGTTTTATGTTCGGGTAGTTTAGAACGTTCCCCAGATCATTTATCCACAACCGGATCGAAATTTGGAATTAAATTGGAAAAGTTGTAATTAACGGGTTTTAGAAACTTGAAACGCAAATTAAATGACTCGGAAGTCGGAATTCGATTCCGTCGAGTGCCTAGGAACCCTTGAATTATTCTAAGACCGTAGAAACGAAAACGGGAATTTTTGGAGCCCCGGAAGGGCATTTCCAAAACCCGGGCAAATTCGCCATGTCGGGCGAATCGGGCCTTTACGGGTCCAATATCGACAATGTCGAGTAATTGGGGAGTTTGGGAGTGATCGACATTGTCGGGGTTACTTTTGGGCGTCGGGTTTATTGAATTTCAGTTTATTCCTGCGAGTTTAAAAGTGCCTTAAAATTGTGTTCTTTTAGATTGTGCTGCAGACTGAGGGAAAGGAAAGCTAGGCGAGTGACCGAGATCACGCCGGGGATTATTGGTTAGCATTTGGAGAACACGCACGAGGTAGGGAAAAGTAGCCGGATCTCGGCCCTGACTAGGGAAAGTTAACAGTAGAAATGCATGTGACACTGGGGTGTCGTGAGTTAAGTAGGTTTATCGAATACTAGAAAGGTAATCGATACCGGGTAGTGTCGTATGATTCAGGAACGTATCGAACATTAGAATTGCATGTGACACTTAGTAGTGTCGTAGGAGCAGAGAACTTAACGATGTTAGGATTACTGGAGGCATATGACCATGCCCGGAGGTTGATTGTGAACTTATCGATATTAGAAGTACTGGAGGCATATGACCATGCCTGGAGGTTGATTGTGAAACTGTGGATATTAGGACTGTTGGAGGCATTGGTTATGCCCGGAGGTTGTTTGTGTAAATTGTGTCTTGGGTGGCCATGAGAGCCCGTGTTACTGTTGTGTCTTGGGTGGCCATGAGAGCCCGTGTTACTGTTGTGTCTTGGGTGGCCATGAGAGCCCGTGAGTTACTGTTGGTGTGTCTTGGGTGGCCGTGAGTGCCCGTGGGGTTGTTGAGCCCGTGAGTTACTGTCGGTGTGTCTTGGGAGGCCGTGAGTGCCCGTGGGGTTGTTGAGCCCGTGAGTTACTGTTGGTGTGTCTTGGGAGGCCGTGAGTGCCCGTGGGGTTGTTGAGCCCGTGAGTTACTGTTGGTGTGTCTTGGGAGGCCGTGAGTGCCCGTGGGGTTGTTGAGCCCGTGAGTTACTGTTGGTGTGTCTTGGGAGGCCGTGAGTGCCCGTGGGGTGGTTGAGTCCGTGCTTTACTATTGGTGTCTTGGGTGGCCATGAGTGCCGGTGGAGTGCTGAACCTGTGTTGTTGCTGTTTGTTGAACTTTGCTTGTGATTGTGATTGTGTTTGCCCGAGGTTCGTTGTCACGCCCCAATTTCAGTAAACCGAACTAGGGACGCGAACGTTTTAAAAACATAAAAGCACTTGAAACCTGTTTTCATTAAACACTTTAAAATACCAATTTAGTTCATCAAAATAATAATTACAGTTTAAAACACGTCCCAACAAGTGGACAAAAGTACTAGGTATCCGTCACTAGACTCAAAAGACAAACCCGGACTCCGCTCCTAGCTCCACAAGCTTCGAGAGCTCACCTAGTCCGTCCCACGAACAGTACCTGTAGGAAAAGCAGCTAGGGGTGAGCGTTCGCTCACCACCACGGATAACAGACTGACTACGGCATAATTAGTAGATAAAGCCAGTAACACTAAAACCAAACCCAACACCGGGACTACAGTCCCCAACTCAAGTACCCAACTGACCCACAACCCGTTACTTTCCTCAACAGACCCAACACTCGATAACACCACGTAGACCCGACACAACTATCGACGACCTCCTCCAAGGACACGACAGAAAGACTACACAACGCCAAACAAGATCACAAAGGATCGCACACCAGCTGCTCAGTAACCAATCTCAATCAGGTCAGGGATCGACCTATCGCAATTCCTCGACACGAAGTCGGATCAGGCTGTCGACCTTTAGAACTCGCAATTCATCGACACTAAGTCGGATCAGGCTGTCGACCTTTAGAACTCGCAATTCATCGACACTAAGTCGGATCAGGCTGTCGACCTTTAGAACTCGCAATTCATCGACACTAAGTCGGATCAGGCTGTCGACCTTTAGAACTCGCAATTCATCGACACTAAGTCGGATCAGGCTGTCGACCTTTAGAACTCGCAATTCATCGACACTAAGTCGGATCAGGCTGTCGACCTTTAGAACTCACAACTTCAGGTAACCACAATCACAATCACAGGCAAGTTCAATCACACAGTCACTCAAGGCCACTCAAAACACCTCAACAATCAAGACTCGGGTTCAACAACCCCACGGGCACTCACTGCCACTCAAGACACACCAACGGTCAAGACTCGGGTTCAACAACCCCACGACACTCACTGCCACTCAAGACACACCAACAGTCAAGACTCGGGTTCAACAACCCCACGGCACTCACTGCCACTCAAGACACACCAACGGTCAAGACTCGGGTTCAACAACCCCACGACACTCACTGCCACTCAAGACACACCAACGGTCAAGACTCGGGTTCAACAACCCCACGGCACTCACGGCCACCCCAAAACATCAATAGTAAGACACGGGCACTCATGGCCACCCAAGATACCAATTTAAATACACGGGCTCTCAAGGCCACCCAAACTCAACAATAAATAACACGGGCTCTCCAGGCCACCCAAACTCAACAATAAATAACACGGGCTCTCAAGGCCACCCAACTCAACAATAAATAACACGGGCTCTCAAGGCCACCCAAACTCAACAATAAATAACACGCTTGCAACTTACCGAGACTCTAACTCGTAAGCCAGCTAAACACCAACAGTAAAGTACGGGCTCTCATGGCCACCCAAACACGAATAATAACACGGGCTCTCAAGGCCACCCAAGACTCAACAATAATAATACACGGGCTCTCAAGGCCACCCAAGACGCCAAAATAAACAATCAACCTCCGGCTTAACCCAAGCCTCCAACAGTCCTAATATCAACAGTTTCACAATCAACCTCCGGGCATGGTCATATGCCTCCAGTACTCCTAATATCGATAAGTTCACAAACAACCTCCGGGCATGGTCATATGCCTCCAGTAAATCAATTACGCTAAGTTCTCTGCTCCTACGACACTACTAAGTGTCACATGCCTTTCCAATAATTACTAAGTTCCCGTAACATGTTTTTCTAATAAACGCTACAATCCCGTATCATGCTTTTCTAATAATTAAATAACCTACTCAACCCACGACACCCCGGTGTCACATGCAATTCTACTGTTAACTTTCCCCAGTCAGGGCCGAGATCCGGCTACTTTTCCCTACCTCGTGCGTGTTCTCCAAGAGTGCCCAAATAAGCCCCGGCGTGATCTCAGTCACTCGCCTAGCTTCCCTTTGCCTCGATCCGCAGCACGACCTAAAAGAACATAATTTCAAGGCACCTTTAAACTCGCAGGAATAAACTGAAATTCGATAAACTTAACGCCCAAACGTAACCCCGACAATGTCGATCACTCCCAAACTTCCCGATTACTCAACATTGTCGATAAAGGACTCGTAAAGGCCCGATTCGCCCGACATGGCGAATCTGCCCGGGTTTTGGAAATGCCCTTCCGGGGCTCCAAAAATTCCCGTTTTCGTTTCTACGGTCTTAGAATAATTCAAGGAACCCAATGTACTTGCCCGAATCGAATTCCGACTTCCGAGTCATTTAATTGACGTTTAAAGTTTCTAAACCCGAAATTCCAACTTTCACAATTTAATTCCAAATTCCGATCCGGGTGTGGATTAACTACTTGGGGATCGTCCTAAACCACCCGAACACGAAAACCCGATACTCGGGCACGTGGGCCCCACCCGGCCACAATTAGGAAAATTTCCTTTTCGCCCCAAAACGTTCCTAACGAACCCCTAACCTCAACCATTCATCTTTAAACCAATCTTAAACAAAACCCAACCTTAATCAAACCGTTTAAACTCAAACCATAAAATTCAAACGTTCCAAAATGAAAATCGGTTAGGTTCTTACCGTAGAGGAAGACGATGTGAGCTCGAATCTACTATCGTTGAGACAAACCCATGGCTCGATGCTCGTGAATAGTGACCACAAACCCCAACTCTTTCTCTTTTCTCTCTTCTTCTCCTTCTCCTTCTCTCTCTAAAAACTAACTCTCTTTTTCCATTTTCTTTTCCCTTTTTACATTGTATGGACGTGTACTCATTCTTCCCTTTTGTTTTATTTATAAAAAAAACATCAAACTAATACTTAATTACAAACTAACACCTAAAGTAGTCTTCCTTGTCTTGTCCCACACCTAACACCACCACTTGCTTGACAAGTGGCAAGTTGGGTCCCACACCTTCTTGGGAAAATATCTAGAAGATATTTTCCAATCAGATTCGCGAAAATCGGACGTTTCGGGCCCCGAACGGGCACTTTTTCCAAAAAATTATGAAACTTCGCGGGCTACAAGGAAACGGCTCAACTAAGATCGCTGCGACGACGAATAAGCTTTTTGGATCCAAAACGGTCCTCGAATGGACCAAAACGTCGCTCGGTTGACTTTTCCAGCGAAAAGTCAACATTTCCCAAATTGATCAGAAAGTTGCCCTGAGTCCCCTGGAACTCATTTTGGTCGATAACGGGGTCAACTTAAGTCCGGTATGACCCTCGGGGTCCAATTGCGGTTCAATTCAGTGTCTGCTCACAAAATTTAAATTTTCCTGTTTTTCGCAGATTTGACTGGCGTTGACCGGGAGTGGTTATTACAATCTACCCCCCTTAAAGGAATTTCGTCCGCGAAATTTAGAACAACGCACGTCAGGAGTTGAACCGGTCGGTGTGCTTCGCGCGAACCTCGTCCTCGCGTTCCCAAGTCGACTCGGCCTCGTGGTGTCGCCATAACACCAGCTCTAAGCGGATAACCTTTCCGCGCAGGACCTGCTCTCGTGGATCCCTTTCCCGCATCGGTTTCTCCTTACACGGGACATCACCCGTTACCTCGACATCTGCCCAGTCAATGACGTACTCAAGACCTCGAAAGGCCCGATACACCGCGGGGCTAACCCGCCTCTGCCGCGGTTGAAACGCGTTAGTCCATCTTTCGGGCTCACCTCCCGGGATACATGATCACTGATTGCTGACTCGAGAGGTCGGCGCCGTCAGTCAGCATAGCTCCTGCTGAATCTGCGCGGTCTTCAACCGCTCATGCTTTGGCACGACCAACTCAGCTGTCTCTCGATCCAGTTCTAGACCCAATAACCTCTTATTTCTCACTTCTGCCCAGCACACGGGCGACCGACACGGCCTATCACACAACGCTTCGAACGGTGCCATCATGATACTGGCCTGAAAGCTGTTGCTGTAGGCGAACTCGGCCAATCACTCACGAAACCCATCGTGACGTGCCCCCACTTCCACCGTGCAACCGGCGGTGGCTGCAATAATCCAGCGGGACGCTGTTGTTCGGATCTCACCTGCCGACGGGCGAGGCATCGCGACCGCTCTCCGCATCCCGCTCCACTAGACATGCCACCTGATGTCGCGTTCCTCTTAGTGCTATTCACGTGCACTGTTAGACACGAATGCTGCGACTCTCGTAGCTCGTCGCCTCCGCCGTCACGCGGTATGTACAAACCTCCACGATACTGTAACTCCCAATTAGTACAACGATCCCAGCCCTCAGCGTCTGTACCGCCGGCAACTAACTCCCGGATCCTGGTCGTCCACAAAACACCACCACAAACTGATTCAAGAACAGCCGGACTATACTGTTCATCAGGCCCAAGAACTCTGCAGGTGTGTTCGGTAGTTCAGAGTCATCACCCAGAACTCGTAATGTTCATAGCATGTCCGGAATGCAGTCCTTGCGACGTCCCCCTCTCGGACTCGCAACTGGTAGTATCCGGATCCCAGGTCGATCTTCGAGAAGTATGCCGACCATCTCAACTGGTAGAGCAGGTCGTCGATTCTCGGCATCGGGTATCGGTCATTCACCGTAACCCGGTTCAGTTTCTGGTAGTCCATGCACATCCGAAGCTCTCCACTCTTCTTCTTCACGAAGAGTGCTGGCGCTCCCCATGGCGATGTGCTCGGACGAATAAACCCCTTCTCCCGAAGTTCCTCGAGCTGACTCTTCAGCTCGGTCAACTCGGCTGGCGCGAACCTGTAAGGCGCCATCGATATCGCTGCCATTCCCGGCATCAGGTCAATCCCGAACTCCACCTCACGAACTGGTGGCAACCCGCTCAATTCCTTAGGGAAGACCTCGGGGAACTCGCACGCCACTCGCGATAATTCTCGGCTCTGCACGACCGATACTTCCTTTACTGCAGACAAGCCGACAGGAGAAACTCCGCTCCTACTGCCCAGAATACACGAACCTTTCGTGTTGCCTGTTGACACCGTCACTCGTCGTCTATAACAGTCGATAATGACTTGGTACTTCGCTCGCCAATCCATTCCCAGGATCACGTCAAGGCGGTCATTTCGTGGGTATCCTTCCCACGGATACACGCACAAGCTCAGTCGCTGCTAAAACTCACGGACCCTCGCGGTCTCTCTAAGACCTCGCTCCAATACCGTCGTCGTGCCTACCAACTCCGGACATACCCGAATCCTCGGGGTGAGGACTCGATCCAGCATCGGGGCTCTCGAGCCCTCTCTCGAACCTCCTGTATCGGTTTGCTTCTCTAACTCCGCAGGCACGACAGAACCTAGTCAACACCACCCCACCACCAACCGGCGTGTCCCGACGTAGGGGTGGACTCAACGGCTCTAAACTCAGCCCCAACCTCTCAGCACAACTCGACGAACAAACGAGTGTGATAACCCGGCATCCAATGAAACCGACGCCCAAAACGGAACCCGAACACCCACTCCATTAGTCACCCTGGTAAGGTCTAGTGTAACCCTCACACGGTCCTCTAGGCGTTTACTTGTAACTTTCCGCAACCAAACCAGTGTTCGCTACTCGTCACTTGCGGGAAAAGTAGTAAAGGGGATGAGCGTTATGCTCACCTCCACGGACACCCGTTCGATTATGGCATACTAGTAAAGCACTAAAGACTTATCGATCTAACCAGGGAAAACCACTACCTCAGAACCTGAAGCCAGACGTCACACTGCTCACGCTAACAACACCTCAAGTACTCGCTCATGTAAGATAAACCTCGACACGGGAAACACTTCCTCGATTCAGCAATCACTAAGGTTCACAACCTCAATCACCCAAATACTCGATCACGTAGGGAAACCTCAGGACGGGAGAACACGCTCTCAGCTGAGCACACACCATTTCTCACACTATTAGTACTTCAGTTATAATAATACGTAAGCGAAAAACTCAATAACAACCCAACCGTACACCAGGCCTACGGCCTCTACAACCCACAACCGCGAACACAAACCCGTAAAACCAACGCTCAACCACACGAACACGACCGAGTCACACAACCACAAACCTACGCGCACAACGAAACTACCTTTTTTTTTCATTTTTTTTTTTGAAAACCGGCTGGACCAGTCCGGCAGGTGGACCGGACCATATGGCAATCCGGGCCGGCAGGCCGTCCGTGCCGGTCTGGTTGCCGAGCCGGAACACCACCCGTGCCGGGCTTGCTGCCGGGCCGGCACGCCAGCCGGTCCGTGCTGGCTGCCGGATCGGACCAGCGAGCCCGTCCTGGTCTCGTACCAGGTCGGCCCGTGGTCCGTCCCGTAACTGCGACAGCTTCGCCCCTATCACCCCGTCACGTCGATCCTAGGACACTCGCATCCTACCCTTCTCCTAGCGACTCACACGCTTGTGCAACGCAGACACTCGACCACTAATCATAAAACCCAAGTACCAAAACAACGACCGAACACGAGTCACAAAACCCGACTAAACCACGAACAAGCCAAACCGGCCAAACACCCATAACAACAACAACGACGACACCCGCCCACCGGGCCAACAAAAGTCAAATAGCGCCCACCGGGCCAACCAAAACTGCACAACACGCCCACCGGGCCAACCAACAACAATCACAATACGCCCACAGGGCCAATCGAAGTCAAACACAAACGCCCACGGCGTCACACAAAATCAAGACACGCCCACCGGGCCTACCAACACCGAACCACGCCCACCGGGCCAATCAAAGTCAAACACAAACGCCCACGACGTCAAACAACATCAAAACAATCAAAATTTGTAAAGCTTTCTCCACTTCATTTTTAAAACCTCAAACTTGACATCACGCAGTCACAACCCGGTCCAGGCGTCCCCGAACTACGTTGTACCGACTTGATATCAGCATTGTCACGTTCGACTACAGGAGCGCTCCTGAGTCGACCCGCGACAGCTTAAAAACGTTTCACGCAGCAACAACAATCAGCAAGCCAGCAAGAAAACATCGCACGTACACACAAACACAAGCAGGACTCACAACACCACGGGTCTACACACGGTTCCCGACCTGCGTACCCAACGTACGACGGGACTCTACCGACTCGACTCTCCCCACCTAATTGACGTACAGTCCGAGGTGTGAAACCTCGAGCTCTGATACCAAGCTGTCACGCCCCAATTTCAGTAAACCGAACTAGGGACGCGAACGTTTTAAAAACATAAAAGCACTTGAAACCTGTTTTCATTAAACACTTTAAAATACCAATTTAGTTCATCAAAATAATAATTACAGTTTAAAACACGTCCCAACAAGTGGACAAAAGTACTAGGTATCCGTCACTAGACTCAAAAGACAAACCCGGACTCCGCTCCTAGCTCCACAAGCTTCGAGAGCTCACCTAGTCCGTCCCACGAACAGTACCTGTAGGAAAAGCAGCTAGGGGTGAGCGTTCGCTCACCACCACGGATAACAGACTGACTACGGCATAATTAGTAGATAAAGCCAGTAACACTAAAACCAAACCCAACACCGGGACTACAGTCCCCAACTCAAGTACCCAACTGACCCACAACCCGTTACTTTCCTCAACAGACCCAACACTCGATAACACCACGTAGACCCGACACAACTATCGACGACCTCCTCCAAGGACACGACAGAAAGACTACACAACGCCAAACAAGATCACAAAGGATCGCACACCAGCTGCTCAGTAACCAATCTCAATCAGGTCAGGGATCGACCTATCGCAATTCCTCGACACGAAGTCGGATCAGGCTGTCGACCTTTAGAACTCGCAATTCATCGACACTAAGTCGGATCAGGCTGTCGACCTTTAGAACTCGCAATTCATCGACACTAAGTCGGATCAGGCTGTCGACCTTTAGAACTCGCAATTCATCGACACTAAGTCGGATCAGGCTGTCGACCTTTAGAACTCGCAATTCATCGACACTAAGTCGGATCAGGCTGTCGACCTTTAGAACTCGCAATTCATCGACACTAAGTCGGATCAGGCTGTCGACCTTTAGAACTCACAACTTCAGGTAACCACAATCACAATCACAGGCAAGTTCAATCACACAGTCACTCAAGGCCACTCAAAACACCTCAACAATCAAGACTCGGGTTCAACAACCCCACGGGCACTCACTGCCACTCAAGACACACCAACGGTCAAGACTCGGGTTCAACAACCCCACGACACTCACTGCCACTCAAGACACACCAACAGTCAAGACTCGGGTTCAACAACCCCACGGCACTCACTGCCACTCAAGACACACCAACGGTCAAGACTCGGGTTCAACAACCCCACGACACTCACTGCCACTCAAGACACACCAACGGTCAAGACTCGGGTTCAACAACCCCACGGCACTCACGGCCACCCCAAAACATCAATAGTAAGACACGGGCACTCATGGCCACCCAAGATACCAATTTAAATACACGGGCTCTCAAGGCCACCCAAACTCAACAATAAATAACACGGGCTCTCCAGGCCACCCAAACTCAACAATAAATAACACGGGCTCTCAAGGCCACCCAACTCAACAATAAATAACACGGGCTCTCAAGGCCACCCAAACTCAACAATAAATAACACGCTTGCAACTTACCGAGACTCTAACTCGTAAGCCAGCTAAACACCAACAGTAAAGTACGGGCTCTCATGGCCACCCAAACACGAATAATAACACGGGCTCTCAAGGCCACCCAAGACTCAACAATAATAATACACGGGCTCTCAAGGCCACCCAAGACGCCAAAATAAACAATCAACCTCCGGCTTAACCCAAGCCTCCAACAGTCCTAATATCAACAGTTTCACAATCAACCTCCGGGCATGGTCATATGCCTCCAGTACTCCTAATATCGATAAGTTCACAAACAACCTCCGGGCATGGTCATATGCCTCCAGTAAATCAATTACGCTAAGTTCTCTGCTCCTACGACACTACTAAGTGTCACATGCCTTTCCAATAATTACTAAGTTCCCGTAACATGTTTTTCTAATAAACGCTACAATCCCGTATCATGCTTTTCTAATAATTAAATAACCTACTCAACCCACGACACCCCGGTGTCACATGCAATTCTACTGTTAACTTTCCCCAGTCAGGGCCGAGATCCGGCTACTTTTCCCTACCTCGTGCGTGTTCTCCAAGAGTGCCCAAATAAGCCCCGGCGTGATCTCAGTCACTCGCCTAGCTTCCCTTTGCCTCGATCCGCAGCACGACCTAAAAGAACATAATTTCAAGGCACCTTTAAACTCGCAGGAATAAACTGAAATTCGATAAACTTAACGCCCAAACGTAACCCCGACAATGTCGATCACTCCCAAACTTCCCGATTACTCAACATTGTCGATAAAGGACTCGTAAAGGCCCGATTCGCCCGACATGGCGAATCTGCCCGGGTTTTGGAAATGCCCTTCCGGGGCTCCAAAAATTCCCGTTTTCGTTTCTACGGTCTTAGAATAATTCAAGGAACCCAATGTACTTGCCCGAATCGAATTCCGACTTCCGAGTCATTTAATTGACGTTTAAAGTTTCTAAACCCGAAATTCCAACTTTCACAATTTAATTCCAAATTCCGATCCGGGTGTGGATTAACTACTTGGGGATCGTCCTAAACCACCCGAACACGAAAACCCGATACTCGGGCACGTGGGCCCCACCCGGCCACAATTAGGAAAATTTCCTTTTCGCCCCAAAACGTTCCTAACGAACCCCTAACCTCAACCATTCATCTTTAAACCAATCTTAAACAAAACCCAACCTTAATCAAACCGTTTAAACTCAAACCATAAAATTCAAACGTTCCAAAATGAAAATCGGTTAGGTTCTTACCGTAGAGGAAGACGATGTGAGCTCGAATCTACTATCGTTGAGACAAACCCATGGCTCGATGCTCGTGAATAGTGACCACAAACCCCAACTCTTTCTCTTTTCTCTCTTCTTCTCCTTCTCCTTCTCTCTCTAAAAACTAACTCTCTTTTTCCATTTTCTTTTCCCTTTTTACATTGTATGGACGTGTACTCATTCTTCCCTTTTGTTTTATTTATAAAAAAAACATCAAACTAATACTTAATTACAAACTAACACCTAAAGTAGTCTTCCTTGTCTTGTCCCACACCTAACACCACCACTTGCTTGACAAGTGGCAAGTTGGGTCCCACACCTTCTTGGGAAAATATCTAGAAGATATTTTCCAATCAGATTCGCGAAAATCGGACGTTTCGGGCCCCGAACGGGCACTTTTTCCAAAAAATTATGAAACTTCGCGGGCTACAAGGAAACGGCTCAACTAAGATCGCTGCGACGACGACTAAGCTTTTTGGATCCAAAACGGTCCTCGAATGGACCAAAACGTCGCTCGGTTGACTTTTCCAGCGAAAAGTCAACATTTCCCAAATTGATCAGAAAGTTGCCCTGAGTCCCCTGGAACTCATTTTGGTCGATAACGGGGTCAACTTAAGTCCGATATGACCCTCGGGGTCCAATTGCGGTTCAATTCAGTGTCTGCTCACAAAATTTAAATTTTCCTGTTTTTCGCAGATTTGACTGGCGTTGACCGGGAGTGGTTATTACATTCGTGACCCGACTTTGTGTCGGGAAGTGGTGTGGAAATTTGGCTGGCTTACGAGTTCGAGTCTCGGTAAGTTGCAAGCGTTCTTTGGCTAGCCTGATCCGTGTTCGAGTCTCGGCAGGTTGTGAGCGTTTTTAGGCGATGAGAGGGCAGCTCCCCTTCCGACTAGCTATCGGAAAAGTAGCTCGGTTTATCGCCAACAGGTCGACCGCCTGGAGCCTGACAGTGATAGGTAAAGTGCGTGGGGCAGGCTCGAGCCCAGCCGGTTAGCAACCGGCACTGAGCAGCTGACAGGAATGCGATCCTTTGTGATCTTGTCTGGTATGCGATCCTTTGTGATCTTGTTTGGTGTGCGATCCTTTGTGATCTTGGGTGTTGCGTGGTTGTCTGTCGTGTCTTTGGAGGAGGTCGTCAATCGTTGTGTCAGGTCTACATTACGAGCCCGAGTGTTGAGTCGGTTGAGGAAAGTATCAGTGTGTGGGTGTCAGTCGGGTTACTTGAGTTTGGGGACAGTGATCCCCGGTGTTGAGTTGGTTGTTGGTGTTACCGGCATTGTCTGCTAAGTATGCCGTAGTCAGTTTGTTATCCGTGGTGGTGAGCGAACGCTCACCCCTAGCTGCTTTTCCTACAGGTACCGGTCGTAGGTTGGACTATGTGAGCTTCTGAAGCTTGAAGAGCTAGGAGCGGGATTCTGGGTTTACTTTGAGTCTAGCGACGTATACCTTGCTTTTTTGTCCATTTGTTTGGACGTACCTTTAAGTTGTAAATGATTAAATGATTATTTTTGATGAACAAATGGCGATTTTAAAGTGATTTGTGTAAAAGGCTTCAAAATGTTTTATTGTTTTAAATGTTCGCGTCCCTAGTTCGGTTTTACTGAAATTGGGGCGTGACAATTTAGCTCAGTAGAATTAGTTTGTTCTAGTACCAGCTCAGTTTGACCTTTTAGTCCAAAATTATGATTTCTTGGTGGATCCCTTGAGCTGATTTTCAGTTAAAATTACCATGTTTTTGGTGTTTTATTATCCATCTTTGATTTATGTACGTGTATATTATTTGTTTAGAGAGTAGCCACAACATCTTTAGACTAACAATATATATGTGAGAAAATAAATCATTAAAGTTGTGATTAATTATATCGGATTTAATGGAATCGATCCCACAGGATATTATATTAAACTCTATATAACTGATCAAAATAAAATATCAAAATTATATTTCCTAACCTACCCACAGGAATTAGGAAAAGGAACATGATTTTGATAGTTTTATTGATTGTTATGTATGAATGTTCTATTTGCGTATAACTTTAGCCCACATGCAAGTTGTACGTCGATAGATACATTGTTGTATGAATGTTCTATTTGCATATGACTTTAGCCCACATGCAAGTTGTATGTCGATGGATACATTTTGTATGCTTATGTTTGTAAAGCATGATAGTTAGTCTCATTTATGTTTTTCTTTTATACTATGCATGTAGTGCTTGTAGCATCAAACTCTTTGAATAACAATTACCTCAAAGTAGAGGTTCCCATACTGAATGGGGAAAACTACTCCATCTGGAAAGAGAGGGTACTTATGTGTATATGCAATGTTTTGTTTACGTATGACTTTAGCCCACATGCAAGTTGTACGTTGATAAATACGTTTTGTATGCATAAGTGGATTGGTGGAGAAGTATGGAAATGCTCGTTCGCTTCTCGCAGAGATTGATGAGCAATTCCAAACTTCGGATAAATCCTTGGCTAGTTCCCTCATCGGACAGTTTTCCTTTGTTAAGCTCACATGTCTCCGTGGTGTGCACGAGCACATCATGAGAAATGAGGGATATTGCGGCAAAATTAAAAACATTGGAAGTCGAGATGTATGTCACCTTCTTGGTGCATTACATTTTGAACACCCTTTTCTCATCAATTTGACCATTTTCAAAATATCTTACAACACACATAAGGATAAATGGTCGATGAATGAACTCATGACTATGTGTGTTCAAGAGGAAAGCTCATTGATGATGGGGGAAGGTGAGACTGTAATGCTTACAACCCGGAAGAAGGTAAATGACATCCTAAGGACGAGTCCAATGTGGCTGATGTTCATGTTAACGCATGGTAGATTGAATATGGTTCTTCAATCCATGTTTCAACATCGATGCAGGAAATGAGTGATGCATTTATTCAGGCAATAAAATATGCTCAGTTGTTAAATATGTTGGAACGTGCCAAATAACTTTGTCTAGTGGTTACTTATTAACTTTTCATAATACATTATGTGTACCTGGATTTGCCAGGATTTTAACATTTATATCTAAACTATTGCCTTTTAGCTATGCCTTTAATTTCCGTAATACATCAATAAATGTGATGTTATGGGAAATGGCATTTTGTGCAATGGTTTATTTATGATGAATGTGCAAAGTAACACCACTAACTCGGTTATATATATTGAAACTGGCACAAAACGATGTGTTGAAAATGAGGAACCTTCTATGTTGTGGCATCGGAGATTGAGACATATCTCGATGGATGAAATCAAGAGATTAGTAAAAGATGGAGTACTTAGTACTCTAGACTTTTCTGATTTCGAGGTTTGTGTGGATTGCCTAAAGAGAAAGCAAACCAAGATATCCAAAAAAGGTGCACACAGAAGTTTCGAATTACTTGAAATCATCCATACAGATATTTGTTGTCCCGACATGGATATACAAAGTGGTCTGAAATACTTCATCTCCTTTATTGATGACTTCTCACGGTATATGTAAGTTTATATGCTTCACCACAAAAGTGAAGCAATAGACGTATTTATGATTTTCAAAGCAGAAATTGAAAATCAATGTGAAAAAAAAAGATTGTCAGGAGTGACAGAGTAGGAGAAAACTAAGGTAGATACATCAAAGGTGGTCAAGCACCGGGTCCGTTCGCTAATTTTCTTCAGGAGTATGGAATAGTTGCTCAATACACCAATCTAGGATCTCCTAGCAAGAATGGTGTAGCTGAAAGAAGAAACCGGACTTTGATGGAGATGGTGAGGAGTATGCGTAGTAATGCGAATCTCCCGTTATTCTTGTGGATTGACGCACTTAAGACGGCTGCGTACATATTAAACCGCGTTCCAACCAAGTCTGTTTCAAAGACACCTTTTGAATTATTCAAGGGTTGGATATCGATTTTACACCATGTACGCATATGGGGATACCCGTCTAAAGTAAGGATTTACAACCCACAAGAAAAGGAACTGGATCCTAGAACCCTTAGCGGTTATTTTGTTGGATATGCGGAACGATCCAAGGGATACAGATTTTACTGTCCATCTCATAGCACCAGGATTGTGGAATCAAGAAATACGAAGTTTCTTGAGAAATGATTTGATCAGTGGGAGGAATCGGTTGCAGAGCTCAAATTTTGAAACTATTACTAAGAAACCTCTTACATTAGTCGATCAAATCGTTGTCGTTAGAGTTCAAATTGAGTTTGACCTCTAACTTTCCACATGTTGATAATCATCTAGTAAATCAAGTTGTTTAGGAAGAACCTTTGGTTAATGAACAACTAGTTGGTCAACCTGATCCTCAGGATAATGTTGTTCCAACATTAAGGAGATCCACTAGAATGAGGAAATCAACAATCCATGGGGATTACTATGTGTATCTGCAAGAATCAGACTTTAATGTCGGAGCCGAAAATGATCCTAAGACGTTTTCACAAGCCATAAACTGTAATGAATCGAGTCAATGGTATGATGCTACGAATGATGAAATGAAATCGATGGCATCGAATGAAGTTTGGGATCTTATCGAGTTACCTAAAGGGGCGAAAGCCATTGGATGTAAATAGGTCTTTAAAACCAAGAAAGACTCATCCGGTAATATCGAGAGATATAAGGTCAAACTAGTTGCCAAAGGATTTAATCAAAGGAAGGAATCGAGTACAAGGAGACTCTTTCTCTTGTATCAAAGATAGAATCGCTTCGGGTAATCATGTCATTAGTCGCATACTTTGACTTGGAATTACAACAAATGGATGTAAAAACAACATTTCTAAACGAAGAACTGGAGGAAGAGGAGTTCATGAAACATTTAGTTTCCTGAAGGATTCACTTCTAGCAATGGTGAACATTTATTTTATAAGCTTTCAAGATCAATCTACGGTTTGAAACAAGCCTCACATCAATGGTATTTTAAGTTTCGTGATGATATTTCTTCATTCGGTTTTGAAGAAAAGTTATGAACAATTGTATATACCAGAAGGTTAGTGGGAGCAAGACTTGTTTCCTGATATTATACGTAGATGTTATTTTGCTTACTAGTAACGATATGATTATGGTTTTTGAGGTGAAACAATTTCTATCCAAGAACTTTGATATGAAAGATTTAGGTGATGCATCTTACGCCATTGGGATAAAGATACATCACAATAGAGTAGTCGGTACTCTGGGTATGTCTCAAGAGACATACATCAACAAAGTTTTGGAATGTTTTCAGATGATGGATTGTTCACCCAATGTAGCTCCTGTTGTGCAAAATGACATGGAACGGGAAAAAATGAGGAATATTCCATATTCTTTAGCCTTTGGATGCCTGATGTAATAACCACTCCCGGTCAACGCCAGTCAAACCTACGAAAAACAGGAAAATTTAAAAAATTTGAGCACACACTGAATTGAACCGGAATTGGACCCCGAGGGTCATACCGGACTTAAGTTGACCCCGATATTGACCAAAGTGAGTTCCGGGGGACTCAGGGCAACTTTCTGATCAATTTGGGAAATGTTGACTTTTCATTGGAAAAGTCAACCGAGCGACGTTTTGGTCCATTCGAGGACCGTTTTGGATCCAAAAAGCTTAGCCGTCATCGCAGCGGTCTTAGTTGAGCCGTTTCCTTGTAGCCCGCCAAGTTTCGTAATTTCTTGGAAAAAGTGCCCATTCGGGGCCCGAAACGTCCGAATTTCGCGAAAGAGGACCCACCTTGCCACTTGTCAAATAAGTGGTGGTGTTAGGTTTTGGGGGGAAAATGAAGAGGAGAGATAAGGGAGGGGGGTCGGCCACAACTATCAAAAAAGGAAAAAAATAGAAAAAAAGGAGAGTTAGTGTTAGAGAGAGAAGGAGAAGGAGAAGAAGGAGAAAAGAGAAGAAGCTAGGGTTCTTGTGACGTTTCCTCTCCATCCATCCCTTGGATCGTCTCAAGGCTAGGAGGAAGTGCACTCCCCTCGTTCTCCTCTACGGTATACACCTAACCGATTCTCGTTTTGATTAATTTTGGAAGTTAGGGTTTATGTAAAACTATTAGTTTAGGGTGTTTTGAGGTTGGGGGAATTGTTGGAGACGTTTTGGAGGTCTGTGGAGTCGAAGTATGACGTTTTTCGGTGACCGGAGGCTCGGGAGGAGCTCCGGTCACCGTGGGTGGTGGCCGGCCGACCATGGGGTGGCTGGCCGGAGCCGGGACCAGCCACCACCATGGTGGCCGAGCCCCAAATTGAGCCCTAGGGCCCACGGCTAAGGTGGGCCGGGTGGGGCCCACGTGCTCGGGTGATCGGGTTTCGTGTTCGGGTGTTCTAGAACGTTCCCCGAACCATTAATCCATAACCGAATCGAAAATTGGAATTAAATTGGAAAGGTTATAATTAACGGGTTTTAGAAACTTGAAACGGTAATTAATTTACTCGGAAGTCGGAATTCGATTCCGTCAAGTACATTGGGACCCTTGAATTATTCTAAGACCGTAGAAACGAAAACGGGAATTTTTGGAGCCCCGGAAGGGCATTTACAAAACCCGGGCAGATTCGCCATGTCGGGCGAATCGGGCCTTTACGGGTCCCTTATTGACAATGTCGAGTATTTGGGGAGTTTGGGAGTGATCGACATTGTCGGGGTTAAGTTTGGGCATCAAGTTTAATGATTTTCAGTTTATTCCTGCGAGTTGTTAAGTGCCTTTAAATTGTGTTCTTTTAGATCGTGCCACGGACCGAGGCAAGGGAAAGCTGGGTGAGTGACTAAGATCATCACCGGAGCTCGTTGGTTGGCTTTTGGGAGAACACGCACGAAGTAGGGAAAAGTGGTCGGATCTCGGCCCTGACTAGGGAAAGTTAACAGTATAATTGCATGTGACACCGGGGTGTCGTGGGTTAAGTAAGTTATCGAATATTAGAAAGGCATGATACAGGAATGTAGCGAATATTGGAAATGCATGTGACACTTAGTAGTGTCGTAGGAGCAGAGAACTTAGCGTTATTAGAATTACTGGAGGCATATGACCATGCCCGGAGGTTGATTGCGAACTTATCGAGATTATGAGTACTGGAGGCATATGACCATGCCCGGAGGTTGATTGTGAAACTGTTGATATTAGGACTGTTGGAGGCATTGGTTATGCCGGAGGTTGATTGTGTATTTTGTGTCTTTGGTGGCCTTGAGGGCACGTGTATTATTGTTGAGTTTTGGGTGGCCATGAGTGCCCGTGGGGTTGTTGAACCCGTGTCTTTACCTTTGGTGTTTTGGGTGGCCATGAGTGCCCGTGAGGTTGTTGAACTCGTGTCTTTACCTTTGGTGCTTTGGGTGGCCATGAGTGCCCGTGGGGTTGTTGAACCCGTGTCTTTATTGGCGGTGTGTCTTGGGAGGCCGTGAGTGCCTGTAGGGTTGTTGAGCCCGTGAGTTACTATTTGTGTGTCTTGGGAGGTCGTGAGTGCATGTGGGGTTGTTGAGCCCGTGAGTGACTGTTGGTAGTTTTGAGAGGCCGTGAGTGCCTGTGGGGTTGTTGAGCCCGTAAATTACTGTTGGTGGTTTGAGTGGCCGTGAGTGCCCGTGGGGTTGTTGAGTCCGTGTTTTACTGTTGGTGTATCTTGGGAGGCCGTGAGTGCCTGTGGGGCTGTTGAGTCCGTGTTTTACTGTTGGTGTATCTTGGGAGGCCGTGAGTGCATGTGGGGCTGTTGAGTCCGTGTTTTACTGTTGGTGTCTTGGGTGGCCATGAGTGCCTGTGAGTGTTGAACATGCGTTGTTACTGGTTGTTGAACTTGCTTGTGATTGTGATTGTGATTGTGGTTACTTGAGGTTGGGGGCCCGCTTCATGAAACGGGGGTCCATGATCACACGCGTCTGCATGTTCAGACGGGGTAAGGGGCCCGCCCGTCAATAAAGGGGTCCTGGCCGCGCGTGTGTGGTTTGGGTTTGTGAGCATTCTTTGGTTGGCTTACGAGTTAGAGTCTCGGTAAGTTGCGAGCATTCTTCGGCTGGCCTGACCGAGTTAGAGTCTCGGGAGGTTGCGAGCGTTCTTCGGTTGGCCTGACCGAGTTAGAGTCTCGGGAGGTTGCGAGTGTTCTTTGGCTGGCCTGACCGAGTTAGAGTCTCGGGAGGTTGCGAGCGTTCTTGGCACTGAGCAGATGGCAGCTGGTATGCGATCCTTTGTGATCCTGTTTGGTGTGCGATCCTTTGTGATCTTGGGTTTGCGTGGTGGTCTTTTGAGTCCTTGGAAGGGGTCGTGATCGTTGTGTCGGGTCTACTTTACGTGTCAGAGTGTTGAGTTGGTCAAGGAAGGTAACAGTGGGCGTGCGTTCAGTCGGAGTACTTTGGTTGGGGATAGTGTTTCCCGGTGTTGAGTTGTTGTTGGTGTTACCGACATTGTCTGCTAATTATGCCGTAGTCAGTCTGTTATCCGTGGTGGTGAGCGAACGCTCACCCCTAGCTGCTTTTCCTACAGGTACCGGTCGCATGTTGGACTAGGTGAGCTTCTGAAGCTTGAAGAGCTAGGAGCGGGATTCTGGGTTTTACTTTTGAGTCTAGTGACGGATACCTTGTTCTTTTGTCCACTTGTTGAGACTTATTTTTGAGTTGTAAATATTATTTTGATTAACCAAATGGAGATTTTAAAGTGATTTATGTAAAAGGTTTCCAAATGTTTTATTATTTTAAATGTTCGTGTCCCGAGTTCGGTTTATTGAAATTGGGGCGTGACACCTGATGTATGCACAAGTCTGCACAAGACCTGATATTACATTCATTATGGGTATGCTAGGGAGATATCAAAGTAATCCAGGCATTAAGCACTGGTAAGCTGCAAAGAAGGTATCATGTTACCTTAAGAGGGCTCGAGATTACATGCTAGTATATAGACGAACGAACAATCTGGAAGTGATCGGTTATTCTGATTCCGACTTTGCTGGCTATGTTGATTCATTGAAATCAACTTCTGGATACATTTTTATGTTGGCCAATGGAGTTGGGTCGTGGAGAAGTGGGTAACAGTCCTTGACTGCTACTTCTACCATGGAAGCCGAGTTCGTGTCTTGTTTCGAGACTACTTCTCACGGTGTATGGATTAAGAGTTTCATTTTCAAGCTTAGAATCATGGATTCTATTAGCAGGCCCCTGAAGCTGTATTGCGATAATTCAGCTATTGTGTTCATGACTAAGAACCACAAAAGTGGAAGTCGAAACGAGCATATCGACATAAAGTATTTATCCTTAAGAGAACACGTAAAAGACAAAACGGTTATCGTTAAGCATATCAATATATGCTTAATGATAGCGGATCCTCAGAAAAAAAAGGCTAGCCACCAGGAAAACTAGAGGATCATGTTAAGAGTATGAGACTTGGTTTCCAGATGTAAACTCTTCGTTATTGGAACGATGTTTGTCTTTTGAAACTCTTGTTGAAAAGATGATTATTATTTATAAATGTGTACACATTTGGTATATGATTAAGTTGGTTAATCATGAAATCATCGATTAAGTTTGGACCAAGAATGAACATTGGGTTTATTCATAAAGTATGAGAAGCATATGCATTGTGATACATGGAAGGTACTACTTGTTTATATTAAAAGGACATACCGCCACGATTCATGCATTTGGTTTCTTATAGTTGGGCATTGGACATTAATATTGATCAAGTGGGAGAATGTTGGATTAATTCTCTAAATTGATATCATGAGGTTATGATCAATATTTGGTTGATCCAATTGCCAATATGTGCAATTATATTGGTGTCTTTTCATTTGTAACTTTTGATGGAGAAGTTATATATATATATATATATATATATATATATATATATATATATATATATATAGGGGAGCTTTCAGGTACGATCCAATTTTTAAATACGAAATACGACTTAATCCCAACTTTGGAATCGCAAATTGCCCAAGGGCTGCGATTTTCGCATGGCCTATTTTTTTTTCACCAAGTTTCTTATTTTGATCTTTCCCGCTTCGTTTCAACTCCGATTTAATTTTTTCTTGCGCCAAAAACTTTCTTTTTTCAAGATCTATCTATCAAGTACCATATTGAATATGTTTTGAAGCAAAAAAAAAACATGTACAAGCAAAAACACAAATCGTTAACCGTGTACTATTGTATGTTCTTGCAACTACATTTGTATGAATAAACTAATCTTAATGTATGTTTTAGCTAATCTTAATGTATTAGCTTACACGTACAAAACATACATACACATACAAATGAAAATAGTAAGAACATACATTAAGTTTAGTGTATACATACAACTGAAACAACATCAATAGGTTGGCTTACACATACAAATGAAAATGCCAAGAACATACATTTAAAATTGTATAAACATACATTAAGTTCAGCGTACATATATAACTGAAAATTAAAAAACATGCATTTGTAAAAACATACATACAAAACATACATTAAGATTGACTTATTCATACAAATGAAGTTGCAAAAACATACATTAGTGCACGATTAACAATTTTTGTTTTTGCTTGTACATGTTCTTTTTTGCTTCAAAACATATTCAATATGCTACTTGGTAGATAGATCTTGAAAAAAGAAAGTTTTTGGCGCAAGAAAAAATTAAATCGGAGTTATAACGAAGCGGGAAAGATCAAAATAAGAAACTTGGTGAAAAAAAAAGAGAAAAAAAGGTCATGCGATTCCAAAGGCTGGGATTGAGTCGTATTTCGTACAAAATTGGCCAAGTCTTACCTGAATGTTATCCTATATATATATATATATATATATATATATATATATATATATATATATATATATATCTTTGGTCCCCAAGTCTACATATACTCAGACTTCTCATTACGTTACTCATACACCATCTTTGAGAGAGAAATAAAAGAGTGGGAGGACTTGGAAGATCAAATACTTTTGTTCTTCAAAGCTTCTTCTCCAAGGAAAGCAATGGCTGGAGGTAAGTGATCATAATTCCGCTTTTACGTGATTATACCGTGTTTGTATGATCACATGTTAAGTTCTTACATATCATGCATATGATTCAATCTTTGGATGATTTGTATTAATATTTATGTTATATTCTTTTGTAGTATGTAAACTAATACATTACTTTTCTCATATTAAAGGATATGGATCTCATAAGTGATCTATCTAATTACAGAAATGATAAATATGAGTGTATTGTTGATAGTGCTACAACATCGAAGCAAACGTGAACACCATTAGGGGTGCTACAAATATAATATAGGGCTCCGGAAGAGCTACATTGTTATCTCAAAATGAGTCATTTGGAATGTCTTGTATCTAATTTTATTTATTTGTTTTATGAACAACTATGGACAAAAGTTTCTCTAATTATGTTAAAGGCAACAGGAAATCACTTTACTTGGCGGATTGTACGACGACACATACCAATTTAAGATAGGGAAAACGCTGGTTCCTAACCTTTATGAACGTTTCATTATCACATCCTAACCCTGACCAATGTTTGGTTGCAACTCCTAACATGATAGGTTTGGAATTTCTCAGAAGGGTTATTTACGATTTGGTACCCAAATGATTCGTCCACGAACGATATGGTACCCATATGTTTCAAATGACCAATTCGGTACCCAAATGATTTGTCCACAGACGGAAGTGGCATATTCCGTTAGAAAACTAACGGAATATTCCTATAAGTTAGTCATGTGCAGTTAAGTGGGGTGTGAAATGACGATTTTATCCTTTCTTATTTTAAGCTTATAAATTTGATAGACAAAATTACCATTATACCCTTAGTTATAAATAAAAAAATAAAAACAAATATATTTTTTTGAATACTTAATTAACTGAATTAAAATAATACAAACATATACCTAACCTATTCATCTACCCCTCTCTCGATCCAATCTCTCTCTCGCGCACCGACCTCGCCTCCGACCTTCATCTCTCATCTTCTTCGTCCTTCTCGACCTCGCCTCCGACCTTCATCTCTCATCTTCTTCGTCCTTCTTGACCTCACCTCCGACCTTCATCTCTCGACGCCGATGTGAGGAACTCGACGCTGGTGCAAGGAAATCGGCTCCAGTGCGAGGAACTCGGCTCCGGTGCGAGGAACTCGGCTTCGGTACGAAGAGTTCGGCTCCGATTTGCATGACGAAGAAGAGCCCATATCTGCAACACGAAGCCAATTGGTGATTGTCCATGGGTTTGAAGTTATGCCAGGTCTGGGTTTGGTTTCTACGTTTCTAGGTTTGGGTTTAGGTTGTGGCTCTCTGTTATTCAAATCTGATTTGTTATGTTAGGGGTTTCAATTATGATATGTTTTGGGGGTTTTTGGTTTGGGCGTTTCTGGTTTGGGATTCACGAATTTGGTTGAACAAATTTTGAACGGATTTGGGATGAGAGCCCTCGTCGGAGAGATTTGTGCTCGGGGAAGAAGAAGGCGAACAGTGCAGAAAAAAAAAACAATTTTCAAAATTAGAATTATTATGAAAATTGAAAAAAAAAACAAAATATATCTACTGAATTTATATTTTAATTAATGAAAACTATTTAAATTTTAAAATAATTATGAAAATAAAAGATAATTATAAAAAGAATATTTTTATTATGAAATGTTATCAAATTAACAAAAACTTAAAATTTAAATATATTTTTATTAAGGAAATTAGAAAACTAAATATTTAACAAAAATTAAATAAACAAAAAAAGTTGTAAAATTAATTTTAAAATAATAAATAAATTAAATAGTTAAAAATGAATTAAAATATATATATATATATATATATATATATATGAAATTTAAAAAACCTTATTAAAATAATATAAAATAATTAAATTTATTTAAAAATAAAAAATAATTAAATAAAATTATAAATTATTTGAAAAAAATAATGATATTATTATAAATTATTTAAAAAGTAATTATAAATATATTTAAAGTCAACTAAATAACAAAGGGCAAAACAGTCTTTTTATGTTTGTCAAAAGTCAACTAAATTGAAAAAGGGCAAAAATGGTCTTTTAACATAATTATGTTAGTTTCTTAACCCCATCTGCTCAAAACGTCTGTGGACAAATCATTTGGGTACCAAATTGGTCATTTGAAACATATGGGTACCATATCGTTTGTGGAGAAACTTTTGGGTACCAAATCGTAAATAACCCCTCTCAGATGGTATAAACAACCGTCCAAACTAACGAAATCGTTAACGGTGCACCCAAAAAGTCGAAAATACCCCCTCAATGTCGTTGACCTCACTTCCCTCTTCTCTCGTCAATTTAGAACCTCACTTCATCACTCGACACTCTTCAGCTCCCTCTTCTCTCTTCAACTCCGAAACCCTAAACTGAAGCAACTCGGTGGTGAAGAACGACGAAGCTGAAGGCGTTGGTGAAGAACGACGAAGCTGAAGGCGTTGATGAGCAAGGACAAAGTTACGGCAGAAGGCGTTGGTGAAAGAAGCTTGAAGCTGAAAGAGGAACGAAGAAGTAGAAATCGATTAAGGTAAATCCTCTTATCTCTCTTCATTTACAAGTAGAAATCTGTAGTTGAGCAAAAAAATGGGTGAGATTTCAAAACTGAGAAGCGAAATCATGATTCAGATTTCATTTTTGGGTTTTTAGGGTTTGAAGTGTAAACGGGTTTGGGGTTAGGGTTCGTAAAATTGCTGGGAACTGATGTTTTTATTGATTTGTTCTTGCAATCCTTAATAGTTGTTCATCGTTTATGTCAATTTTGTTGCTTTGATTTTCATGCTATGAAACAGTTTCTGCGTGTTGATCTTCGCTTGTCTCTCGCACTTCATGAATCATTTGTGTTGTCCAAGCTAATTACGTGTTTGTTTTGGTGCAGCAGCACTATTGTCTTGGTGTTTGTTGCAACAATAGTTAGGTTTAGTAGTGTGAAAATGAAACACCTAGTGAGGTAAATGATCAAATTTCAGTGAAAATTAGTGTTTAAGTTCATGCAAATTCTATTTAATTTCAGTCTCTGCCTGATATAATTTGTGTTTTGTTTTTAATTGTGGAAATTATTTGGTTTATATTCATTCTGGATTCATAGAAATGCAACTTGGTTAATCCTGGCATTTGGCAGTGTTGGGTTTGTTTGTATAATTATATTATGTATCACATGTCTTCCTCTGTTGAGACCTTGGAAATGGTAGGTGTTCGTAGTAAATACGCAATACTCCCTCAGTCCCAAAATAAGGGTTTTTTCTTCTTCTGTTTTTTAGCATGTACAGATGATTCATATGTTAATATGATAACACATATTTATTGCATACTGCAGATGGTGAGGCCTTAGAAATTGAAACATATTCGGAGACTAGTAGATGAATCCTCAGACGCTGAGGACATTGGGGAAGCTGAAATGTTTCAAGAGGAAATGATCGATTATGATTTGATCAATGAGGAGGTTGATGATGTAGGTCCTCAAAGGAAAATTGGAAATGATTTAGCAGACGATGAAGACGAGAATGAAGAGAACCGAAGTCAGAATGCAGATAGCTCTATTGAAGATGATGACAACTCTGATGATGATGAACAGAACAGTAGTGATGAAGAAGAGGATTCAGATGAAAAGAATTCAGATGAAGAGGATTATAGCGAGGAAGAGGATTATGTGGAGGACATGGACTGTGAGGCTGAAATGGCTGAAGAATGGAGGGCAGGATTTGCAGCCCATAACAATGACAAAACATATGAACTCCATGGGGAAGTGGTGAAAAAACTTATTCCCACCCATGAATTATGAATGAAGCTTCAATTTTTACACCTGATTTTTTTATTGTGTTTTACTACAAAGTCATTTCCAGCCTTGCATTTTACTACCGCATGTTCATCCTATAAATTACCCTCCAACTTTGTAATGTTTCATTCACAACCAATATTGCACACACCACCCACACCAACAATGTCCAACCATTGGGACTATGACTCTTCCTCTAGTGGGAGTGATACTTGGGAACATTATGAGCACCCAACCATTCCCGACTCTCCACCCCGTGATCCATTTCGTGGTGTCCCGTCGCCAGCAACCGAATCTCCGGTGCATACACTACCTGCAACTCCAGTTCATAAACTACCTCCAACTCCAGCTGACCTCCCCAAGGCCAAAATAGAGCCTCCACCACCACAGACTCCGGCTAAGAATGAGGATAGCTCAGACCATGGGTGCGCCGGGGAAGACGATGAAGAAGGCAGCGGGGAAGAGTCAGGTTTTGCTCCAGATACTGAAGACGCTGAAGGCACTGATCCAGAAGACAACGAGTAACTCCGGCTAAGCACTTATCCTTACCATGAACCAAACCTATCTTTATTTTTGTTGCTTCAACCATGTCATGTCTACTGTTGTGCTTGTGAAAATGAAGTAGTTATCATGTTATCTATAACCACACATAAAAAAACACAACAAATACAACTACAAACCCATACAACTATTACATTACCATAACGACATAATTTCAAGTCTTGTTACATTAAGCCACAATAATATTACATAAACAGTAAAAACCCACATTACACATTTCAGAGAAGAATCATGTAGGCCTTCTTGCTCGGTACATTACCAATTAAGAAATAAAGATAACAAAAACCCTACTATAATAACTAAGACCACTAGCCTACATTTCGAACTCTTCCTCGTCATTGCATTGTTGTTCTTTTCCTCAGTGCAGGCCTTAATTCTGTCATTTAGTTCAGCCGCTTCCAAACCAGGAACATGCTCATCATACCAGCGAAAAAAATTACATTTTTTCCTCCCATCCTAACACATACATATATAATAGTCACACTGTAAGTGAATTTATTTTTCACACCATAAATTTGTATCAACATTATTGTTCAGGAAGATGCTTACACTGAATTTACCACAACTACAAAACCTTCTCCCGAGATTTTTTTTTTACAATGATGTATGAAGTGGAGCTTGCACTCCATAACAATACACTATTCTAGAATATCGAATCATATTCTCCTGTTGCAAATAGATTACTACAGTTTCATATTTGGCATTAATCAAATCTATTTCAGCTTCAAATCTGAAATTCATTACCATAAACCTATCATGTTAGAAACAAACCCTTGACTGAAATTCAACCATAAACTGAAACTTTCAACAAATTTCGTGTAATTCAGATGAACAAACCTTAGATTTTTCAACAGATTTCGTGAACACATGTAATTTAGATGATGTATGGCGAGATGCTTTCACCTTTGGGTCTTACGGTTCAAGAATGCAGACAACTATTGGACACCGTGAATCTTGATTGAAATGGCGTCTAAGAGGCCTCCCTCTCTGCCTAAGGATTTCTTGCTTCTCTTTTCTTCTTTTTGCTCATTTTTGCTCTCTTTGTACAAAGAGTATGTCACTTTTGAGTTGGTTGCAAAGAAGAACAAGGTGTTTGGTTCGGATGCCCACAGGTTCCGTGCAGTTCAACGCAAAGGAAATCGCAAAAAACAGGGCAAGGGTGGAGGTGGATCTCGGCTGAAGGGTTCACGGGTGCGAGGTGCTTCGGGTGTAGCGACTACCGTCGTTCAAGCCAAGGAATCTGGGGGTGTGGAAGCCACAGGCTCTGCTCCCGGTTCCAAAACTTGTGTTGCAGGCGCTGAAGCTGAGCATGGGGTTGTGAAGGTTCAGATCGCAGGTAAGAGGGACAGTGTTGAGGCTTGTCTTGCCTCTGCGTCCAAACAGGCAATGGTCTTCTTGCACAACCTACCTTACAGAACCTCGCCGGACTGGATTCGAAACTCTCTAGGCATGTTTAGAGAGGTTGAATTCGCATCGGTTTTAAAGAAACCAAACCGCAAAGGACGTTATTTTGGTTTTGCTGAGTTCTCGAATCAAGCCATCAAGTCTCTCAATGGATACCGGTACAAGGGGCACAACCTTCTTGTAGCTCTCGCACGACCAGGTACAGTTCGGCCGGATTCGGTATCGAAACAGAGCATTCCTGTGCAACAACAGAGCACACCGGAGACGGAGAAGAAGCAGCCGGGAAGAACGCCGTCGTCGGAGTTTAGCACTCAACTGTCATCGGAGGAGGTTTTGGTCGACGATGCAGTTTTACGCCGACCCTCGACGGCGACTTGCAAGGGACGGGCTCCGTCCTCGGGATCCAGTGATTCACGGGATTCCGGGAGTTCGTTTCGGAGTTTCAGTGAATCACGGGATGTTTCAAAATCAAATCCTAGGGATTCTGATCCTGTATCTATCTCATCTTTCGACGCCGCGTTTCCTGGATTTGCAGAGAAGTTCGGCGCGCAACTTGTGGAGACGAAGCAGGATCGCTTTGGGTCTTTTTTTGCTGGGCCTCATGTTGTTGGGCCTCAACCTTCAGGCCCTACCCTTTCGTATCCTGATCCAGCAACGAAGGGTGACGGGATGGAGTTGACGCGTGACTGTTTGGAAGGTGGGCCTGCAAGTCATACTTTGGGTCCTGTTGCCTCCGAAAAGTCTCAGTTGTTGGCCCATGAGGATCCCAATTTGACTGACGTTTTTAACCGAATTGGGGATGATTTGGGCCCTACCCGGGATGGTAAACCGAATCTGGAAGCTGGGTCTCCAGTGGACGGATATAGGGATTTGGTTGTCGGTTTTCAAGGTAGTCCGTGGAAGGACGCTTTGTCGAAACCCTCAAAGGGTGAACCAAAAAAACGAGGTCGCCCTAAGAAGGCTCAGATAAAAAAGACAATTGCTCCTTCAGTTGTGTTTTATCAAACTAGAGCCACGACCTCTAATGAAGTTGGAAGCAAAGCAGGAAGCGTCAAGGTTGATATTGCAACAAAGAACAGCTCGGGCGAATGGAGTTTTCGCTCAAAAGTTGGGAAAAGGGCTGTTAACCTTGGACCGGTGGTGCTCAAACAGATACACCCGCATCTAATGCTGGAGGATGTCGAGGGTAGTAAGGAGTTTTCTCCTGTCTCGACAGAAAAAGCTTTAAGTCCTGTGCTGGTCTCTAACACGTTTTCCTGCTTGGACCCGAGTAAGAAGTGATTTAGGATTTCTGTAGAATACTCCTGTTACTGTTTTTGTGTTTTTGTTCTAAAGGCTTGCAGGCCTTGTTGCTCTTTTGAGCCTGTTTCAGTTTTCGTATGATCCCTTTTTAAGGTTGATCTCCTGCCTTGTTTTTTCCTATCTTCGGAAGGCAGGTTTAATAAATTTTCCGCTTATCAAAAAAAATGTAATTTAGATGAACAAACCCTCGATGTAATAGATGATGAAGAAACTGTTTCGATGAATAAATCAATCAGGGTTGATGAATAAACGTACCTGAGCTCCTCCCTTCATCGTTCACCATAGTGCACGTTGTTCTTCTTCTTTTTTCTTCAGTCGCGATTTTGGTTCCTAATATTCAATCGTTTCAGTGTCTGAAGAAAAAAAACGATATCCCTTTCCCCTTTTCAAGCCAAAGAGGTCAGGGAAAGTTTGTCATTTATTTTTTTTCTGACCCTACACGTGACACTCACGTGCTCGACGAGTTGATGAAATCGTTAGTTTAGACGATTGTTTATACTTTCTGAGAAATTCCAAACCTATCATGTTAGGAACTACAACCAAACGTTGGTCTGGTTAGGATGTGATAATGAAACGTTCATAAAGGTTAGGAACCAGTGTTTTCTCTTTAAGATATGAAAATATTTATCACATCTCGTGTCAGCTTAAGCTAAAGTGAACACAATATCTGGTGCATCAGATCTTATTAAAGGCTCCGGAAGAGCCAATGTAATGCTACCAAATGGTACACAATTTGGGTATGGCACTAGAAAAGAAGGCACATGAGAGACCTAGTATCCATTGGGCTAGAAAAGCCGTCGATGGAGGAGTTCATCGTCGCTATAAGTTTGGGTATGGCACTGGATAATCCTAGATTTTGTCTCGATAAAAAGAAAAGCAATGCACTATTCTTATGTGTCATCTATTGCATATTTGATTGATTAACGAAGAACACTTTGCAGGAGAATAAAAAAAGTGATAACTAATTATTTATCAGAAATATATGATAATTTTTACCTAAAAATTTAATTCCCTAGTTCTCTATATATAAAAAAGGCTCATGCAAGAAAACACCCCATAAATTCATGCGACAACAACGATGGGCTTACCTCTACCTTTATAGTCTTTTTTTCTCTATCCTTTTAATATCTTCATTCTTTAAGGAGTTTATCCGCAACTCCTCCCGATTTAGGGCCGTCAGAGTCGAGTTTGTACGGCAATTATTGGTCGTTTTATTGGGTGTTTGTTCTCCTATTAATTGCGACTACCAGATATGGTTTTGAGACATAAAGGCTTAAATACACTCTGATTTGGCTAGTAGCACATGCGAAGCATAACCTCATAGAGCCTGACCCGTCTCTATTTCTACCCACCTAAACCATGTTCCACCACATAGCGGGACATCCAGGTGGTCCCGCAACTCAAGACAAACGTGTTCTGCAGACAATTTGGTATTATGTTTACTTGATTCTTTTCTCATTTACAATACAAACAAGATCAAATTACTGTGTAACCCTGAATGCTAACACAACCGTTTATAATAAGAACGGAAACTATATTTTAGATCTTAGACGTCATTCCCAAATTATGTACCCGATACTCAATATCACGTTTTAGTGACATATCTCTATCCTTGAATTCAAGGAAAATAAAGGAAAGATATGACTTATTGATTAGTTTATTATTATATAATGTTCGATAACAATAAGAAGATTGGAAATTAGCGTAGGGAGTATTACAGTAAGATTGCACCACAGCGTACTCTATCTTTTCTCCCGCTGTTGGCTTTGAATTTCTGAATTTCCTTTACACGCAGCCATAGACAGAGCTGTAAACGCATTTGCTGACCAAAGACAAGCCAGTCTTCTTCTTATTTGTCAAAACCCCAAATTCTTGATTCTCCGTCTTTCTGTTTCTTCTTTCCCAAGCTTTCTCTGTGGTAGAAAACCTTGGATCTTGTGTATTTGGGTTTCTACTTCCGATACCGCTTAGCTGACTCGAAGCTTCTCTACATGGCTGGCCGCTACGACGACAATCCATTCGCCGAAGAAGAAGTTAATCCTTTTTCTGTAAGTTTCATATAGTTTCTTTATGGGGTTCTTGCCATATTTCTGTTTTTCTGTACTGAAAGTTGAGTTTGACTTTTTTATTGAACGAATTTAGATGGGTTTTGATGATCTGCAATTAAACGTATGTACTGGGTTTTGGGTGGTTTTCATTTCTAGAGCTTCTGCTTTGGTTTTGTTTTACAAAATTATCACTTTTATTAAAATTGATGGGATCCAAGTACAATTTGACTTTTACCTTACGGAACTTATCTGGATTTTGACCGTTTGAGAGTTTAGAAGCAAAGGCATGATTAGGATTTGGGGATTTTTGCGCTAGCGTTGATAAGTTGTTGTTGTTACTCTGGTTTTTGATGTTTTAACCTCATTGTGTAATTTTATCTGTGTGTTTTGGCACCTGAATTCTTGGATCTCCATGTGCTTTGATTGTTATGGTTTCATTTATGGCTTACAGTTTTGACTGGTCTTTAATTCATTGGGCTATTACCTTAATAGATTTTGTTTCAGTATAATGATATCTTCTCTCACTATTAGTTCTTAATTTCATCGTGCTAGGATCCAGCTGTTAGGACCAAAGCTCCTGGGCAGTCAAACTATGGTGGGGGTGCTTTTTACACAACTGTAAGAAGATATTGTAGAAAACTTTCCTTTTTCTCGTTCAACCAATTGTGGTTTAATTTTTTTTTTTTGAGTTTTACATAGTACTAGTAGTAACTGGAGTATAACTAGTAAGCAACACCTACTTGCTGATCCAGATTGGTAGATACCTGACATCTGATATGTCCAATCTATTGCTTTTGAATGGTTGCGTATATTTTAAAAGAAAGATTTACTGGTATAATTTTAGTTTAGCTTCCTTATCCTCTATCTCCCATCTTCAATCTAGGTTTTTGGGTTTGACACAGGTACTCGTTTATAGGGGTTACATATGCGTTAAATGCCATTTAAAACCTTAATTATCATTGACATCTCTTGGCTAGTTTATAATTTATAATTATTTTTAGAAGCCCCCTTTAGAGAAGTTGCCAGTTAAATCATATATAGTAATAAGGAATCTTAAGATGGCTCAAATAGGGTGCTATTTGTATTTTGTGATGAAAGGTTGCTTACTCATTATGGTGAAGTTTTGAAAACAATGTTTTTCCTAAAGTGTATTTCGTGTTTTGGATCCTTCCATGCTGGCTCTTTTGTATAAACTTCTTGTCAAAATGTCAGTCTCAGTCTTTCTGCCTCCTACACTTTAGCAAAGTCTTAGTCTACACTTCTCATGGAACCAAGTCCCACTTGACCTTGAGCTGATGCTTAATTATTAGTATTGATCATGCGGCTACATGGGTCGTTTTTGATCATATTATCTGTTAGCATGAGATTTGAAGAACCAGGGCAGCGTAATAGCAATGCCTATCATGAAACTGTCCATCAATGATAAGTCCTTTTTAATGTTCATAGCACCTATGGGAAGTTGCTGTTGACATGGTTTTCACATTTTAGTTGCACAAAATTCGGTTTCCTTTTTCTTTGACGTATCTGTCATGCTGTTTCTATTTTTACTCGTATGAGTGTAGCTCAAGTTTAGTTCATTTAGTGTCAATCTCTCTCTCTCTCTTCTTACAATGTTTTATCTTTTTAGAACCCTGGCGCAAACTCAAGGCTTTCACCTCTTCCTCCTGAACCAGCGGGCTTCAATTATGATGGTGGCGCAACAGTTGATATCCCTCTTGATACAGCCTCTGGGGGGCCAAAATCTCAGGTTGATGAGGAACTTAATTAATATTTACCATTTATTTGTTCTCTACAATCTTGATCTCAACTTACCTTTATTTTGTTACCTGAAGGATATGAGTTTCCTTCATACTTACATGTTTAAATTAAAACTTAGGACTTGAAAAGGAAAGAGAAAGAACTTCAGGCTAAGGAGGCTGAGTTGAGAAAGCGGGAACAGGTATGATGGAGCCACTCTTTGGCCTACTTCATACCATGTGTCTAACCAACAATAGGACATTGCTTTTATTTCGAAGGAAATTGTACTTGAGTTTGACATATATGTGGCGAGTTTTTTAAAGACCAAGTTCTTCATTTTGAAGGAAAACATTCATGTGAAGCTTATAATGTGAAACTTGTTACATAGTGCTTACTGCTTGGAAGTTGGTAGTCACTATAGGGACAATGGCTATAACATAATTTGATCTTGGACTTGATCTTTTGAGGCATGAGCCTAAAGTATTATGTTTTTATGGTCACTTTTTTGGGTATACATGTGTTGTCAGTATAATTGTATATGGGGATAACTACAAAAAGTACCCTATCGTATACACTTTTTGCTAGTTGTTGCCCTCTTCTTTAATAATTACAAAAAATGCCCTGAACTTGTCTTTTTGTTGCACATTGTGTAAAAAAAATTCAAAATGACGATTTCAACCTTTAAAAAATAGTGAGTAAAAAAACAAAAAATCCAGAATCGTCATCTCCTTTAATTTTCTCTTTGTATGCCCAAAGAGGAAGAAAACTAAGGGAGGTGAAAATTCTGGACTTCTGTTTGTTACATCTTATATTTTAGTTTAATATTTCAGGGGTAAAAATAGTCATTTTGATTTTTTTTTTTACACAAAGTGCAACAAAAGACAAGATCATGGCGCCTTTTTTTGCAATTAACAAAGAAGAGGGCTACAACTAGCAAAAAGAGCATATGTCAGGGCCCTTTTTTGCAATCATCTTGTGTTTGTGGGATTGAGTTCATGCGTTTTACTTGTTTCTTGGGCTGTTCAGGAAGTAAAAAGGAAAGAAGACGCAGCAGCTCGAGGTAAAATATACCTGTTTAATTTCTTAGTAGCACTTGTGTTATTTTTTTGTTGCAAATGAATAGGTAAACTTCTGTTTTTCTATTTAGAGCACTGTTTTATTATGAAATTCACAGTTGCAATCTTACCTTTTGTTATGTAGCTGGGATTGTTCTTGAGGAAAAGAACTGGCCACCTTTTTTCCCTCTCATCCATCACGATATTGCAAATGAAATACCAATCCATCTACAAAAGTTGCAGTATGTTGCGTTCTCAACATTCTTAGGTGTGTCAAGGTTTGCTTGATTGCATTATGCTTTTATTTATAAGAGATAGAATTTTCTGAGCATGTATACATTAATGTGTGTATTTGGTGACGTCTGACCATGGGATATGTGAATTGGTTAAGGATAGTCTGTTTCTACTTTCTATGATTATCATGTTTTTTGCAGGCCTTTTTGTGTGTCTTTTGTGGAATATAGTAGCCACTACCACTGCGTGGATCAAAGGGGAAGGTCAGTTTTGGAAAACTCTGACATACTCTCTCTGTCTCATTTATGCCTTACATCAATCATCTGATTTCTTAAATTGCCTGAAGTGATTTTTTCTTCTTCTGATTTTGAATGCAGCTGTCAAAATCTGGTTCCTAGCTGTTATCTACTTCATATCAGGAGTACCAGGAGCCTATGTATTGTGGTATCGTCCACTTTATCGTGCGTTTAGGTACTTCAGTCTCCCATGTTTTTCTGTTTTAAATTTATGACTCAACAAAATCCTCAATTTCAACCTCTTTGGCAGAGACTTCACTCAACTTTTAGGTGGCCATGACATGGTTCAATTAGTATGGTTTTCAAATTATTTAAGCTAGAAGTCGTTGGCAGTGAAGTGACTATATTAAAAAGGGATTGTTCAATACACTTGTTATTATTATAGATACTGTTGTACATCTGTTAGTGATTTCTTATCTTGAGGAAAAGAATGGATTATGTTGTTGACTTTCTTCACAATTTGTTTATATCATTTTGGTGTTTTAAAAATCTTCAGACATTAAATTTTGTTAAGCTAATTAGCTGCGCTATTTTCATGGATAATTCTTCTATATTTATGCGGCATCAATTTAGTGCTACATTTCTTGCAGATCTGAAAGTGCTTTGAAGTTCAGTTGGTTTTTCCTGTTTTACTCGGTAATTCTCCTATCATTTATCTAAGTATGTTTGCAAATAGTAATTAATGTCAAATCATTTTAATCTTTAATTTGCTGACAGGTTCATGTTGGCTTCTGCATCTTTGCTGCAGTTGCTCCGCCTATAGTATTCAAAGGGAAATCTCTGACGTATGTTTTCTTGAAATCTCGACTCTTTTAAGGAAATTTTATCATAGACCAATTTTCTATGGAAATCTTATTCAAGCATATCAGTGTTTCATTGTTGTTCTGGCTTTGAAAGATGATTATGTTTAGCTTCATTTTTTCCTTGGAGTTCTCCAATCTTCATCTGACAATTTAATTGCTCCTCATTTATTTATTTTTCTTATCATAAAGAAAGGGAAATGTTGTTGAAAAGAGGGGGCTAGATCCCAAAATGCAATCAACACACTCACCCACCAAGGCGGAAAAAATACAAATGAGCCATGAATGAACAGGATAAAATGACAAATGACACCAATGATAGGAGAAAGACTAAAAGAAACCAAAGGCTTAAGGACAACCGCTGATGAAGAAAGCTTGCGTTCTTAACAAATAATCTTATGAAAAATGTCCACATCGTCACCCGAAACTGTAACACGCATAAACCTAGGCAAATTCCAAATATTTGAAGCGTCCTGCCAGACCTTCTTTGCTTCGGAGCTGTAATGGGACATGTTGGCGGAAAAAAGATGGCATGGAAATACTGAAGGATGGTGGTTTGCGATCCTCGGGTAGTTGCGGTTTGGATATGTCTCGTTTAAGATTCACAGAAGGGACGGTTTCTGGGAAGCTTTAGACTGACAAGAATGACGATCGATCAACTTTTCTGAAGACCTAGGAACAGGGGAGCACAAACTCTTGTATTTGTGAAGATACCTATCTTTGAGGGGCACTACTGTCTCTACTTGTCATATGGTCTCTTGAATTTTAGATTGTATGCCGAAATCTGTCTTAATTGGCCTTGGGAGCTTGGCCCATAAAGGCACGGCCATCCAAGGTTCTAAAACACGCCAGACACTAGTCGGCCGGTTAGGGCCTCCGGGGATTAATCGGATATTTTACTATATATATTAACAATATTAACATCCAAAGTATTTAAGATGTGATATAAGTGTATATCATCTATTATTATTAGTTTTATAATTAACTCTTTAGAAATAAAAATTACATATATTTAAGATATATTTTAATAATAATAAAATATATCAAACAATTAATAATTATTATTTAATATAAAACATAAAAATCGGACCAGTGTTGTAAAAATCTCCGCCTAGGCCCTGATTAATCCCCGCCTAGGGCCGATTTTTAGAACACTGCGACCATCTTGAGAGACAAGTGTTGACCCTAGGCCAAATTTGTAGTCATAAAAAAGCCCAAATCAACTTGAGGCTGAGACATCGAAGACGAGATCTCTGCCAAATTCAAATTCACTGGAAAAGAGGAAGATGAAACCATCCATGAAAACTCCAACAAGAGTTAGAATTCAAAAGATTTGGCAAAATTGTAGGGAGAATCAGTGTGATATTGGAAAGATCCCGAGTCAATGCCCCATGATCGGCTCAACAAAGATTTGTGTGCATGTAGTGTTAATATTTAAATAGGAAGCAGGTTTACAACTAACCTAGTATTATTGTTGTAATATGGATATCTGATTGGAGCGACCTCAAATAATGCAAAAGTACAATTGTGGAGTGTTTTTTCTTGAGATATAAATCAGGGGCATATGGTTGAGCATGTTGTCTAGAACTTACAAGCTCTTGTTTGTGCTTTTGGAACAGAGGTATATTGCCAGCTATTGATCTCATCAGTGGCCATGTTTTAGTTGGGGTAAGTTGAATGTCCTTAGCTTCTACTATGTTTTACATGCAATAAAGACCTCTTGATGAAAATAAAATTAACAAAAAAGTTCTGTTTTGATGATTTGTATATTCAACCTAATTAGTTACTAGATTTTTTTTATATTCAAGTTCAGAAACCATATGTCGGCAAAAGTAGGAAAAAGCTGTGTACAAATCATTATAGGTTGAGTCATTATATTCAACCTAATGACTCTTCTCCTTGAACCCTTGTGCATTAAATATATGTGGTATAGGCCCTTCAGTTGAGCTGAAAGATACATTCAAAAAAGGAATTTGAGCCAACTAAACTAAATGCTGCTTTTATAAGGTTATATTGCGAAAGCTTGAGCAAATAAATTGATATATCATCTTCTGTTTTGGCTATTTGAAGATTTTCTACTTTGTGGGGTTTGGGTTATTCTGTCTTGAATCAGTTGTCAGCATCTGGGTTATTCAGGTATAATTCCTACTTTGTGACCTTTAAACATTAAATAGGTTTGTGTTTATGTAAGTGCTGAGTTATGTTGTTGTGTGGTACAGCAAGTATTCATGTATTTCCGAGGAAGTGGCAGAGCTGCTGAGCTGAAGCGTGATGCTGCAAGAGGTGTCGTGAGGGCTGCACTGTGATACTTCATTTGCGAATCTCGTGCTGTGCATGTAATTTAGGTTCTTGTACATGTATGTCTTTTTTGGTACTGTCTTGTATTTGAAGGCTGCTCCATATGTTGACTTCGACAGCACGGGTTTTGTAAAAGACATATATAGGATTAAAACACGATTGATACCTACACAATTTTATAGATTTTGTTGTGAGTACACGATTGATCCTATTTCTTGCAAAACATCGAACAAATGATTGTGTTTGTGCTTCAGCATGCAGAAAAGGAATACATGACTTCTGCTTGGTGGATCTTCCGTCTATTTTTTGCTCTTGCTAAACAAGAAACCGAAGTTGTTTGGATTGGAATGGAATCCGAATTAGAGACAATGACACAAAACTAATCTGGCCTGCTAGAGAAGCGTCACCCGAGCAAAGATTCGAATAGAAACATATTATGGAGGACAATAAGTATCAACGGAACAAGTTAAATGTGTGTAATAAGATACTTCACGAGGACACTTGTAGAATGAAGGGATATTGACGTTAGCTAGCGCCATGCCATTCTTCTCTTCATCGTTCATGCCCCACATTATAACATTTCCACAAGTAGTAGTCTCCAGTTCAGCTAGGTTTCGTTTTAACAAAAAGGACTCAAAACAGAAGACTAAATCCTGTACCTCATCATCTATTGTAAAAATGAGATCTACAAGCATTTAAAGTGAACATCACACTAATTTTCATTACATATATATATATATATGGACGCTATCAGGTGCGAACCACTTGTAATATGCGAACCTGCGAACTGCATCAGGATCGTCCATCTATCAGCAGCGCGCGCGATCTACGGCTTAGAGCTAAGCGCGCGAAAGCGCGCAAATTGGAACCAATTCTGGGCCACGCGCCTCTTCTCAGGGGCAAAAATAGAATAACCTTTTAAATTACGCGCGCAACCCAGATTTTCTCGCAAAACAGAATTCTTATATCCGCAATCTACGCCTGCTCTTCTGAGATTTTAATTTGGACCAAATTGTCGTAAATAAAAACTGATAAACACAACGCTTGTCATTTTAAACTGGAAAAAAAATTAAAAAAGTATTTGATTTCGAAAAGAAAACAGATAAAATAAAAACATCCACATTCTAATCCTCAAACAAATTCTTCTATATATGCAAAAAATAATAATAGTATCATAAAAAAAATTGTCTGCTTTCCTTGCCTATCATTTGACCTCTTTAGTTTAACTGCAAACGATTTGTTCTTTATCCGCAAACGGTTATATCAATATCCGCAAACAGATTTCATTTTGGTTTACTTGGTCTAGATTGCATTGTTTTGCAAACTGGAATGATTATATTCTCAAAAAATAAAAAATAAAACCTCAAAAAACAACCTATGTACGCTCCTCTTTTGTTCAACCTATGTTACGAAGGAAAATGTTTTGCTTGGTATTCTGTCAACCTTCGCAAATTGGGATTCCTCTATTCGCAAACGAGATTAACTGTATCCTCATAAAACAATTCTGCAAACTAAAAATCAAAAACGGATTTGTCCTCTTTAGCTTATCTGCAAACGATTTGTTAGTAATCCGCAAATAATTATATCGATATCCGCAAACGAGAATAACTGTATCCTCATATGAAATACAGATGAAACAATTAAAGATCAACAGCATAGCACGTGTAACAGTGGCTAAACCAGAAATATAAATCAGGGTATTCCGTCGATAATTATTAAATATAATATAAAATAAATATAAACTACAATTATAAAAGAACTATATTATTTTGTGTTGCTCATTTAATAATTTGTATATTTATAAAATTCTATATTGACTGATAACATTTATTATAAAAATTAAGTATTTTTCAATTGTTGTCACATGAATTGACTTCTACATATCTTTGTATATTCGATTCTCTCTCCTCGTTCTCTATCCAAAAATAGTTATTTTCTCCTCTTATCAGAGCGGATAAAGAAATTTTTGAAAGAAGAAACAAACAAAAAAAATTAAAAATGTATTAATACAATGTTTTCTCCTCAATTTTTTAAATATATTTATAATACAATGTTTAATACAATATTTTTCTCCTCAATACATTTTCTTACTTTACTCTATTTTGATAATAAAAAATAAAAACACCCTTATTCCTTTATATATCTGAAGGATAAATTTTACATCCTAATTATATATATATATAATAACCAAATAAAAAAAATTCACCCGAATCAAATTAAACAATATCCTTTCTTGGTTTTTCATTTCTTAATTACTAATTAACCTTTACTATAAGAGATTGTGGTATTTATATGATACTAGGTTGGTGCATCGCGCGTTGCGCGATGCTTGTTGTGACATTTTAATCTTTATTTCAAGTAAAATCTGCATAATCAAGTCTACTTCTAAAACTATCAAATGGATTTTATTTCGCTAAAAACTTGGTAGAGTAATCAAACTTTTAATTTAGATACAAACAAAATCACAAAATAGAATCAGTAGATTAACCAATGATGGGTCTTAAGATGATGCCATAAGAAATCAAAACAACAAAAACTATTAATTTAGGCGACTATCAATTTAGGCTATTTACGATTGTAAGACATGAATGTTTTCACTCCTACACCCATAGAAACTGATCAATTCAAGTTAAATAAAAACAAATGATACATCAGCTTTTAAAGGCAAGAATGAATATTAGGGGCTACAAAGAGCTCCTCTCCAAAATTACAGACCCTGACATTGTCAAACAATGACAACCGAAAAAGAGCCCCGCCATTTAGGCAAAACAAAAGTTGAACTGATAAAAAGACTACAGCAGCCACACCTAAACAAAAGTTTGAACAACTCCAAAATCCGATATGAAAGCAAGAGCATAATCATATCCCCATCACTTTGCTTCATCATCATCTCGGGACACACCCTGTAGGATTAGATCGTCATGCTTCAAATACAAAGCAAACTGAGCCTGTTCAAAAAATATTGATGCACTTTTAGGAAAGCACTTAGTTCTGCAGAAGCATACTGTACACACATTTTCTCTTAAAAAAACATGAACACACCTTCAAGAAAAATAAATTTCTAATCACGAAGAAATGATGAGCATGCAAAATATTAGGGGACGAATTAAGATACAATTTATTTAATGCTTTTTAAAAAATGTCTTGGCATGATATTAGAAAACAGGTAATGTTACATAATACACCAAAACGAATAGAGAGAAGGCAAAAATGACTGTTTCAAAATTGAGCGCGAAAACTAACCTTGGAGAAGCAACCTTTTATCTTCCAACAGCAACTGAAGTCAAAATGGAAAAAATAACACAGCCAAGCCAACACATATACATAAGTTACAAAATTACAGTAATATAAAGCCAACAACAGAAAATATGACATTAACACCCCTTAATAGAACAATTTTTCAATATTCTCAAATGACCATCAAGTTAATTACTAATTAAGAGCGAGAGTAGTTCATTATAAGATAAGTAGGTAGAGATCGAATATTTGAAGACTTAAAGGTGGATGAAAATAAGAAGTGAAGAAGAAACTTAGTTCTGAAGTGGAAGAAGATTATAGTAAGTTCTGAAGCTTACAATCGGTTCTAAGACCATCAGCCAAAATCAACGAATATTCATTATGAGATATGGCCGCCTCACCTCAAGACACCAAATGGGTTACAAAATTTTGCAAGATTCATTCATATAGTCCATCTCAAAAAAGAACAGGATGTAAATAAAAAAAATAATACAGGGCTTGTGCATAATCCTAGTTAGATAGTAGGAAAAAGATGAAAATGTTACCTGACAATAAAGGTAGCAGGATGATTTGCACCTTGAAAACTCTTCAAGTGCCCAATAATTTGAGTATACATCCCTTCTCTATTACAGCAAAAGTTGATAACATAAGTCTTTTAGGACCATTGCATTTGGCATATATAATCAATAGTAATTTAAAATGCCTTTTAGGACCATTGAATTTGACATATATAATTCAATAGTAATTTAAAATGAAAACATGAATGTATGGTTTTACTTTATTTCCTCCATTTACGGTCTTACTCTATTTCTTCTATTTCCTTTGTATCTAGTGCTTCACTCCCCTTTTACAAAAATTATATGGAGGATACAATTAAGCTTGCACGAATCTAGCTTATCATCATAATACAAAGCAATTCATACAACACATATATATAAGGAACCAAGAAATTACCATTTTTTCCATTCAATTTGTCCTGTTACATCAGATACCCATGTAGGTTTTTTATACACCTTCCCAACCAATGCAACCTGATTGGGAAAAAACCCAATGCAACGTGATTGGGAAAAAAATAAAGCACTTGATCCAAAGGAAAATATATGTAAAACATTTTACGTGTTTTACTACATTGTATTTCTAAAGCTTGATATAAATTTTAGTTCCAATTTAGTGCAAAGTTTGGAAAACAAACTGTTCAATTAAATCCTCATCCTTAGGTATGTCTACAGTAGAACAATTCGTCTTAACATAAGTGTCACGCCCCAATTTCAGCGAACCGAACTCGGGACGCGAACTTCTAAAACATGAATACTTAAAAGCTGTTTTCAATAAAAGCTTTGACATTTCCATTTAATTATCAAAAATAATAGTATTTACAATACAAAAACGTCCCAACCAATGGACAAGGTACAACATCCGTCACTAGACTCAACAAAAGTAAAGACCAGACTCCGCTCCAAGCTCCATGAACTTCAAGAGCTAACCTAGTCCGTCCGGTGATCAGTACCTGTAGGAAAAGCAGCTAGGGGTGAGCGTTCGCTCACCTCCACGGATAACAGACTGACTATGACATAATTAGTAGATAAAGCCAGTAACACTATAACCAAACCCAACACCGGGACTACAGTCCCCAACTCAAGTGCTCAACTGACCCACAACCCGTCACCTTCCTCAACAGACTCGACACTCGATAATACAGTGTAAACCCGACACAACTATCGACGACCTCCTCAAGGACACGACAAAAAGACTATACAACGCCAAACAAGATCACAAAGGATCGCACACCAGCTGCTCAGTAACCAATCTCAATCAGGTCAGGGTTCGACCTATCGCAATTCCTCGACACGAAGTCGGATCAGGCTGTCGACCTTTCAAACTCGCAATTCATCGACACTAAGTCGGATCAGGCTGTCGACCTTTAGAACTCGCAATTCATCGACACTAAGTCGGATCAGGTTGTCGACCTTTAGAACTCACCACCCCAGGTAACCACAATCACAATCACAGGCAAGTTCAATCACACAGGCACTCAAGGCCACTCAAGACACCTCAACAGTCAAGACTCGGGTTCAACAACCCCACGGGCACTCACTGCCACTCAAGACACACCAACGGTCAAGACTCGGGTTCAACAACCCCACGGCGCTCACGGCCACCCCAAAACCTCAACAGTAAGACACGGGCACTCAAGGCCACCCAAACTCAACAATAAATAATACGGGCTCTCAAGGCCACCCAACTCAACAATAAATAATACGCACAACAACCTCCGGCATACTCGATGCCTCCAACAGTTCTAAGATCACTAGTTTCACAAACAACCTCCGGGCATGGTCATATGCCTCCATTAATTCAATTATCGCTAAGTTCTCTGTTCCTACGACACTACTAAGTGTCACATGCTTTTCTCTTAAAAGCTACAATCCCGTATCATGCTTTTCTAATAATTAAATAATTCTACTCAACCCACGACACCCCGGTGTCACATGCAATTCTACTATTACTTTCCCTAATCAGGGCCGAGATCCGGCTACTTTTCCCTACCTCGTATATAAATCCAAAAACGCTCCAACAACACCCGAAGTACACCCAGTCACTCGCCGAGCTTCCCTTTTCCTCGGTCCGTAGCACGATCTAAAAGAACACAATTTCAAAGTACTTTTAAACTAGTACGAATAAACCGAAAATTAACATACTTAACGCCCAAACGTAACCCCAACAATGTCGATCACTCCCAAACTCCCCAATTACTCGACATTGTAGATAAAGGACCCGCAAAAGCCAGATTCGCCCGACATGGCGAATCTGCCCGGGTTTTGGTTAATTGCCTTCCGGGGGTCCAAAAGCCCCTGTTTTCGTTTCTATGGTCTTAGAATATTTCAAGGAACCCAACGCACTTGACGGAATCGAATTCCGACTTCTAAGTCAATTTATTAACGTTTAAAGTTTCTAAAACCCGTTAATTTCAACTTCTCCAATTTAATTCCAATTTTCGATTCGGTTTAGGGTAAATGGTCCGGGGAACGTTTTAAACCACCCGAACATTAAAACCCGAGCAACCGAGCACGTGGGCCCCACCCAAGAGGCTTGGCCGTGCCCTAGGGTTCAAGGGGAGGGGCTCGGCCACCATGTGGTGGCTGCTGCCAGCTCCGGCCAGCCACCACATGGCCGGCCGGCCACCACCCACGGTGGCCGGAGCTCCTCCCGAGCCTCCGGTCACCGGAAAACGTGCCCTTACACCCCCAAACACCTCTAAAACGTCTCCAACACCTCCCAAAACTCTACACAACCCTAAGCCTTAGTTTATACTCAAACCCTAGCTTTCAAGAAACTAATCGAAACGAGAATCGGTTTGGATAATACCGTAGAGGAGGATGAGGGGGACGAGATTGCTCTCTGCTTTGAATCGATCCAAGGGCTTGATCACAAACCCTAGCTCAACTTCCCTTCTTCTCTCTTCTTCTTCTTCTCCTTCTCTCTCTAAAACCTCTCTTCTTCTTTCTAATTTAATTCAACTAACAACTAACTCCAACTCACCCTCCTTTAACCCCTAGTTTCGGCCAACACACCACAACCACACATTTTCCCCCCAAAACTAACACCACCAATTAGTTGACAAGTGTCAAGGTGGGTCCCACACCTTTTGAAAAATATCTAGTTGATATTTTCCAATCAGTTTCGCGAAAATCGGACGTTTCGGGCCCTGAACGGGCACTTTTCCCAAGAAATTACGAAACTTGACGGGCTACAAGGAAACGGCTCAACTAAGACCGCTGCGACGACGGTTAAGCTTTTTGGATCCCAAACGGTCCTCGAATGGACCAAAACGTCGCTCGGTTGTCTTTTCCAGCGAAAAATCAACATTTCCCAAATTGATCAGAAAGTTGCTCTGAGTCCCCCGGAACTCATTTTGGTCAATAACGGGGTCAACTTAAGTCCGGTATGGCCCTCGGGGTCAACTTAGGTTAAGTTAAGTGCATGTCTTAAAAATTTTAAATTTTCCTGTTTTTCGCAGGTTTGACTGACGTTGACCAGAAGTGGTTATTACAGATTGTATTATAACAAAATTATGGAACTTTAAAAGTTAACAAAACTCAAAACATCACCAATTAACTGCTTTCATCTAATATATATTGCATAGAAGAACAATGCAATAAGTGCAATCAATTTTCTTATGACACTGAAAATGTCACGCCCCAATTTCAGTAAATCGAACTCGGGACGCGAACGTTTTAAAAACAATAAAACAATGAAACCTGTTTTGGATAAACACTTTAATTCTCCATTTAATTAATCGAAATAATATTTACAACTTAAAAACACGTCCCAACACGTGGACAAAGGTACAAGGTATCCGTCACTAGACTCAAAAGACTGAACTCGGACTCCGCTCCTAGCCTCACAAGCTTCGAGAGCTCCCCTAGTCCGTCCTGTGATCAGTACGTGTAGGAAAAGCAGCTAGGGGTGAGCGTTCGCTCACCACCACAGATAACAGACTGACTACGACATAATTAGCAGACAATGCCGGTAACACCAACAACAACTCAACTCCGGGGATCACTGTCCCCAACTCAAGTACTCTGACTGACAAACACCCACGGTGACCTTCCTCGAACGACTCAACACTCAAACATGTAAGTAAACTGACACAAAGATCACGACATCTTCCAAGGACTCAAAAGAAACTACGCAACACCAAACAAGATCACAAAGGATCGCACACCAAACAAGATCACAAAGGATCGCAAACCAGCTGCTCAGTAACCAATTCTGTTTCTCGCCCTTTCCGATCCCAGTCGGGCCAGGCGGTCGACCTGTCTCAGTAACCTCTCTGTCCTTCGCCCTTTCCGATCCCAGTCGGTCCAGGCGGTCGACCTGTCTTACAACTTCTCTGTCCCTCGCTCTTTCCGATCCCAGTCGGTCCAGGCAGTCGACCTGTCTTACAACTTCTCTGTCCCTCGCTCTTTCCGATCCCAGTCGGTCCAGGCAGTCGACCTGTCTTACAACTTCCCTCACTCACGCGCTTCCCCGACACAAAGTCGGGCCAGGCGGTCGACCTGTCTCAATAACCTCTCTTACTCAGGTAACCACAATCACAATCACAAGCAAGTTCAACAAACAGCAACAACACAGGTTCAACACTTATAGGCACTCATGGCCACCAAGGCACCAACAGTAAAACTCGGGCTCAATAGCCCCACGGGCACTCACGGCCTCCCAAGACACACAAACAGTAAAACACGGACTCAACAGCCCCACAGGCACTCACGGCCTCCCAAGACACACCAACGACAAAGACACGGGTTCAACAACCCCACAGGCACTCACGGCCTCCCAAGACACACCAACAGTAACTCACGGACTCAACAGCCCCTCGGGCACAACAACCCTACGGGCACTCATGGCCACCCAAAACACCCAAGGTAAAGACACGGGTTCAACGACCCTACGGGCACTCATGGCCACCCAAGACACCCAAGGTAAAGACACGGGTTCAACGACCCCACGGCCACCCAAACTCAACGATAATACACGCTCGCAACTTACCGAGACTCTAACTCGTAAGCCAGCCAAAGAATGCTTGCAACCCCCCCCCCCCCCCCCCCCCCCCCCCCCGAGACTCTAACTCGGTCAGTCCAGCCAAAGACACCAACCTTAGTACACAGGCTCTTATGGCCACCCAAACACAAATAATAACACGGGCTCTCATGGCCACCCAAGACTCGAAAATAATAGCACGGGCTCTCAAGGCCACCCAAACACAAATAATAACACGGGCTCTCATGGCCACCCAAGACTCAACAATAATTGCACGGGCTCTCAAGGCCACCCAAGACACCAAATAAACAATCAACCTCCGGCTTAACCAAAGCCTCTAACAGTCCTAATATCAACAGTTTCTCAATCAACCTCCGGGCATGGTCATATGCCTCCAGTACTCCTAATAACGCTAAGTTCTCTGCTCCTACGACACTACTAAGTGTTACATGCTTTTCCAATAATTGCTACGATCCCGTATCATGCATTTCTAATATTCAATAACCTACTCAACCCACGACACCCCGGTGTCACATGCAATTCTACTGTTAACTTTCCCTAGTCAGGGCCGAGATCCGGCTACTTTTTCCTACCTCACGACGAAACCACAGTAGCGTCTCCTAGCTGCTGACGACCGGGCCAACGCCGTCTTCCAGGGCGAAGTCCGCGTCTGGGTGTAACTCCGGTTTTCTCTTCGATCGAAGCCGCACTCTACTTTACACAGAAAGTTACAATTAATACCGGTTTCACAAATTGATTTAAAAGGTTACAACGGTTTCGCGTTAAATTCAAAAGTTGTCTTTTAGACTCGAGCGGGCTAAAAGCGGTATTACGGCGAATCGGGTTCAAGCTGTCACGCCCCAATTTCAGCGAACCGAACTCGGGACGCGAACATTTAAAACATGAACACTTAAAACCTGTTTTGAATAAAACTCTGATATTTCCATTTAATTACCAAAAATAATAATAGTATTTACAATACAAAAACGTCCCAACAAGTGGACAAGGTACACATCCGTCACTAGACTCAACAAAAGTAAAGACCAGACTCCGCTCCAAGCTCCATGGACTTCAAGAGCTAACCTAGTCCGTCCGGTGATCAGTACCTGTAGGAAAAGCAGCTAGGGGTGAGCGTTCGCTCACCTCCACGGATAACAGACTGACTATGGCATAATTAGTAGATAAAGCCAGTAACACTAAAACCAAACCCAACACCGGGACTACAGTCCCCAACTGACCCACAACCCGTCACCTTCCTCAACAGACTCGACACTCGATGATACAGTGTAAACCCGACACAACTATCGACGACCTCCTCAAGGACACGACAGAAAGACTACACAACGCCAAACAAGATCACAAAGGATCGCACACCAGCTGCTCAGTAACCAATCTCAATCAGGTCAGGGTTCGACCTATCGCAATTCCTCGACACGAAGTCGGATCAGGCTGTCGACCTTTCAAACTCGCAATTCCTCGACACTAAGTCGGATCAGGCTGTCGACCTTTAAAACTCGCAATTCATCGACACTAAGTCGGATCAGGCTGTCGACCTTTAGAACTCGCAATTCATCGACACTAAGTCGGATCAGGCTGTCGACCTTTAAAACTCGCAATTCATCGACACTAAGTCGGATCAGGCTGTCGACCTTTAGAACTCGCAATTCATCGACACTAAGTCGGATCAGGCTGTCGACCTTTAGAACTCACCACCCCAGGTAACCACAATCACAATCACAGGCAAGTTCAATCACACAGGCACTCAAGGCCACTCAAGACACCTCAACAGTCAAGACTCGGGTTCAACAACCCCACGGGCACTCGCTGCCACTCAAGACACCAAATTAAATACACGGCTCTCATGGCCATCCCGACTCAACAATTAAATACGGGCTCTCAAGGCCACCCAAACTCAACAATTAAATACGGGCTCTCAAGGCCACCCAAACTCAACAATTAAATACGGGCTCTCAAGGCCACCCAAACTCAACAATTAAATAAAACGCACGACAACCTCCGGCATACTCGATGCCTCCAACGGTCCTAAAATCACTAGTTTCACAAACAACCTCCGGGCATGGTCATATGCCTCCAGTAATTCAATTACGCTAAGTTCTCTGCTCCTACGACACTACTAAGTGTCACATGCCTTTCTCATAATTACTAAGTTCCCGCAACATGCTTTTCTAATAATCACTACAATCCCGTATCATGCTTTTCTAATAATTAAATAAATCTAAATAACCCACGACACCCCGATGTCACATGCAATTCTACTATTAACTTTCCCTAATCAGGGCCGAGATCCGGCTACTTTTCCCTACCTCGTATATAATCCATAAAGCGCTCCAACAACACCCGAAGCACACTCAGTCACTCGCCGAGCTTCCCCTTGCCTCGGTCCGTAGCACGATCTAAAAGAACACAAATTTAAAGTACTTTTAAACTAGTACGAATAAACCAAAAATTAACATACTTAACGCCCAAACGTAACCCCGACAACGCCGAACACTCCCAAACTTCCCAATTACTCGATATTGCCGATAAAGGACCCGTAAGGGCCAGATTCGCCCGACATGGCGAATCTGCCCGGTTTTGGTTAATTGCCTTCCGGGGCTCCAAAAGTCCCCGTTTTCGTTTCTACGGTCTTAGAATAAATCAAGGAACTCAACGCACTTGACGGAATCGAATTCCGACTTCTAAATCAATTAATTAACGTTTAAAGTTTCCCAAAACCCGTTAATTACATCTTCTCCAATTTAATTCCAAAATTCGATTTGGTTTGGGATAGATGGTCCGGGGAACGTTTTAAACTACCCGAGTAATTAAAACACGAACAACCGAGCACGTGGGCCCCACCCAAAGGGCTTGGCCGTGCCCTAGGGTTTGAGGGAGGGGCTCGGCCACCAAGTGGTGGCTGCTGCCACCTCCGGCCAGCCACCACATGGCCGGCCGGCCACCACCCACGGTGGCCGGAGCTCCTCCCGAGCCTCCGGTCACCGGAAAACGTGAAATTTCTCTCCCAAACACCTCTAAAACGTCTCCAACACCTCTCTAATCTCTACACAACCCTAAACCAAATTTTATAACCAAACCCTAGCTCTTGAAAATAATCGAAACGAGAATCGGTTCGGGTATTACCGTAGAGGAGAATGAGGGGAACGGGATTGCTCTTTGCTTTGACTGGATCCAAGGGCTCGATCACAAACCCTAGCTCAACCTCCCTTCTTCTCTCTTCTTCTCCTTCTCCTTCTCTCTCTAAAACCTCTCTTCTAATTTCTAATTTAATTAAACTAACAACAAAACTAATTTTCCTCCTTTAAAACCTCATACTCGGCCAACTATTCTCCTCCACACCTTTTCCCTCCAAAAATTACACTGCCATATACTTGACAAGTGTCAAGGTGGGTCCCATACCTTTTGGAAAATATCTAGTTGATATTTTCCAATCAGATTCGCGAAAAACGGACGTTTCGGGCCCCGAACGGGCACTTTTCCCAAGAAATTTTTAAACTGGACGGGCTTCAAGAAAACGGCCCAACTAAGACCGCTACGATGACGGCTAAGCTTTTCGGGTTCAAAACGGTCCTCGAATGGACCAAAACGTCGCTCGGGTGACTTTTCCAGCGAAAAATCAATCTTTCCCAAAATGACCAGAAAGTTGCCCTGAGTCCCCCGTAACTCATTTTAGTCGATAACGGGGTCAACTTAAGTCCGGCATGACCCTCGGGGTCAATTTAAGTTAAGTTAAGTGTCTGTCTTAAAAATTTTAAATTTTCCTGTTTTTCGCAGGTTTGACTGACGTTGACCAGAAGTGGTTATTACAGTCTACCCCCCTTAAAGGAATTTCGTCCGCGAAATTTAAAACAGACGTACCTCGGGAGTCGAACAGGCCGGGATACTTCGCGCGAACCTCGTCCTCGCGTTCCCACGTCGACTCAGCTCCGTGATGTTTCCACTGCACTCGGACCAAGCGGATAATCTTGCCTCCCCGCAGAATCTGCTGCCGTGTGTCCATGATCCGAACCGGCTGCTCCTCATAGGAGACATCATCAGCCACCTCGATATCAGTCCACTCGATGACGTGGGAGGGGTCTGCGTTGTACTGCCGCAACTGGGATACGTGGAAGACGTTATGTACTCTCCCAAGCTGCGGTGGCAACGCCAGACGATAAGCCATGACTCCCACTCTGTCTAAGATCTGGAACGGGCCTATGTACCTCGGAGCCAACTTTCCCCCGCTGCGCCTGAACCGCACCAACCCCTTCCTCGGGCTCACCTTCAGGAACACGTGATCCCCGACTGCAAACTCAAGAGGTCGACGTCGCCTGTCTGCATAACTCTTCTGCCGGCTCTGCGCGGTCCTCAACCGATCGCGGATTAATGCGACCTTCTCCGTCGTCTCTCTGACAAGATCTGGCCCCAGCAGACTCTTGTCCCCCACCTCTGCCCAGCATACTGGTGACCGACACGGCCTACCATACAACGCTTCCAACGGTGCCATCCCGATACTGGCCTGGAAGCTGTTGTTGTAGGCGAACTCGGCCAATGGCAGGTGGGTCTCCCAAGATCCCCTGAAATCCAGCACACATGCTCGCAGCATGTCCTCCAAGATCTGAATGGTACGCTCAGACTGACCGTCTGTCTGAGGATGATGTGCTGTGCTGAGTAGGACCTCTGTCCCCAGTGCCTTCTGCAGACTCGGCCAGAACCTGGACGTGAAGCGGGGATCCCTGTCAGACACTATCGACACCGGGACCCCGTGGAGGCGCACTATCTCCTGGATATACAGACTGCTCAACTTGTCGACCGGGTCTGTCATCCTCATAGCCAGAAAGTGGGCCGACTTGGTCAACCGATCGACTACCACCCACACGGCGTCGTTTCCCTTGGGCGATCTCGGTAGTCCACACACGAAATCCATCGTAATGTGCTCCCACTTCCACTGAGCAATCGGTAGTGGCTGTAACAATCCCGCGGGACGCTGATGCTCTGCCTTCACCTGCTGACAGACAAGGCATCTCGACACAAACTCTGCGACTGCTCTCCTCATGCCGCGCCACCAGTAGTGCCTCCTGAGGTCACGGTACATCTTGGTGCCCCCCGGATGCACTGCGAGACGCGAATGGTGTGCCTCTCGTAACACGGCATCTCTACAGTTAACTGGTACGAACAGCCCCCCGCGGTACCGTAGTCCCCAATCAGTACTGTCCTGCCAGCCCACCACCTCGTCACCCCTAACTACTCTCTCGCGGATCTCTGATGCTTCGACGTCCTCCCTCTGCGCCTCCAACACTTGGGCAAGCAGTGAGGGCTGAGCCACTAGGGAGCACATGGCAACACCGCCAGTAACCTCCTCTAGCTCAAGCCCGAATGTGCTCAGCTCCCCCATCATGTCCCACTCTCGGACAGATATGCTGGCGAGGCTTGGAGCCGACTTCCTACTCAAGGCGTCGGCGACAACGTTCGCCTTGCCTGGGTGGTAGTGTAGCTCGAAGTCGTACTCCTCGAGTAGTTCCATCCACCGTCGCTGACGCATGTTCAGGTCTCGCTGGGAAAATATGTACTTGAGGCTCTTGTGATCCGAGAACACCTGAAACCCCTCGCCGTACAGATAATATCGCCAGCTCTTTAGCGCAAACACGACTGCTGCTAGCTCCAAGTCGTGGGTAGGATAGTTGCGCTCGTGTATCTTCAACTGCCTGGAGCCATAAGCCACAACTCTGCCCGACTGCATCAGCACGCAACCCAGTCCCTCTCCGGATGCATCGCAGTAAACATCATAGCCAATCCCTCGTTCGGGCACCACTAACACTGGAGCTGTAGTCAGTCGAGTCTTCAACTCCGCGAACGCATGCTCACAGTCATCTGTCCACACGAACCCAACACCCTTGCGCGTTAACAGAGTCATCGGTGCGGCTAGTCGTGCAAAATCCTGGACAAATCGCCTATAGTAGCCTGCCAATCCCAGAAAGCTGCGGATCTCGAAAACACTCGTGGGCCGTGCCCACTTCGAGACCGCGTCGATCTTCGACGGATCGACGAGGATACCGTCACGGGATACGATGTGTCCGAGGAATCTCACCTCAGAGAGCCAGAACTCGCACTTCTCCCGGTTGGCATATAGCTGGTGCTCGCGCAGTAGGGTCAGAACAGCCCTCAGATGTGCCTTATGCGCCGCCTCGTTCTGCGAATATATTAGGATGTCGTCCACGAACACCACCACAAACTGATCCAGGTACGGCCGGAAGATGCTGTTCATCAGGTCCATGAACGCTGCTGGCGCGTTCGTCAGTCCGAATGGCATCACCAGGAACTCATAATGCCCATAGCGTGTCCGGAATGCAGTCTTTGCGACGTCCCCCTCACGGACTCGCAACTGATAATAACCGGATCGCAGATCGATCTTCGAGAAGTGAGTCGCCCCTCTCAACTGGTCAAACAAGTCATCGATCCTCGGCATCGGGTACCGGTTCTTCACCGTAACCCGGTTCAGCTTCCGGTAATCTATACACATCCGTAGCTCTCCACTCTTCTTCTTCACGAAGAGTGCTGGTGCTCCCCACGGCGATGCACTCGGACGGATAAACCCCTTATGCTGAAGCTCCTCCAGTTGACGCTTCAGCTCAGTCAACTCTGCCGGCGCAAACCTGTAAGGCGCCATCGATATCGCCGCCGTTCCCGGCACTAGGTCAATCCCGAACTCCACCTCACGAATCGGTGGCAGCCCGCTCAACTCCTCAGGAAAGACCTCGGGGAACTCGCTTACCACTCTCGGTAACTCTCGGCTCTGCACAGCCGGTACTTCCTCCTCTGCGGACAACGCCGACAGGAGGACCCCACTCTTACTCCCCAGCACGCACGTCACCTTCGTACCGCCCACTGTCACTGTCACTCGTCGTCTGTAGCAATCGATGTTGGCTCGGTACCTCGACAACCAATACATACCCAAAATCACATCAAAGGTAGTCATCCCCAACACGAGAAGATCACCAGGGCAAGGACAGTCTGCGACTCTAATCTCGCAGGCACGACATACTCTAGTCAACGATGCACCACCCCCAACTGGGGTGTCCAGGCATAGGGGTGGACTCAACGGCTCTAAGCTCAACCCCAACCTCTCAGCACAACCCGACGAAATAAAAGAGTGCGATGCCCCGGTATCAAACAAGAACAAAGCCCATAAATGATACAACAAACACGTACCCTGGATGGTCTCACGGTACGTGCTAGGTCCTGGGGCTCTGGAGTCGGTGACTGCATATACTCTCCCCTGCGAGGCCTGTTGCCTCTGACCCTGCGCACTGGCTGCTGGATACCCGTGACTCTGCTGCTGTCTCGGAATTGGTGCGCTCGTAGACGGCCGTGATGATCTCGACTGCTGACCCTGTCGAGGGCGACCTCTGGGCGACTGTACTGTCCGCGACTGCTGCGGTCGCTGCACTGATGTCTCCCCCAACTGCTCTCGGCACCATGCCATAGTGTGACCGGCCCGGCCGCATCGGTAACAGCTGATCTCGTCAGCCCTCGACCCCGAGCCCTGGCCTGTCCGGCTAGTAGCTGGTACTGCCGCGGTTCCTCCCCTCGTCGGACAGTCTCGCAGTAAGTGGCCTGGCTGCCCGCAGTGATAGCATGACGACCTCCTCTCTGAGGCGACTGGCCCCACTGATGCCACTGACCCCTGCTGTCTCGATCCACTCTGATGAGGCGGTGGTCGGAAGGATCCCGCGGTCCTCTGCCTCCGCGAGTCTCGTGAGTCTGACGGCCCTGCCCAACTGATCGGCCGAGGTCGGACCTCACGGCCCCTGACTGCATCCCTGGCGCCCTGCTCTACTGTAGCTGCGGTGTCCACGAGGTCGGTATACTTCCGTATCCTCAAGGCGAGAACCTGGTTCCGGATGCCCAGCCTCAGTCTGTCCTGGAACCGCAGGCAACGGTTCGTCTCGCTTGTCACCATCTCAGGCGCGAATCTGGCCAAGGCTGTGAACCTGGCCTCGTATTCCCCTACCGTCATCCCCCCTTGCTCCAGGTCTAAGAACTGCCGTTGTCGCTCCAGCCGAGCCGACTCGGGGAAGTACTGTGCCATGAATACCTCCTGGAATACGCTGTAGTCGTATCCGACCGTGTCCTTCACCCGCCCCCACCAGTGGTAGGCGCTCTCTCTCAGCTGATGGGCCGCGAAGGACACTCTCCGACGGCCATCCTCGACACCCGATGTGTCCAAGTCTCGTGTGACCTGCTCTATCCATCGCTCAGCCAGGTCGGGATTCGGCTCCCCGACAAAAACAGGTATCCCGAGCTTCAGGAAATCTAGTAGCGCTCGGGAGGTAAGATCCTCTGTCTGAGCGGCCCTCACCGGGACTGCGGCTGCCTCTGGTGCTGGCGAAGCCGACTCTCGGCTGGCGATGATCGCCACCAAACTCTGAACGGTCCTGGTAAGCTCATCCAGGGCAGTCATCACTGGAGGGTCCGCGACTGGCGGAACACTGGGGGTGCCTGCAGACGGCCCCGCATCACTCCTCCTGTCTTCTCCGACAGGAGTACCCTGTGCCTCCGCATAGTCGGCGGGCTCGACGGTCGGCACCCTCCCTGGTGCCCCTGCTGACCGTCCCCGTCGGCCTCGCGTGGGTGCCTGGCCCCGTGTTCCTGATGGTCGTCCCCGCTTACCGCGAGCCATAAACAGTATCCTCTGCACGGATACACGCAAACGTTCAGTTTGCGAAATTAAATAAAAACGACAGTACAAAAGCACTAACGTCCACCCGCTTAAGCTTACACTAACGTGCTTATCACTAAAGCGCTACACCGCTCAAGCTAAACGTACTTTATATACTAGCATTAGTAAACGAGACCTCAACGAGACCGCACCGACGTGTACCAAACAAGCGGCGGCAAACCAACCCGCACAACACGACGACCCCCGTTCACCGGGCCAATCACAATCGAACCTTGCCCACCGGGCCAACCAAAATCAAACATACGCCCATAGGGCCAATCAAGTTCAAGACATGCCAACAGGGCCAACAATTTTAAAACCTTCACCCTTTCATTTTAAAACTTCGTTCCTTGACATCACGTGGTTACAACCCGGTTCAGGCATCCCCGAACCACGTTGTACCGACTTGACATCAACACCGCCACGTTCGACTACAGGAGCGCTCCTGAGTCGACCCGCGACAGTTAAAAACAGTTCACGCAATCACACACAATCAGTATGCCAGCAACAAAATACTGTAACATACGCACAACACAAACAAGACTCAGGACATGACGGGTCTACACTGACTCGACTCTCCCCCCTAAGTGACGGACAGTCCGAGGTTTGAAACCTCGAGCTCTGATACCAAGCTGTCACGCCCCAATTTCAGCGAACCGAACTCGGGACGCGAACATTTAAAACATGAACACTTAAAACCTGTTTTGAATAAAACTCTGATATTTCCATTTAATTACCAAAAATAATAATAGTATTTACAATACAAAAACGTCCCAACAAGTGGACAAGGTACACATCCGTCACTAGACTCAACAAAAGTAAAGACCAGACTCCGCTCCAAGCTCCATGGACTTCAAGAGCTAACCTAGTCCGTCCGGTGATCAGTACCTGTAGGAAAAGCAGCTAGGGGTGAGCGTTCGCTCACCTCCACGGATAACAGACTGACTATGGCATAATTAGTAGATAAAGCCAGTAACACTAAAACCAAACCCAACACCGGGACTACAGTCCCCAACTCAAGTACCCAACTGACCCACAACCCATCACCTTCCTCAACAGACTCGACACTCGATGATACAGTGTAAACCCGACACAACTATCGACGACCTCCTCAAGGACACGACAAAAAGACTATACAACGCCAAACAAGATCACAAAGGATCGCACACCAGCTGCTCAGTAACCAATCTCAATCAGGTCAGGGTTCGACCTATCGCAATTCCTCGACACGAAGTCGGATCAGGCTGTCGACCTTTCAAACTCGCAATTCCTCGACACTAAGTCGGATCAGGCTGTCGACCTTTAAAACTCGCAATTCATCGACACTAAGTCGGATCAGGCTGTCGACCTTTAGAACTCGCAATTCATCGACACTAAGTCGGATCAGGCTGTCGACCTTTAAAACTCGCAATTCATCGACACTAAGTCGGATCAGGCTGTCGACCTTTAGAACTCGCAATTCATCGACACTAAGTCGGATCAGGCTGTCGACCTTTAGAACTCACCACCCCAGGTAACCACAATCACAATCACAGGCAAGTTCAATCACACAGGCACTCAAGGCCACTCAAGACACCTCAACAGTCAAGACTCGGGTTCAACAACCCCACGGGCACTCGCTGCCACTCAAGACACCAAATTAAATACACGGCTCTCATGGCCACCCCGACTCAACAATTAAATACGGGCTCTCAAGGCCACCCAAACTCAACAATTAAATACGGGCTCTCAAGGCCACCCAAACTCAACAATTAAATAAAACGCACGACAACCTCCGGCATACTCGATGCCTCCAACGGTCCTAAAATCACTAGTTTCACAAACAACCTCCGGGCATGGTCATATGCCTCCAGTAATTCAATTACGCTAAGTTCTCTGCTCCTACGACACTACTAAGTGTCACATGCCTTTCTCATAATTACTAAGTTCCCGCAACATGCTTTTCTAATAATCACTACAATCCCGTATCATGCTTTTCTAATAATTAAATAAATCTAAATAACCCACGACACCCCGATGTCACATGCAATTCTACTATTAACTTTCCCTAATCAGGGCCGAGATCCGGCTACTTTTCCCTACCTCGTATATAATCCCAAAAGCGCTCCAACAACACCCGAAGCACACTCAGTCACTCGCCGAGCTTCCCCTTGCCTCGGTCCGTAGCACGATCTAAAAGAACACAAATTTAAAGTACTTTTAAACTAGTACGAATAAACCAAAAATTAACATACTTAACGCCCAAACGTAACCCCGACAACGCCGAACACTCCCAAACTTCCCAATTACTCGATATTGCCGATAAAGGACCCGTAAGGGCCAGATTCGCCCGACATGGCGAATCTGCCCGGTTTTGGTTAATTGCCTTCCGGGGCTCCAAAAGTCCCCGTTTTCGTTTCTACGGTCTTAGAATAAATCAAGGAACTCAACGCACTTGACGGAATCGAATTCCGACTTCTAAATCAATTAATTAACGTTTAAAGTTTCCCAAAACCCGTTAATTACATCTTCTCCAATTTAATTCCAAAATTCGATTTGGTTTGGGATAGATGGTCCGGGGAACGTTTTAAACTACCCGAGTAATTAAAACACGAACAACCGAGCACGTGGGCCCCACCCAAAGGGCTTGGCCGTGCCCTAGGGTTTGAGGGAGGGGCTCGGCCACCAAGTGGTGGCTGCTGCCACCTCCGGCCAGCCACCACATGGCCGGCCGGCCACCACCCACGGTGGCCGGAGCTCCTCCCGAGCCTCCGGTCACCGGAAAACGTGAAATTTCTCTCCCAAACACCTCTAAAACGTCTCCAACACCTCTCTAATCTCTACACAACCCTAAACCAAATTTTATAACCAAACCCTAGCTCTTGAAAATAATCGAAACGAGAATCGGTTCGGGTATTACCGTAGAGGAGAATGAGGGGAACGGGATTGCTCTTTGCTTTGACTGGATCCAAGGGCTCGATCACAAACCCTAGCTCAACCTCCCTTCTTCTCTCTTCTTCTCCTTCTCCTTCTCTCTCTAAAACCTCTCTTCTAATTTCTAATTTAATTAAACTAACAACAAAACTAATTTTCCTCCTTTAAAACCTCATACTCGGCCAACTATTCTCCTCCACACCTTTTCCCTCCAAAAATTACACTGCCATATACTTGACAAGTGTCAAGGTGGGTCCCATACCTTTTGGAAAATATCTAGTTGATATTTTCCAATCAGATTCGCGAAAAACGGACGTTTCGGGCCCCGAACGGGCACTTTTCCCAAGAAATTTTTAAACTGGACGGGCTTCAAGAAAACGGCCCAACTAAGACCGCTACGATGACGGCTAAGCTTTTCGGGTTCAAAACGGTCCTCGAATGGACCAAAACGTCGCTCGGGTGACTTTTCCAGCGAAAAATCAATCTTTCCCAAAATGACCAGAAAGTTGCCCTGAGTCCCCCGTAACTCATTTTAGTCGATAACGGGGTCAACTTAAGTCCGGCATGACCCTCGGGGTCAATTTAAGTTAAGTTAAGTGTCTGTCTTAAAAATTTTAAATTTTCCTGTTTTTCGCAGGTTTGACTGACGTTGACCAGAAGTGGTTATTACAGTCTACCCCCCTTAAAGGAATTTCGTCCGCGAAATTTAAAACAGACGTACCTCGGGAGTCGAACAGGCCGGGATACTTCGCGCGAACCTCGTCCTCGCGTTCCCACGTCGACTCAGCTCCGTGATGTTTCCACTGCACTCGGACCAAGCGGATAATCTTGCCTCCCCGCAGAATCTGCTGCCGTGTGTCCATGATCCGAACCGGCTGCTCCTCATAGGAGACATCATCAGCCACCTCGATATCAGTCCACTCGATGACGTGGGAGGGGTCTGCGTTGTACTGCCGCAACTGGGATACGTGGAAGACGTTATGTACTCTCCCAAGCTGCGGTGGCAACGCCAGACGATAAGCCATGACTCCCACTCTGTCTAAGATCTGGAACGGGCCTATGTACCTCGGAGCCAACTTTCCCCCGCTGCGCCTGAACCGCACCAACCCCTTCCTCGGGCTCACCTTCAGGAACACGTGATCCCCGACTGCAAACTCAAGAGGTCGACGTCGCCTGTCTGCATAACTCTTCTGCCGGCTCTGCGCGGTCCTCAACCGATCGCGGATTAATGCGACCTTCTCCGTCGTCTCTCTGACAAGATCTGGCCCCAGCAGACTCTTGTCCCCCACCTCTGCCCAGCATACTGGTGACCGACACGGCCTACCATACAACGCTTCCAACGGTGCCATCCCGATACTGGCCTGGAAGCTGTTGTTGTAGGCGAACTCGGCCAATGGCAGGTGGGTCTCCCAAGATCCCCTGAAATCCAGCACACATGCTCGCAGCATGTCCTCCAAGATCTGAATGGTACGCTCAGACTGACCGTCTGTCTGAGGATGATGTGCTGTGCTGAGTAGGACCTCTGTCCCCAGTGCCTTCTGCAGACTCGGCCAGAACCTGGACGTGAAGCGGGGATCCCTGTCAGACACTATCGACACCGGGACCCCGTGGAGGCGCACTATCTCCTGGATATACAGACTGCTCAACTTGTCGACCGGGTCTGTCATCCTCATAGCCAGAAAGTGGGCCGACTTGGTCAACCGATCGACTACCACCCACACGGCGTCGTTTCCCTTGGGCGATCTCGGTAGTCCACACACGAAATCCATCGTAATGTGCTCCCACTTCCACTGAGCAATCGGTAGTGGCTGTAACAATCCCGCGGGACGCTGATGCTCTGCCTTCACCTGCTGACAGACAAGGCATCTCGACACAAACTCTGCGACTGCTCTCCTCATGCCGCGCCACCAGTAGTGCCTCCTGAGGTCACGGTACATCTTGGTGCCCCCCGGATGCACTGCGAGACGCGAATGGTGTGCCTCTCGTAACACGGCATCTCTACAGTTAACTGGTACGAACAGCCCCCCGCGGTACCGTAGTCCCCAATCAGTACTGTCCTGCCAGCCCACCACCTTGTCACCCCTAACGACTCTCTCGCGGATCTCTGATGCTTCGACGTCCTCCCTCTGCGCCTCCAACACTTGGGCAAGCAGTGAGGGCTGAGCCACTAGGGAGCACATGGCAACACCGCCAGTAACCTCCTCTAGCTCAAGCCCGAATGTGCTCAGCTCCCCCATCATGTCCCACTCTCGGACAGATATGCTGGCGAGGCTTGGAGCCGACTTCCTACTCAAGGCGTCGGCGACAACGTTCGCCTTGCCTGGGTGGTAGTGTAGCTCGAAGTCGTACTCCTCGAGTAGTTCCATCCACCGTCGCTGACGCATGTTCAGGTCTCGCTGGGAAAATATGTACTTGAGGCTCTTGTGATCCGAGAACACCTGAAACCCCTCGCCGTACAGATAATATCGCCAGCTCTTTAGCGCAAACACGACTGCTGCTAGCTCCAAGTCGTGGGTAGGATAGTTGCGCTCGTGTATCTTCAACTGCCTGGAGCCATAAGCCACAACTCTGCCCGACTGCATCAGCACGCAACCCAGTCCCTCTCCGGATGCATCGCAGTAAACATCATAGCCAATCCCTCGTTCGGGCACCACTAACACTGGAGCTGTAGTCAGTCGAGTCTTCAACTCCGCGAACGCATGCTCACAGTCATCTGTCCACACGAACCCAACACCCTTGCGCGTTAACAGAGTCATCGGTGCGGCTAGTCGTGCAAAATCCTGGACAAATCGCCTATAGTAGCCTGCCAATCCCAGAAAGCTGCGGATCTCGAAAACACTCGTGGGCCGTGCCCACTTCGAGACCGCGTCGATCTTCGACGGATCGACGAGGATACCGTCACGGGATACGATGTGTCCGAGGAATCTCACCTCAGAGAGCCAGAACTCGCACTTCTCCCGGTTGGCATATAGCTGGTGCTCGCGCAGTAGGGTCAGAACAGCCCTCAGATGTGCCTTATGCGCCGCCTCGTTCTGCGAATATATTAGGATGTCGTCCACGAACACCACCACAAACTGATCCAGGTACGGCCGGAAGATGCTGTTCATCAGGTCCATGAACGCTGCTGGCGCGTTCGTCAGTCCGAATGGCATCACCAGGAACTCATAATGCCCATAGCGTGTCCGGAATGCAGTCTTTGCGACGTCCCCCTCACGGACTCGCAACTGATAATAACCGGATCGCAGATCGATCTTCGAGAAGTGAGTCGCCCCTCTCAACTGGTCAAACAAGTCATCGATCCTCGGCATCGGGTACCGGTTCTTCACCGTAACCCGGTTCAGCTTCCGGTAATCTATACACATCCGTAGCTCTCCACTCTTCTTCTTCACGAAGAGTGCTGGTGCTCCCCACGGCGATGCACTCGGACGGATAAACCCCTTATGCTGAAGCTCCTCCAGTTGACGCTTCAGCTCAGTCAACTCTGCCGGCGCAAACCTGTAAGGCGCCATCGATATCGCCGCCGTTCCCGGCACTAGGTCAATCCCGAACTCCACCTCACGAATCGGTGGCAGCCCGCTCAACTCCTCAGGAAAGACCTCGGGGAACTCGCTTACCACTCTCGGTAACTCTCGGCTCTGCACAGCCGGTACTTCCTCCTCTGCGGACAACGCCGACAGGAGGACCCCACTCTTACTCCCCAGCACGCACGTCACCTTCGTACCGCCCACTGTCACTGTCACTCGTCGTCTGTAGCAATCGATGTTGGCTCGGTACCTCGACAACCAATACATACCCAAAATCACATCAAAGGTAGTCATCCCCAACACGAGAAGATCACCAGGGCAAGGACAGTCTGCGACTCTAATCTCGCAGGCACGACATACTCTAGTCAACGATGCACCACCCCCAACTGGGGTGTCCAGGCATAGGGGTGGACTCAACGGCTCTAAGCTCAACCCCAACCTCTCAGCACAACCCGACGAAATAAAAGAGTGCGATGCCCCGGTATCAAACAAGAACAAAGCCCATAAATGATACAACAAACACGTACCCTGGATGGTCTCACGGTACGTGCTAGGTCCTGGGGCTCTGGAGTCGGTGACTGCATATACTCTCCCCTGCGAGGCCTGTTGCCTCTGACCCTGCGCACTGGCTGCTGGATACCCGTGACTCTGCTGCTGTCTCGGAATTGGTGCGCTCGTAGACGGCCGTGATGATCTCGGCTGCTGACCCTGTCGAGGGCGACCTCTGGGCGACTGTACTGTCCGCGACTGCTGCGGTCGCTGCACTGATGTCTCCCCCAACTGCTCTCGGCACCATGCCATAGTGTGACCGGCCCGGCCGCATCGGTAACAGCTGATCTCGTCAGCCCTCGACCCCGAGCCCTGGCCTGTCCGGCTAGTAGCTGGTACTGCCGCGGTTCCTCCCCTCGTCGGACAGTCTCGCAGTAAGTGGCCTGGCTGCCCGCAGTGATAGCATGACGACCTCCTCTCTGAGGCGACTGGCCCCACTGATGCCACTGACCCCTGCTGTCTCGATCCACTCTGATGAGGCGGTGGTCGGAAGGATCCCGCGGTCCTCTGCCTCCGCGAGTCTCGTGAGTCTGACGGCCCTGCCCAACTGATCGGCCGAGGTCGGACCTCACGGCCCCTGACTGCATCCCTGGCGCCCTGCTCTACTGTAGCTGCGGTGTCCACGAGGTCGGTATACTTCCGTATCCTCAAGGCGAGAACCTGGTTCCGGATGCCCAGCCTCAGTCTGTCCTGGAACCGCAGGCAACGGTTCGTCTCGCTTGTCACCATCTCAGGCGCGAATCTGGCCAAGGCTGTGAACCTGGCCTCGTATTCCCCTACCGTCATCCCCCCTTGCTCCAGGTCTAAGAACTGCCGTTGTCGCTCCAGCCGAGCCGACTCGGGGAAGTACTGTGCCATGAATACCTCCTGGAATACGCTGTAGTCGTATCCGACCGTGTCCTTCACCCGCCCCCACCAGTGGTAGGCGCTCTCTCTCAGCTGATGGGCCGCGAAGGACACTCTCCGACGGCCATCCTCGACACCCGATGTGTCCAAGTCTCGTGTGACCTGCTCTATCCATCGCTCAGCCAGGTCGGGATTCGGCTCCCCGACAAAAACAGGTATCCCGAGCTTCAGGAAATCTAGTAGCGCTCGGGAGGTAAGATCCTCTGTCTGAGCGGCCCTCACCGGGACTGCGGCTGCCTCTGGTGCTGGCGAAGCCGACTCTCGGCTGGCGATGATCGCCACCAAACTCTGAACGGTCCTGGTAAGCTCATCCAGGGCAGTCATCACTGGAGGGTCCGCGACTGGCGGAACACTGGGGGTGCCTGCAGACGGCCCCGCATCACTCCTCCTGTCTTCTCCGACAGGAGTACCCTGTGCCTCCGCATAGTCGGCGGGCTCGACGGTCGGCACCCTCCCTGGTGCCCCTGCTGACCGTCCCCGTCGGCCTCGCGTGGGTGCCTGGCCCCGTGTTCCTGATGGTCGTCCCCGCTTACCGCGAGCCATAAACAGTATCCTCTGCACGGATACACGCAAACGTTCAGTTTGCGAAATTAAATAAAAACGACAGTACAAAAGCACTAACGTCCACCCGCTTAAGCTTACACTAACGTGCTTATCACTAAAGCGCTACACCGCTCAAGCTAAACGTACTTTATATACTAGCATTAGTAAACGAGACCTCAACGAGACCGCACCGACGTGTACCAAACAAGCGGCGGCAAACCAACCCGCACAACACGACGACCCCCGTTCACCGGGCCAATCACAATCGAACCTTGCCCACCGGGCCAACCAAAATCAAACATACGCCCATAGGGCCAATCAAGTTCAAGACATGCCAACAGGGCCAACAATTTTAAAACCTTCACCCTTTCATTTTAAAACTTCGTTCCTTGACATCACGTGGTTACAACCCGGTTCAGGCATCCCCGAACCACGTTGTACCGACTTGACATCAACACCGCCACGTTCGACTACAGGAGCGCTCCTGAGTCGACCCGCGACAGTTAAAAACAGTTCACGCAATCACACACAATCAGTATGCCAGCAACAAAATACTGTAACATACGCACAACACAAACAAGACTCAGGACATGACGGGTCTACACTGACTCGACTCTCCCCCCTAAGTGACGGACAGTCCGAGGTTTGAAACCTCGAGCTCTGATACCAAGCTGTCACGCCCCAATTTCAGCGAACCGAACTCGGGACGCGAACATTTAAAACATGAACACTTAAAACCTGTTTTGAATAAAACTCTGATATTTCCATTTAATTACCAAAAATAATAATAGTATTTACAATACAAAAACGTCCCAACAAGTGGACAAGGTACACATCCGTCACTAGACTCAACAAAAGTAAAGACCAGACTCCGCTCCAAGCTCCATGGACTTCAAGAGCTAACCTAGTCCGTCCGGTGATCAGTACCTGTAGGAAAAGCAGCTAGGGGTGAGCGTTCGCTCACCTCCACGGATAACAGACTGACTATGGCATAATTAGTAGATAAAGCCAGTAACACTAAAACCAAACCCAACACCGGGACTACAGTCCCCAACTCAAGTACCCAACTGACCCACAACCCATCACCTTCCTCAACAGACTCGACACTCGATGATACAGTGTAAACCCGACACAACTATCGACGACCTCCTCAAGGACACGACAAAAAGACTATACAACGCCAAACAAGATCACAAAGGATCGCACACCAGCTGCTCAGTAACCAATCTCAATCAGGTCAGGGTTCGACCTATCGCAATTCCTCGACACGAAGTCGGATCAGGCTGTCGACCTTTCAAACTCGCAATTCCTCGACACTAAGTCGGATCAGGCTGTCGACCTTTAAAACTCGCAATTCATCGACACTAAGTCGGATCAGGCTGTCGACCTTTAGAACTCGCAATTCATCGACACTAAGTCGGATCAGGCTGTCGACCTTTAAAACTCGCAATTCATCGACACTAAGTCGGATCAGGCTGTCGACCTTTAGAACTCGCAATTCATCGACACTAAGTCGGATCAGGCTGTCGACCTTTAGAACTCACCACCCCAGGTAACCACAATCACAATCACAGGCAAGTTCAATCACACAGGCACTCAAGGCCACTCAAGACACCTCAACAGTCAAGACTCGGGTTCAACAACCCCACGGGCACTCGCTGCCACTCAAGACACCAAATTAAATACACGGCTCTCATGGCCACCCCGACTCAACAATTAAATACGGGCTCTCAAGGCCACCCAAACTCAACAATTAAATACGGGCTCTCAAGGCCACCCAAACTCAACAATTAAATAAAACGCACGACAACCTCCGGCATACTCGATGCCTCCAACGGTCCTAAAATCACTAGTTTCACAAACAACCTCCGGGCATGGTCATATGCCTCCAGTAATTCAATTACGCTAAGTTCTCTGCTCCTACGACACTACTAAGTGTCACATGCCTTTCTCATAATTACTAAGTTCCCGCAACATGCTTTTCTAATAATCACTACAATCCCGTATCATGCTTTTCTAATAATTAAATAAATCTAAATAACCCACGACACCCCGATGTCACATGCAATTCTACTATTAACTTTCCCTAATCAGGGCCGAGATCCGGCTACTTTTCCCTACCTCGTATATAATCCCAAAAGCGCTCCAACAACACCCGAAGCACACTCAGTCACTCGCCGAGCTTCCCCTTGCCTCGGTCCGTAGCACGATCTAAAAGAACACAAATTTAAAGTACTTTTAAACTAGTACGAATAAACCAAAAATTAACATACTTAACGCCCAAACGTAACCCCGACAACGCCGAACACTCCCAAACTTCCCAATTACTCGATATTGCCGATAAAGGACCCGTAAGGGCCAGATTCGCCCGACATGGCGAATCTGCCCGGTTTTGGTTAATTGCCTTCCGGGGCTCCAAAAGTCCCCGTTTTCGTTTCTACGGTCTTAGAATAAATCAAGGAACTCAACGCACTTGACGGAATCGAATTCCGACTTCTAAATCAATTAATTAACGTTTAAAGTTTCCCAAAACCCGTTAATTACATCTTCTCCAATTTAATTCCAAAATTCGATTTGGTTTGGGATAGATGGTCCGGGGAACGTTTTAAACTACCCGAGTAATTAAAACACGAACAACCGAGCACGTGGGCCCCACCCAAAGGGCTTGGCCGTGCCCTAGGGTTTGAGGGAGGGGCTCGGCCACCAAGTGGTGGCTGCTGCCACCTCCGGCCAGCCACCACATGGCCGGCCGGCCACCACCCACGGTGGCCGGAGCTCCTCCCGAGCCTCCGGTCACCGGAAAACGTGAAATTTCTCTCCCAAACACCTCTAAAACGTCTCCAACACCTCTCTAATCTCTACACAACCCTAAACCAAATTTTATAACCAAACCCTAGCTCTTGAAAATAATCGAAACGAGAATCGGTTCGGGTATTACCGTAGAGGAGAATGAGGGGAACGGGATTGCTCTTTGCTTTGACTGGATCCAAGGGCTCGATCACAAACCCTAGCTCAACCTCCCTTCTTCTCTCTTCTTCTCCTTCTCCTTCTCTCTCTAAAACCTCTCTTCTAATTTCTAATTTAATTAAACTAACAACAAAACTAATTTTCCTCCTTTAAAACCTCATACTCGGCCAACTATTCTCCTCCACACCTTTTCCCTCCAAAAATTACACTGCCATATACTTGACAAGTGTCAAGGTGGGTCCCATACCTTTTGGAAAATATCTAGTTGATATTTTCCAATCAGATTCGCGAAAAACGGACGTTTCGGGCCCCGAACGGGCACTTTTCCCAAGAAATTTTTAAACTGGACGAGCTTCAAGAAAACGGCCCAACTAAGACCGCTACGATGACGGCTAAGCTTTTCGGGTCCAAAACGGTCCTCGAATGGACCAAAACGTCGCTCGGGTGACTTTTCCAGCGAAAAATCAATCTTTCCCAAAATGACCAGAAAGTTGCCCTGAGTCCCCCGTAACTCATTTTAGTCGATAACGGGGTCAACTTAAGTCCGGCATGACCCTCGGGGTCAATTTAAGTTAAGTTAAGTGTCTGTCTTAAAATTTTTAAATTTTCCTGTTTTTCGCAGGTTTGACTGACGTTGACCAGAAGTGGTTATTACACAAGCACCCGTGCACCGACTCAGAACCCGGTGCACGTTTTCCGATGCACGAGTCCCGAGTCACGGATCCCGAGGCCCGATTCAGCGGTCCGCTTTTGGTTCCGTTCTCAATCCGATTTAACGTCCTGCTTTGTTCGATTCTCGTTCCTCGTTCAACAGTCCAAAAAAAGTCTTACACCAAATCTGATCCTTTTTTTTATTCAAAACCGTTACTGTTAAACACTTTAATTATTTTTGTTTTGTTTCCAAATCAGTCCAGATCCACAGGAGAGTTCGAGGAACAAAAAGGAAAACGAGTAAAAGATCGGATTTTGGGTCCGACGGTCACCGGCGAAGACACCGCCGGCGACCACGCTCACGGTTTCGAGTTCCTCACTGTGGGATAACAGGACGTTAGAGGGAGACGGTGGAGCACGACGGAGCACACGGGTCTCTCGCCCGTCTCAGATCTGAACGGGAACGGGCAGTTCCGTCCCGGATCTGAGTGCGCGCCGGTGAGTCCGTCACGGCTCTGGCCGTGCACGATGACGGTGGGGCTCGGCGGCGTTCCGGTGAAGCACCAGAAGAAGGATGAGAGCTCGGTTTGAGGGGCGAGGTTCCGGCGAGTGGCGGTCGTGGGTCAGACGGAGAGAGAGACTCGGTCGGTGGCGGCCTGGTCCACCGGAGAGGCTGAGGTCAAGGGAAGGAGGTGGTCGGGATTCGAGACGAGGGAAAGGGAGGCTCGACGGGTTCGGCTGCGCAGCGATGGGGGAAGAGATGAACGCCGGCGGCCTTTGGGTTCAACTGAGAAGGGAAGGAGAGGGAGGTGGACACGCGTGCAAACGGAGAAGGAGGAAGACGGGACCGAAATCAGAGAAGAGGGGAGGGAGTTCGGCTGCGTACAGAGAAGAAAGGGGAAGCATGAAATGAGCTGCAAACCCTAATTTTAGGGTATTAAAAGGCGGGCCAGGCTTGGGCCTCAGAGGCAGAATGGGCCGCTCGGCCCAAACGTGAAGAAGAGGGCTGGGTCTGGCCGGGTTTGCTTGTCAGGCCTGATCCGACTCTTTTTTTAAACGAATTAAAAGTTAGAACGAATTTCAACCTCGTCTTTACCAAAACCGATTTAAATTTCAACCTCGAAATCCCGATCGAATAAAATTAAATAAATTAAAACTTTTCAACGAGGCGGTCTTCACAATCTCCCCCCTTAATAGAATTTCGTCCCCGAAATTTAGAACGAACGCGCTCCACTTAACCCCTATCTCAGGGAACGTCCGATTAAAACTCTCCGTCTACTGTTCCTCAAGCACACGGAAGGCACTTGAGCCCATTAGTCGTCGGTAGAGACGTCACACCGACACACGCAACTTGGTCGAGATATCCTACACCGGAACAGTCCGTCGGTATAGGTATCAAACCAGAAAGATTCTCCCAACGCACATAAAACGGGTCCAACACACGGACACTTCTCCTCGGCTACTCGCTCGTTTAACCAAGTACTGCGCACCCAACAAACAAAAGAAGTCCACCTCTCGTTACTCGGACAATAGTAAATAACACGCAAACCCAACCAATCACAAGCAAGTTCAACAAACAGCAACAACACAGGTTCAACACTCACAGGCACTCATGGCCACCAAGGCACCAACAGTAAAACTCGGGCTCAACAGCCCCACAGGCACTCACGGCCTCCCAAGACACACAAACAGTAAAACACGGACTCAACAGCCCCACAGGCACTCACGGCCTCCCAAGACACACCAACGACAAAGACACGGGTTCAACAACCCCACAAGCACTCACGGCCTCCCAAGACACACCAACAGTAACTCACGGACTCAACAGCCCCACGGGCACTCACGGCCACTCAAACCACCAAATGCAAGAGCTCTAAGGTAACTCACATGTTTCTTCTTTGTTAGTCACAAAATTGGAAAATAACTCACATGCAGGTAAAATTCAGGCACCATAATGCTCATGAAATTGGAAATCATAACAATTGCTCTGGCTAGAAAAAAAACTTGATAAAAAGCATTACATGAAATACTTTAAAATACTTAATAAATCGTACAAATTAAGCATATGATAGTGTTACAAAGTAATATTGCCATGTGTTTTTGAAATTGTTTCAATTAAGGTTTGTGCCAACTCATGAACCGATTTATCAGCACCAAATGCAAGAGCTCTAAGATTTGGTGTGGATAACCCAATACATGAAGACAAGTTGAATCAATATTTCACCAATAATGTAAAGCATTACAGTAAAAAAAATCTGGAAGAGAACAACACAACAGACTTGTTCATAAATCGAGTATAATTACACATTGATCAAACGAAACGGGACTCGATCAAAGTAAAAAGCGATTAAAAAAATCTACCTGAAGAATGTAGAGGGATCGATGTCGTTTAAGACAAATCCGATTACTGATGTATTTGTCTCTGTTGTGATCTCTTCTACTGCGACCAGAGAAAACCCAATTCTACCCATTCCGGATCTCATGAAAAAAAAGCCAAGCCAATCAATTCTTTAGAAAACCAAAATCAAGGCAACTCTATAAAATCTCTTGAAAAAAATAGAGGTTCGTGATATACAAATTTGCTAAAGATGCCATACCAAAACAACCATAATCAATTACAAATACATCATTAACAAACCAACAACGACCGTAAAAGCAATCAGAATCAGATCGAACCAAATAGAAAGGATATAGTTACAAAAAAAACCCCAAACATCATAACAGTAAGCGAAATAGCTACAATCAAATAGGATCCAACTCACATGTTAAGCAATACCCTGTTCAACATTAGCTCCTAGAAATCAAAATCAATATCAGTTCCAAGGCCGTAAAGAAAGAGCGAAAAATTGAAACTTGCTTGCTTCCCTTCGGTCTCTAGCATCCATTGACGTCCGAGGGTTGGTGATACAGAGAAGTAGAGAAAAAAGTAGTTCTAGATACAGAGTAGAGAGAGATTGCAAGCTGAATAATTTACTTCATTCGTGCCTTCTTCAATCCTCCCCTAACAGCACACACCGGTAAGATGCAAAAAAAATGGCAATTGAGATAGATATAATTATCCAACCGGCATGAATCAGATGGGGTAGAGACGGGACTGATGGAAGATGAAACCCCAAGACAAAGTATTTGAGTAGGAGTACAATTCTAAAAATAAAACAAAGGTCACGAACGATTGGGTCAAAATTTCAAACGCGTGTGAGAGGCTGTGAGGCGCGTCAGAATGCGAGTGGAGGCTGTGGGGTAGGCGCGTGAGCTACAATGTTATTTTCCTTTAATATATTATATAGATTAAGGTATTTATAATGTGAATAAAAATAGAATTTAAAAATAATAGTGCAAAACAAAGAGTATGTAACCAAACTACAATTGTTATTGACTGTTGAATGAGATGGGGTAGGGAAAAATCAGCGCCAATTAGGTACAAGTATAAGTGTATAGAGGAAAAATCAAATAGAAACCACTCCTTAACGTAGAAACTGTGTGAACCAATCCAAGCCATTCATTTTAAGAATGGATGGATGAGATGCAATTGAGTGGTTGACTGCAAAAAAGCGGCACTTTTTAGTAAGGGGTAAGGGCTTTTTAGTAAAACCATCATATTATTATTATTATTACCAATTCACTAATTTAATTTTTCTCGCTTCGTTTGAACTCCGATTGGCTTCAAACTTGCGCCATTAGTTTTGTTTTTTCAAGGGCTTTCTATCAAGATCAGTCATGAATATATTTTGAAGCACGAAAAAAAAAATTATTTTCGGGGATGATTTTTTTAAAAAAAGTTAAGTCTGAGTAATTTTTATCAACACTATACACTGGGTTTATCAACACTATACACTAGATTTATCAACACTATACACTGGATTTATCACCTCATTTTCCAAAATCGAACATGATTTTTATCACATCATCACATTTTTTTTTATGAACACTAAGCATTAGTTTTATCAACACTAAACACTATGTTTATCATTAAATTACATGTGTTTTTATCATCCCATCACATGTTTTTTTATCAACACTAAACTCTAGGTTATCACCCTTATTTCGGGGCTGATTTTAGAAAAAGTTAAGTTTGGGTAACTTTTATCAACATTATACACTGGGTTTATCAACACTATACACTGGATTTATCAACACTGAACACTAGTTTTATCACCTCATTTTCCAAAATCGAACATGATTTTTATTACATCATCACATGTTTTTTTATGAACACTAAGCACTGGTTTTATCAACACTAAACACTATGTTTATCATTAAATTACATGTGTTTTTATCATCCCATCACATGTTTTTTTTATCAACACTAAACTCTAGGTCATCACCCTTATTTCGGTGCTGATTTTTTTTAAAAAAAAATTTAAGTCTGGGTAATTTTTATCAACACTATACACTGGGTTTATCAACACTGAACACTAGTTTTATCACCTCATTTTCCAAAATCGAACATGATTTTTATCACATCATCACATGTTTTTTATGAACACTAAGCACTAGTTTTATCAACACCAAACACTATGTTTATCATTAAATTACATGTGTTTTTATCATCCCATCACATGTTTTTTTTATCAACACTAAACTCTAGGTTATCACCCTTATTTCGGGGCTGATTTTAGAAAAAGTTAAGTCTGGGTAACTTTTATCAACATTATACACTGGGTTTATCAACACTATACACTGGATTTATCAACACTGAACACTAGTTTTATCACCTCATTTTCCAAAATCGAACATGATTTTTATTACATCATCACATGTTTTTTTTATGAACACTAAGCACTGGTTTTATCAACACTAAACACTATTTAGCACTAGTTTGATACCCCGATATAAAAAAATTATTAGTGAAGATTTATCAACACTAAACATTGTTTTTATCACCCCAATATAAATTTTTATTTTCATGCTTCAAAATATATTCATGACTGATCTTGATTTAAAGCCCTTGGAAAAAGAAAAATATTGGCGCAAGTTTGAAGCTAATCGGAGTTCAAACGAATCGGGAAATATTAAATTAGTGAATTGGTTAAGAAAAAAATGAACACTTGTCCACATGGCACCATGCTATTACAATTATGCCCTTGTTTGTGTGAGAGAGGATGAAAGTGGCGTGAGTTTTTGTGGAATTTGGGGTGATGATGTGGCATTATGGTGAATGTTGGATCTAAGGATGTATGGCTAGGATTGGTTCACACGGTTTTTAGGATAAGAGGAGTTTCTATTAGATTTCTCATCTAAGTGTATAACATTTATACTACCAAAAGCTGTAAGGCAGCCCAGCCCATCCCAAGCATCAAGAAAAAATCAGCAGAAGCTGTAAGGCAGCCCATCCCAAGCATCAAGAACAAATAAGCGGAAGCAAAATGAAGGGTATTCCAAGTGAGAATCGAAATTGGGTTTAGTGGGCAATACATGTAAACCTTTAACCATTAAGCTGCTTCTCAATTTATTTAGGGTATTCCATGGAATACCCTAACAATGCTCTGGTTCCGCCCCTGACGTGTAACATCCATGACAACATATTTAGGGACCCACCAATCCAACTAAACCCTACATTTTGCCTATATGTACAGAAAACTGTGCAAACAAAACATAAACTCAACATTACCTCTTAGCAAACCTCAACTCTCTCCCAATTATAAACCATGGATGCTTGCAACATCGAGAAGGGTAAGAGCACCAACATCGATCTCCTAACAAGGGAAGAGCTGTTGAAGAGGGGAGATGCCATATTCGCAAAATACAACATTCTTCTCAATGTTGAGAAGGTCACAATGAAGCACAAGAACTTAAAGGTGATGATGCTGGAGGCAAAAGTTGATATCGATCTTCTTGTGGTTGAGACCGCCAAAATCGTAGATAACGACATGTCATGTGACTGCATAACTATAGCCAAAGACCTCTTGTCCAGAGTGACAGAAGTTAACAAGGCACTGGATGGTGTTATAGGTATGTTGTAGTTGGGTACCAAAGCGTCAATGAACGACCTAGAAGAAGATGACTTTCTTCTACTCTTTTTTTGTATGGTGCTCTTTTGTTCAACCTGTGTTATGAATGAAAACATTTCCGAGAAATATCATTTGCTCTATTTAGCTTTTCTGCAAACGATTTGTTCTTCATTCGTAAACTATTATAACGATATCAGCAAACGGTTTTCATTTTGGTTTACTTTTTTGCAAACTGGAATGATTATATATGCAAACTGGGTTTCTTGTATTTGCAAACGAAAACAACTGTATCCACAAACCAAAAATAAACTTAAACATGATTGATTTCATATGTTGAAATATTTAATTTCCACAAAAAAAAATTAAAAAACTACAGTAATTAAGCATCATCATCATCCCAGAAATCTTCTTCATCTTCAACAACTCTTTCCTCAGGATCCTCCCCATATGGGTCTATGTTGTCTTCTTCTTCCTCTTCTCCCTCTTGTTCTTCTTCATCATCCTCTGCATGGACATCTTCTTCATCATCATCCAGCCAATCTCCATCAACATAACAACTGTCTTCTTCATCATCCTCTGCAGGAGCAGGTGCGATTGGAGGTTCTTCTTTTTCTGGTTCAAACTCTGCATCTCCTTCTTCATCCTCTTCATCTTCGTCCTCATTCTCCTCTTCATCTTCATCTTCTTCCTCATTGTCCTCTTCATCTTCATCTTCATCCGGCGGCGATTCATAATCAGGATCCCCCGGTTGAGGAATGGCATACTCATTGATGAGAGGATCATCATCATCATCAGAGGAGGAGGATGAGGAGGATGAGGAGGGATTCAGCCTGCGCCTCTTTGAACAGACGGCATCGTCGTTATCATCACTACTGAAGATTTGTGATGGTGGAGACTTGCATTCGAAAGATTGCCATTTGTCTCCATCACTGTTAGAATGCAGAATAGATGGAGACTTGGGAGATGATGACATGGCTACCTACTACGATAGGGATGATGAAAAAATAGTTGATTTGGGTTTCAATATAAAGATATCAAAAGGATATCAGAAAATTTGGGGAAATGGAACGACTTCATTAATTTGGGAAGCTTTTCGTTTGGCGCGAAGAGATTTTTGTAATGGTGACAGAAGATATTGAAATGAAAGGGCGAAATGAAAGGGTGGTTGTAGTCAGATAAAAAATGAAAGGGCGGTTGTAGCCAGATAAAAAATGAAAGGGCGGTTGCGTGTATTCAGATCAAAAATTAAAATCATGATTACCTTACTTTTATTGCATGCTTGACACGTGTTCCAACACGATGAATTCCGGAAATTAGTATTCTGAAAATACAAAATTCTAGTTTGCGGAAATAATCATTCTGTTTTACGTAAATGGTTTACCAGTTTGCGGAAACAAGAATTATGTTTTGCGAATAATTAACATCTGGACAATATCACGAAATGATGCTCTTTCTTAGTCTGTTTGAGTTCTTCCTCTCTCTTTTTTTTGTCTTGTTTCTCTCTCTTCTCGTATTGAGATACTTTTTCTGATCCTTTTGGATTTTCTAACCTTTGTTGGATCTTGTTATTAATTTGATAGAATGTTGTTTCCTTCCAAAACCGTATAATTTTTTTAATGTATTAATTATTTTCTCATAGAAAGAAGGGGTAATTCCACTTCAATACCTTAAATATTTTATATTTCATTTAAAATACCCTAAAACTTTTTTATGTCACCTCAATTACCTAAGCTTTTATTAATTCATTTTGAGTACTCTAAATTTTTTTATCACTTCAATACTTTAAACTTTCATTAATTCCATTTTAGTACCCACTGTTAATTTTCTACCTAATTTTCCATCTTAAATAGGTAAAATGACCATAAATATTCTTCACTAACAACCAAATTTACAGTCAAGTTAACGATTGATATTAAAATAAAATTAATAAAAGTTTAGGATAATGTGGTGACACAACAAAGATTTAGAACATTGTAAATGAAATATTAAAGATTTAAAATACTAAGGTAAAATTATCCCTAAAAAGAATGTACTAATCAATGTAACAACTACAACTATACTTAAACATCAAATTTGTGTCGTCGCTGATTTTTCTTCTATTAGTGTTTCTGGTGTAAGGTTCGAGTATTAAAGATGTGATGGAGGACGGAAGGGATCTCCATAACCATTTAATAGCAGCGACACCACCTCTCTCTAGCAGTCACAAGCAGTGGCAGAGCCAGCTTTTTCAGTGAGGGGGGCACTAAAAAAATTTCCGTAACAATTATAATAACAAAATAATACAAAATAAAATTAAAAATAATAATATTGCATAAAAATATTTCTACTTATTATAGGTCGTGGTGTCGAAATTTCACATGTTGAAAGTGTCGTAAAATATTATCAATTGCAATACAATAAAACAATATATATTTCGATTATACAATCATACCATCATTCATCTATTGGATGTTTTAACTTATTCTCCCGCATTGTTTTAGCAAAATAATTTGTACATAATCGACAAAATTTATTGTATTAATAATACATTAATCTTTTCTTTGCCTTAAATACTCATTTGTTATACTAAATATAATCATCAATGAATTAAATAATACTCATCGGAAATAAGAAAATTAAAAATAGGAAAACACAATCATTTTTGAAATTAAAGAGATGGAAATTGAATGAAAAGAATCAATAAAATCAGCTTTCTTTATATAATTCTTACTAAGATAATAGCAGGCATTATGCCAGCATGGCATACTTCTCCTCCCACTATTCTTCAACGCTGCTCCTTCCTCCATTGTTCCCACTAAACCTTTTCGTCTCCTCTGCATTAACAACCTTTTCGACCATTTTTTTTTGGTATTGATGGATAACCGATTCCTTTTCTACTCCATTTCACCTTTGATTGCTGCATTCAAATGTAGGGCAAGGAACACAGAGAAGCACAAAGCTCTTCTTCATCTCTCTCATGTGGCCTCAGTGGTTGAGTCCGACCCCAAATCAAAATGGATGTCGTTCGATTTCCACTGCTCCTCCTTCAAAGACATCGACGCCCTCTTCCGAGAAGACTCCGAGCCCACCTCTGTCCTCCGCCACCACAACCGTAAGAAACCCTCCATCTTCCACCGATTCCGGATCTCCACCTCCGTCCTCCGCCACTAGTCCCACCACCGCTCCCCCGACGCCGCCGCCGACCAGCGCGTGGTCCTCTACTTCACCAGCCTCCGCGTGCTCCGCCGCACCTACGAGGATTGTCGCGCCGTCAGATCTATCCTCTGATCCTTCGGAGTCCCGATCGACGAGCGCAACGTCTCGATGGACTCGGGGTCCCTCAAGGAGCTGCAGGGGATCACGGGGACGAAGGGGCTTGCCCTACCAAGGGTTTTCATCAGCAGGAGGTACGTCGTCGGCGAGCTTAAGAATCTGATCGGACGGTTCACGATGGCGGAATTGTGCGGTGGGTGTTGCGAGGCGTGTGGGGGCTACAGGTTTGTGTTGTGCGAGGAGTGCAGTGGGAGCCACAAGGTGTACCTGGAGAAGAGCGGTGGGTTTAGGAGCTGCTCTGCTTGCAATGTCAATGGCCTCATCAGGTGGCCACATTGCTTCCCTTTAATCCTCTGATTCAGATATTGATGATCTCTCACCTGCAAAAAATAAATTAAAACAGAGAAATGCAATGTAGTTTCTTAGTGTTTGTTTTGATTAGATTTACAATGAGGAGATGGTTGTGATAGGGATTGGATTGGAGATTAAAAATGTATATTATCAGAATGATATTATATTACAAGGGAATTAGTTGATCTTACATTTTCTAAATTTAGCTTTCTTTTGAAGTAAAATTTATGTCCATTGTGCATAGCAAATTGTAATTGTTGGTTTATCTGCACTTTTCTTGGTGTTTGTTTTGATTAGTTCTACAATGAGGACATGCCTGATTGATTGATTTCTGTGATGGGTTTTGGATTAGAGATTAAAAATGTATACTATCTGATGATTTTATATTACAATGTAATTAGTTATTCTTGGGAAAAACATATTTCTACATCTTCTAAATTTAGCCAGTCACAACCATACCCATTTGGGTAACGTTGGGTTTGAATATGTGGAAAGGTATACAAATATATAATGAATGAAAATGATTGATTCCTATTCATCGTTTGGTTTGAATATGTGGAAAGGTATACATATATATAATGAATGAAAATGTGTAATAACCACTCCCGGTCAACGCTAGTCAAACCTGCGAAAAACAGGAAAATTTAAAAAATTTGAGCAGACACTGAATTGAACCGGAATTGGACCTCGAGGGTCATACCAGACTTAAGTTGACCCCGTTATTGACCAAAGTGAGTTCCGGGGGACTTAGGGAAACTTTCTGAGCAATTTGGGAAATGTTGACTTTTCGCTGGAAAAGTCAACCGAGCGACGTTTTGGTCCATTCGAGGACCGTTTTGGATCTGAAAAGCTTAGCCGTCGTCGCAGCGGTCTTAGTTGAGCCGTTTCCTTGTAGCCCACCAAGTTTCATAATTTCTTGGGAAAACTGCCCGTTCGGGGCCCGAAACGTCCGTTTTTCGCGAATCTGATTGGAAAATATCAACTAGATATTTTCCAAAAGGTGTGGGACCCACCTTGACACTTGTCAATTATATGGTGGTGTAAATTTTGGGGGGAAAAGGTGTGGATGGGAGTGTTGGCCGACCATATGGGTTAAAGGAGAGAAAAGTGGTGTTTTGTTGTTAGTTGTTTTAAATTAGAAAGAAGAAGATAGAGGTTAGAGAGAGGAGAAGAAGAAGAAGAAGAAGACAGAAGGAGTAAGGGTTAGGGTTTGGACGAAAATCAAGCCCTTGGATCGTCTTGAAGCAAAGAGCAATCCCGTTCCCCTCATCCTCCTCTACGGTAATACCCAAACCGATTCTCGTTTTGATTATTTTGGAAATCTAGGGTTTTGTTAAAACGAATGATTTAGGGTTGTGTGGAGGTTGGGGAGGTGTTGGAGACGTTTTAGAGGTGTTTGGGGGTTTAATTTCATGTTTTCCGGTGACCGGAGACTCGGGAGGAGCTCCGGCCACCGTGGGTGGTGGCCGGCCGGCCATGAGGTGGCTGGCCGGAGCTGGCAGGAGCCACCACATGGTGGCCGAGCCCCCCACCTTAACCCTAGGGCACGGCCAAGATGGTTGGGTGGGGCCCACGTGCTCGGGTTTTATCGTTCGGGTGGTTTAAAACGTTCCCCGGACCATTTACCCTTAATCGAATTGAAATTTGGAATTAAATTGGAGAAGTTGTAATTAACGGGTTTTGGAAACTTTAAACGTTAATTAATTGACTTAGAAGTCGGAATTCGATTCCGTCAAGTGCGTTGGGTTCCTTGAATTATTCTAGGACCGTAGAAACGAAAACGGGGGCTTTCGGAGACCCGGAAGGCAATTAACAAAACCCGGGCAGATTCGCCATGTCGGGCGAATCGGGCATTTACGGGTCCTTTATCGACAGTAGAATTGCATGTGACACCGGGGTGTCGTGGGTTGAATAGGTTTATTTAAATATTAGAAAAGCATGCTACGGGAACTTGGTAATTATGAGAAAAGCATGCTACGGGAACTTGGTAATTATTAGAAAAGCATGATACGGGATTGTAGCGTTTATCAGAAAAGCATGTTACGGGAACTTAGTAATTATTGAGAAAAGCATGTGACACTTAGTAGTGTCGTAGCAGCAGAGAACTTAGCGATAATTGTTTTACTAGAGGCATATGACCATGCTCGGAGGTTGATTGTGAACTTATCGATATTAGGAGTACTGGAGGCATATGACCATGCCCGGAGGTTGATTGTGAAACTGTTGATATTAGGACTGTTGGAGGCTTGGGTTAAGCCGGAGGTTGATTGTTTGTTTTGGCGTCTTGGGTGGCCTTGAGAGCCCGTATTATTATTGTTGAGTCTTGGGTGGCCTTGAGAGCCCGTATTATTATTGTTGAGTCTTGGGTGGCCTTGAGAGCCCGTATTATTATGGTTGAGTCTTGGGTGGCCATGAGAGCCCGTGTTGTTATTCGTGTTTGGGTGGCCATGAGAGCCCGTACTTTACTGTTGGTGTTTTAGCTGGCTTACGAGTTAGAGTCTCGGTAAGTTGCAAGCGTGTTTTATTGTTGAGTTTTGGGTGGCCATGAGTGCCTGTGGGGTTGTTGAACCCGTGTCTTTACCTTTGGTGTTTTTGGTGGCCTTGAGAACCCGTGTACTAAGGTTGGTGTCTTTGGCTGGCCTACCGAGTTAGAGTCTCGGGGGGTTGCAAGCTTTCTTTAGCTGGCTTACGAGTTAGAGTCTCGGTAAGTTGCAAGCGTGTTTTATGGTTGGTGTCTTGGGAGGCCGTGAGTGCCTGTGGGGCTGTTGAGTCCGTGTCTTACTGTCGGTGTGTCTTGGGAGGCCGTGAGTGCCTGTGGGGCTGTTGAGTCCGAGTTTTACGGTTAGTGTCTTGGTGGCCATGAGTGCCTGTGGGTGTTGAACCTGTGTTGTTACTGGTTGTTGATTTTGCTTGTGATTGTGTTTGTGATTGTGATTGTGATTGTGGTTACCGGAGGTTGGGGGCCCACTTCCTGAAACGGGGGTCCACGAGCACACGCGTCTGCATGTTCAGACGGGGTAGGGGGCCCGCCCGCCAATAAAGGGGTCCTGGCCGCGCGTGTGTGGTTTGGGTTTGTGAGCATACCTTGGCTGGCTTATGGGTTAGAGTCCCAGTAAGTTGCAGCATTTTCCGGCTGGCTTATGGGTTAGAGTCCCAGTAAGTTGCAGCATCTTCCGGCTGGCTTATGGGTTAGAGTCCCGGTAAGTTGCAGCATTCTTGGGTTGGCCTGACCGGGTTAGAGTCCCGGGAGGGCGTTCTTGGCAGCTGGTTTGCGATCCTTTGTGATCTTGTTTGGTGTGCGATCCTTCGTGATCTTGTTGGTGCATGATCCATTGTGATGTTGTTTGGTGTTGCGTAACTTTCTTTGGAGTCCTTGGAAGAGGTCGTCAATGGTTGTGTCGGGTCTACTTTACGTGTCAGGGTGTCGAGTTGGTCAGGGAAGGCAACAGTGGGTGTATGTTCAGTTAGAGTGCTTGGGTTGGGGATGGTGTTCCCCGGTGTTGAGTTGTTGTTGGTGTTACTTGTTTTGTCTGCTAATTTTGCCGTAGTCAGTCTGTTATCCGTGGTGGTGAGCGAACGCTCACCCCTAGCTGCTTTTCCTACAGGTACTGTTCGTGGGACGGACTAGGTGAGCTCTCGAAGCTTGTGGAGCTAGGAGCGGAGTTCGGGTTTTGTCTTTTGAGTCTAGTGACGGATACCTTGTACTTTTGTCCACGTGTTGGGACGTATTTTAAGTTGTAAATATTATTTTGTTGAACTAAACTGGCATTTTAAAGTGTTTAATGAAAACAGGTTTCAAGTGTTTTTATGTTTTTAAAACGTTCGCGTCCCTAGTTCGGTTTACTGAAATTGGGGCGTGACAAAATGGTTGTAAATTTTTACCGAGCAATTTTTGTTCTTCCTATGCCTGGAATTTTTGGAATTCGAGTGGAAGACTTGATTAAGTATTTGTTCTTACTGTTATTACTTCTTAATATGTAAAGCAGTGACTCTTTACTCTATTCCTCTAATCATTTAATTGTAGTTTTCAGAGGCCACCGGGAGCTATTCCATCTTCAATGTTGGGATTAGAGACTATGAGGGGGGAGCTTGGATGACTTTGGTTCTGAGAACTATCTCAATGGTAACAAAATGTTATTCAAACGTCTTTCCAATTCCCACCGAATAATAATAACAGTAGTTGTTTATTCTGAATTTTGACTGCCACTACACTTAAAATTGCTTGCAGTTGTTATCTCTTGATTTCTGGTTGAGAAACGGTGAAGAGCATTATGAAACAAAGGTCATTTATTTTGTTCGGTGCATAAGATGTCTTCCTCTGCCATCGGCTGGTTCTAACATGTTTAAAAATGAAGTCATCATTGTGAGAGTCTTTAGTATCTTACTTTAGTGTTAGGAAGCTACTGCATAACTAAGGTTAATGTTGTAGCCATTACTGCTATATGTTTTCTCCGTGATACACTACACAATTTTGAAAATTCTGCATCAATAAAGACTCCAAAAGGCAACCAGTATAAATCTATCCAAGTCTGACTTCATACAAAAGTTGATTTTGACTTAAAACCGAGTGAAGCCAGTCATTCATCAAGTAAGAATTCCATTAGAATATACAACTATGCAAATTAGCTTTTCAGTAATCTTTGCACAACGACCTGGAAACCAATAAAACCTTTTAAATGCATTATAAGATTTGTACAAATGACCAACGATCTCAGCCATCGGATGATGCACATTCTCCAATAACGTAGACAGAGAACCAGATCTTGGCAATCTAATATGGTGGATTTCAATGTATGAGGTATTGTTTGACTGGTATTGTGCAAGCTTTCGAGTATGTTACTGATATTGTCTTTTTATGGTGGAGCAAATCTAAGTGCATTTTATGTGTGTCTGGTTATACATGTTTGTAGATAACAATACCATCTCAATAGGACATGGCCCAACTTCTAAGGTACTTATTAGGTTTTTTGACATCTACGATTTAAAAAGTTTTTAACCTAACTGGCCATGAACCTCTGCATTTTGTGTATTCTGAAGAAAATGTCTTCCAAGTCCATGGGAAGTAGTGTCATTAGCATTATTTATTTAAAGAGTAGGATTAGATAGATCCATGATAGTGGATAAGTGATGCATTGGTTCCTACGAGATAGTCCCTTTGGATGGCTTTTCATGAGAAAATATCAAAGCATTGGGCATTTTTTCTTTGCTTTACAAAAAGTTTGCAAGTGGCTGACTCAATTATTACTTGCTTGCACTGGACTATCTACCCTCGAACCGTAGGTGGTTTTTAATATTTCTGGCTTGAGTTCCACATGTTCCAGGTTTGCTATGGTGATTTTGGGGTGTTGAAAATACCGTTAGAGCTACATGATTATGAAGAGAAAGATATGTGTTGAAGTTAAGATTGAGTCTTTTTGTCATATCGTGTTATTTTTTTTTTGACAGACACGTATTGAGCAATGTATGACAAAACCCATGCTAAACACTTCCTCTTTGAATTAATACCTTTCGATGATTCATTCGTATTTTCCTACGTGTAGGAATTGAAACATGATTCTACATCAATTTGTTTATCAAACTCATAACTTGGAAAGGATAGCGAATCAATTGTAGCAGCCGCATGGCATGAGAAAAGAAATGTGTGCAACGACGCAGAGAGACCCGTGGCTCTTCCGCTGAGGTATATGTATGTTCAAGTTTAACCCAATTTGTTTGTCATTTTGTTGTCCTGAGCTTTGATGATATTAGTTGTAGCTTGTGATGGATATATGGCTAGGTTTTGAATTTAGTTTTGAATGAGATTGAACAAAACGATTGATGTGAAGTGAGTTTTATCTGTGAGTGATAATTAGGTTGATCTCATAGATGGGACATTGATATTATCTATGGGTTTTGTGTTTAACTAAGAGAAAAATGTTAGCTTACGTGTTAAGTATTTTTTTTGCGTAACTATTCCTTTTCACACGTCTCAATTTAATGTATTAGAATTGCTGCTCATTTTTTGTTCCTATCTACTTTATAACGAATAATAACATTTGTATTTTTCATTTTGATTAATTGCAGTTTGGAGACACGTTCTTGGGAAAATGATATTGTGGCCAAAATCAATATTATATTGGGTAAATTTAAATATGTCCGTTTTTAATTAGCTTTTAAACTATGTGGACTTATTCTATAACATGTCGCTGCTCCTTATTTTTATTTACATTAGATAATCAGAGTGTTTAGCTTTTATTGATCAAACAAATAGCTTGGTTGAAGCTTGAACTTATGTTCCGTGTACGTTCACAATTTTAAGCTAATTGGTAGACTGACATCTTCATCTGTTCTGAAAACTGGTTACTAGACATGTTGACACATATCATTTGATACAAGTAGTAAAAAGCATCTCAATCAAATAACCACATTTTATTTATGAAACTGATCTTGTGATTTAATGCACATAACGTTGTTGGTGAGACTTCAAATTGCAGCAATTTTTCAAACAAATTACATAGATTTTATGTTAACGGAAGTGTGAAATTATTTGGACATCATAGCCAGCTACCTCACTGTCATCAAAAGGGAATATCGGGTTTGATGCCATTATGTATTGTGGGGTGTTTGAAATGGCCTGTGATTTGTTTGTATTTCCACAGGTTGGGAAATCTCTAAGCGCAAGAAGGTGGTAGGATGTGTTCTCTCTAGGAGGTCATCTGGATATAGTAAAATGATTTGTCGTATTCAGGGAGGGGTAAACTTCTTTTGGCTTTCGATGTCTAAACATGCATGCATCATTGATGAAGAATGTACCTTTGTTAAATTAGGTCTTCTTTGCAGTGCGTGAATTCCTCTTATGCCTCAATATATATATATATATATATATGTATTTCCTCATGTTCAGTTGTTGCATGTGGATAAGTTCCATTTGGTTTGTTGTTTTTGGTCTATTTCAAGTTTTATAAAATAGACAGGTTGATCTCAAGTACGCGGTGGAAACAACTTTGTGTCCCCAAAGGCTTTTGTTGAATCCATCACAGGACCATGAAACCAAGTATGAACATGCTCATGTTGTCCAAGTTTGTAAAATATCATTGTAACCTTTCTAGTAAAATAGGTTGTTTGTAGAAAATGTTTGTTTTTTTTTATCGGCAAAGCAAATTTAAATTAAGCCTCTTTCGAGGTGAAAGAGAAGTTACAAGATAGCACCCTAATGTTACAACACTTAACAACACAACACATCCCACAAGGATCTAGCAATTGATATGAGACTTGAGACCCAAGAAACCTGATGACTTGAGCCGCAAGAAACCCCAAAATAAACAACCCGAACCACCCAAGAAGAGAAGAGGGCCTAAAAACCTCTACACCAGCATACTGAGAGCCTAAAAACCCCCAAAGAACAGGAAAAAAGCAGATGTAAACATCACCCTAGTGATCTGCAAAACCTAAAAGGATCCGAAGTAGATGAGGCTGGATTTAGTAACTGAAGTTCTTGGAACTGATGAGTTTGAATAGCTCCAAACTGAAATGTGTAGCAGGACCAATAGAGAACAAAAAGAGAGCATGCCAATGTCAATGTAGAGGTCCAAAACTTCCAAAGGAACTGATGAGAATCTGCATAGTTATGACCCCACTGTTGGACAAAACTGAAGGCAGAGATCTTGAAGACAAATTGATGAGGAACTGCTATGATAAGCCTCAAGATGATGATGAGAGGCAGCTGAGGAGCAGAGATCCAATTGAAATTACCAGGTTGGAAGAGCTTCACCTGTAGACTCAAAAGAAAAAAAACACTCCTTACCAAACCACACACAAAAACACCAAAAAACCCCCACTCCAAAAGGAAAGCAACAACACCCCAGAGGCTATGAACCTCAGAAAGAAGAAGGGAGAGAGAGAAGCAAAGCTAAAAAAAATTCACTCGAAAATGACTCCCCCAACCACCCAACCACCACCCCAGAACACCCCCAAACCAGAAAACAAAAGGTTGCTTGTGCCCCAAGAAAGCAAAAGCAACCTTCATCAAACCAAGAGACAACAGAGTAAATGGTGAGCTTCTAGTACTGAATGTGTTACTTAGGCTTTCCCCAATTGATACAAGATTGAGGGGCTGACTGCCACATATTTATTGAGAAGAAATTCCCTGCCTCTTTGAATTTTGCCCACTCCCAGCTATAGGATTGGTTGATGATTTTCTGAAAGATCTCCTCCGCTGAAGTATTTATATCATTGAACACCTTGTTATTCCTTGCTAACCACAGTTGCCAACACACAATGTGAATTATTTTGAGCCATTTTTTTCTGAGAGTGGACTTGATCAGAAAAGGCCAGCTGAGAAATAGCTCTTTGACAGTTTTTGGGATCACCCATTTAATTCCCCACCAGGCTAGAACCTTTCCCCAAATCCTCCATGATAATAAGCAGTGTAATAAAATATGGGATCCATCTTCCAAGTCATTAGAGCACATGGGACAAGTGATCTGTTCTAGATTGAGTAAGAGTCCTCTTGAATCCAAGAAACATTTTGATGGTATAGCATCCAAGCATGCTAACCAGTTGAAAGCTGCTATTGTAGGAGGGATATCAGGGATCCATATTGATTTTGTCCATCCAGCATTAATCACATTTGCAGAGGAGGAGTTGTCTACCAATGCAAAGAGTTTTTTGACTGAGAAGCCTTTTGAGTCCCAAGTCCATATTAATTGATCAGTCTGATTGGAAAGAGTAACCCCTTGAAGAATTTGTTGGAGAGCTAGCCAATCACTTTCAGCTCTACCTCTTGGAGTTGTCCTGAATCTTAAATCCTAGGATCCATCAGATTTGGCTTCTGATATTAGTAAATTTTTGTTCTGAGAGAGGAGAAAGAGCCTTGGAAATAGATGCTTGAAAGCCATATCCCCCCACCATATATCTTTCCAAAAAAAGACTATCACCAGAGCCTATTTTCCAAGATAGTCCTTTAATTCCAAAAAGATCAGAGAAAAGAGGGTCAGCATTTAGAGCTAATACATGATTCATGAAGCTTTGATTCCCAATTTCTGAAAAATTTGATAAGTCCCATTCTGCAGGATGCCAACCAAATTTGCTACAAATGACAGCTTTCCATAGAGAGTCTCTTTCCACAGCAAATCTCCACCACCACTTTGCTAGGAGGGCTATATTCATTTTGGCTAAGCTTTTTACTCTCAAACCCCCCATTTTCTTAGGTTTACAAACTTTGTCCCATCTAACCTTGCTGAAGTATTTGGCCTCAGATTTTCCATGCCATAAAAATCTCCTCTGCCAAGATTCCATGATTTTTATTACTCCTTTTGGGGCCTTGATGATGGAGAAGAAATATAATGGCAGGGCACTAAGAGTTGAATTGATGAGAGTTATCCTGCCCCCAGAGATAATTGCTTGGCTTTCCAAAGGCTCAGAGCTGATTTGAACTTATTGATGATTGGCTCCCATGTTATCATTCTTTTTGGATTAGCACCTAGAGAGAATCCCAAGTAGTTGAAAGGCAAGGATCCAACTGAGCATCCCAGAGTTTGTATCCACTCTAATTTTTCACCCTCATCCAGATTGATAGGGATAAGCATTGATTTATCAAAATTAACTGCAAGGCCAGTAGCCAAATGAAATATTGAAAGAGCAAATTTCAGAGCTGAGGCACTTTGTTGATCTGATTGCAGGAAAAAGACTGTGTCATCAGCAAACTGGAGGTGAGAGATTGAGGGTTCATCTGATGGTAATTGAATTCCTTTGAATAGGTTTACCTGAATTCCACTCTTCATGATCTGGTTGAGAGCCTCAACAACAATTACAAATAGAAGAGGGGAGATAGCACATCCTTGTCTAAGGCCCCTACTCATTTTGAAGTCAGGACTTGGAGAGCCATTAATCAGAACAGACACATTTGCTCTTAAGCAAGAGATGATCCACAATTTCCATCTATAGCCAAACCCCATTCTGGTTAATACCTGCATAATGAAGCTCCAGCTGACCTTATCAAAGGCCTTTTCAAAATCTGCCTTAAAGATCACTACCTTTTGAGGATTATGTTTGAGATGATGGACTACTTCAGAGGCTATTAGGATGCCATCAGAGATTTGTCTCCCAGAGATGAATCCAGTCTGCTCATCACCTACTAGGCCATGTATGACTTGTCTTAATCTGGTTGAGATTAGTTTTGAAATAATTTTGTAGGGGCCACCCATTAGACTAATAGGTCTGAAATCATCAAATGTGAGTGGAGCATCATTTTTGGGGATTAAAGTGAGGAAGGAGGAATTTAATCCTTTTCCCAATTGGCCTGTTCTATAGAATTCTTGAACAAAGAGCATGAAGTCTTGCTTGATGACTGGCCAACAAACTTGAAAGAATTTTAGAGTGTATCCATCTGGGCCAGGAGCCTTTTCAGAATTGCAAGCCATAACAGCCTTGAGAACTTCTTCTTCCATAAAAGGGCTTTCCAGCCACAGAGTTTGTTCAGTAGAAAGTGTTGAGAAGGGAAAATCTGAGAGTGATAGATCAGTAGAAGGAGGAGCTTTGAATCTTGAGGCAAAATGAGCTGCAGCAGCCTTTTTTATATCTGAAGGAGAGGATAGCAGTTCTCCATGATCCCAAATGATTGAGATCCTATTGTAAGAAGCCCTGAAATTAGCAAGCCTATGGAAAAATTTGGATCCTTTGTCCCCCTCATCAATCCATTTTTTTTCTTGCTTTTTGGCTCCATAATTTGGACAGTGCTTTGAATTTTTGTATCAATGATGCTTTGAAGGCTCCTCTAGCAGCACATTCAGTAGGGGAGAGTGGCCTGACTTCACTGATAATATCCAGATCATCCACTGCTTTTGTGAGAGTGGCAATGTGATTTTCCAAGTAGCCAAAAGTCTGAGAATTCCACTTTTCAGATCAGCTTTGAGTAATTTTAATTTCATCCAAAGAACATAATATGCTTGTCTTGATACTATATAGGAATCCCAAAAGGATTGAACTGCTGGGAGGAATCTGTTGTCTTCAGTCCATATATTCAAGAATTTGAAAGGCCTTGGCCCCCAATTGATTTGATCATCATATAGAATAATTGGCCTATGATGAGAGATGGTTCTTGGTAGACAAGCTTGAGTTAAAGAATTAAAAGTATCAAGTAATTCTTGTAAGACTAGGAACTTGTCTATTCTGGATCCTTTGGATTGATTTCCAAACCAAGTGTATTTGCCTCCCTTGAGAGGAAGATTGATTAGGCCCATATTATGGATGAAATCTTGCAGCAGCTGCATATCAGGGCCTCCTCTTTGACTTGCCCTCTCTTCTAAAGCTGTGATAGCATTAAAATCTCCACCCAATAAAACCAGTGTGCTTGGAGCCAATTTAGATAAATATTCTTGCAATTTTAACCATAATGCCTTTCTTGTTGCAGTTGTGCTTGGGGCATAAATATTGATGAAGCAGCAAGGCCTATTTGTAGCTGTTTCTGATCCAAACCAAAGAAGAGCACCAGGTTCTTTGACTGTATAATTGAGAGCAAAATCCTTTGGTTTCCAGAAAGTAATAATTCCACCTGCATTATCAACAGCATCAATACTGTCCATATCCCACCCTTTTGAGAGTCCACATTGTCTTAGAAAATTCCAGGGAATAACATTCAACTTTGATTCTTGCAGCAAAATAAAGGATGGAGCTTGTTTGGATATTAGGAGACTGAAACTTCTCTTCTTTTGATGAGAAGAGATTCCCCTCACATTTCATGTGAGGAATTTCATAATAGATTAGAGTTGAGAGGGTTTGGTGGTTTGTGGATCCACCAGAGCTTCAGTATCAGAGTCTTTGTCCAGGTCTAAGAAATCATCTTCTGAGCCTTCATCCAGATCAACTGAATGGTTTTTAAAATCATCCAAATCTTCCAGTTGTTGAATGATGATCTTGTCAGCCACTTTTGCCTTTAAACCAATTGCTTTCCCAAAGTTCCAAGCTTTCTTTGCAAGTTCATGTTTGAGAGGGCCAGAAGTAGAAATAGCTAGATCCATAGGAGGTACTGATTGTGATGAAGATTTGGAGACTACCTCAGCTTCCTTCAGTTTGGACCTTGTAGTATAGGCATGAGGAGTTTTGGAGCTGCAGGGCTTGCCACTTTTCTTTTTCTTTTTTGGTTTGAGAATGATTTTTGGAGATTGAATTTCTGCATTGAATCCTAGTAAGTCTGAGACTTCATTGACTTGGGACTGGAGAAGCAGTTGATCACACAGATCATCTTCATGTAGCAAGGCTGATGGAGAAAAAAATAATGTCTTTGCTGATAATACAATCCAGCCCTAAAGAGGAGGGAGAGTGACCAATATTCCTTGAAGTGTCAGGTTCATTTAATGGTAGTATCTTTGGAATATCAGCTGATAGTAAGGGACTAGAATGTGCTTTTTCTCCCAATAAATGCTCCTCAAAAGGTGTCATCTCTTGGTTTATAATAGTCACATTAGTTTGAATAACCTTTGGTGTAAAGTCTTTATCCAACGGTTCTGTCAGTTCTGAAGAGGGATTTGCAATTTTGAGGGCTGTGCTAATAATGGGAACAGCTAAGGATGACTGCAAAATAGGCGCCAACTAAGGTGGAACTTCAGATTTTTGAATTTCAGAGGAACTGGTCAGCTGAATTGGAACTGTAGCAATCAAGTTTGCTTCAAAACTTTTTGGATTAGAACCAGAATTGAATCCTTCCAATGTATCAGGAACCACCAAATGATCAGAATTTAATGAGCAATTAAGATCCGAGGTAGGTAGACAATTCTGAGATGGCAATAAGAATGTTTGATCCAATCCAGCAACTAATGCACCCTTTTCAGCAACTAAGTCCTCCTTTTCAAATAGTACTGAGGAGGGCAATAAAGGAGGAGAGACAGGAAGGGAATTCTCCTGTAGAGGATCAGGTGAGGGATCATCAGAACCATCAGTTCCAAGAACTTCAGAAGGAGAAGTAGCTATGTCCTCAGCTCTTTGATCCCCAACTGCTAATGTTCTTTGAGTCTCATGTGAAGATTCACTTGAGGAGGAATCAGTGGGCAGAGGGAAGGAAGGAAGGGCAGCTGAATCAATAGAGTGTACCCAAACTTTAAATTCTTTTCTTCCAATAGTGATTGAGACCTGATCAGAAAAGCTATCCAGATTGAAGGAGTGAACCAGAACATATGCAACATCAATATGAGTTCCTCTTGCTGTATTTGGATGGGAATAGATAAAAACTCCATGATCTGCAATGGAAGCCTGAAAAGTTTCTTCACACCAACCTTGGAATGGGATCCCATGAATAGCTATCCACCTAAACAGTCCCCCTTTGAAGCACAATTTCTCAAACCCAAGAAGGAAGGTTACCCAATCCTTAAACCATAAACCTCCATCAGACCTCAGTTGTCTATCAAATGAATCATTGGAGCAATGAATAAGCACAACTCTGTTCCCTAAGGACTTTAATTGGATCTCAGCTGCTTATTGATGATAAGCAAATTCTTTCTCAATATTTTCTACACTGAGATTTATATGGGAGATAGCTAGATGAGCTCTTGCCAAAAAAGCTTCATTCTTGGTGACCAGAGATCCTTTGTGAATGAAATCATCATAAGAGAGATTGTGATGGTTAGGAACTGTAGACTGAACAGGTTTTTTGTCCCAAGCCTTAGTTACAAAAAGCTTGTAACCATCCACCAACCTTCCATTGAACTCTGAAATTGCCATTTGTCTATCAGCATCAGAATGGAAGTAGCTAAACCCATACCAGTTTCCTTTTGCATTTGGCTTCACAGAGACTAAGGCCTTTTTAAAGCCAGAGGCTTTTCCACAAAGATTTTCAAGCCAAAGAGCATTAACTCTAGGAGGGATATTGCAAATGAAGATTGCAAAGGGCTTGTGAGGTAATGAGAGATTGGTTGTCCCTAAAGATCTTTTTCTCAAGTCAACTCCAAGCTTAGCAGATTCAAAACCAGGAGGGGGTAGCCAAGGGAAGATGAATTTTCAGTTGTAGGTAATTGATGCTGACCATGTTGGGCTGAGACCACCACAGACCCAAGTCTTCTTGGATGAGGGTTTTGAGAGTAAACAGAGTGAACAGTAGTCCCATTTCTTCCTTGGAATGATCTTCCATCCTCATCAAACACAGGTGTTTGATCCGTATCTGAGCCAATGGGTTGGAAGTACTTGTCATAAAACATTTTCTGGCCATCTAGCCATTTGGTTTGCCCTCCAGGTGAGTATTGTTGAGTTCTATCCGAAGATGAAACAGAGAGTTGTCTCAAAATCCTTCCTTTTCTTTTGATGCCTTTTTTAGTTTGCCAATGAGTTTGAGGTGCAGGGTTAAAACCACTTTGATCCTGGACTGAGAGAGGAGCTCCCAGTACAGATGCTTGTCCTTCCATCAGGACAACAAAGAGAGCAGCTGGGAGTACAGAATAGAAAGAGAATGAACTCTTGCAGAGCTTATGAGCAAGAGCACTAACCTGGAGATGTTGAGCTAAGAGAAGGATTCAATGATGGTTCGATGATCGCTAATCATCCTGAACACTACATCAAAGAAGAGGGAGTGAAGTTGAAATCAGCATCGATCTTAAGAACTGGACCAAGATCTTCAAAGACACTGTTGGAACTTCATGAGGGTACTATAGCTGGTTGGGAGCGTTCTTACTATGATCATGTTTGAACATTATTGTTCACATGAATGTCTTTCTTTGTAGAAAATGTTTGTTAGATGTTATATTTTGACAGATTGTAATAGTAACATAAAAGTAACTTGATGTATTCAGTTTTGGAAATTTGTAGCTCTATTCTTTGATGACGAGTAATGTTGTGGAATATAGTAAATGCATTATGCGTGTTAGATGCAATTTATTAGCATTGAAATAAAGTAGCATATTGAACATGTATTAGGAGGCCATTTTGTACATTACAAGTATACCGATAACACAACAAAAAAGATCGTTATCGTACACAAGTTGTATCCATCACCCACCGATCATCATATAGTTTTAACATATGTTATATAAGATATTATATGTAATTTTGTTAGTTAAAGATTTAAAATAATGTGATGTTTGCATGATGAAATTTATATGCATGATGTAGGTTGATTACACGTGTCAGATACAATTTATGCAACATATCAATACAAGATAACATGGCCTAAAAGATGCATAATAAAGAGTGATGTCCAAAAATTTCAGAGGGGGCACCAAGTAAATAGCCTTAATTAAAAGCCTAGGGACAGAAATTTGAGCCCCCCCCCCCCAAGTCCCCTCCTTTTTGGTCGACGTTGAGTCCATTCGGGATCTCGATGGCGATAGAGGTGGGACAAATCCTCCCCACGCAGGCGGTAGCAGGTATTCTGTCGGTAACTTCAACGGCGGGAGGAAGTGGGTCTCGTTTTTTGGGCCCAACGAGGCAACCACGAAACCTCGATCGTCAGATTCGTGGTCCTCTGGAAATCGTCTCGTGGGGGAATGTCACAGTGGAGGAGATGGAGAATGGACGAACACAAGGGCGGCCAAACGTGGCGGTGGCGTGAGGGACACAAACATCTAGGGTTCTGAGCCAAAGACCTCACGAGTTGGGCCATCAGCTTCCCTTGATGGCCCGGGACCCAGTGGAAGTCGGAAACCAGGCCCAAGGAAATCAGCATTCGGCCAAGAGGCTATCTGAATCGGGCGGGTGGGTCGACACCATTCGGGTATGGGCATCCAAGTTCGTAACCGGGTCGGGTGGAATCCATCCACACTATTATAAGGAACTCAATTACATCGGCGGGGAGCTATAAGCATCCTCGCCTCGCCGAATGAGTATGAAGTAGTCCAGTGGGTTATCCAGCATCACTGCTCATTGGATATAAGGTTAAAGAGGTTTCATCAAGATCTAATACAATACCCTCCTATTTCATTGGAGGCCAGCAACTCTGTGTTTAAGTGCCCTATTATTAAAATTTCAAGAAAGAGGGCGCACGTCAGCACCCTGGGGAAATACTTAGCCCACAGGACCAATCTGAAAATGTGTCCGCTCTACCCTAGGTTCCATGTCAGATGAACTGTATTGGTGGCTCTTGACACTACCGCAATACCACCGTCTGACAGTATCAGTGAAACGGTTCAGTTCAATTTACTTTTATTGCGATTTCAATTTGTTACTTTCATTTTCATTTTCAACACTCTTGTTTCTGTGTTTGATGGTTTGTCTACCTTTCATTTATTTACAGTTATAATATTAAATCGTTTATGGCTCAAAAGAAAAAAAAACATCAAATATCTAAAGCGAAACTAGACTTTACACTTCCAACAATTTCTGTTCAAGTTCCACTTAATATTACAAATCCGGAGACCAAACATCTTCATAAAAGGAATCAAATCTATAGAGGAAAGAGAAGAAAATTGATATTATCGAACACCTCAAGAACACCTAACAGACACGATACATCATCTGCTAAGCTCATAAGTAGTATTACCATGATCTCTGCAATTAGCTATACCCGAAAACAAAAATTGAATACCTAATCCCCATTTGCTCCTGTGAACGTGTGATTCGATTTGATTTGATCGAGCAGGTGTTTATGTTGCGATGGAGTCGGACTCCTGTGGCCGCCACATTGACTTCTGGACGCAGAGCAATCCTTCGTTGTCATGGGAGTAGGTCATACGGACCTCCCATTGCATGGACTTGGCCATGCTCTCGAGCTCGTTGACAATTTCGATTGTGTCTCTTAGAGCATGTACAACAGAACGGCCCTGGGTGAGGCCCTGGCCCTGAGGCCCTTGTGCTGACTGGACAAAAGTCAGGGAGTGGGAGTGCAGAAAAGTGGGTGTTCTACAACAGAAATGACCTTTGAGGCCCTGGGAGTGCAGACCAGTGCTGACTAGATTATTATTTGATATTTTCCTGTTTTATTTAATTCGTTATCAGAAACCGTTTAAAATATTTATAATTTAAACAATTTTGGAAATAAATAATTGATGACAATAAATAATTCATAAATAAATTTAACACGAATAAAAATTAACTTTTTAATAATGGCAACGAAATCAATAAAATATGTGTATGGAATAATATGGTGAACTATGTAATATTCATAGTAGTTGCTATAACGAAAAATCTTTGAATCGGACCGGATATAAATACACACAAAAATGATAATATGGTCAAATATATATTACATAAATATGTTATTTTATTTGAAATATCATCCAACACTAAATTATATAATATATAATCTATTAAAAAGAATATTTGATTTTAAATTTTAATATGCATTTCACTCTAAAATTAAAAATATATCATATAAATTATAATAAAACATAGTAACAAAAACTCATCTAGCTCAATGGTAGATTCACTTGGCTTTTAACCTTGAGGTTGGGGGTTCAAATCCCACAATTAACAAAAAAATTGTTTTTTTATAAAAAAAATCGTGCGCATGCCAGGTGTCGGCCCGAAATTGGGCCAGCGTGGACCAAGGGGCGAGGATCGCGTCTGCGAGCCCGGCCCGCAATTGAGGAGCGAGGGGCGAGGCCCGAGGAACGAGCCCGCTGTTTCAGGGTCGCGGACCGCGCGAAAACCAGCCCACAACGGAACGGTCCGCGGACCGAGCGCAAGCAGGCCGGGGTGCGAGGGCCGGCCCGTTGTACATGCTCTTACTATGAGCTTCCCTTCAGGCCCGAGGATCCTATCGACTTCGGCAAATGCAGCTAATAGAAGAATTGAGACTCTGGATGGATGTAGCTTTGTATTGAATGGAGTTTTACTTGTGATGGATAATAAGGAGTTAATTGCATATAACTACTTTTATGAATTGTCCACAAACACATGGCCTCGGACACATGACTATATTGTTATGAATTTCAACGTGACTATATCGCATATGTGCATATATAACTCAATTCCTCGATAAGAAATTGTGGAACATTCGATTTTAGAAAAGACACAAGTGTATAGTACAAACCTCTTCTTGAGTTTGGAGAAAAGATGATCAGCATGTAGAAGGTCATAAGTTCTGGGGTACGTACTGAAAGACTCGCAGCAATCATGATAGATACCGAATAGACCCCGTTCGAATATAACAGTAGCGTATCCTGAGCATCTACGTTAACCACGTTCATTACCCAGACATTCAAGTCTTTCAGAGCAGCTGCAAATCTGCAAATCAAATAATCATCAAAAGAGGTTTGTATCAGAGATAGAACTAATTGAAAGAGGTTTTGGATTCATGAATGAAAATTTCATTTTCCTTACCCTCCATAGATAGATCTCATGTCCATAACGTTCCTCACGGTGGCCCAGTTGATTCCCATACCGTTTATGTATGATTGAGAGACTACGCGCTTCCAGTGGGCATTGTCGGCTGTGAAATCTTTCGGTGCTGCTTTGCCATAAACCCCGACTTGAGAGCTAAGAAGCCAGTATGGTGTTTTGTCCAACCTTCCTGGCCATTGCTCTGGCCACTGAGATCCTCTCTCTGTTGAACTTATGGGCACTTTGTGCATGCAATCTTACAAAGGCACATTCCTAGCATAATTAACAAGTTGTATTGGTTATTTGTAGCTAGGAGCATCATTTGACTCGAAATAAAATTTTGCACGAGGTTGGCTATATGTATCCCCGTAAAATTACACATTTACAAGGAAACTTATATAAAATATTGGGATAATTGCAAAATTTCGCAGTGAACTACGCGTGTTTTGCAAATACTACTGGTGAACTTTTTTTATTGCAAAAACATCCCCCAATTATCCTCTATCTGCATGTCAGTTATCTTTAACTGAAATTGTGAGTCACATGACTTCAATTTTATGGAAATGACACTTTTGCCTTTTATATTATACGTGTTTTGCAATTTGGAACCCTTATGTTTTGCATGGTTACTTTTGACTTTTTGCAAAAAAAAAATAACCATGTTAGTAGATTTGCGGAAAATAGTTTGGGGATGTCATTTTCAAAGAAAAAAATAGTTCACCGGTAATATTTTCAAAACACTCATAGTTGACCACAAGTTTTTGCAGTTATCCCTAAAATATTTTATGTTCCTATAGAGTTTTTTTTTTTGGATAAGCAATTTCCTATAGAGTTACCAAAACCTAACATTTACAAGGGCGAAGAGGAAATACCAGGCAGCATCTGGAGCATCCGACTCTGGACAGATTGGAGGGTCGTTCTGGGGTCTTTGTTCATAGCACTCATTGTCAGTGGGCTTTTGGTATATGGCTGCACCAACTTGATTTACTTCATCCCTGCTGATTTTCACAAGTTGCCAGCACATTTTTTCTAAGAGTGCGGATGTGGCTGCATAGATTTATAATGAAATAAACGGGTTGTTAGAACTACACAACAAAACCATCTCTGTAAGGATAAGGGCATGTCAAGCTTAAATGCCATGTGTACCTTCCCAAATCTCAACATCTTCTGGTTTTTTCTGATAAACTGGAGTTGCAGACCACACAAAGTAACCCCCAGGACGCAACAAGCGGTTTAACTCCAACATAAGTTTCGCACCTGCACATTTAAGTCAGCTGTGAACATCTACAGCTTAAAATTTAAACAAAAGAAGAATAGTATGTCAATTAAAGCAATTCAGATCAAAGACGAAGGAGAAAAAAGTATCAGCAATTCACATATACATTCAGAAGTTCAGGGAGAGAAGGCAAGTAAAGAAGTACTACAACTTTTTGGTCTAAGATTAAAGCATCCCAAATGAATTTTCTAAGGTTGGAACTCATCTGATTGGGCATATTAAAATTAAGGCAAGGGATTCACCTTCGATATGCCATGGCACTCTACAGCGGGCACAATGCACAACATCAAAAACATTGCCTGGGTATGGAAGTCTCGTTGTACCCATGACATCGGATATAGCAGGAATTCCCCTCTCAAGTGCGAATTGAACTTGGGCTTCGTGTTCATCTTTTGGGGCTAATGACATAGCAAGAACATCTCTATCAAAGAGAAAGCCTCCAAAGCTAGCAACCCCACATCCAACATCTAGCAACCCCACATCCAACATCTAGCAACCCCACATCCAACATATAGTAACACACGTGAAGTATAATCTTACCCGATCATACAATTGGAATTCCCTGCCACCTGCTTCAATGGCAACAACAAAACCATATGCAAGGTGTTCACATCTTCAACATCTAATTACTGTTAAGAGAGACAATGAGCAAATTTGATGAAACAATATTTACAGTTAAGATGTAAAAGTATAGCAAATTTGATGAAATCACAATAAACACATTCTGAAAACCAAGACGAATTTGTCCACTTAACGAAGACGAAACCAAATAAAGCATGAAGATTATAAATAAAAAAAGCAAATCAAATTTTCTTTAGGGAGTGAAGCAATCACCTAATTTGGGTTGTCTTTTCCTTGTCGGACAGCAGCGAAGAACATCGAATCAGAAGATAAAATCTATTATATGTCTAATACGATCTTCCGCGTGATGACTACGCACTTTCTCCTTCGCCCACTCGCCCGTGCGTTTCCCTTCTTCAGCCCATCCTTGGACGCGTGACAGAGACGCTCGCTCCTCCTTCTCATCAATGATCGTTGCTACTCCGTCTCTTCCTCTACTACAATCAAAGCACGGTTACGATCTCTCTTCTTCAATTCGAACAGGTGCTCTTATACTTCTCGATCGTTCCTTTTCCCATTCTAAATAGCTTTCCTCATAAGCAGACATAGAAACAAAATGAACATATTCAATTCCCGATTCATGCACTCGCTTGGCAAAGGTTCATTAAAAATCACCCTCACATACATAGTATACAAGATCAAATAAATCACATAAATCAAAACAAATTATAAACCACACCATCACTTAAAAGGGACAGTAAATTATATCAAACGATAAACTTAAAAGGGTTGGGTATATTTGTGTGGGAGGAAAAAACTATGGATAGCTTCGTATTCCACTGGAAAAGTAATATGAATTCCTATATTGTACGACCTTTCATAAATTTCTAAGGAACAAAGGTTTGATTTCAGGCTGAGCATAACAAGGAAAAGTTTAAACAGGTACGTCATATTGCATATCTACTTCCTCACATGCTTATAGACACTACCTTTTGCATCATTATTATTGTTATGCTCAGCCTGAAATCACCTCTATGCTTCCCATACAATATAGGAATTCATATTACTTTTCCAGTGGAATACGAAGCTATCCATAGTTTTTTCCTCCCACACAAATATACCCAACCCTTTTAAGTTTATCGTTTGATATAATTTACTGTCCCTTTTAAGTGATGGTGTGGTTTATAATTTGTTTTGATTTATGTGATTTATTTGATCTTGTATACTATGTATGTGAGGGTGATTTTTAATGAACCTTTGCCAAGCGAGTGCATGAATCGGGAATTGAATATGTTCATTTTGTTTCTATGTCTGCTTATGAGGAAAGCTATTTAGAAGATTATGAAGCTAAGAACATTGAGCGTGTCAATTTTGTGCTTGTTTTGGAACGAAAATGGAAATGACGAAGAACTTAAATTGATCTATTTTTGGATGATAACTCAGGTTCTTAATAGTATGGTTTACTAATTCTTCAAAGCTTGTTTTCGAATACTGATAGTTGGTCGAGTATAATTGAGTTGATCAAACAAATAATAGTGTTTACAAGTTACTACATTGTGTTGTTCTTTTCATGGCAAAAATATATATATCCCATTCCCATATCGTGGCATAGCATGTTCTCTTGCCTTTCAGACTTGACGAAAGAAGGAAACTTAGTTCTTATACAGCTTCCAACTTCTGTATCCCAAAAGTCCCCATTTCTCCGATGTAGAGCAAGTCGCTGGAAGTCATAAGGTGCTTGAGAGAAAAGAAACATCGACGCTAAAAGGAAAAAGTAAAAAGTGAGTTTTTATATCAAATTAAGGATTTCTCTTTACTATTTGAGATTTACGAGTTAAATGTTTTAAGTCAGGGAGAATTATTGATTATTGTTCAATAATTATTACCACTCCAATAATTATCACCCTATGAGTCTGAAGTGTGAAGCTTGATTCCATTTTTTTATGAGAAGCAAGTGGCCTTATTGTTCATTTTGGGTTTTTGGTTAGGTATTGGAGAAGTCAAAGCTCGGGAATCAACCATGCTGAGCATTTGAAGTTTTGTGTACATCCACTGGTCCATTAAGTTGCAGCTGAATTTATGAATAACAATCTATTTGGATTATTAATGGTTTGGTGGCAACCGACAAGGTTTTCTTTCTTCATCCATGCCTGCTTCAATATTTTACGAGGAACAATACCAAACTCTGTTAGGTCCTAATTAATATTAATTGCACGTGTTGATGTACTACTTTATGAGTTCTTAACTTTAAAACTGTTTAGAGTCTTTTGTTTGTGTGATGAACTTAAGTTCATTTAATTTCAGCGTGTGCTAAATTTTGCTATCAAAATTTCAAAGAACTTATAATGAATGTATCAAAGGAGTAGTTTTGTCTCTCGGGTACCCTTTTGTCTTTTATTGCAGCTGGAGAAGGTATGCAGATGTGTTGCTTCTCATATTTATTTTCGGCATATATAAACATCATTGAAAAGCTTTCTTATTGAACTTTATATTGTTGTTGGTTGATGGAAGAGTACAGTCATGTTAGATCAACTGACTTCAATCTTTTCAGTAGTCAAATATACACTCAATTCATTCACTATACTATAGTTGTTTGTTTGCTGTAGAATATCGCTTTTCTATCTCTATTATTTATACAGAGTGCGTAAAATAACCTGATGTATTGAACTTTATGTTCCAATTTAGGTAAGGAAGCTTATATTTTCCAGGGTGAACAAACCGATAAAGAAAGATGTAACACTCAATAAATACTCTTTGCAATCATTTCATAGATGAATTGACCTATGGAGAAAGATGTTGAACAAACCCATCAAGTTGAAGTTCCGACAAGTAGCTTCTTAAGCGAGTAAATGCTTTCTATAGACATTGTAACATGACCCATGAAAACGTTCAAAGTACATTGTCTTGGTGTTAAGTGTCTGCCATTTAAAGGTTTACAGTAGTGACACCATAGAAAGAAATTACAGATTGAAAGCAATTACAGATTGATTCCAACATTTCTCATAATATGAATTATACAATATGTTATTACTGTAAGCACCGCGCATCGCGCGGTGCTTTCCCCCTAGTTTAAATGAACCAAATAACCAAATATTCATATACGGATAATTCGTAGGGAATTTCACTTGGGAATGAGAATTGGATGAACACCAGCATGAAAAAGAGATTTTAATAAACCGAAACCCCGAAAGGGCAAATCTTTTTATCCTGGAACTTGTCTGCACTATCAATATCCTACAAGAAGGGTTTTCAATAGGAACAGATTTCTAATAGGTAGCATTATGGAGTTGGTAAGAAAACAATGAAATAAGAGAAAGGGGATGCATAAACAGCCATTCAATTTATTAATAGCCTTAAGAGCAAAAGGATGTACCTTATAAGAAGAAATATTGCTTGGTAGAGGCTTGGAGTAGCAACCCAATGAAAATACAGAGACATAAATTAGCAACCATACGGAGAGAAGATGTCAAAAGATTCAAAAGCTTAAACAATGATCTGAAATAGTTTGAAATAATATTTATAATTCATGACAAAAATGTTGGAAGATTAATTACTATGCAACAAAGGCATTACATTTTACTATAGCCCAGCAACAATATATTGTAAGGATCCTTAACAATATCAGTTTAGCATTGTGTGGGTAAAATGACACATCATGGTCAACAATAAAACTGCCCATTCTTTAGCAAATACATCATCATAGTGCAAAAGCTCCCAAACATCTCATATCCCCAATCACTGATCAATTAAATAGTTTTTTCATGCAAACACAAGATAATGAATTTGAACATTAAATGCAACTTACGAAGCTAAATTGAAAGACAAAAAAAAACATCCCTTACTTTCAGCACTTCTCTATCTATATATTTCCATTTGACTTGCAAAGTTATGAACTTGAATCCATAACTCACATCATATAATCACACAAAGGCCTAAACTCACTACATCAAAATGACCCAATACTCCATTAAACTGTTAATAAACCATTTGAGTAAAAAATTGAGATAATGAGGAAGAAGTAATTTACAGGAAATCGATTTTCAGGCGGGTCTTTCCGTCATCAAGAGCATAGGCGAGGGAATTGGCGTCGGCGACGGCGAGAACCTCGTAGGATTTGGGCTTGTAGACGGATACACCTGATTTGGGGTTGGAGCTCTGGGAACACACATTCAACAGAAAAAGCTAAGAAAAACAAATAAGAGTAAATCAATAGTTTGTAGGCCAACGAATGATCTGTGGCTAAATATGGGTGAATAGAAACCAACTTTATGCCTCTAGATCGGTGCCCAAATATACCCATGACCACGCCCGAATCAAACCTGGTTCCATGGTGACCATCAACCACAAAAAACTCGAAATCGTCAGTTTTGTGTCGGGAGCTCCCATCCATATACCCAGCCAGATGAAGGGGCTGGAGGTTTCGGTGAGCAGAGAAGCAAAAAAAAATGAATACTGAAAAAGCATCTACAAATGGATCCAAAGCAGGAACCCTAAATCCACGAATCGGACGGTAGAGGAGAAATCTCATCCCTGCTCAGCTCCTTGCTCTGACTCCGACTCCAATACGTTTCGCTCGGCTCCTCCTCTTCTTCCTTCAAAGCACAAAGCTGTTCTTGTAGCTTCTAATCAATTAAACCTGTTGCGAGCCCATCCGTTTGCCAAATTAATGGAGTTATGAGAAACAACATTAAATGTGGAGGAGTCGAGAGGTTTGTTTCATTGTTAGTGGAGACGATGAATAGAGGAACAATATAGAGGAACTGTGAGAGGAGAGCTATGCCACGCTGGCATAATGCCTCTTATTATATTAGTAAGATTAGAGTTAAGAAATCATGATTCATCTTAATTTCTAATTTCTATAGCTTTTTGTTTCTCTTCTCTCCACAAACAAAATAATGAAGAATTGTTCTTTATTTCTATAGCCGTCTTTTTTTAAACGATAATATATTATTAGAGAACCAAACCTATAAGATATAGGATTGGGTAAGGGAAACGAACCCTCAAGTACAAAACAGGACACCGACAACGATACATGGCCTCAAACCACTAATAGCCAACCAACTAAGGGTCAACTAGCACGAAATACATAGTGTGTTACAATAGGACCGGTACCAGATAAAATGAACCACTAACCACCACAGAAGTCCTAAACACTGGACAGTGAAAAAAGTCTAAAAACGGATTTGTCAACCATAAAGCTCCAAACTTAATGGCTGCCAAAAAAGTTTAAGTTCCCAAATTTTACAACCATGAAGCTCTAGAAATGACCTCAACCTCAGAAAAAAAAATCCACAAATAATGCCACACCTACGGACTATCATAAGCCGAAACCTCGATCCTCAACAAACAAACCGAGAGAAAACTCCACTGCAACAAAGCCCGATGACAGCGCCGAGCACTGCTCAAATCTTGCAGGAAGATCCCGACCAAGGCCAACACCATTGGTCGACCCAACAAGGGGAGTCGAAACTGGAAACCCTAAACCCGTTGTCGGAGAAACAGGAAAAATGGAAACAGATCCGAGCTCAACTTGTCAACAAATCGATGAAACAGGCGGGAGAAAACGAAATACCACTGCAAAAATCCTCGAAAAAAATCCTCCATACATTGCTCAGTTATCTGCTATAATCCGTCAGATGCCAACTCACCCCGACAATCCAAAAGGAGAGTTAGACGATATTCTCTACCATTCCTTCTCCAAAAAAAGAACACAGAACAATATAACCTAAATATGGAAGGACATTTCCAAAAGGATTATGCAGAAGTGAAGTAACGACAATACAAAATCCACAAAAAGGCATACGATGAACAACCAAAACACAACCCACGCACTTGTCTCCAAAATCAGAGCTAATAACCAAAATTGATCACCAAATGTGAATAACACCACCCAATAAACAACAACAGAACTCCCCAAATAAAAAGACAACCAGAGATACAATACTAAACAAGAGAAGATAAGTACCTCACCAAAACCACTAAACGAGGCCGGGGAAGCGCAGAAACGTTCACCAACACGTAAGCTCCGGCAAGAGCTCCACTGAAGGAGACGAAAATCAGCCAAAACGAGGATGAGTCCGACCCCCAAACCACCCAAAGACGACGGGGCTCAACCAACAGTCCCAAAAGAAGTTTCGACCCCCAATCCGGTGACCCGAATCTCTGATCTACGACCATGCAAAATCAATCATGTTCTAATACCTCTATTGCAAACCTGAAGATAGAAAAAAATGGTTTGAAGTGTCGGGAAGGAGGGAATCAATATGGGACGTGCGTGGAGGGCAGAACACATGCATATATTTCCCAAAATAACCCTATGTGCTCCTTTCCAGTGTGTGTACAAAACCGCCATATTATAGCATTAACTAACATTGCAATTCCTCGGATCTTTTATGGTTGTTCAGTCATGTTGTTAGTATAAGACGACGTTGGTTTGGACAGTAATAAGGTGACCAGGTCTTCAGGCAAGGGCGATTATAGAGGAGGTCGTTACCGTTACTAGGGGGTTTCTAGTGGTGTTTTGTTACTAGGGGGTTTTCTTGTGGTGTTAATCCTCGAAGACCCTAGCCGTCCGACTAGTGTCTAACGACTTTTAAAACCATGCTTTGGGTACCAAGTTGAACAAGTGAGCAGATAGGGTTTCATATGTCGTTTCGTCTATTTTGTTTGTGTGTGTCTGTTTTTTGTTTTATCCTCTCTATCGTAATCTCATAATCAAGTAAGTGTGACTGCTACCTCTGGTAGCGTGTCCGCTCGTGCCTCCCTATCAAATAGTCGATAAAAAAGGTCAACCTGATAGTTGTTTTTTTAAGCGTTGTGTCATCTTGTTCGAGAGTTGTACATCTCGTTGATCGTACCTCGGGATCCCGACAACAACCAACTCATACAATGCGTATGTTGTTTGATGTTTGTCGTTTTTTTAGCAGGAATGGAAATATTATTAATTAAAACATTCAGGTGATCGCAAAACCGCTACCACCATACAAACCAAGAATCTAGAATAATATTGGAAAGCAAGTACTGAAAAGTAAATGTTGCTCATGGACATAGAGACGGTCGGAGGGGGAACTGCGGTAGCATCCGAAGACACTGATACAGCATGCGCCAACCAAAAGACAATGATCGAGCAGACCAAGTGGAGAATTTTGTAGTGGTGGACCGATATCTCCCCCGGGAAGTCAGCGTGCGTCGTCCTCCCTTGACTGATACTTGTAGGGCTCCTGAACGCGGGAGTGCTGACCCCGAACTGGCAGGGGAGAACCTTGTCGACAGTTGGTGAAACCGTTGTCATCTTACGTCTAGGGAGGCAGTGTTGTCGACCGACCCCTCACTAGACCTTGTTGGAATTATTCCGCGAGTCGAGGGTGCCTGAAGCCCCCCGCCGCTGCTATGTTTGACGTACCATCATAATTTTGAGAACTCCTCAAAAATCGTGCCAGAACAGCCCGCCCCGCCCCCTAACCCAGGCCCACGGTCGTAGGCCCAACCGGCGTCGTTCGATATGTATGTGTAAGATTTAAGATTTATTAGTATTAATGAATCTTTCTTTTAAAAAAGAAAATGACTGATGAATCTGGAAAAGTTCAACACATACTTTTGTAATGAATAAGAGTCAAAATAAAAATGTGGGTGGAAGGTAATAAAGAAAGTAGATATCTCTTTTACCCCATACTTTTGTAATGAATAAGAGTCAAAATAAAAATGTGGGTGGAAGGTAATAAAGAAAGTAGATATCTCTTTTACCCTTAGAAACCCTAATTCTTGAGTTCTGAGAGAAAGTGAAAGGATGGAGGTTACAGACGAATGGTGGAAGGAGCAGGGCTTATGGGACAATGCATTTCAAAAAGGATCGGTGGAGGTCAAGGGCAAGCATCTGACGCACGTGGTGCACGTTAGGGTTCGTCCTCCGTGCGGCCGAGCTCAGAGCAACCCCGACTGCTACATCTACGGCGACATCTCCGTCAACGTCGGTCTCTCTGGCGACCCCGTGACCCTCTTCCGCCGTGACAGGGACAACCCCGATCTTCTCGGCCTCTCAAACCTTGTGTGATGTGACCTCGCCCTCACCGACGGCCATGAAGGAGAACGACCTCTCGTTGCCGTCTCTAAGGACAATCTGTTGTATCTCACCATGAAACTGTACGAGAAAACTGTTTCTTCCAGAGAAGGAGAAGACGTTTTGATCGCGGGTTTCGAGAATTTCGAGTACTATGATCCTCGTTATGATGAAGAGCATTGCTCTCATTGTCATGTTTCAGGTAAATTAGGGTTCGAGATTGTTATGTTTCGTGTTGATCGCGGGTTTTAAGAATTTCAAGTACTTCGTTACGACGAAGAGCATTGCTCTCATTGTTATGTTTCAGGTAAATAATTAGGGTTCGAGATTGAAGTTTGTTATAGCGTGTTATAGTGTGTTGAGAATTTTGAGTACTATGATCCTCGTTACGACGAAGATCATTGCTCTCATTGTTATGTTTCAGGTAAATTAGGGTTCGAGATTGTTATGTTTCGTGTTGATCGCGGGTTTTGAGAATTTCGAGTACTATGATCCTCGTTACGACGAAGAACATTGCTCGCATTGTTATGTTTCAGGTAAATTAGGGTTCGACATTGAAGTGTGTTATAGTGTGTTGAGAATTTCGAGTACTATGATCCTCGTTACGAAGAGGAGCATTGATCTCATTGTTATGTTTTAGGTAAATTAGGGTTAGAGATTGTTATGTTTCGTATTGATCGCGGGTTTTGAGAATTTCGAGTACTATGATCCTCGTTACGACAAAGAACATTGCTCTCATTGTTATGTTTCACGTAAATTAGGGTTCGAGATTGTTATGTTTCGTGTTGATCGCGGGTTTTGAGAATTTCGAGTACTATGATCCTCGCTACGACGAAGAACATTGCTCTCATTATTATGTTTCAGGTAATTTAGGGTTCGAGATTGTTATGTTTGGGTTTTGAGAATTTCGAGTACTATGATCCTCGTTACGACGAAGAGCATTGCTCTCATTGTTATGTTTTAGGTAATTTAGGGTTCGATATTGTTATGTTTGGGTTTTGAGAATTTCGAGTACTATGATCCTCGTTACGACAAAGAGCATTGCTCTCATTGTAGTGTTTCAGGTAAATTAGGGTTCGAGATTGAAGTGTGTTATAGTGTGTTATAGTGTGTTATAGTGTGTTGAGAATTTCGAGTACTACGATCCTCGTTACGACGAAGAGCATTGCTCTCATTGTTATGTTTCAGGTAAATTAGGGTTCGAGATTGAAGTGTGTTATAGTGTGTTATAGTGTGTTGAGAATTTCGAGTACTACGATCCTCGTTACGACGAAGAGCATTGCTCTCATTGTTATGTTTCAGGTAAATTAGGGTTCGAGATTGAAGTGTGTTATAGTGTGTTGAGAATTTCGAGTACTACGATCCTCGTTACGACGAAGAGCATTGCTCTCATTGTTATGTTTCAGGTAAATTAGGGTTCGAGATTGAAGTGTGTTATAGTGTGTTATAGTGTGTTGAGAATTTCGAGTACTACGATCCTCGTTACGACGAAGAGCATTGCTCTCATTGTTATGTTTCAGGTAAATTAGGGTTCGAGATTGAAGTGTGTTATAGTGTGTTATAGTGTGTTGAGAATTTCGAGTACTATGATCCTCGTTGCGACGAAGAGCATTACTCTCATTGTTATATTTCAGGTAAATTAGGTTTTGGGTTTCGATAATTTCGAGTACTATGGTCCTCGTTACGACGAAGAGCATTGCTCTCATTGTTATGTTTCAGGTAAATTGGGGTTCGAGATTGAAGTGTGTTATAGTGTGGTCTTTGGCGCTCGGGCTGAGGTCGGGATTAGAATCGAGAAAGGCTCGAATGAGAAAGTAGCAGTGTGGGGCGATATAGCAGCTTGGCAGAATTTGAGGGATCCATCGCCAAGTTGGCCATATACCGTGTCTGAGACGACATTGCTCAACATATTCGAAGATGAAGAAGAGACTTACAACATTGGTGAGGGTATTAAACTGCAACGCAGGTTTTTAGTTGCGCCCATGCGATATAACTCATATCTTTCTATTAGTATTGGCCTTGTCGTTGTTGGTGATGATGGTGAGTGGAAAGACTCGTATGTTTATTTCCCATAGAACAATGGCCGCCAATTACATCAGTTCATTACAAACAAACACATGACCCATACCAAGTGTATCGAGCATGTCTCCGGGATAGTGTTTTCGGTAACCCTCAATGTTTTCCATCCCGTGACGGTAATTTCTCGCGTTTTCTTTATTGATGTTCGTATTTTATAATCTATGCTATTGATTGATTCATTTCATTAAGATTATTGTTAAGGTTTAGTACTTTACTTACGGAGATAAGATCTGTGGGATAGGATTAGTACTTTGCGAACGGATTTTATCCGTTGGTAAAATGAAATACTTCACCAACGTATTGCATCCGACAGGTAGGCTCACATTCCTAGCAACGGATTCAATCTGTGAATAAAGTGAACACTCTACCGACGTATTCAATGGTCCGTTGGCCAAAAATCTTGACGACCAGACTAGGTCGACAGATCTTGATCGACTGATAGATCTATCAGCCAAGATTTTGACCGACGAATATCATACCTAGACAACAGATGAGATCTGTCTGCCAACTACTAATCAATAGTAGTGGTTGATGTCTCATTCTTTCTGTATAAGAAAATCAGTATTCTCAGTGTTTCATTGTTGCTTCCTATTTGTTTCAAAGTTTCTAGTCCTAAGCATGATTTTAATGGAGTTCTCAATTAGCCATATATATATATTGTTAGTTTGTGATGTTGCTTCCAATTTCGTTTTTCTGTAGTTGAACTTTAACTTATATTTATGTTGGTGAAACATTATATGTCAAGGTACCCGTAGTCTTATGTAGTCATGACATTCATTTGTTTAAATGTTTGTGTAGGATGACATCAAAGTTGTACATTCCTCCTTCGAAAGGTAACTTCTTTCGTTTTCTTTGTTCATTTAGTGGTTCGATATCCATATCAACATATAAAATAAAAACATTTCCTTTATTTTATGAAGGCTTATTGTAAAGGCAATTGCCATTCTTGTCGGTGTTTTTTTATAATCTTTATTATTAATTGACTCCTTCCAATGAGTAGCATATAATGATAAATATAAAAACCCTCTTTTCATTAAGGATTTTGAACATTACCAAGAGAGTATTTGTTTAGATTTAAGGCTATTGTTATTATTGTTGTTGTTTCTTTCTTTTCTGTATAAGAAAGTTTGTATTCTATTGCTTCATCGTCGCTTTCTATTTGTTTCACAGGCCCCGCAGCCCCGAGCTCGAGCAGGAGCATGAGCATGATGATGGAGGAGGTCTCAATTAGCCACATATATGTATTCATTTTTCTGCTCTTCATTTGTCACGCCCCAATTTCAGTAAACCGAACTCGGGACGCGAACGTTTAAAATAAGAAAAACACTTTGAAACCATTTCCATTAAAACGCTTTACAATACCAGTTTAGTTCAACAAAATAATAATTACAATTTTAAACACGTTCCAACAAGTGGACAAAAGTAGGTATCCGTCACTAGACGCAAAAACAACCCGGACTCCGCTCCTAGCTCCCCAAGCTTCGAGAGCTCACCTAGTCCGTCCTGTGATCAGTACCTGTAGGAAAAATAGCTAGGGGTGAGCGTTCGCTCACCACCACGGATAACAGACTGACTACGGCATACTTAGCAGACAATGCCGGTAACACCAATAATAAAGTCAACACCGGGGAACACTGTCCTCAACCCAAGGACTCTGACTGAACATACACCCACTGTTACCTTCCTTGACCAAATCAGCACTTTGACTCGTAAGTAGACCCGACACAACGATCACGACCTCTCCCAAGGACTCGAAAGAAACGACGCAACACCAAACAAGATCACAAAGGATCGCAAACCAGCTGCTCAGTAACCTCCCTCACTCAGGTCCAGGATCGACCTATCGCAATTCCTCGACACTAAGTCAGATCAGGCTGTCGACCTTTGTAGTTCATCGACACTAAGTCGGATCAGGCTGTCGACCTATCACACTCACAACCACCGAACCACACACGCGCGGCCAGGACCCCTTTACTGACGGGCGGGCCCCCTACCCCGTCTGAACGTGCAGACGCGTGTGATCGAGGACCCCGTTTAATGAAGCGGGCCCATAACCTCAGGTAACCACAATCACAATCACAAACACAGATCAACAAACAGCAACAACACAAGTTCAGCACTCCACAGGCACTCATGGCCACCCAAGACACCAACCCTAAAACACGGACTCAACAGCCCCACAGGCACTCACGGCCTCCCAAGATACACCAACAGTGACTCACGGGTCAACGACCCCACGGGCACTCGCGGCCACTCAAAACCACCAATAGTAATGACACGGGTTCACAACCCCACGGCACTCACGGCCGCCCCAAAACATCAACAGTAAGACACGGGCACTCATGACCACCCAAGACACCAATTTAAATACACGGGCTCTCATGGCCACCCAAGACACCAACAATTAAATACGGGCTCTCAAGGCCACCCAAACTCAACAATAAATAACGCGGGCTCTCATGGCCACCCAAACTTCAACAATAAATAACGCACAACAACCTCCGGCATACTCGATGCCTCCAACAGTCTTAAGATCGCTAGTTTCACAAACAACCTTCGGGCATGGTCATATGCCTCCAGTACTCCTAATGTCAATAAGTTCGCAATCAACCTCCGGGCATGGTCATATGCCTCCAGTAATTCTAATCTTGCTAAGTTTACTGCTCCTACGACACTACTAAGTGTCACATTCATTCCCAATATTCGCTAAGTTCCCGTATCATGCATTTCTAATATTCGATAACCTAAAAGACCCAGGACACCCCGGTGTCACATGCAATTCTACTGTTAACTTTCCCTAGTCAGGGCCGAGATCCGGCTACTTTTCCCTACCTCAAGGCGAAGAACACCCGCTACGTTTCCTAGCTGCTGACGTTCTGGCTCGCTACCTCCGGGCCTCACTTCGATCGACGCCGAACGCTAAAGATAATACGAAAGCCATAGTTAGAGGCGGTTCCCAAGTTAATTTAAAGGCCACGATTTATCCAATTTTAAGACTGACAGTTGTCCTTTAAACTCGAGCGGGAGAAAAGCGGGATTACAAAGAATCGGGTTCGAGCATCCGCGCACCGAAACCGGTGCATGTTCCCTAGGGAAAATATCGAGGCACGGGTCCCAATGCACGAATATCGAGGCTTCCCGAGGTCTGATTCATTGTTCCGCTATTATCCCGTTCAAGGTCCGATTTAACGTTCGGTTTAGTCGATCCACGCTTTCTAAAATCCGATCACAAATTGGTTCACTCACATTTCAATTTACTAGTCCTTTTCAAAACGCCCGTTTTCGTTTAAATCTGATTTTAACCCTTTTTAATTTAAAACCGTTTGATTTTCAGATCCTTTCTCGTTAAAACTTCTTTTGGTTCTCAAACCCCCATTTTCGTTCTTTTCTGATAAAACCGATTAATTAGCCAAAATCTTTTCTGATCTTTTTGAAACTCAAGGAATAAATTCAGATCTAAAGGAAACGTTTTTGTTTCGTCAAAACCCGAACCACAACAGCAATAATAGTAAATAATTAACATTGGTATTATTAATGAAATTTCCGAACAAGATAACAAGAGCCACAAAAATGCTCGGGAAGGAGACAACAATAAGGCAGAGAAGGTCGGATTGTGTCCGGCCGACCACCGACGAAGACGCCGGCGACCAGCCTCATAGGTGCACCGAAAGTTCACCTGAGAAAAGAGACGGTTGGGCGGTCCCGCCTCAGATCTGTCCCCAACGGCGAGGGTCTCGCCGGAATCGAACCCGAGATGAGGGATGCCGGGAGCGATGGTAGCTCGGTAGGGAGCTTCTGGGTCGGGGAAAAGGGAGAGGGAAACGGCCGGCGGCGGAGATGGCCTAGATGGCACCGGCGGTGCACGGGCGTGGAGGGGAAGGAGCGGTGGAGGTCGGTGGTGGCGGCTTGGGCTGGATGGAGCACGGCGGAACGCGGTTGCGGGTTTGAGGTTTCTTGCCTCAGATCTGAACGGTGGTCCCGTCTCAGATCCGGAGATGTGAAGTCGTTGGTCGGAGGGCCCGGCTTTGAACGGAGAAGAGGGAGAGAGGGGAAGGTGAGAGGGTGGTCGGGATAGAGGGGGACGGCCGGAATCGAGATGGACGGCGTCAGGAGGGAATCGGAGGAGAAGATGAGGGAGGGGTCGGCGATGGAGGTGTGAGGGCGGCGGCGAATCGAAGGGGAAGAGGTACGGTGGTGGAGATGGGACGCCGGTGATGGTGTGGTCGAGATCGAAGAAGGAGAGGAGAGGAGATCGGGAGTGGGGGCTGCGCAGGAACGAAGAAGAGGATTAGGGTTTCAGAGGAGGAGTGGGGTTTAAATACCCCCAGGCTGACTCGAGTTGGGCCTCGACTGGAAAATTGGGCCGCACGGCCCAAGACGCTGGTCGGCCTGCTCAGGTCGGGGTCGGGTCCTGCCTGGCCAGGTCTGCAGCTTGGGCCGGGTCCGGTCCGACCCAATAGTTTTTTTTTTACGGTCTTCACATCATTAGTCTATGATGATGCTTCTAGATACCGCTGTTCATTATAGTTGAAGTTAAACTTAGCTTGTGTAGCATTTTGGAACTTGTGTTAAACTGTTATGTCTGATGTTTTTTTTCGATCGGCAAAACATATTGAAAGTTTAATACAAGTTATGTCTATGTTAAACTTACGCTTATGTATTTATGACATTTTCTTGTTTTACGCTTATGTAGTATGCTGCAACTTGTGTTTAAACTTCTTGTCTCAAGTTAAACTAATGCGATCACAACGTTTAGAGGAAGTTATGTGTTGCAATTTGTGAGATGTTTTATACAAAAAGTTGTGTTGATAAGAGATTATGTCAGGATTATGAAATCCCTATTGGTGCATGGTAGTATGTGTAGTAGTATGTTACTATCCCTATTGCTCCCATTGTTATGTTTCAGGTAAATTAGGGTTCGAGATTGAAGTGTGTTATAGTGTGGTCTTTGGCGCTTGGGCTGAGGTCGGGATTAGAATCGAGAAAGGCTTGAATGAGAAAGTAGCAGTGTGGGGCGATATAGCAGCTTGGCAGAATTTGAGGGATCCAACGCCAAATTGGCCTTATACCGTGTCTGAGACGACATTGCTCAACATATTCAAAGATGAAGTAAAGACTTACAACATTGGTGAGCCTATTGAACTACAACACAGGTTTGTAGTTGCGCCACTCCCGGTCAACGCCAGTCAAACCTGCGAAAAACGGGAAAATTTAATTTTTTTTTTAAGATAGACATTTAATTGAACCTAGAATTGACCCTGAGGGTCATATCGGACTTAAGTTGACCCCGATATCGACCAAAGTGAGTTCCGGGGGACTCAGGGCAACTTTCTGATCAATTTGGGAAATGTTGACTTTTCGCTGGAAAAGTCAACCGAGCGACGTTTTGGTCCATTCAAGGACCATTTTGGATCCAAAAAGCTTAGCCGTCGTCGCAGCGGTCTTAGTTGAGCTGTTTCCTTGTAGCCCGTCAAGTTTCGTAATTTCTTGGAAAAAGTGCCCGTTCGGGACCCGAAACGTCTGAATTTCGCGAATCTGATTGGAAAACGTCTAGAAGATATTTTCCCAAAAAGGTGTGGGACCCACTTGACACTTGTCAAATATGTGGTGGTGTTAGGTTTATTGAACAAAACAAAAGATGAGACATGTGGGGTAGTTTGTAATTAAGTATTAGTTTTGATTTTTAAAACAAAATAAAAGGGATGGTGGTTGTTGATACACGTTCATTTCAAAAAAAGAGAAGACTTGGAGAGAGAAAGTGGTGTTAGAAAGAAGAGAGAAGGAAGAGAGAAAAAGAGAAGAGGTTGGGGGAATTTGTGACGTTTCTCGTCGATCAAACTGGTGGATCGTCTCAACGATAAAAGAATCGAGCTCACATCGACATTCCCTACGGTGAGAACCTAACCGATTTTCATTTTGGAACGTTTCAATTTTAGGGTTTGAGTTTAAACGGTTTGATTAAGGTTGGGTTTTGTTTAAGATTGGTTTAAATATGAATGGTTGAGGTTTGAGGTTCGTTAGGAACGTTTTGGGGCAAAAAGGGAATTTTTCCATTGTGGTCGTGTGGGGCCCACATGCCCGGGTATCGGGTTTTCGTGTTCGGGTGGTTTAGGACGTTCTCCAAGTCGTTAATCCACACCCGGATCGAAATTTGGAATTAAATTGTGAAAGTTGGAATTTCGGGTTTAGAAACTTTAAACGCGAATTAAATCGCTCGGAAGTCGGAATTTGATTCTGTCGATTGCGTTGGAACCCTTGAATTATTGTAAGACCGTAGAAACGAAAACGTGAATTTTCGGAGCCCCGGAAGGGCGTTTCCAAAACCCGGGCAGATTCGCCATGTCGGGAGAATCGGGCTTTTCCGAGCCCTTTATCTACAATGTCGAGTATTTGGGAAGTTTGGGAGTGATCGAAATTGTCGGGGTTGAGTTTGGGTGTTTAATTCTTTAAATTCGGGTTTCGCATGCTTACTTAAAAAGTGTGTAAATTGTAATAATTGTAGACCGCGTCGCCTACCGTGGAAAGAGGAGGCTAAGCGGGAAATTTGGAGCATTGTCGGAGAACGAGCATCGGTTGTGACACGCTTCAAGAGGTAGGGAAAAGTATCCGGATCTCAGCCCTGACTAGGGAAAGTTAGCAGTAGAATTGCATGTGACACCGGGGTGTCGTGGGTTAAGTAGGTTATCGAATATTAGAAATGCATGTGACACTTGGGTGTCGTGGGTTAAGTAGGTTATCGAAGATTGGAAATGCATGTGACATTTAGTAGTGCCGTAGGAGCAGTGAACTTATCGAGATTAGGAGTACTGGAGGCATATGACCATGTCCGGAGGTTGATTGTGAAACTGTTGATATTAGGACTGTTGGAGGCATTGGTTATGTCGGAGGTTGATTGTGTATTTTGTCTTGGGTGGCCATGAGAGCCCGTGTTTTACTGTTGTGTCTTGGGTGGCCATGAGAGCTTGTGTTTTACTGTTGGTGTCTTGGGTGGCCATGAGTGCCCGTGAGGTTGTTGAACCCGTGTCTTTACTATTGGTGTGTCTTGGGAGGCCGTGAGTGCCTGTGGGGTTGTTGAGCCCGTGAGTTACTGTTGGTGTGTCTTGGGTGGCCGTGAGTGCCCGTGGGGTTGTTGAGCCCGTGAGTTACTGTTGGTGTATCTTGGGTGGCCATGAGTGCCCGTGGGGTTGTTGAGCCCGTGAGTTACTGTTGGTGTGTCTTGGGAGGCCGTGAGTGCCTGTAATAACCACTTCCGGTCAACGCCAGTCAAACCTGCGAAAAACAGGAAAATTTAAAAATTTTAAGACAGACACTTAACTTAACCTAAATTGACCCCGAGGGTCATACCGGACTTAAGTTGACCCCGTTATCGACCAAAGTGGGTTTCGGGGGACTCAGGGCAACTTTCTGATCAATTTGGGAAATTTTGACTTTTCGCTGGAAAAGTCAACCGAGCGACGTTTTGGTCCATTCGAGAACCATTTTGGATCCAAAAAGCTTAGCCGTCGTCGTACCGGTCTTAGTTGAGCCGTTTCCTTGTAGCCCGCCAAGTTTCGTAATTTCTTGGAAAAAGTGCCCGTTCGGGGCCCGAAACGTCCGATTTTCGCGAATCTGATTGGAAAATATCTAGTAGATATTTTCCAAAAGGTGTGGGACCCATCTTGCCACTTGTCCAACAAGTGGTGGTGTTAGTTTTGGGGGGGGGGGGGAAATGAGAGGTAGGAGACTACATGTGTTCGGCCAACACTTAAACAAAGGAGAAAAAAATAGAAAAAAGAAGAGAAGAGAGTTTAGAGAGAGAAGGAGAAGGAGAAGAAGAGAGAAGAAGGTTGCTAGGGTTTTGGGGATACTATTCACGTCATCTCCACCATTTGATCATCTCAAAAGTTAGAGATTCAAGCTCACCTCATCCTTCTCTTGAGTAAGCACCGAACCGATTCCCGTTTTGTTGATTTTCAAATGTTAGGGTTTGGTTAAAAATGATGTGTTAAGGTTGTAGTGAGGTTGGGGGTTTGTTAGAGACGTTTTGGAGGTGGTTGGAGAAGAGATTGGACGTTTTCCGGTGACCGAAAGCTCGGGAGGAGCTCTGGCCACCGTGGGTGGTGGCCGGCCGGCCATGAGGCGGCTGGCCGGAGCTGGGACCAGCCACCACCATGGTGGCCGGGCCCCAAAGTGAACCCTAGGGCCCACGGCCTAGCTTGGCCGGGTGGGGCCCACATGCTCGGGTGCTCGGGTTTAGTGTTCAGGTGGTTTAAAACGTTTCCCGGACCATTTATCCTTAACCGAATCGAAATTTGGAATTCAATTGGAAAAGTTGTAATTAACGGGTTTTAGAAACTTTAAACGTTAATTAATTGACTCGGAAGTCGGAATTCGATTTCGTCAAGTGCATTGGGATCCTTGAATTATTCTAAGACCGTAGAAACGAAAACCGGAATTTTTGGAGCCACGGAAGGGCATTTACAAAACCCGGGCAGATTCGCCATGTCGGGCGAATCGGGCATTTACGGGTCCTTTATCGACAATGTCGAGTAATTGGGAAGTTTGGGAGTGATCGACATTGTTGGGGTTGCGTTTGGGCGCTAAGTTTATTAAATTCCAGTTTATTCCTGCGAGTTTAAAGTGCTTTAAAAATTGGTTTCTTTTAGATCGTGCTGCGGACCGAGGCAAAGGGAAGCTAGGCGAGTGACTAGGATCACGTCGGGGCTTAGTTGAGCACTTTTGGAGTTATATACGAGGTAGGGAAAAGTAGCCGGATCTCGGCCCTGATTAGGGAAAGTTAACAGTAGAATTGCATGTGACACCAGGGTGTCGTGGGTTAAGTAGGTTATCGAATATTAGAAAAGCATGATACGGGAACGTAGCGTTTATGAGAAAAGCATGTGACACTTAGTAGTGTCGTAGGAACAAAGAACTTAGCGATATTAGAATTACTGGAGGCATATGACAATGCCCGGAGGTTGACTGTTTAATTTATGTCTTGGGTGGCCATGAGAGCCCGTGTATTGTTGTTGGTGTCTTGGGTGGCCATGAGAGCCCGTGTATTGTTGTTGGTGTCTTGGGTGGCCATGAGAGCCCGTGTATTATTGTTGGTGTCTTGGGTGGCCTTGAGAGCCCGTGTTTTACTGTTGGGATGTCTTGGGAGGCCATGAGTGCCTGTGGGGTCATTGAGCCCGTGAGTTACAGTTGGTGTGTCTTGGGAGACCATGAGGGCCCGTGGGGTTGTTGAACCCGAGTCCTTACCGTTGGAGTCTGGAGTGGCCATGAGTGCCTGTGGAGTGTTGAACTAGTCTTGTTACTATTTGTTGAGCTTTGCTTGTGATTGTGATTGTGTTTGCCCGGGGTTAGTAACCCGACTTCGTGTCGGGGAGTGGTGTGGATTTTGGCAGGTTACGAGCATTCTTTGGCTGGCCTGACCAAATTCGAGTCTCGACAGGTTATGAGCATTCTTTGGCTAGCCTGATCCGTTTCGGGTCTCGACAGGTTCTGAGCATTCTTTGGCTAGCCTGATCCGTTTCGGGTCTCGGCAGGTTACGAGCATTCTTTGGCTGGCCTGATCCGTGTTCGAGTCTCGGCAGGTTGTGAGCATTCTTTGGCTAGCCTGATCCGTGTTCGTGTCTTTGGACGAGGTCATAAATGGTTGTGTCGGGTTTACATTACAAGTTTGAGGTTGAGTCTGTTGTGGAAGGTAACGGGTTGTGGGTCAGTTGAATACTTGAGTTGGGGATTGTAGTCCCGGTGTTGGGTTTGGTTTTGGTGTTACTGGCTTTATCTACTAATTATGCCATAGTCAATCTGTTATCCGTGGTGGTGAGCGAACGCTCACCCCTAGCTGCTTTTCCTACAGGTACTGATCACTGGACGGACTAGGTGAGCTCTTGAAGCTTGTGGAGCTAGGAGCGGAGTCTGGTCCTTATTTTGTTGAGTCTAGTGACAGATACTTGTACCTTGTCCATTTTTGGGACGTTTTTGTATTGTAAATATTATTTTTGATAACTAAATGGTAATTTCAAAGTATTTACTCAAAACAGGTTTCAAGTGTTTTATGTTTTTAAATGTTCGCGTCCCGAGTTCGGTTTGCTGAAATTGGGGCGTGATAGTGCCCGTGGGGTTGTTGAGCCCGTGAGTTATGGTTGGTGTGTCTTGGGAGGCCGTGAGTGCCCGTGGGGTTGTTGAGTCCGTGTTTTACTGTTGGTGTCTTGGGTGGCCATGAGTGCCTATGGAGTGTTGAACCTGTGTTGTTGCTGTTTGTTGAACTTTGCTTGTGATTGTGATTGTGTTTGCCCGCGGTTAGTGACCCGACTTCGTGTCGGGAAGTGGTGTGGAATTTGGCTGGCTTACGAGTTCGAGTCTCGGTAAGTTGCGAGTGTTCTTTGGCTGGCCTGACCCGTGTTCGAGTCTCGGCCGGTTGCGAGCGTTCTTTGGCTAGCCTGATCCGTGTTCGAGTCTCGGCAGGTTGTGAGCGTTTTTAGGCGATGGAAAGGGCAGCTCCCCTTCCGACTAGCTATCGGAAAAGCAGCTCGGTTTATCGCCAACAGGTCGACCGCCTGGAGCCTGACAGGGATCGGAAAAGCGCGTGGGGCAGGCTCGAGCCCAGCCGGTTAGCAACCGGCACTGAGCAGCTGACATGAGTGCGATCCTTTGTGATCTTGTTTGTGTGCGATCCTTTGTGATCTTGTTTGGTGTTGCGTAGTTGTCTGTCGTGTCTTTGGAGGAGGTCGTCAATCGTGGTGTCGGGTTTACATTACGTTTCCGAGTGTTGAGTCTGTTGAGGAAAGTAACAGGTGGTGTGTCAGTTGAGTTACTTGAGTTTGGGGATTATATTCCCGGTGTTGGGTTGGTTTTGGGTGTTACCGGCATTGTCTGCTAAGTGTGCCGTAGTCAGTCCGTTATCCGTGGTGGTGAGCGAACGCTCACCCCTAGCTGCTTTTCCTACGAGTATCGGTCGCAGGTTGGACTAGGTGAGCTTCCGAAGCTTGAAGAGCTAGGAGCGGGATTCTGGGTTTATTTTGAGTCTAACGACGGATACCATGCTTCGTCCACTTGTTGGGACGTATTTTGAGTTGTAAACATTATTATTTTGTTGAACAAATGGTGGTTTTAAAGTGATTTATGTAAAAGGTTTCAAAGTGTTTTATTATTTTAAATGTTCGCGTCCCGAGTTCGGTTTACTGAAATTGGGGCGTGACAAGCCACATATATGTATTCATTTTTTCTGCTCTTCATTAGTCTATGATGATGCTTCTAGATACCGCTGTTCATTATAGTTGAAGTTAAACTTAGCTTGTGTAGCATTTTGGAACTTGTGTTAAACTGTTATGTCTAATGTTTTTTTTTCGATCGGCAAAACATATTGAAAGTTTAATAGAAGTTATGTCTATGTTAAACTTACGCTTATGTATTTATGACATTTTCCTGTTTTACGCTTATGTAGTATGCTGCAACTTGTGTTTAAACTTCTTGTCTCAAGTTAAACTAATGCGATCACAGCGTTTAGAGGAAGTTATGTGTTGCAATTTGTGAGATGTTTTATACAAAAAGTTGTGTTGATAAGAGATTATGTCAGGATTATGAAATCCCTATTGGTTCATGGTAGTATGTGTAGTAGTATGTTACTATCCCTATTGCTCTCATTGTTATGTTTCAGGTAAATTAGGGTTCGAGATTGAAGTGTGTTATAGTGTGGTCTTTGGCGCTTGGGTTGAGGTCGGGATTAGAATCGAGAAAGGCTTGAATGAGAAAGTAGCAGTGTGGGGCGATATAGCAACTTGGCAGAATTTGAGGGATCCAACGCCAAATTGGCCTTATACCGTGTCTGAGACGACATTACTCAACATATTCAAAGATGAAGTAAAGACTTACAACATTGGTGAGCCTATTGAACTACAACGCAGGTTTGTAGTTGCGCCCATGAGATATAGCACATATCTTTCCATTAGTATTGGCCTTGCCGTTGTCGTCCCTGCTGATGCTGATTGTGCTGATGGTAAGTGTGAAGACTCGTATGTTTATTTCCCCCTGAACAATGGCCGCCAATTACATCAGTTCATTACAAACAAAGACATGTCTCATACCAAGCGTATCGAGCATGTCTCAGGGACAGTGTTTTCGGTAACCCTCAATGTTTTCCATCCTGTGACGGTAATTTCTCGCGTTTTCTTTATTGACTCACAAATTATGTGTTCATGTCTTATAATCTTTGCTATTGATTGATTCATTTCATTAAGATTATTGTTGATATTTCTTTCTTTCTCTATAAGAATATCAGTATTCTCTTGTTTCATTGTCGCTTCCTGTTTGTTTCACAGTTTCTAGTCTTAGCATGATTTTAATGGAGATCTCAGTTAGCCATATATATTGTTAGTTTGTGATGATGCTTCCAAATAAGTTTCTTTGTAGTTGAACTTTAACTTATGCTTATGTAACTGAAACATGTGTTAAACTATTATGTGAAGATACCCGTAGTCTTATGTAATCATGACATTCATTTGTTTAAATGCTTATGTAGGATGACATGAAGTTGCACATTCCTCCTTCGAGAGGTAACTTCTTTCGTTTTCTTTGTCTTTCAGTGGTTCGCTATTCATATCAACATATAAAATAAAAAAACGTCTTTTACTTCATGAAGGCTTATTGTAAAGGCAATTGCCATTCTTGTCGGTGTTTTTTTTTTATAATCTTTACTTTTAATTGACTCATTTCATTGAGTAGCATATAACTATAAATATAAAAAATCCTCTTTTCATTAAGGATTTTGAACATTACCAAGAGAGTATTTGTTTAGATTTAAGGCTATTGTTATTATTGTTGTTGTTTCTTTCTTTTTCTGTTTAAGAAAGTTCGTATTCTATTGCTTCATCGTTGCTTTCTATTTGTTTCACAGGCCCCGCAGCCTCGAGCTCGAGCAGGAGCATGAGCATGATGATGGAGGAGGTCTCAATTAGCCACATATATGTATTCATTCTTCTGCTCTTCATTAGTCTATGATGATGCTTCTAGATACCGCTGTTCATTATTGTTGAAGTTAAACTTAGCTTGAGTAGCATTTTGGAACTTGTGTTAAACTGTTATGTCTTATGTTTTTTTTTTCGATCGGCAAAGCATATTGAAAGTATAATAAAAGTTATGCCTATGTTAAACTTACGCTTATGTATTTATGACATTTTCTTGTTTTACGCTTTTGTAGTATGCTGCAACTTGTGTTTATACTTCTCGTCTCAAGTTAAACTAATGCGATCACAGCGTTTAGAGGAAGTAATGTTTGTAGTTTGTGAGATGTTTTATACTAAAAGTTGTGTTGATGAGAGATTATGCCAGGGTTATGAAATCCCTATTGGTGCATGGTAGTATGTGTAGTAGTATGTTACGAATGGAGGCGAATTGATTTTCTTATGAAAGCTTACAAATTCTGATAAATTGAAGAACACAAAAATTGAGAAACTAAACCCTAAGAAAAACAAGAGATAACAACCAAAATCTTGACAAGGATATTTTGGTTGTCCCCACCACTAGTCGATAGGGTCGTATCAGGGAGAACATTACCCACTTCGTGGTTAGGTTTACGGAGAGTTTGAGGCTTCGTTGCAGACGCTCGACTAAAGAAGATTTCAAGAAGATTGAGGAAACTTTGAGCCCTCACTATGGTAACGGGATTCCCAACCCTGCTTGGGCAAGAAGTGATATTGTAGTTGTTCGGCTCGCCCGTCGATAAAATCATTCAAAACCGGTATCGTGTCCCCGTTTCGGGAATCAATATCGAAACCGCCATCTCCTGTATCATTTCGACTCGTATCTGAACAACCATTCCCAATGATCAGTCTCAACACCGTCCAGGCCCAATCAATCATTTGGGTTTCTGATTAAACACGGACGACATTGGATTTGGAGAAACCTTGGGCCTAATCAATACAGGAAGAGCTTGTTTATTTTTACAAATGGGCTTAACCCTCTTCTTCCCCAAAGACGAAGCTGAAGAAATGGACTAGCGATTCCATGACGGGCATGCTGTATTTGCGACAATAGCCGGAGATGCGCGTCTCAGACCTGAGAAACGACCGCCGGAACAGCACACCCAGCGACGTAGCTCGCTGGTCTCGGAGATTGAAGGGATCTATCAGAAGCAGACCTTGCTCGCGACCGAAAATGGAGGGAGTACCAGGACCATTATCGGGGTGAAAGAAGGTCGGAAGAGGCGCCTAACCGGGCTGATTTGATGGCGATGTGGAATCAACTTGAAGCTGGGAGGAAGCTTGAGTATGATTTGAGAAAGGAGCTCAAGGTTGCAGATCTACTCCGAGCTCGAAATTGGCTGCAATGGAGAGAAGGGAAATGGAGCAACAACTCTTAGACTTTCTGGAGAAAAAATTGGGAGTCAAAAATGGAGGAAGCACTGAGGAGAAGGGGCTGGGTATTCAATGCTACAGAGAGGTATGCAATGGAGCATTGAGGTATTTTACATGCTCATATTTATTTATCTCTTTCGTTGGAATCGAATTGTTGTTGAATTGTTGGGATTATGGTGCATACCAGAGTGAAGGAGGGTATTGACAAGTTAAATTGTATCTAAAATGGGTAAGATACCGTTTTTTATCAACTAGGGTAGACTTATTTATCGTCGAGGGTGAACGTGCTAGCATGGTCATGTATGGAGGAATTGTGTCTCAAAGGGTTAACTTGATTGTAACCCAATTGGACCCAAATTTAGTTGCTGATATTGAATGGGTTCTTAGAGGGTTTCAAAGGCAACTTAAGAAACTGTGTATTAATGCTTTTCTTAGGAGCCTTAACAGAGGGTGTCATTTTTCAGATTTATCCTTGTTGTGATGTGCCTCGAATTTGGTTGAACGGAGAGTGGGTTGGAATGGGTATGAGTGATATCTGGTCACTCTATGTCTTTAAGGTTGGGGTCTAGGGTTCCTCATAAAAGTGTTTTTTTCTTACAAATTCAAATGTTGTAGAGATTTGCAAAGCATGGGGGTGGGGTTTTCACTTAATTGAAAATCTGAGTAACAAAGCAAGTCATAAGAGTGATATTGGAGGGTGTGCTTGGGAGGCGTTTGTCGAAGGTTTGGTTAGAAGTTGGGGTTTACAGAGGTGGGATCTGGAGTGGTATACTCAGACTTGGGTGATAAGAGCTGATAGAAGTAAACGTGGCTTCTTCTTAATCCAGGGAAGGGTTAAGAAAGTCTTTGATTGGTTAACGGTTATCGCTGCTAATATGGTATGAGATGTTTCCTTCTTGGTGGCAACACATGATGATGCTCTCACTGTAGACAAGAAAGGGAAGGACACCCCTTGTGTCAACCATCAATTAGTTGGTATAAAAATGCAGAATTAGTGTGTTACAAGTTATGAAAAATATATTTTTGCTTGGATGTTGGTGACCCCCTGTTATGAACCAAAAGTAAATCCTGGTTGTTCTTGCAGTTTGTGGGTGCATCTTGCTTTTAAGGTTCTTGAGGGTGTTGGGGCTGGATTTAAGCCAAGCCTGAAGACGGTAAAATTAGCTGAGGAGACTGTTTACGATATTTTAGTTTCAGTTGACATGTCTAAATTGTTGTCTCAAGCCAATTGTATTCCGACACTCTTTAAATCTGAGGGGAAAAAGGAGCTTTACAGAAGGAGTGTACAAGGAGCCGGGTTACAACACTTTAATTTCAGGATGCTCATGGGGTTTCATTAACTCAGCTATGTTATGGGAATATGTGCAAGGGAGCGTTATGGGACTGGTCGGGAATTGCATCCAAGAGGTTTAAGAATTGCTCAACTGTAAGGGATGAGGCTTTTGCCCATGAAGTCAAAGTTATTACAGGTCTAAGTTATGGAGATCTTGTTGCCCCGAGAGATTACGGCACTGCATCAAAGGATAATTGTGTGTGAATTGATGAGGAGCAAGAGTGTTCATGGTCAATTGTGTGGCTGTTCATGGGAGAGGAAGCTTATTTGGCCATTTCACCCGAAGATTGCTCTTGAGACAATCAGGAGCATTGCTTATTTGCACATTAGAGCCCAACTCACAATAGTTCATCAGGATAGGAAGGGTAGTAAAATACGTGTGGATGAGTTGTTCAACCCTAAAGTCACTGATATTGGACTCTGAAAGTTGTAATCCAAATTAAAAAAATATATTTTTTTAACTTTATCAGAGAGAATTACAAGGAAATCTTATTTTAGCCTAATCTAACTTACCACCCAACACTCATACTTATTCCCAAGTAAGTGTATCCATCGGGATTCGAACATGTGACCTCAAGGATCCAAATTAAAATATATAATCAATCAAATTTAAGCTGGGAGATGATGTGGATTGAGTTGCAACATTTCAGACGCCTTTTGAACTGATTAGGGTAATTTTGAAAAGACTGGGTAGGTAAAAGAAGGTAAATAAAAGTTGGGGGTCGAAGTGTAAACCCTAAAGTAGTAGGAGGTATATAAAGACAGAAAGATATCATCTTCATCAATTGTAAACCCTAATGTTTTGGAGAAACGATGAACCGTAGTGATAAGTGGTGGTGGAAGAATTGTATAGGTTGCAAGCTTTACGAAGAAGGGACGGTGCCGGTCTACGGCAAGGATCTGACGAGTGTGGTGTCCGTCAGAATTGTTCCTCCTCCGCCGTTTAAAAGCTACTCCTCCTGCGACATCTACGGCGAGGTCTCCTTCAAAGTCGGTCTCTCCGGCGACCCCGTCACTCTTTTCAGCCGGGACCGCCACAACCCCGTTCACTTCGACCTATCAGCTATCGATGGGTTCCACTACCTACCCTTCACCGACCGCCATGAATCTGACCGAGCTCTCGAGGCTGTCTCCAACTCAAAGCGTTTCTATATGAACATGAGATTGCGCAGGAAAAACGCATCTTCTTCTTCCGAAGAAGACGATGAGTTGATCGCCTATTTCAAGGATTTCGAGCACTACGATCCTGATTGTACTGAGGACATCTGTTCTGATTTTGTTGTTGTACCCGAAACCCGATTCAGGTTCTACGTGCGTTACTCTGTAGTCTTTGGTGCTCGGGCTGAGGTCGAGGTTAGGATCAAGGACGAGGAAGGAGGAGCCTCGAATCGGAAAATTCCTATCTAGGGACATATAGTAGCTTATCAGTACTTGGAGAAACCCTCACCGAACTGGACTGATGGAGTATCGATGACAACATTGCTCAACATACCCCTAAGTGAAGCTGTGACTGTGGACGTCAATAGCCCTATTGAACTAGAGCGCAAGTTTGTAGTTGTGCCCGTTCAATATGACAAATATCTTTCTATTGGCCTTCGCCTTGTCATTGATAACGAGGCCCCTGGTGTTGAACAGTGTGTTCATTTCCCCATAAGGGTTGTGGGTACAATAAACAAGATGCCTTCATGGCCAATGAAAACTTGACCTTTACCAAGGAAATCAAGCATGTTCCCGGGTCAGTGTTTTCTGTATCCCTCAAATTTGCAAATCCGGTAATTTTTCATGCTTTCTTTATTGACTCATTGATTTAATCGACCCGTTTCATTGAGTAACATATAGTTATAAACATAAAAAAAGTTCATTTCATTAAGATTGTTATTATTGTTGATGTTTCTGTATAAGAAAACCAAAATCAATATTCTACTGTTTCATTGCTCTTCCTATTTGTTTCATAGTTTCATGTCACGCCCCAATACGTTCATCAGATTTTGCTCGCGCTCGTATGAGCACCGGTATGACGGATACACGTTATATTATACGGTTTTTGACCTAACTAATGGTTTGATACCTTGGCTAGTATTGTGATCTATGTGGCATGGTACTTGCTTGTGGCCAATATGTGATTACTCGTGGACGACACACACATACACATGAAGGCATGACTTAAGCATCATCCAAGAGTGTGGAAGCAACGTACAAACACAAGAAAGCACATGGAAGCACAAGATAGCACACAGCCAACATGAGGAATTGCTTTTGATGATAGTTAATCCAAGTTGAAGATCAAATCATGATGGGCGGCTCCTTCTCAAGCAAGACTCATTGACGAGCAGTTGAAGTTCCAGACCGCTACCTCTTACCTAGAGGACATCGCTTTGTCATGGTGGCGAAGAAAGCACGGCGAGATCCAAGCAGGTACTTGTAATATTGCTACTTTGGATGATTTCAAAGCCGCTTTAAAAGATCAGTTTTATCCTAAGAATGCTTTGATGGATGCTCGGAAACGTATGAGGAATTTGAAGCATACTAACTCTATTTCTGAGTATGTCAAAGAATTCCAGTCGCTCATGATCCAGGTGAATGATATGTGCGAGACTGATCTACTGTTCAACTTTATGGATGGACTCAAACCGTGGGCTCAGGCCGAACTTACGAGGTAGAACGTGGAGGATGTCAGTACGGCCTTGGATGTGGCCGAGAAGCTGAGAGATTTCAATCCCCTCGCACGAGCAGAGTCATCCAGCAGACCGATGCCAAGACGTCCCCATACTTATAGGACGAGGAATGCTGGCCCAAGGGCCAACTTGTACCAGGGTAGAGGTGGGGGAGCCGGACAGGGGTTCGGACAGCGACGGTTTGGAGGAGGCCAAGGCAACCAGCCAAGGCCGAATCCGCAGCAAGGAGGAGGGTACCGTCAGAATTGTTTCATTTGTGGCGGAAACCACTGGGCGCGCGAATGTCCTCAGAGAACGAGGATGAATGCCTTGGACCATGATGAAGGCCAGGCAAGTGAGCAGCATGAACCTGCGAGCGTGGGCAGCTTGCGGATGGGCGCTTTGAGAAAGCGGCCGGCTCAGGGAGCCAGGAAGACGTGTAGGCCGGTTATGGCCGAGAGAGTTGTGAGGCCTGCTGTGGCCAAAGACAGGACGTTGATGTACGTCGAGGGCGTGGTAAATGGGAAGACGGCCCTCATTATGATCGATACGGGTGCGTCACATTGCTTTGTGACAAGGAACGAGGCGGCACGCCTCGGGTTGAAGGCAAAAGGATCGGGTGCATCCTTGAAGACGGTGAACTCTCCACCGGTTCCTGTGGAAGGAATTATCGAGAACATGCCATTGAGTTTTGGCGCTTGGAAGGGCGGTGTGTCCCTGACAGTTGCACCGATGGATGACTATGACATGGTCTTTGGGATGGAATTCCTAAGGGCGAACGAGGCGTATCCTGTGCCTCACAAAAATCTGCTCGTTGTTGGCTCGAACGTGCCAACTATAGTACCTGCCAAAGTGATTGGCGCTGGCCAGTCCCAGATGGGAAGCTTGATTTTGTCTGCTTTGCAGGTTACCAAGGGGCTCAAGAAAAACGAGCCGACCTATCTGGCCACTATGAGGGAGGAGAAACCCTCGCATGCCAAGGCAGTTCCATTGCCTCGGCCTCTTGAGCAGATCCTTGCAGAGTTCAAGGACGTCATGCCATCAAAGTTGCCTCAACGACTCCCACCTAGAAGGGATGTCGATCATCAGATTGAGCTGGAGCCAGGGGCGAAGCCTCCAGCACGAGCACCCTATAGTATGGCACCTCCAGAGTTTGAGGATTTGAAGAAGCAATTGGAAGAATTGCTGAAGTCCGGCTTTATTCAACCTTCGAAGGCGCCGTTTGGTGCACCGGTTCTTTTTCAGTGAAAGAAGGATGGTTCACTACGTTTGTGCATCGACTACCGAGCATTAAACAAGGTAACCATTAAGAACAAGTATCCCATTTCGTTGATTGCTGACTTGTTTGATCAGTTGGGCAGAGCACGTTATTTCACTAAGCTTGATTTGAGGTCGGGCTATTATCAAGTGAGAATTGTTGAAGGTGACGAGGCAAAGACGGCTTGTGTGACTCGGTATGGGTCGTATGAATTTCTGGTGACGCCGTTTGGGTTGACGAATGCGCCAGCAACATTTTGCACCCTGATGAATAACATCTTGCAGCCGTTCCTTGATAAGTTCGTGGTGGTCTATCTAGACGATATTGTTATTTATAGCGAGACCCTGGAGGAGCATGCAGAGCATTTGCGAGCCGTGATGCAGGTCTAGCGAGCCAACGATCTCTATGTGAAGAAGGAGAAGCGCTCTTTTGCCGAGGAAGAGGTTCACTTTCTTGGCCATATTATCCGAGCTGGTGAGCTGTGGATGGATCTGGAGAAGGTCTGTGCAATCAATGACTGGGAGCAGCCAAAGCAACGTTTCAGGTCTAAGGTCATTCCTTGGACTTGCAAACTATTATCGGCGTTTCATCAAGGGGTACTCGGCCGTGGCTGCACCTTTGACAGACTTGCTGAAGAAGAACAAGCCGTGGGAGTGGACGGCTAAGGTTGACAGAGCATTTTAGGCCTTAAAGAAGGCTATTGTGGAGGAGCCGGTGATGGCCCTGCCAGATTGCTACAAGGTTTTTGAGGTACAGACTGATGCGTCTGATTTTGCTATTGGTGGTGTGTTGATGCAGGATAGACATCCCATAGCCTATGAAAGCCGGAAGTTGAATGATGTTGAGCGCCGTTACACGGTACAGGAGAAGGAAATGACGGCCATTGTCCATTGCTTGAGGACTTGGCGTCATTATCTCTTGGGTAGCAAGTTCGTGGTGAAGACGGACAACGTTGCTACGAGTTATTTTCAGAGTCAAAAGAAGTTGTCCCCGAAGCAAGCAAGGTGGCAGGATTTCCTTGCCGAGTTCGATTATGAGCTCGAGTACAAGCCTGGAAAGGCTAACCTAGTTGCAGACGCCTTGAGTCGGAAGGCAAAGATGGCTGTCATATCCACGGTGCAGGGTCACCTCGTGGATGAGATCAAGGCCGGCTTACCGAGTGATGCTGTGGCCCAACAGATCATCGAGCTAGTCAAGAAGGGGAGGACCCGTCACTTTTGGGTGGAGAACGACTTGCTCTACACCAAAGGTCGGCGGCTCTTCGTTCCGAAGTGGGGTAACCTGCGGAGGAAAGTGTTGAAGGAATGCCACGACAAGATGTTGGCGGAGCACCCGGGACAGGGAAGGACGCGAGCCTTGGTAGAGGCCGCATATTATTGGCCGCAGATGAGAGATGAGATCGAGCAGTGTGTGAAGACGTGCTTGATCTGCCAACAAGACAAGGTTGAGCAACGTGCACCGGGTGGCTTGCTCGAACCGCTTCCAGTTCCCACATGGCCATGGGAGAGTGTCAATATGGACTTCATTGTTGGCTTACCGAGATCCGAGGGCAATGAGACCATCATGGTCGTTGTCGATCGCTTTTCGAAGTACGCGACCTTCATTCCTGCTCCAAAGGAATGCAAGGCGGAGATGGCAGCGAAGCTATTCTTCAAGTACGTGGTGAAGTACTGGGGGCTGCCGAGGTCGATCAATAGTGATCGAGATCCCAGGTTCACGGGGAAGTTCTGGACGGAGCTGTTTCGTCTCATGGGAACCGAGTTGTGTTTCTCCACGAGTTTCCATCCCCAGACCGATGGCCAGACAGAAAGAGTAAATGGGTTGCTTGAACTTTATTTGAGGCATTATGTGAGCGCTAACCAATGTAATTGGGTAGGTTTAATGGATGTGGCGCAGTTTTCTTACAACCTGCAGCGGAGTGAGTCAACCACTCATAGCCCGTTCGAGTTGGCGACAGGGCAACAACCACTCACGCCTCATACCTTGGATACGGGGTACCAAGGCAGCAGCCCGGGCGCGTTTCAGACGGCAATGTCTTGGCATGAGCAAACCGTCATTGCCCGCTCGTACCTTGACAAGGCCGCGCGCAAGATGAAGAAATGGGCGGACAAGCATCGCCGTCCCTTGGAGTTCAGGGTCGGAGACTTGTTGATGGTGAAGTTTCAGGGCAACCAGGTCAAGTCCGCAAGGAAGCTGCACAAAGGGCTGATACGCCGCTTTGATGGGCCGTTCCCAATCCTCAAGAGGGTCGGCAATGCAGCATACAAGGTCGAGCTGCCTCCTCAGCTCGGGATTCATCCGGTCTTCCATGTGAGCAAGCTAAAGAAGTACCATGGAGACGCGGAAGACCCAAGTCGCGGTGAGTCGAGCCGTGCACCTCCGGCAACATTCATTTCACACGAGAAGCAAGCCGAGGCGATCTTGGCTAAGCGCCTAATCCGGAGGAGGGCTGTGCCAGCCTATACAGAGTTCCTGGTGAAGTGGAAAGATCTCCCAGTAACCGAAGCAACATGGGAGCCAGCCAAGGATCTCTGGCAGTTTGAACCTCTCATTTTGAAATACCAAGAGGAAATATCGACAAGGGCATCGATGGCTTAGGTGGGGGAGAATCTCACGCCCCAACACGTTCATCAGATTTTGCTCGCGCTCGTATGAGCATCGGTATGACGGGTACACGTTATATTATACGGTTTTTGACCTAACTAATGGTTTGATACCTTGGCTAGTATTGTGATCTATGTGGTATGGTACTTGCTTGTGGCCAATATGTGATTACTCGTGGACGACACACACATACACATGAAGGCATGACTTAAGCATCATCCAAGAGTGTGGAAGCAACGTACAAACACAAGAAAGCACATGGAAGCACAAGATAGCACACGGCCAACATGAGGGATTGCTTTTGATGATAGTTAATCCAAGTTGAAGATCAAATCATGATGGGCGGCTCCTTCTCAAGCAAGACTCATAAGCTTAGTGATTAAGTTAAAGAGGTAGTTGTTTACTATAAATAGAGGTAGATTGTGTATAGCAAATTCATGTATTAAGGAATCACGTTTGTAGTAGTTCAACACTTTGAATACTACTTTGATTTCCAGTCAATTCCGTTCCTTTGTTCGTGTGTTATAATCTCGTGTCGTGTTGTTTGTTTGTTAACCTTCCGTTGCGAGGTTAAGGCTGATCTTGGACGAGTCGAGGCGAGGTTACCGAGTCCAAGTGTCGGGCGAACACCGAGTAAGCGAGTGAAGCGCTGCCGGGTCGTCACATTCAGCTGATATGAGAATGATCATCACGGTGGAGTTCTCAATTAGCCATATATATTATGAGTCTGATGATATTTCCTATTCTTCGTGATACTGTTGTTGTTTGTAGTTGAACTTAAACATGCTTATGAAGCATGAGACTTGTCTTAAGCAAAACTTACTCTTATGTAATCATGACATTCATTTGTTTTTATGCTAATGCAGGGTGGTGAAACTTGTGTTGACATGACACCGAATGTGCCCCTTCTTCCTTACAGGTGTAACTTCTCTCCTTTTCTTTAATCATTTGCTGGTTTGATATTTATATGAACATATAAAATAAAAACATTAAGGATTATTGTGCACTGTGTTTTGGAAACTGTTCCCCTTTAGTATAAGTGGCAGTAAAGGCAATTGTCATTCTTGTTTTTTTTTAATAACCTTCATAATTGATTGACTCATTTCCTTGAGTAGCATATAATTATAAATATAAAAAAATCTTCATTATATTAAGGATTTTGTAGATTACCAAGAGAGTATTGGCTTAAAGTGAAGGCTATTGTTATCATTGCTGATGTATCTTTCTTGTATGCATAATTGTTGCTTTCTATTTGTTTCATAGGTCCCGTAGTAGCTCGGAGCATGATGGTGGTGGAGGCCTTAATTAGCCATATATGTTATTCACTTGTATGCTCTTCTATTAGTCTGTGATTATGTTTCCTGATGCGAACTTTGTAGTTGCAGTTAAACTTATGCTTATGTAGCATGTTGAAACTTGTGTTGGACTATTAACTTATGCTGAAACAGTGAAACTTGTGTTAAACTATTATTTCTTACGTGAAAGTTATCTTTAGGTAATCATGGTATTGATCTTTTTTTATGCTTATGTACGTAGTATGCTGAAATTTGTGTGTAGATTGTTAACTATTGTTATGTAATCATGGCATTTGTCTGTTGTTTCTTCTTCTAGCAAAGTTTGTCCGTTGAGATGTTTATTTTATTTTCCACTTCACTTGCCCTTGCCTTGTACATATTGTTTTCTTATTCTCACATTCTGTTCTTGGTAAATATGTTTTTTTGGTGTTTTCTCATACTAATTAGAAGTGTGGGAAGAATATAAACTGAACTTTATCCTCAAGTCGGGGTCTATTTCCAAATTCTATTTGCATTTCCTCTTTAGGGATGTCAGGCAAAAAAATGTTAGACTGCAATTACATGCATATACCAGATGTCAGGGGCAGAACCAGAGCATTGTTAGGGTATTCCATGGACTACCCTAAACAAATTGAGAAGCAGCTTAATGGTTAAAGGTTTACATAAATTGCCCACTAAACCCAGTTTCGATTCTCACTTGGAATACCCTTCCTTTTGTTTCCGCTTATTTGTTCTTGATGCTTGGGATGGGTTGCCTTACAGCTTCTGCTGATTTTTTCTTGATGCTTGGGCTGGGCTGGGCTGCCTTACAGCTTTTGATAGTACAAATGTTATACACTTATACTTGTACCTAATTGGCGCTATTTTTCCCTACCCCATCTCATTCAACAGTCAATAACAATTGTAGTTTGGTTACATACTCTTTGTTTTGCACTATTATTTTTAAATTCTATTTTTATTCACATTATAAATACCTTAATCTATATAATATATTAAAGGAAAATAACACTGTAGCTCACGCGCCTACCCCACAGCCTCCACTCGCATTCTGACGCGCCTCACAGCCTCTCACACGCGTTTGAAATTTTGACCCAATCGTTCGTGACCTTTGTTTTATTTTTAGAATTGTACTCCTACTCAAATACTTTGTCTTGGGGTTTCATCTTCCATCAGTCCCGTCTCTACCCCATCTGATTCATGCCGGTTGGATAATTATATCTATCTCAATTGCCATTTTTTTTGCATTTTACCGGTGTGTGCTGTTAGGGGAGGATTGAAGAAGGCACGAATGAAGTTAATTATTCAGCTTGCAATCTCTCTCTACTTTGTATCTGGAACTACTTTTTTCTCTACTTCTCTGTATCACCAACCCTCAGACGTCAATGGATGCTAGAGACCGAAGGGAAGCAGACAAGTTTCAATTTTTCGCTCTTTCTTTACGGCCTTGGAACTGATTTTGATTTCTAGGAGCTAATGTTGAACAGGGTATTGCTTAACATGTGAGTTGGATCCTATTTGATTGTAGCTATTTCGCTTACTGTTATGATGTTTGGGGTTTTTTTGTAACTATATCCTTTCTATTTGGTTCGCTCTGATTCTGATTGCTTTTACGGTCGTTGTTGGTTTGTTAATGATGTATTTGTAATTGATTATGGTTGTTTTGGTATGGCATCTTTAGCAGATTTGTATATCACGAACCTCTATTTTTTTCAAGAGATTTTATAGAGTTGCCTTGGTTTTGGTTTTCTAAAGAATTGATTGGCTTGGCTCTTTTTTTCATGAGATCCGGAATGGGTAGAATTGGGTTTTCTCTGGTCGCAGTAGAAGAGATCACAACAGAGACAAATACATCAGTAATCGGATTTGTCTTAAACGACAGCGATCCCTCTACATTCTTCAGGTAGATTTTTTTAATCGCTTTTTACTTTGATCGAGTCCCGTTTCGTTTGATCAATGTGTAATTGTACTCGATTTATGAACAAGTCTGTTGTGTTGTTCTCTTCCAGATTTTTTTTACTGTAATGCTTTACATTATTGGTGAAATATTGATTCAACTTGTCTTCATGTATTGGGTTATCCACACCAAACCTTAGAGCTCTTGCATTTGGTGCTGATAAATCGGTTCATGAGTGGGCACAAACCTTAATTGAAACAGTTTCAAAAACACATGGCAATATTACTTTGTAACACTATCATATGCTTAATTTGTACGATTTATTAAGTATTTTAAAGTATTTCATGTAATGCTTTTTATCACATTTTTTTTTCTATCCAGAGCAATTGTAATGATTTCCAATTTCATGAGCACTATGGTGCCTGAATTTTACCTGCATGTGAATTATTTTCCAATTTTGTGACTAACAAAGAAGAAACATATTGGTACTTGAGTTTTACCTGCATTTGAGTTATTTAAGCTGGGTTATGGGATTTGACATATATATTTGATTTGATTCGATCTCTTTTGTGATTAAATTTGGTAGTGCTTTTCAGTGTCATAAGAAAATTGATTGCACTTATTGCATTGTTCTTCTATGCAATATATATTAGATGAAAGCAATTAATTGGTGATGTTTTGAGTTTTGTTAACTTTTAAAGTTCCATAATTTTGTTATAATACAATCTTATGTTAAGACGAATTGTTAGGATGAGGATTTAACTGAACAGTTTGTTTTCCAAACTTTGCACTAAATTGGAACTAAAATTTATATCAAGCTTTAGAAATACAATGTAATAAAACATGTAAAATGTTTTACATATATTTTCCTTTGGATCAAGTGCTTTATTTTTCCCCAATCACGTTGCATTGGGTTTTTTCCCAATCAGGTTACATTATTTGGGAAGGTGTATAAAAAACCTACATGGGTATCTGATGTAACAGGACAAATTGAATGGAAAAGATGGTAATTTCTTGGTTCCTTATATATATGTGTTGTATGAATTGCTTTGTATTATGATGATAAGCTAGATTTGTGCAAGCTTAATTGTATCCTCCATATAATTTTTGTAAAAGGGGAATGAAGCACTAGATACAAAGGAAATAGAAGAAATAGAGTAAGACCGTAAATGGAGGAAATAAAGTAAAATCATACATTCATGTTTTCATTTTAAATTACTATTGAATTATATATGTCAAATTCAATGGTCCTAAGATTATATATGCTAAGTGCAATGGTCCTAAAAGGCTTATGTTATCAACTTTTGCTGTAATAGAGAAGGGATGTATACTCAAATTATTGGGCACTTGAAGAGTTTTCAAGGTGCAAATCATCCTGCTGCCTTTATTGTCAGGTAACATTTTCATCTTTTTCCTACTATCTAACTAGGATTATGCACAAGCCCTGTATTATTTTTTTTATTTACATCCGGTTCTTTTTTGAGATGGGCTATATGAATGAATCTTGCAAAAATTTGTAACCCATTTGGTGTCTTGAGGTGAGGCGGCCATATTCTTTGAACAGGCTCAGTTTTCTTTGTATTTGAAGCATGACGATCTAATCCTACAGGGTGTGTCCCGAGATGATGATGAAGCAAAGTGATGGGGATATGATTATGCTCTTGCTTTCATATCGGATTTTGGAGTTATTCAAACGTTTGTTTAGGTGTGGCTGCTGTAGTCTTTTTATCAGTTCATGTCACGCCCCAAATTCATTAAAGCCGAACCTGGAACGTGAACGTTTTAAAACAATAGAACAATGAAACCTGTTTTGGATAAACACTTTAAAATCCCCATTTAATTAATCAAAATAATATTTACAACTTAAAATATGTCCCAACACGTGGACAAAAGTACAAGGTATCCGTCACGAGACTCAAAAGACAAAAACCCGGACTCCGCTCCTAGCTCCACAAGCTTCGAGAGCTCACCTAGTCTGTCATGTGATCAGTACCTGTAGGAAAAGCAGCTAGGGGTGAGCGTTCGCTCACCACCACAGATAACAGACTGACTACGGCATAATTAGCAGACAATGCCGGTAACACCCACAACAAACTCAACTCCGGGGATCACTGTCCCCAACTCTAGTACTCCGACTGACAAACATCCACGTTGACCTTCCTCGAACGACTCAACACTCAAACACGTAAGTAGACCCGACACAACGATTGACAACCTCTTCCCAAGACTCAAAAGACCACCACGCAACACCCAAGATCACAAAGGATCGCACACCAAACAAGATCACAAAGGATCGCATACCAGCTGCTCAGTAACCCATCTCACACTCATACGAATACGGATCAGGCTAGCCAAAGAATGCTTACAACCTGTGATACTCAAACTCGGATCAGGCCAGCCAAAGAATGCTTGCAACCTGTTGATACTCAAAATCGGATCAGGCTACCCCAAGAATGCTTACAACCTGTTGATACTCAAACTGTGTCAGGCCAGCCAAAGAATGCTTGCAACCCGTTGATACTCAAACTTGGTCAGGCCAGCCAACGAATGCTTGCAACCTACCTGGATCCGCAATCACAATCACAATCACAATCACAAGCAAGTTCAACAACCAGTAAAAAAACAGGTTCAACACTCAAAGGCACTCATGGACACCAAGATACCAACAGTAAAACTCGGACTCAACAGCCCCACAGGCACTCACAGCCTCCCAAGACACACCAACAGTAACTCACGGGCTCAACAACCCCATGGGCACTCACGGCCTCTCAAAACTACCAACAGTCACTCACGGGCTCAACAACCCCACATGCACTCACGGCCTCCCAAGACACACAAACAGTAACTCACGGGCTCAACAACCCTACAGGCACTCACGGCCTCTCAAAACTACCAACAGTCACTCACGGGCTCAACAACCCCACAGGCACTCACGGCCTCCCAAGACACACAAACGGTAACTCACAGGCTCAACAACCCTACAGGCACTCACGGCCTCCCAAGACACACCGCCAATAATGACACGGGTTCAACAACCCCACGGGCACTCACGGCCTCCCAAAACCTCAAAGGTAAAGACACGGGTTCAACAACCCCACGGGCACTCATGGCCACCCAAAACACCAAAGGTAAAGACACGGGTTCAACAACCCCACGGGCACTCATGGCCACCCAAAACACCAAAGGTAAATACACGGGTTCAACAACCCCACGGGCACTCATGGCCACCCAAAACACCAAAGGTAAAGACACGGGTTCAAAAACCCCACGGGCACTCATGACCACCCAAAAACATAAACAATAATACACGGGCTCTCAAGGCCATCCAAGACATAAATTAAACAGTCAACCTCCGGGCATGGTCATATGCCTCCAGTAGTTCTAATATCGCTAAGTTCTCTGTTCCTACGACACTACTAAGTGTCACATGCCTTTCTCATAAACGCTACAATCCCGTATCATGCTTCTCTAATATTTAAATAAACCTACTCAACCCACGACACCCCGGTGTCACATGCAATTCTACTGTTAACTTTCCCTAGTCAGGGCTGAGATCCGGCTACTTTTCCCTACCTCGTGCGTGTTCTCCCAAAAGCCAACCAACGAGCTCCGGTGATGATCTCAGTCACTTACCCAGCTTTCCCTTGCCTCAGTCCGTGGCACGATCTAAGAGAGCACAATTTAAAGGCACTTAACAACTCGCAGGAATAAACTGAAAATCATTAAACTTGATGTCCAAACTTAAGCCTGACAATGTCGATCACTCCCAAACTTCCCAATTACTCGACATTGTCGATAAGGGACCCGTCAAGGCCCGATTCGCCCGACATGGAGAATCTGCCCGGGTCTTGTAAATGCCCTTCCGGGGATCCAAAAATTCATGTTTTCGTTTCTACGGTCTTAGAATAATTCAAGGGTCCCAATGTACTTGACCGAATCGAATTCCGACTCCCGGGTCAATTAATTTCTGTTTCAAGTTTCTAAAACCCGTTAATTACAGCTTTTCCAATTTAATTCCAATTTTCGATTCGGTTAAGGATAAATGGTCCGGGGAACGTTTTAACCCACCCGAACACTAAACCTGAGCACCCGAGCACGTGGGCCCTACCCGGCCCAACTTGGTCGTGGGCCCTAGGGCTTAAATGGGGCTCGGCCACATGGTGGTGGCTGGTCCCAGCTCCGGCCAGCCACCCCATGGCCGGCCGGCCACCACCCACGGTGGTCGGAGCTCCTCCCGAGCCTCCGGTCACCGGAAAACGTCATCCTTCCCCTCCAAACACCTCCAAAACGTCTCCAACAATTACCCCAACATCAAAACCACCTTCAACTAATAGTTTTACAAAAAACCTAACTTCCAAAATTTATCAAAACGAGAATCGGTTCGGTGTATACCGTAGAGGAGAACAAGGGGAGTGCACTTTCTCCTAGCCTTGAGACGATCCCATGGTTGGATGAGCGTGAATAGTGATCCAAACCCTAGCTTTCTCTCTTCTCTTCTTCTCCTTCTCTCCCTTTCTTCTCTCTTCTTTCTCTTTCTAAACAACTAACTCAAATTCCTTTTTTTTTCTTTTTCTAATGTGTGGCCTGCCACATAAGGGCTTCACCACTCATTTCCCCCCCCCCCCCCCCCCAAAAAAACTAACACCACCACTTGTTGGAAAAGTGGCAAGGTGGGTCCCACACCTTTTGGAAAATATCTACTTGATATTTTCCAATCAGATTCGCGAAAAACAGACGTTTCGGGCCCCGAACGGGCACTTTTCCCAAGAAATTACGAAACTTGGCGGGCTACAAGGAAACGGCTCAACTAAGACCGCTGCGATGACGGCTAAGCTTTTTGGATCCAAAACGGTCCTCGAATGGACCAAAACGTCGCTCGATTGACTTTTCCAGCGAAAAGTCAACATTTCCCAAATTGATCAGAAAGTTGACCTGAGTCCCCCGGAACTCACTTTGGTCGATAACGGGGTCAACTTAAGTCCGGTATGACTCTCGGGGTCCAATTCCGGTTCAATTCAATGTCTGCTCAAAAATTTTAAATTTTCCTTTTTTTCGCGGGTTTGACTGGCGTTGACCGGGAGTGGTTATTACAATCTACCCCCTTAAAGGAATTTCGTCCGCGAAATTTAGAACAACGCACGTCAGGAGTCGAACCGGTCGGGGTACTTCGCGCGAACCTCGTCCTCGCGTTCCCAAGTCGACTCGGCCTCGTGGTGTCGCCACAACACCAGCTCTAAGCGGATAACCTCTCCGCGCAGGACCTGCTCTCGTGGATCCCTTGCCCACATCGGTTTCTCCTTACACGGGACATCACCCGTTACCTCGACATCTGCCCACTCAAAGATGTACTCGAGACCTCGAAAGCCCCGATACACCGCGGGGCTAACCTGCCTCCGCCGCGGTTGAAACGCATTAGTCCACCTTTTGGGCTCACCTCCAGGGATACATGACCACTGATTGCTGACTCAAGAGGTCGGCGCCGTCAGTCAGCATACTCCTGCTGACTCTGCGCGGTCTTCAACCGCTCACGCTTTGGCACGACCGACTCAGCTGTCTCTCGGTCCAGTTCTAGACCCAGTAACCTCTTATTTCTCACTTCTTCCCAGCACACGGGCGATCGACACGGCCTACCATACAACGCTTCGAACGGTGCCATCATGATACTGGCTTGAAAGCTGTTGTTGTAGGCGAACTCGGCTAATCACTCACGAAACCCATCGTGACGTGCCCCCATTTCCACTGTGCAACCCGCAGTGGCTGCAATAATCCAGCGGGACGCTGTTGTTCGGCTCTCACCTGCCGACGAGTGAGGCATTGCGATACTAACTCCGCGACCGCTCTCCGCATCCCGCTCAACTAGACATGCCACCTGATGTCGCGCTCCTCTTAGTGCTACCCACGTGCACTGTCAGGCGTGAATACTGCGACTCTCGCAGCTCGTCGCCAGTAAAGTCGGTATTGGCTCGGCACTTCGCCAGCCAATCCATTCCCAAGACTACGTTGCTGTCATTTCGTAAGTATCCTTCCCACGGACACAGGTACCAGCTTAGTTGCTACCGAACTTCATGGAACCTCGCGGTCTCACTAAGACCTCGCTCCTCCACCGTTATCGTGCTTACCAACTCCGAACACACCCGAATCCTCGGGGTCAGGACTCGATCCAGCATCAGGGCTCTTGAGCCCTCTCTCGAACCTCCTATATCAGCTCGATTCTCTAACTTCGCAGGTGCGACAGCCCTAGTCAACACCACCCCACCACCAACCGCCGTGTCCCAACGCAGGGGTGGACTCAACGGCTCTAAACTCAGTCCCAACCTCTCAACACAACTCGACGAACAAACGAGTGTGATATCCCGGCATCCAATGAAACTGACGCCCAAATCATAAAACGAACACCCACTCCATTAGTCACCCCGGTAAGGTCTAGTGCAACCCTCACACGGTCCTCTAGGCATTTACTTGTAACTTTCCGCAACCAAACAAGTGTTCGCTACTCGTCCCTTGCGGGAAAAGTAGTAAAGGGGATGAGCGTTATGCTCACCTCCACGGACACCCGTTCGATTATGGCATACTAGTAACGCACTAAAGACTTACCGATCTAACCAGGGAAAACCACTACCTCAAAACCGGATGCCAAACGTCACACTGCTCACGCCAACAACACCTCAAGTACTCGTTTACGTAAGATAAACCTCGACACGGGAAACACTTCCTCAATCCAGTAATCACTATTGTTCACAACCTCAATCACCCAAATACCCGATCACGTAGGGAAACCTCAAGACGGGGATCATGCTCTCAGCTGAGCACACACTATTAATACTTCAATTATAATAATACGTAAGCGAACCCTCAAATAAGCCGCACAAACGCACACTAAGCCACACAACGAAAAACCTAACCGTACAACGAAACAACCACAAAACAATTGAAACCGGCTTACTGGACCAGGCCGGCAATTGGCACGGGCCGTACCACCTTCCGGGCCGGCATCCAAGTCGTGCCGTGCCACCTACTGGGCCGACATGCCAAATGGGCCGTGCCACCTACCGGGCCGGCACGCCACATGGGCCGTGCCCCATTCCGGGCCAAAACAGAGGCTCCAACCACATTTTCTATCGGGCCGGTCCAAGACCCGTCCCGTAGCGGTGATGATTTCGCACCCAACACACCGTCACGTCTATCCTAGGACACTCGCATCCTACCCTTCTCCTAGCGACCCGCACGCTTGTGCGTCGCAGACACTCGACCACTAACCATATAACACAAGTACCAAAACACGAGTCACTCAACCTCAATCACAAGCCAACCCGGCCAAACAACCATAACAACCACAACAAAGACACCCGCCCACCGGGCCAACCAACTTACACACACGCCCACAGGGCCAACCAAAGCTCCACAACACGCCCACCGGGCCAACATAAACAAAAACGCCCACCGGGCCAATCAATTTAAAAACTTTCTCCTTTTCATTACAAAACCCCATTTCTTAACATCAGGTGGTTACAACCCGGCCCAGGCGTCCCCGAACTACATTGTACCCACTTGACGTTAACACCGTCACGCTCGACCACAGGGGCGCCCCTGAGTCGAGTCGCGACAGCTTAAAAACTCTCCACGCAACAACACACAAACAGTATGCCAGTAACCCCGTACTGCACATACACACAAACACAAGCAGGACTCACAACACAACGGGTCTCCACACGGTTCCCGACCTGCGTACCCAACGTACGACGGGACTTTGCCGACTCAACTCTCCCCACCTAATTGACGTACAGTCCGAGGTGTGAAACCTCGAGCTTTGATACCAAGCTGTCACGCCCCAAATTCAGTAAAGCCGAACCTGGAACGTGAACGTTTTAAAACAATGAAACAATGAAACCTGTTTTGGATAAACACTTTAAAATCCCCATTTAATTAATCAAAATAATATTTACAACTTAAAATATGTCCCAACACGTGGACAAAAGTACAAGGTATCCGTCACTAGACTCAAAAGACAAAAACCCGGACTCCGCTCCTAGCTCCACAAGCTTCGAGAGCTCACCTAGTCCGTCCTGTGATCAGTACCTGTAGGAAAAGCAGCTAGGGGTGAGTGTTCGCTCACCACCACAGATAACAGACTGACTACGGCATAATTAGCAGACAATGCTGGTAACACACACAACAAACTCAACTCCGAGGATCACTGTCCCCAACTCAAGTACTCAGACTGACAAACACCCACGTTGACCTTCCTCAAACGACTCAACACTCAAACACGTAAGTAGACCCGACACAACGATTGACAACCTCTTCCCAAGACTCAAAAGACCACCATGCAACACCCAAGATCACAAAGGATCGCACACCAAACAAGATCACAAAGGATCGCATACCAGCTGCTTAGTAACCCATCTCACACTCATACGAATACGGATCAGGCTAGCCAAAGAATGCTTACAACCTGTGATACTCAAACTCGGATCAGGCTAGCCAAAGAATGCTTGCAACCTGTTGATACTCAAAATCGGATCAGGCTACCCTAAGAATGCTTACAACCTGTTGATACTCAAACTGTGTCAGGCCAGCCAAAGAATGCTTGCAACCCGTTGATACTCAAACTTGGTCAGGCCAGCCAACGAATGCTTGCAACCTACAGGAATCCGCAATCACAATCACAATCACAATCACAAGCAAGTTCAACAACCAGTAACAACACAGGTTCAACACTCACATGCACTCATGGCCACCAAGATACCAACAGTAAAACTCGGACTCAACAGCCCCACAGGCACTCACGGCCTCCCAAGACACACCAACAGTAACTCACGGGCTCAACAACCCCACGGGCACTCACGGCCTCTCAAAACTACCAACAGTCACTCACGGGCTCAACAACCCCACAGGCACTCACGACCTCCCAAGACACACAAACAGTAACTCACGGGCTCAACAACCCTACAGGCACTCACGGCCTCTCAAAACTACCAACAGTCACTCACGGGCTCAACAACCCCACAGGCACTCACGGCCTCCCAAGACACACAAACGGTAACTCACGGGCTCAACAACCCTACAGGCACTCACGGCCTCCCAAGACACACCGCCAATAATGACATGGGTTCAACAACCCCACGGGCACTCACGGCCACCCAAAACCCCAAAGGTAAAGACACGGGTTCAACAACCCCACGGGCACTCATGGCCACCCAAAACACCAAAGGTAAAGACACGGGTTCAACAACCCCACGGGCACTCATGGCCAACCAAAACACCAAAGGTAAAGACACGTGTTCAACAACCCCACGGGCACTCATGACCACCCAAAAACATCAACAATAATACACGGGCTCTCAAGGCCATCCAAGACATAAATTAAACAGTCAACCTCCGGGCATGGTCATATGCCTCCAGTAATTCTAATATCGCTAAGTTCTCTGTTCCTACGACACTACTAAGTGTCACATGCCTTTCTCATAAACGCTACAATCCCGTATCATGCTTCTCTAATATTTAAATAAACCTACTCAACCCACGACACCCCGGTGTCACATGCAATTCTACTGTTAACTTTCCCTAGTCAGGGCCGAGATCCGGCTACTTTTCCCTACCTCGTGCGTGTTCTCCCAAAAGCCAACCAACGAGCTCCGGTGATGATCTCAGTCACTTACCCAGCTTTCCCTTGCCTCGGTCCGTGGCACGATCTAAGAGAACACAATTTAAAGGCACTTAACAACTCGCATGAATAAACTGAAAATCATTAAACTTGATGTCCAAACTTAAGCCCGACAATGTCGATCACTCCCAAACTTCCCAATTACTCGACATTGTCGATAAGGGACCCGTCAAGGCCCGATTCGCCCGACATGGTGAATCTGCCCGGGTCTTGTAAATGCCCTTTCGGGGCTCCAAAAATTCTTGTTTTCGTTTCTACGGTCTTAGAATAATTCAAGGGTCCCAATGTACTTGACCGAATCGAATTCCGACTCCCGGGTCAATTAATTTCCGTTTCAAGTTTCTAAAACCCGTTAATTACAGCTTTTCCAATTTAATTCCAATTTTCGATTCGGTTAAGGATAAATGGTCCGGGGAACGTTTTAACCCACCCGAACACTAAACCCGAGCACCCGAGCACGTGGGCCCTACCCGGCCCAACTTGGCCGTGGGCCCTAGGGCTTAAATGGGGCTCGGCCACCATGGTGGTGGCTGGTCCCAGCTCCGGCCGGCCGGCCACCACCCACGGTGGTCGGAGCTCCTCCCGAGCCTCCGGTCACCGGAAAACGTCATCCTTCCCCTCCAAACACCTCCAAAACGTCTCCAACAATTACCCCAACATCAAAACCACCTTAAACTAATAGTTTTACAAAAAACCTAACTTCCAAAATTTATCGAAACGAGAATCGGTTCGGTGTATACCGTAGAGGAGAATAAGGGGAGTGCACTTTCTCCTAGCCTTGAGATGATCCCATGGTTGGATGAGCGTGAATAGTGCTCCAAACCCTAGCTTTCTCTCTTCTCTTCTTCTCCTTCTCTCCCTTTCTTCTCTCTTCTTTCTCTTTCTAAACAACTAACTCAAATTCCTTTTTTTTTCTTTTTCTAATGTGTGGCCTGCCACATAAGGGCTTCACCACTCATTTCCCCCCCCCCCCCAAAACTAACACCACCACTTGTTGGAAAAGTGGCAAGGTGGGTCCCACACCTTTTGGAAAATATCTACTTGATATTTTCCAATCAGATTCGCGAAAAACAGACGTTTCGGGCCCCGAACGGGCACTTTTCCCAAGAAATTACGAAACTTGGCGGGCTACAAGGAAACGGCTCAACTAAGACCGCTGCGATGACGGCTAAGCTTTTTGGATCCAAAACGGTCCTCGAATGGACCAAAACGTCGCTCGATTGACTTTTCCAGCGAAAAGTCAACATTTCCCAAATTGATCAGAAAGTTGACCTGAGTCCCCCGGAACTCACTTTGGTCGATAACGGGGTCAACTTAAGTCCGGTATGACTCTCGGGGTCCAATTCCGGTTCAATTCAATGTCTGCTCAAAAATTTTAAATTTTCCTTTTTTTCGCGGGTTTGACTGGCGTTGACCGGGAGTGGTTATTACAGTTCAGCTTTTTTTTTTGCCTAAATGGTGGGGCTCTTTTTCGGTTGTCATTGTTTGACAATGTCAGGGTCTGTAATTTTGGAGAGGAGCTCTTTGTAGCCCCTAATATTCATTCTTGCCTTTAAAAGCTGATGTATCATTTGTTTTTATTTAACTTGAATTGATCAGTTTTTATGGGTTTAGAAGTGAAAACATTCATGTCTTACAATCGTAAATAGCCTAAATTGATAGTCGCCTAAATTAATAGTTTTTGTTGTTTTGATTTCTTATGGCATCATCTTAAGACCCATCTTTGGTTAATCTACTGATTTTATTTTGTGATTTTGTTTGTATCTAAATTAAAAGTTTGATTACTCTACCAAGTTTTTAGCGAAATAAAATCCATTTGATAGCTTTAGAAGTAAATTTGATTATGCAGATTTTACTTGAAATAAAGATTAAAATGTCACAACAAGCATCGCGCAACGCGCGATGCACCAACCTAGTATCATATAAATACCACAATCTCTTATAGTAAAGGTTAATTAGTAATTAGGAAATGAAAAAACCAAGAAAGGATATTGTTTAATTTGATTTGGGTGAATTTTTTTATTTGGTTATTATATATATATATAATTAGGATGTAAAATTTATCCTTCAGATATATAAAGGAATAAGGGTGTTTTTATTTTTTATTATCAAAATAGAATAAAGTAAGAAAATGTATTGAGGAGAAAAATATTGTATTAAACATTGTATTATAAATATATTTAAAAAATTAAGGAGAAAACATTGCATTAATACATTTTTAATTTTTTTTGTTTGTTTCTTCTTTCAAAAATTTCTTTATCCGCTCTGATGAGAGGAGAAAATAACTATTTTGGGATAGAGAAAGAGGAGAGAGAATCGAATATACAAAGATATATGGAAGTCAATTCATGTGACAACAATTGAAAAATACTTAATTTTTATAATAAACGTTATCAATCAATATAAAATTTTATAAATATACAAATTATTAAATGAGCAACACAAAATAATATAGTTCTTTTATAATTGTAGTTTATATTTATTTTATATTATATTTAATAATTATCGGCGGAATACCCTGATTTATATTTCTGGTTCCGCCACTGCCAGATGTTAGTTTTTGGTAACAAATGTCGTGTATGGTTTGTTGTAAAATTGCTGATGGTAAGAGGTTTAGTATACGCAAAATGTTTAGTCTTTTTGTGCTAAAGTGATCTGATAGTTTTTACAATTGACTGCGTATCACGGTTAGCACCCAAGAAAAGTGTATAGTCGGGGGTTAGTTATTATGTTTCAAGTTTTTTTTTTGAATAAAGAGAAAATCGAGCCTTGCAATAGAAACAATAGAGTGGGAATTAGAGATGGCAACGGGATGTGTTTTGTGATACCCCTTGTCCCGCTCAGGTCGGGAAATCTCCGACCCATCTTGTTCATACTCATGTAGAATCTGAAAACTACATAGGTGCTTGAGAAACATACTCTAAATCTGATTAGGGCTGGGCATCGGCTTGTACCCGCCCCAAAAGTCCATACCCATTAATCAAATCGTGATTCCCGGGTACCTAAAACCCATAACCATCACCATCACCGGTTACGGGTGGGAAAGCTGATAACAGGCCAGGCTACCTACCGGGCGGTGACGGTTATAACCGGCCCATAAGGCCTAATGGGATTTATGTTGGGCCTTCACAATATAACCCAAAATACAACATTTTTCATACCCATTTTTACAACCCTACAATTGAACTTCACAAACCTGCTATTTTCAACGATTCAACCACAAAAATTCTTAGAACTAATACCTCACATATTCATCGTCTTACAATACAGGTTTCAGGAACCATTTTTCAATTTACAACACAAACAATTCAAGAACAACAAATTCAGTATGACTAAACTGCTATCAACTTATTACAACAAAAAATGCTCAAGCTCACATTTGTTTCTATTTCTCCTCCCTGGCTCCACTATTTATGCTCTCTTCCACGAGCCGTCAAGCTCCACTACTCCTCCACAACGCCTACTAATCTGACAAAGCTAGAGAATAAAAGACGAGAAGGGTGAACCCAAAACCCATATGAAAGTGCATGATACAGGTTACGAGAGTGAAAAAACATACGATTCCCTTGAACTCCATTTGGATTCAAAGAGAATCCATATGAATCGTTATGCAGAAATTGAAATAAAAGAGAAGGATGAATAAATAACTAGAAACAAAAATAGAGAGAACGACTAGGGTTTTTTCCTGTTATTGATGTGGTGTGGTGTGAGTTACTAAGTTAGATGATAAGTTAGTATTTGTAGGGTACGTGGGGTATGTATCATGTTAAATAAGGAATGAGTCACTTAAAGTTATTTGGGCTTTTAAGACATGAGCTACTAAACAAATGAGCTCAATAAAACTCATAAAACAAAGGTTAGTATGTGGGAATTAAAAAAAAAATCAGGCCCTATGAAATAAACAACCGGTCGGACGGTTTTTTCTCGGTTTGGAAGATAAAAAAATCGTACCCAACCCGAAAGCCACTAGTTTGGTAGTTTTGTAACCGTAACCATCGTCGGTGACACCAGTCACGATGATTCCGGTGATGGGGACGGTCGGGTACGATCGATTTACGATGACGAACGAATATTTGCTCAGCCCTAAATCTGATAGTGGAATGGTCTCACTTACACATTCATTTCAAATAAACTGTGCCGAGAAGTCATCAAGTTTATTATCATTTTAGAACACAAAAATAAAATTTTCATTTGTTTGGCCCTGGTTATCTTTAATTTTTACGTTATTTTTATAACTTTAAACGTAATCAATATTATTAGATGTCGGCCATAAGGATATACCGAAGTAGTGCATGGATACTAGTCTTTTGTCATTCTCATACACGGGATGAACAAGCCGCCCTGATAATCCAACCTCGACTTTTGCTAATCGAGTTTTACAGTATTGTATGACAACCTTAAAAGGGGAGAGATAACTCATATTCCTGATGATCAGGTTCACCACAGCCTTACACTCGTTTCTGATTTGGGATCTTTGAACAAGTCTTTGCTCCAACCATCTTACAGCAGCTCCAACGGGTCATTGCTGGAGGTCGTGTCAGGCGTAGACACGGCCCTGACACGACGCGCTGGCACGGCTCGTCGTGTCAAGGGGTCGTGTCAGGGCTTTCGTGTCAGCGGGTCGTGGCTGGTTCCAGCAACGACGCGTCTTGTCGTGCCAGGCGCCAACGGCTAGTCGGTTGGCCAGTCACGACCCGCCACGTGTCGACGCCTACTCCAATAAAACCCTATATTTGTGTATAAATACAGATCCACCCCAAGCCAAATTTTACCCTCTCTTCACTTGTTTCAAGCTCTCATTCCTCCATTCCTCATCAAATTCTCTCCAAAAAAAATTCCTACACTCGCAATGGACGAGAATCGAGCCCTCCAATCCATATCTGATTCATTGAATGATGAAGACGCCGATTCTCAACACACCGAATAGGACTTCATGGCCAATTACTCGTCGTTTTCCCAACTCCTCCAATCGGGCTACTCAATGTCGCTTCCTCCATACACCCCGCCCACCCAATGGCAAGAGTCGCAAGTGCAACCTTCCCAATTCGTTTCGGCCACTCAACCTTGTCAATCCGCTCCGACGCAATCGAGGAGGAGGAAGGGGAAGGCGGCTGCATCTTCATCGCGCCCGAGAGCACCTCCGCGGCCGAAGTGGTCTAGCGGGGATGAGGTACGATTGGCACGTGCGTGGCTGAACAATTCGCTCGACCCCATCAACGGGAAGAACCAGAAGAATGACCAGTACTGGCAAAAGGTACATGTCGAGTACGAGGCGGTCAGACCGGCAGAGGACCCACCTCGGGCGTGGATGGCTTGCAAGGACCATTGGCATAAGGTTAAAGGCTCAATCAGCAAGTTCCAGGAGAAGTACACCAGCTTTGAGAATGCGCTGACAACCGGGGGGAACGAGGTTGACGTCCTGGCAAGCGCTGAACAGGCGTACCTGGATGAGGAAGGGCACGTGTTCAAATTCAAGCATATGTGGCAGATCGTGAGGGGGCAACCGAAGTTTTCGACCAAAAAGGTTCCAGAATGTGACATCCCCGACCTCGACCTCAACCTCGATGCCAAAAGTGAAGGAAGCAAGCAGACAAGGATGGACGAGTCTCGCACTTCTGGAGATGGGTTCGACCACGAGTTGAACTCGTTTGCAACCGAGGAGCTTCCGATCGGCCAGAAGAGAGCCAAGGCCAAGGCTCGAGGCAAATGCCAAGCCTCGAGGCAAATGGACCCCCTACCCCAGTCGGCGGCAGTGCTACCTCCCGAGAAAATGTAGTTCCTCGACTCCCTTGTCGATAAGAAACAGAACCTCGTCGATAGCAGAAGGATGATGCAGAAGGAGGTCATGGAAACCTTGAACGAAGTTCTTCGCCAAGACACCACCAACATGGGCGCGGATGAAAAGGCGGCTCGTGCCTCTCTCCTTCAAAGCCTCGGGAAGCGTTTGGAGTTCTTGGGTTAGGCAAGGCTTCAATTTAGTTTTAGTTTTTAATCTATGTAATAAAAATTTTAATCTAGTTGTTTTCTTATGTACTTTGTGTTTTATTTAAATTTTAAAAAAAATTATCGGTTTCTCGGGGCCACGGTGGGCGTGCCGGGTTACTATTTGAAAATAGTAACCCTAGGATCGTGGCAGCCACGCCGACCCCTCCCCCTCCCCCTCCCCATCCCCCTCCCCCTCCTATAAATACCCATCCCCCCCCCCCCCCCCTCAATTTCTCACACCTCTCAAACTCTCTCTCTCTCTCTCTCTCTCTCTCTCTCAAATTCTCTCATTTTCTCTCAAGTCGATATGGCGGGTCCATCTAATTGGGCAACCGGGCCTCTTTGGTCCCCAGAGGAGGAAATGCATTTGGTGATGAATTGGCTCACCTTTTACGAGCACGGGGGCCAGCATTGGCGTGTATTGTACCTTGCTTACGTTGAAACTGGGAACGATAAGTGGCCACAATGGACGGAGAAGCAAGTCAAGGACCACTTCCAAAAGATGAGCAAGAAGTGCAGGTTGTTTGATGAAATCTACCAGGGCAAATTGGCCGACCCTAGGAAAGGGGCAACGGATGACGAAATATATGCCGCGGCCATTGCTGATTATGAAGGCTGACACGGGCAGTGGACAAAACGTCTTGTGTGGGAGATGCTCAAAGACGATGTGAGGTGGCGTTTACATATTAGGACCATTAGGAATTATTTTAACTATCTTATTTTAATAACTTTGTTTTAAATTATCTAAATATGCACTAGGTTTTAAATATTATGTAATGTGTTTGCGGGTTTAAATAAAAGTAGTATTTAAATGTGGGGTGCTTTTTTAATTACTGAAATTGTGTAGACATTGTTCCTGACACTACCATTGGAGGAGCAGTGTCAGGAAGCAGTGTCAAGAAGGAAAAAAAACACTCCCTGACACTGCTCCTTGACACTGCGCAGTGTCTAACCATTGTAGATGCTCTTAGTGCATCTTTAATGGTGCATGCCTCTACTAGATAATACTGATGCCTACAGGGCCACTATGTGTCTGTCCCTGGTCTTATAGCCCGCCTACTACCTTCCCTTAATAACCCCTAAGCTGGTCGAATATTTTTACATATGAAACTTTGATTGGTCCTCTCTAACGCTTTCAGCGCAGAAGTGGTAGGAAAATATCGATCTTTCAGAACCCGTGTGACCAGACTAGCCTCATCTGTCACCAACTTCCAAAGCTACTAGCCCAAAATTGTTAGATTCCGAAAACTTGGACCTCCAATTTCCTTCAAATGATACATCACCGACCAGGATTGCCAAATAATTGAGCGATCATTGTCCTAATGTTTGCCACCAGAATCTCACTACCATGTCTCGAGGGAGTCTCGTCACGCTCATAATATAAGTAGGATAGTTTTTTTTACGGAAGTGTGTATATTCATTAACTCAAATCATGAGCCAGGAGTCCTGGAATGGGATTTGACAATACATCATAACTCAAATCTAACAATATACATGCAAGGACATGTTTAGACAGCGTGTAAGCAACTTGGTTCGCCTCATGACGAATATGGCTAACTTTACAACCTGGTAACATTCTCAACAGATGCTTACAATCATCAACTAAACCTTCAAACGGAGTCAAAAAAGATTCCGGACTGTTTATGGCAAGAACAACACCTAAACAGTCTGTCTCCAAATCAACGTTCTCCCAACTCAGTTGGTCAAACCAAAGTAGTATTTCCCTTACCACCATGATCTATATCATCTCCGGGTTGCTCACATCAGGAAATGAGAAACATCAAACCTGAAGCATAGCTCCTGCTGAATCTCTGATAACAACTCTTGCCCCTCCCCCAAAACTTGCCAACATTGATCCTCCATGTTTGCCTTTGTCCTACCCATCATCGGCTTTACCCAGATACGGACCGCCTTGCAACTGAAGCTCTACTAGTTTGAAACACCTACTGCGCCTCTTCCCAACTTTTCTGGTGAGCCATAGTAACCTGGAACAACACTTCGCCTGAGATCAATTTACTATCCCAAACTCTCAAGTTTCTCGCTCGCCATAACTTCCAACATCTGATTGCAATCTGCGCGGCTAGAACTTTGCCTCCATAGCCCTGACAAAGCTCTAACCACGACCGGAAAGACGCTTGTGAGCTACTCGGAACTCCCGGCATCCGCCCCCACATCTTCTGAGCGATACAACAATTTAGAGCATCTTCAATGGTGCTGACAATAGTAGTGTCAAGGAGCAGTGTCAGGAAGTGTTTTTTTGTTTCCTGACACTGCTCCTCCAATTGTCAGTGTCAAAGAGCCATGGTAGGAAGTATTTTTGGAGCAAAATGGCTTCTTAACACGACTTGGCGTCGTTGCAGGATTCTGCAACGACGGGCTGGCACGCCCCCTTGACACGCCAGTTTGACACGACGAGCCGTGCCAGCGAGTTGTGTCAGGGCCTCCAACGACCCCCTGACACGACCCGTTGGAGTTGTTCTTAGAAGCACATGTTCCACTTATTCAGGCTCCCCACACACTCCACAACCCGCCTGAACCTGAACTCGCCAAAAACGAATGTTCTCCAAAGTCGGAAGTGCTCCGGACACCCCTCCCCAATTAAGATGCATTACCTTCGGCGGAACCCTTAGCGACCAAACCCATTTCAGGAACAACTCTCTAACTCCCGAATTCCATCGTCCATCATTTACATGAAGCTCCCTGTACACCGACCAGACCGAGTAAAAACCCGATCTCGTGTTACATAAGTGGGATAGTTGATCCCCTTATGTATACATACCCTTGGACCACAACACCATCAAACCTCCCCTATGACCATCAAACCTCCCACCATTCCGAACGTCCCTTTAAGATACTCTATCGTAGCCTGCTTGCCCAATTTCCGACAATTCCACGCCATTAAAGCAAAGATGGCGAGGTTAAGGGACGATGTCTACGCTGGCTCTCAATTTAAGCGCCCATTTGGGACCTCGCGCGCTGAATCGTGAGTTTCTCTTTTGTTTGGTTGATTACGGTTTAGTACATCGCCTGAGTTTGATTCTTTCGGTGATTTTGATAAATTGCATGCGTAATGAGTTTGATGATGCTTTTGGGTGGTGCACGTTTCTGAAACTTGAGTGGGTTTTGTTCGTAACTTTTTGAAAATTTTGATCCTCCAATTATAAGGCTCAAGCTCTCCCAATCTATTCAGGATTTAGGTCATGCTTACAAGTGTAAGTACAGATACAGTATAGGGTCCAATGGAAATTTGAGGTTTGGCTGAAATGTTAAGTTCCTGATAAATAGCACCTGATGATCAAAAAAATTAAAAGTTACTTCAAAGAAGTGAAGGATATGTTCTATGATCAAAACGAAAAATATGATACGTTCCTTAAGGTCATGAAAGGATATGCCTTTCGGCAACCACAATATTCTATTTGATAGTAAAAGCCCACTTTTTTTTTTATTGATATACATCTTGGGTCGTCCACCCATGAGCTTTAGCCTCTGGGTTGGAATATGGTTTTAACATGGTATGCGAGTATAGTTGATTTAGATATATGGGCATTGACCATGTGGCCATTTTTCGTCACCTCCATGATCTAGAGATGCGTCGCATGTTATGTAGTCCATGTGTAATAGAAATATATGAACTACATATATAGGCATAGACATTTTCAACTAGAAGGTTGACCTTTTAGTTGTGGAGACCAACCCGATACATGTAGCTCGATTGAAAATTCTACATGGTATTAGAAGTTTGTTTGGTCTCTTTGGCTTGAACCACTCTCTACCATCTTGGGCCTTCACCCATCTGTAGCCATATGTGTTGATGTAGCCTGCATGTGAAGAGGGGCCTCCGCCCATCAACTTGAGCTTTGGATTGAATCCGGCTTTAACAAATTTAGCTTCATTTGTATCTGTTATTTCAGATACACCTACTTTCACTTCTTTGTTCGTTTTTTTTTTCATTTTTTATTTATTCTCTCTGTAATGTATAATTGTGAGTTGGAGGAAACCTGTGGAGCAGTTCAGATACATGAATCTTGATGTTCATTTTCAATCTCACTTACACGTGAACTTCTGGTTCATGGTTTTATCATTTGCTGCTCTTATTTTGAGCCTGCAAAGAAAATTTACGAGAGCCTTGTATGAGATGGTGTCAATGCAACAGCTCTAGCACATATTGAGGTAAGTAGTTTTTGAATTATGCAGTGGACATGGTATGCGAGTATAGCTTTATAAATGTGTGGTATAATGTTGGTATGTTCTACCTTGATGGCATAATGTTGCCTGAGTTATTCCGCAGATAAGCTTTATAAATGTGTGGTATCATGAACAACTTTTGTTTAACTTGATAAAAATGGGTAAATATTGTTCGATGTCCATTTTGAGTACCTTGGACAGTTTATGATTGTTCAATTAATTTCTAGATGATCATTATTATTTTATATAATTGTTTGGTTGGATTGAATAATGTAAACAGATGGATATTTTGTAACTTGTAGATGATGTTTGGCATTCTTAGAAAAGAATTCATTCTATTCATGTCTCTGCATTTTTATTATATTGGTTTATGTTTTTCTGTTACTGCAGTATATTCGCTTTCTTAGAGGGATTGAAGGAGATGAATCAGCTCGGAAATAACTTCCTTGCCGCTCGCAAGTCCCCAAACTGCACATATCATGTTTATGTTGCTTATGCAATGATAGCCTTTTGTCTTGACAAGGATCCAAAGGTTTTATTTTTTCTTGATTTTGGGGGTTTATATATCTCTTTCTCTGCAAGTTTGTGCCCTCAAAACCCAAATGTTACTACGATGTGAGGTCAGAGATACGGAACAGAGCGAGCATATTTGGGCGGTCAGAGATGATATCCTCGAGCATACATCTTGAGATCAACTTCCCACACGATGTGAGGACAGAGATATGCGTTTTATGCAGTCTCCTTTGCTGGTCTTGGCTATCTTGCCTGGTACATGTCAGGAAAAATCAGGGTATTTGATTGCAGGGGACATGTTGCCAAGCTAGGTATCATTTTTCTGCCTTAACTCATTGCTGCTTTTGTAGGAGTTTCTCGAGTTGATGACTGTTGTCATTACTCATTGCTGCTTTAGTAGGAGTTTCTCGAGTTGATGACTATTGACATCACTGGCAAGATGTACTTGCTGGTGGTCTACATGGTCTGTTCATCAAAGATTTGATGTTGACATTCTAAAATTGCTACTTCTCAAGAAGCTATACTACTTATTCCTCTACCTTTATTTTTGAAGGGCTAACAGTTGTTTCGTTTCTTACTCGGTACAAAGAGGAAGGAAATTAAGGGTATGAAAATTTGGATTTTTTTACTTATTATTCCATCAATCTAAATTGTAAGGGTAAAATCCTCGTTTGAAACAAATTGCAACAAAAAAACAAGTTCAAAGTGTTTTTTTTTGCAATTATCAAAGCAAATTGCTATAATCTGCAAAAAAAAAAAAACAATACCTCTTGCTATTTTTTTTTGCAATTATTCCTTTTTATTTTTATCACTAATGTTGTGTTCTTTTGCAAGGAGGGAGAAGAATTTTGTGTATAGCCACTTGCATCCAACTGGTAGAGCATAACCCAAAGCCTGTAGGAATTGTATTCGGAGGAACTATCGAAACGAGAGATTATTTGTCGACAAAGATTTTTCTAAGATCACAATTCTCCATCATGCAGCTGACAAAACATACAAACCTGGTTTTCTCTTCCCAGACCAGGTATCATCATAGTAACCAAAAATAAATTATCATCAATATATCCTTTATCCACTCTTTTACTTAGTTCTTGAGCCGTTTATAGTTTATATCTTGCTGTGATGTGAATTTACTCAATTAGTGATAATCTGAAAACACTTCCATTCATCAGCCTATATGTCTTTGTACTACATGACAAAATAAGGGTTAATTGCACATAATTACCTTTATGAATTGGCAACAAACACATGAATCATGGTAAATTTTTACCCACGCATGACTACCCCTATGAGTTTTCACGTATCACCATCGTATAAAATAGACAAAAGCCATCAATTTATTTGATTTTTTAGCCGCATGCCTTGTACGTGAATTCAAAACTTCAGAATATCCCAATATTACTACGCATTTTCATGTTTTACTCTTTTGACTTCAAATTGATCCCATGCTCGAATTCATCCATGGAATCTTATTGAAATCGGAAGAGTAAGGGATGAGAATGGGTAGTTATGAGATATTTTACTAACTCACATGACGAAAAAAACCAATAAATTTGATGGTTTCTGTCTAATTTTACAACAGTGACACGCGAAAATTCATAAGTAGCCATTTGTATGTGAAAACTTTATTATGAGTTCATGTATTTTTGTGCAACTCATAAATGTAGTTATATGCAACTAACCAGAAAAACGAATTGGCTGATTTATAAGATCCAGGGATTGGGTGGTGAAGCAGCTAACAAAGTGCAAGGATCCTTTAAGCAAAGGGAGAAACTTTTCACTGACCAAAGACGCAGAGTAAATAATTGGGGTAACGTTATTCATACCCCCTCGACAACTTTTGATTTATAAAAACACACCCTCACCTTCATAATCTACAAAAACACAACAAAGCCGTTAGTTTTGTTTCAAAAACCCACCGTAATATTTCTCAATAACTAACCGTAAACGCCCTTATTTCGCAAAAACTTACGGTGTGTTTTCGAGAACAAAAGGTGACTGTTTTTTTAAAATCAAAGTTGACCAAGGGTGTGTTATTAAAGCTACTTCTAAATAATATCTCTAAGCGTCCTGAATCTTGAAAATATAAGGAGGGTCTTTCTTTTTTTATTTGGTTACCTAACATTTTGCAGATTGATTTGAAAACAGTTTCGAATTGGGAAGATTCACCTGACTCAAACTAACATTCTGTTTTATTTTTCTTTTGTTTGAAAGCAATGGGATTAAGTCCATGTTCCCAATCCAGGGCGATGACCTTTAATACCATTCTTGATGTCTGATTTGGTTGGGCGAGCTCGAACTGGCCGGGTATGATTTTCAACCATAAAACGTTGATTTTTTTTTCATTTGAAAGTGTAAGACCATTTCTGAAAGTAATTAGGCTTTTCTATAATGGTTGAGCTCATCTTATTGTTATTATTTGTTGCTATCAGGTTAAGACACTGGTTTTTATGTTTCCTATTGTGGAGTCTTTGATAAGTGGGTCTGGGACACATGAAAATGTAAAAGTAAACCTACTCTGCCAATAGTTTTATTTATTTGATATTTTCTGCCTTTATAAGTAAACCAAACATTGTTAACTTTGTATGGATTCAGTTTTGTGTACTCTTCTGCTCACATTTTGCTTAGGATCACTTTGAGACGGGTAATCTCAACTATGACTTAAAAGTAATTGGTCACACTACTAATTTCTTAATCCACCTTTCATAATGCTAATTCACTATCCTTTTAATTTGAAGCGGATGTACAGTCTTGTACAGTGGTTCTATCTGAAGATTTTGATTTAAGAAATGGTTTTTTCAACCTGACAACTCAATTCTGCAGCTAGGCAGTCCTTAAGATATGGACATAATAATTGAGTATGATTTCTCCAAGTTAAATCATTGTATGTTCAACAAACTTACTTATAAGATGTATAAAGATCTGGAAATCTTGATAATTATTATTTTGTCGAATAAGCCGTTACAGGTAGCATCGCGCAACGCACGGTGCATCCACCTAGTTTTAAAAAACAACAATATTACCTCTTCAACCTAAATCTTTATCTTTTTTTATTTTATTTGTGTTGTGCCTTATTTGAGATTGAAATTGCAGATTCTGAGTGCTTACCTCGTGGTTCATCAAGGATTATGAATCATACGAGCTTTAAGGACTGCCTTATTTGAGATTGAAATTGCAGATTCTGAGTGCTTACCTCGTGGTTCATCAAGGATTATGAATCATACGAGCTTTAACATGTTCAGTATCTGCTTAATTTTGGTAACAGGTTGTTGAACATTTCCAAATCCAATGCAATTTGTAGTAGGAGTTGCAATCTAATTACAATCTGGATGCCTTTGAATTTCATGTGGAGATGTCGAATCATACACATAAATTATCTGTTTGCCTACATATTGTGCTTAGTTTGAGACAATATATATTTGTGTTGTAGCCTGATTGTTATGATCTGAGATTCGTTTTGCTATGGAGGTTTAGGTGAATTTGTATCGTTTTTTGATTTGTGTCCCAGTTCACTGATAAAAGGTTTGTTGTTTGTCTTCTGAGATTCGTTTTGCTATGGAGGTTTGGGTATTTTTATCGTTACGAAAGAATGTAGTTTCTTTTGTTTTAGTTTTGTTCAGGCCTCTTCCAATGTTTGCATGGTTGTCTTTGTACTTTTAAGGGTGAGGCTGCCAAATTAGAAGTGTTGATCTCCTGTTTTAAGTGACTGTCCTGGTTGTGCTCTTCAAAATCCTTTAGCTCTGCCTTCTTTTTCAGGGTGTTTATTGTGTGTGGTGATTTAAGTGTAGGCCTTGATTTTACGGTGTGTAATTGCTGCTGCAGTTAGTTATTATCTTGGGATGAGTATCTACCGATTTCTCTGATGAAGATGGTTTTCAGCAGTTCTAATTGGCTCCCCATTTGTGTTTAATCATGTAGGATGTGTTTTTACTTCTTTCTTTATATGGAGCCTCTGGTTGGATGTATTTGACCACTGGCTATAAAGCTTCATGCTCCCTTTTACTTCCGTTTCTTTTTCCTTTTGTACACTTACTTAAGCCTTTCATTCTCGCCCTTTAACCCATGACTGTAGTTGGAAGTTTACAATACATGGAAGAACATGTGACCAAGGTGAAGCCCCAGACATCTTTGAATTTGTCGGGCTGCTCAAGTTCATTGTCTTTGAATTTGCCGGGTTACTTGATTGCCCAAAAGGTAATCTAGTTGCTGAAAGTAAACCAGCTTTTCTCAAACACATGGGACATGCACGGGAAATGGCATCGTCTTGATGCACCAAGTCTTGATGTCTATGGTTCAAGAGGACTTAACATGAGTCAGGTTGGTGGATCTGATACTCTTAGGAATAACTCAAAAATCAAGGCGAAAGAGAATGGTGCTAGCCCGTAACCGCGAGCTTATGCCTAATATGTGAATGCTATTGATGAGGGTACTGTCTTTGCAGTGTCTAAGGCCAAGGTTTTTCCCATACGATAATTCACAAAATGAAGGGTGCGTATTTATCTTGCTACACCTATTTTTTCCTTATGAATCCAAGTTGAATGATTGATATCAAGTTACCAACTTTGAACCATCATCTCTTATTTTCCATTTCTTGTGACTGTAGATGCCACCGCCAAGGTCTAATGCCGAAAATGTTGATTGTTTTCATTAACGGACACATGTTTACACGTGATGCTTATTTAAAAATAACAATTAATATCAGCTGTTTTTGAATTGATGCTACTGGGGCTCCCAGAATTAGAAAGTGAGTTTTTTGTCTTCAATTTGCTGTTCTAGGAATATTTTTATGCTTTTGTTTACATGTGAGATTCTGCTTCCACATTGCAATTTGGAAGTTCTCTCTTTCTTATGAATTAGAGAGCAATTACACCTTATGGTTAGAAGGCACTGAGATAACTGGCTTTTATTTCATTCAACAATCAGCACTGCTTACATTAAGAGCTGAACGTAAGTCCCCTTACATGCTTATTTTGACTAATACATGATGCAATTCTTACAGTTTTTAGCCAGAATTAGAAAGTGAGTTTTTTGTCTTCAATTTGCTGTTCTAGGAATATTTTTATGCTTTTGTTTACATGTGAGATTCTGCTTCCACATTGCAATTTGGAAGTTCTCTCTTTCTTATGAATTAGAGAGCAATTACACCTTATGGTTAGAAGGCACTGAGATAACTGGCTTTTATTTCATTCAACAATCAGCACTGCTTACATTAAGAGCTGAACGTAAGTCCCCTTACATGCTTATTTTGACTAATACATGATGCAATTCTTACAGTTTTTAGGCAGTAACAAAACATTATCCTACTACAGTTATATTTTTTCTTTAGTTTGGATCATTAACTTGCTCACACACATTAATACATTGACTCGAGACATTGTAATGATCTATGATTCTTTTCATATTCAGCAGTGGTCTGTGATCACCTGATATTTTGCTCATTTTTCTTTCAGACTCAAAGCTTTAACTGTGTCTCTAAAAGCACTCAAGTTGGCTGGTATTCATGGAATTGCAGCAGAGGTTTGGGGTGTTTTATGAAGATCTTTTCTGATCGATAGCTAAGTCGGTAAGTAATTTTTGTTTCAATTTGGTAGTAAGTAGTTTTTGTTTCAATTTGGTCTTTATAAGCTTATTTAATTCCTTCCGTTCAGATTGTATGGATGAATTTTTGTCGTATCCATGCTTGCTTGAATACCTCTGCAAGTTCAGGCGAGCCATTCAAGGAGAAGTTCGCAAAAGACTACGATTTCATACTGGGAAACAGTGGAATTGCATTTCTTATTAATGGTATGATTTCTCTAATTCCAATTCCCTTTTTTAAGCAATTGGTTCTATTTTAGGGATTTTTGAAGTATAGATGTATGCATGTGTTTTGTGTTGATTAGCGCGTGGAGAAGCCCAAAGCTTCGAAGATGATGTTACCTGGTTCCAATAGGAGAATCCACTCTGTGCATCGTCATTCAGGGTTGGTATATCCCTTCCTCCCTTCCCATTTGCATGTAGTCATCCCTCTCTTTGAAAGGGAGTTATTTGAGAGCTTTGCTCAATTTTTTGCCTTTAGAGTAATGACCTACTGGATTTTGCACTTAAGTGGTATCAAATGTGGGATTTGGTGGGAGTTCGTTGTTGCATTGCCTGTTTTCCCATGACGTTTTTTACCTGCGTGTTATGCAGCTTTCTTGGTTCTGACGTGAGTTGGAAGGATAACCCGTCATAACTTCTTTCTCGGTTTATAAATCGTGCGTGTTTGTTGATTAGGAATGTTAGGTAGCAAGGGAGAATCGTGTATGATCAATGTTTTGTGTGTTTGGTACAAGTATTTATGGGATAAATATAGATAAAGATTTGGTCAGGGAATCATTCTAATTTATTTGGTGATGTATATGAATGGGTAAGTGGTTTTGTGTAATCAATAAAGCTTTGGCCAGGGAATTATATACGGTGGTATTAGGTTATGTCGTTCATGTTGAAATGCATTTTCAATGTCAGATTGCACATGTTATTAAGCAATAAGTTTACTTAACAATAGTTTCAGCTTTGCTCAGGGAATTATGTATGGTGGTTTTAGGTTATGTCATTCGTGTTGAAATGCATTTTTAATGTCAGATTGCACATGTTATAAAGCAATATGATTACATAACAATAGTTTCAGCCATTGAGTTCCTGATGTCTGACTTACTCATCTAGCATTTGATTGCCTAATGAACTGTATTCTAAAATTGAGATTTCTTTATTGCTATTAAGAAGGGAAGAGTATTCCATGCATGCTATGCATTCGATGTTGTGATTTCCTATTTGAGGGTAATCCGTAATGTTCTGATGTTTTTTAGGTGGAATATTTATGGAGAATGTCCCTTCTCGTCAAAAATAGATCGATGCTTAGATGTGGGCTCGTGTATTTATCTTAATCTATCGCTAAAAAGTTATTTTGTTTATCTGCTGACGAATCGTTCGTGGGTTTACAAGCTTTTGGCGGCTAGAAGGCCCGAGGTCTGTGATCGCTTGCTTCGTGCTCTTCTTCCATATGCGAATCTTCCTTGGTGAACTACGATTCAGGCTCGCATCGGTAATAGCTTTGCTAGGTTCAATAGGTGTGTATGATTCAGAGTTGTACACCTAGGTTCAATAGGTGTGTATGGTTCAGAGTTGTTTTCAAGTGCTCTCTTTTTTGTTCCGTATTACATTTTTAAATTATGTACCGATAAAAAAACTATATATTTAGCATCACAATATTATCAAGTGCTCTCTTTTTTGTCCGTATTACATCTTAAAATTATGTACCGATAAAAAACTATTTAGCATCACGATATTATTTCAATTTTTAGGTGTTACATTAAAGACAACGAGTTGATTTCCATCAAAAAAAATAAAAGTGTAGATGTTTTTTAGTAGAAAAAGAGACATGTTACTTGTAGATGACAATAGCCAAACCCAAAAACAGCTCTTCTTGCAAAGCTTAAGCCACATCACCCTAAAACAGTAAGCTCTTGTTGCAAAGCCACATCATCCTAAAACAGTAAGTGTAGCTAATAGTCTGAAAGAAGAATTCTCAAGTACTTAAACCTGTCTCAAGCAGATACCTACCTTAACTTTCAACAACAAAAAAACAAGATATGTAGTCCATTTCTCCTTTACTCCAGCTTCTCTCTCTTCTCCTACTGTTCCTGCTGCTCGTCTTCCACCTTCAACATTGCACACAGTCGGTTGAACTGTAACTCTGGGATTCCGTAGTCTATGAACACTTTCCTCCATCTCTCTGTGTCTTGAATTCTTCTTTTCAACTTTCTCAGTATACTCTTACTTTCTTCATCCAGACCTTTTGTGTTCTCTGCTTCACTGATCCACTCCATTTCAGCCTCAGTTGGGTCCTGACCTTTGAGGTCCACTTCTTCATCAGCTTCTTATCATCACCGGTGAACGTGTAGCCATCTCCCCTCCAACTCGTGCGAATACGCCTTTCCAACACAAAAAACCTCATGGGCTCTGGTATCATGGTCGAAATCACCAAGCACCCATTTTTTGCCTGCATATAATCATGGATAGCTGGATCGTAGTGACACAGGTTTCTTAAAACTTCAATCACATTCTGTCTTTGTATTACTCTTCCCTCTATACCTGCCTCTCCAATACCATCGCGATTGTAGCTACAATTGAAGCCCAAGGTTGTCTGGGTCCGATTCTCCCCCGTTCCTCTGCTGTCCGGACATCCATTGGTTCGTTCTTTCCTTCCTTCATCGCGTACCATCTTTCGACAACCCCATTCATCCCCTTTGCAAATGCAACAAAGTAATAGTCCTTTGTTCGCAGCCTTACCATCAGAAAATATGTCGAATCGAGCATCACCTTCACGTCCACAAAGGTATCAGCCATATTCCCCACAAGCTTGATTTGGGTTCCCTCCAGGACATTTGAATTGTGGTCAACAAAATAATTCCTTAAGACAGCGATGAAATTGCGGTAGCTGAAACGCCGCCCATACAACTTCACAGGCATGATACAAACCACTCTAGTTGGTATATCCATGTTGGACCTTCAAATACAAAATCATGTTATAAATAACTCATACAAGAAATAACAGAGCATCTCAGGTAAGGGGAATAAACTAACCCCACTGAGAAATATTTACACAAAATCTAGTAAAATAACAAGCTAGAAACATTTTTTTTGAAACTGTCAAACAAGAGGGTTATAATTTGTAAAAGGTGCTATTGAAGGTGCTTTTTAAAATGGTTTTGAAACAAATTTATTAGACAACGTGCAACAAAAAAGACGGGTTCATGACACATTTCTACATACAATTATAAAAGTAGAAATGCACAAATCATGTCAATCGTCCAAATGTTCAAATCCTTTAATTTCGAGAGTAATAAATTTAAGAGATACGAAAATTTATATTTTATTATTATTTTAAATGTATACCCAGTAAAAAAGATAGACAAAAACACCAAAAATAATGATATTATCCTTGAAATATAAATTTAAAGATTATAAATAAAAAAACAAATACTCTAGATTTTCAAATTATAGCAAAAGACTATAAGTACAATTTCTTGTTTGTAGTTTTTCCCAACATTGAAACAACACTAAAAGAGGAGCAGTCTGTAAAAAAAAACTCTAGAGAGCTTTTTGCAATTACCCCATTTAAAGATTTACTTTTTACAATTACAAGTTTGTCATTTTTATGATGATTATCAATAAACAAAAAAGTGTCCAGACTTGAATTTTTATTGAATTATATAAATATTTCAAAATAACAATTTTATCCTCTAAAACTTAAGTTTCAAAAGTAATAACTAAAATGCCTCAAAAAAAAAAAACTTAAGGGTCATATCGAAATAAACTTAGATAAAGTACAACAAAGCACAATTTGTACAACTATTAAAAAAAGGTTTGAAGTTGTTTAAAATGTAAACTCATTATACTATTATAAAAAAAAAACTCATTATACTCTGTTTTTTGCAATCATCCCATTCAAGGTTTTTTTTTTTGAAATATACAAATTTTAATTTCGATACATCATAAGTTCATAACTATTACAAAAAAAAGGAAGCAAAATATAACAGATCAAAACTCGGGGGCGCACGATAGTAAAAGACAAAAAATTGCAGACGCGTGTAAGCGTTGATATTGTAAGCGTTGATATGGGTCCAAACGGGTCTCTAACCAACAGATCCGAAACCGCGAAAATGATCGGAAATGTGAAGGAGGTTAGGATCTCACCGTCGAGAAGCTGGCAGGGCCGGCTCAAGCTTTAAGCGAGTTAAGCAACCGCTTAAGGCCTCAGATCGGAAAAGGCCCCATAAAATTAAATAAGAAAGCGTTTACGACATCAGATGAAAAAATGCCCTATAAAATTAAAGATATGTTACTATTTGATGAAACATAATCAAGTGAAAGTGTTACACTTATAATTTTGAAATCAAATTTTAATACAAGTTGGGTAGAATTTTGATCTCGATTAAAATTTGTTTTTCAAATAAAACGTTTTTTTTTTTCAGATGGAAGACAATATTTTCTTGATGATTGAACATTCTAAGAACTATATAGATCTTTATTTCGCAATGAAAAACTATCTTTAACGAAACAAAACATGCAAGTTCAGTTTATCAGTGATCAATGAATTAAAATCATGGATAAAAAACAATAGACCAACCCAAAGAAAGGAAGTGTGGATATTTATATAAATACACTAGTATTTTTTAAAGGAATGATAATTAATTTAGCAACTTCATTACGGAAATGCTCAAACTAACATAGTTTGGAAAAAGTAAGCCGTCAAAATTGAAAACAAAATGTGATATTGGATATAGATGTTTGATCACAACAGCAAAAAAAAAAATGTGATGCAAACATGTGAGAAATCCATTAAGTGTTGATTTGATATTCCTTATTTCTCTAAATATTTTGTAAACCAATTTATTTAACATTCAAATAATGAAACTATGCATCCAAAGACGAATCTTAAATGATATCAATATTGTCTTATTATAAGGGAAACATGACATGTATTAATATCTGGTGCTAGAATGTCTTGGATTTGTACTAAAATGTTTAGTGAAAAAATAAGATCATTTATCGAACAATAATCCATGAGGTTCATAGATTAGAAGCATAAGCCTCATTGAGTTCAAAAATATTGAAATTTAGAAGTACTAATGTACACTATGAACTATGAAAGTATTATAGGAACCGAGAGTAATTTGACCAAAATACAAGTCAAAAGAAAGAGAAATTATTCAAAAATATTGCAATAAGAAGAGGTATTGCGAAAGTTTTATTTCATGATTAAACAAGATAATAAATAAAGTTGGATTTATATACCTATCATATATACTTGTATTGTCCAAACTCCTGGGAAATGATTCACTCATATGAGATGAAGATGCTCAACAGAGAGGAAAAACCAAAGGTCACAAACATGAATGAATATTTGTTTATGATTTCTTAGTCTTGAGTTTTTTTATAAACTTTGTTAACATTTAGAAAACAATAACAGTTAAATGAACTTGGACATATATCCTAAGATAATCTAAATAATGTGTTGGACTTGTCCTATCTTGTTGTTATCGGTTAATCGATGAGTTTCGATACCGAATGTCGTTGGCTTCTTGAAAATTCTCAGCTATCTATTATCTTGCGTCGTTAGTGTCGGTTATGACTTTTCTTATTTTCGTTTATATTTTATTGATCTTAGTTAGAACTTATATTTAGTATTTAGAAAAGATTTTAAGTGTGGAAGTTTCTAGAACTTGATGATAAAGTGAGTCATAGACAACGTCACATATAAGCTAACATAATTTGATGTAACTATATAGAATTATCTTGAACCTATTATATTTAAACTTGCCATGAATGTATCTTATTTATAGATAAATGTGAATCCGTAAAGTTTTAAACTCTTGTATAGAATTCTAGACGGTAAATCTTATTCATGGAGGTTCTCTTGTTAGAAACTAATATCTATCATCCATTTTGAATTTTGAGTGTTATAAGTAGATGTTGAAGCTCATTTTTTAAATATCATCTAGTATAATCTTTCTATATGAACAATTTTACTTATTTTTCTATTATATTCTTTCATAAGGAAAAAAGACATCGATCAAATTTTCGCTTTAGGCCCCAATAATGATTGGGCCGGCCCTAGAAGCTGGTGGAAGTGAGCGGCGGAGTGGAAGAAACAAGCCTACAGAACCACACCCATGTGAGAGAGACCCACGAAAAACTGAAAAATAACAAACAAAAAAAAAGCCTACCGAAACCACTCACCGGAGACGGACCGAGAACGATCCCGCCAGCGAGAAGAGAGACAAACGGAACTAGCAGATCTGAAAACTGAAATGGCTCAAGTTAAAAATGGGTAAAACCCAGAAACAAAAACGAAAAAACGAACATAACAAACAACATGACCACCTACCGGAGAGTGGCCGAGATTGAGCCGCCGGCGAGGAGAGAGAAAGGGAGGAAAAAGAAAGCAGAAGCTCAGGAAATTGAAATGGAGCAGCAAAATGTGAAAAAATGGAGGGACTATAAGGACGAATGAAATAGCACAGTACGTGTGTTTGTAGAGGGGTAGAGAGAGGAGAAACATAAAGGACAAGGTGAGCTGTGAGAGGAAATTTTTATTTCCTAAAATACTCTTGTGTTAGTAGGACTTGAGCTTAGATGAAAAATATCTTTAAATTTGTTGTATTTCAAATTTTTCTCCGATGCAAGAGTAAGTAACGTTGCGTTAAATATTAGTCGTGCGTTTACAACGATTGCTTTGACCCCGATTCAATTGGAAACGTGAAAAAGTGGATAGATGTAAAAGGGTAACATTTGGATTTCAAACCCTTGAACCCTAAATTTTATATCTTCGTCTTTTCTCACCGTTTGGTACGATCCTTTTTTGTCGGTAAGGGGATGTCTTGAGTTTTGTCTGTGATCAAAATCAGTCTATTTTCTACGGGTCCATGAGCGATGGGCTTGCTACGGTCGCTCCGGACGAATATCTGGAACCCAAGGCTTGTACACCCTACTTTGTATGGTTTCTTATTGACAATAATGCACTTCCCCATTTACTCGTTTAAAAAAAAGTTATCCATAATATAAATGAACCGTAACATATGACAAAACATCAAGACAACATCTATCTATTATTAATGTGATCAATCAATCTATCATATTTCATCTAAGAATTTAAGGAAACACTATTTACCTACAAAAGAAAGATAATTATGGAACATCGGGTTGTAATAAAATTTAGGACAAATTAAAAATAGTAAGGAAATAACTACGCCCATGAAGCCACTAAAATAATTTCACAAAAAAGAGGAGGGTTGTCTCGTAATATAAATTTATCTTCATTGTATGTTGATTTCACATTTTATATCTCTACACGTGTCATTTTGCTATCGCGTGTTCGATATCTGCATAAAAAGTTTTGCTATCAAACAAAGTAGGAGGATATCCAGTACTGTCACACTATTGTGCCCCCAACATATGTTCCTTTTGTCATATAAATCAATTTCAGTCCCGTTTGTGACCAATCCCAATCATAGTATAGTCATACCCACATTTCTTTATGGAAATTTATCTATTTTTCATGAAAGTGGCTTTTTAAAATCTTTTTGATCTAGTTACACTCAAATTTCATTTTCACTCTCTATAATTTCATAGTAAATGACAATAATAAGTAGGGGTGGGCAAAAAAAAAACGAAACCGATTAAACCAACCGAAAACCGCACCGGAAACCCGAAACGGGAAAGTTAAAGGTTGGTTGTTGTTTCGTGACGATCGAACCGGAAAGTTAACGGTTGGTTGTCGGTTCTTGAAACACCAAATCATCGGTTAACCAACCAAACCGGTATTGTTCATCATATACATGTGGCTTTATAATAGCCACTAATCTGATATAGATGAATGGCCCAAGAGCACTCTTCTGTGTCACACGGATTGTTAACATAGAACACGATGACTTATATGTAATTTTTCTTTTGTTTTGGAGAGTGTAATAATATGTTTTGGCTTGAAATAGAAATATGTGTATGATTATTGGTATCTAAATTTGTACTTACATGTAGTAAAGTGGTTGGTTGGTTAAAACCACTAATCAACCGGTCAGTGAACTGGTTGGTTTCACTATGAAAAATTGGTTTTTAGGTTGGGGCTGGTTCCAAGATATATCAAACCGACAATATCGGGCTGGGTTCGTAAAGGGTTCCATTGGGTGGTTAACCACCCAATACCCACCCCTAATAATAAGGATCAACAATTATATACTTATGTTTAAAAAAATTTTGAGGTGTAGTGAAATTTCAGCTTTAAAATATGAGTAAGTAGCACGGATTAGAAAAATACTCGCTAAACACTAAATCTACTTTTATCATGATAGCTTTGAGTATGTATAGCCGAAATATTGAGTTTTGAGATGCCAACGTCGCTCATTCTCATCGTAAAGAGTCCACGAAGTGGATGTAGGTAGATGGTGTGTGTCAAGCAGTCATTAGTCGTGGCTTGCTGGCATCCGACATATGCAACCCGTGAAAGGATTCTATGTTGGGCATCTGGCATCAACATCGACATTCGGTGTTGACTTCGGCCTCGACATCAACGATTTCCTCCTACGAAATTACTTTTATGTAAATTTATCTCATTTTTTATGAAAGTGTTTTTTTAATATCTTTTGATCTAGTTACACTCAATTTTCATTTTCCCTCCCTAAAATTTCATAGTAATTGAAAACAATAGTTTTATACTAATAAGGATTGACAATTATATTAATTATGTTTTAAAATTATCTCAGGTAATGAAATTTATGCTTTAAATAATATGAGTAAGTAATGTAGAATATAAAAAATACAGGTTAAGGGCTAAATCCAGGTTTATAATGATCGCTTCGAGTGCGTATAGTAGAAATATTGAGATTTGAAATGTCGATTCTTGTTAACTCTGTTATTTAATTGAGATCGTGTGTTGGAGTTGCTAATCCCGAGTAGATGTAGAAAAAAACCTCAAATTTCAAAACCCTTTAATCTAGACACCTTCGTCTCTTTTGCTCTGCGATCCCAAATTTTGATTGTCTTTGCACCACCATGACCTTCCTTAAAACAGAAAATCCAGATACGGTGAGGTTAACATTGATCATGCTCAATACTAGAGTCTACGAATCGGAGGAAGACAGATAACTCGTGTCAAGTAACCATTGGTCACAGCATTGTTGGCATGTATCCCATGAAATGACGCTATGTTGGGCATCCGACATCTACATCGATATTCGGCGTTGATTTTGGCCTTGACATCGACGACGTCCTCCTACGAGGAGGCTCGACATCGTCGAAATCAACCCCACCATAAGTACTTTTACGTATCAATCCACTAGAATTTATAAAAACATTTACTTTTAAATTTCAACCTACAATTACAACATTTACTTTAATATGTAGTGGCCTATGTTTCTTCTGCCCGTTGAAGTAAGACAAAAGTCGGTCCTTTTTGGTTAATAACAGTGGTCTTTCCATGTTTTTTTTTGAACTAAAGATTCATTAATCATAATAAACCTTACAAACCATACGAAACAAGCCTTGCATCCACTGATCGTTTTCGAGAACTCGGGAAACGACTAGTGAGATGATAACTCTCGACACAAAGCGACACAGCGCCTAAATAACCAACGATCAGGTCGGTCTTTCTTATCGACGGTCCGAAGAGAACATTCGATGGAAAGACCCAACCGACCACACCATCAAAGGTAGAAACCACAAATAACGGAGACCCGTTAGTCAAAGACAAGTCTTTGACGACGATGTTCCGATAGACGGTACTTAGAGGAAAACCAAACAACGATACAAAGCTACTTAACAAAATAACAACAATATCGTATCTGAAACAACTCATGGCCGGTCTCCGATGGTCGAGGCTAGGGTCGAAGCGAGCGAGGGAATGGACGGCGCCGGCATTACAGATCTGATCCACTTGGGGCGATTGCACGGGACTGGCCGGGTGAGCACTGTAAAAGCAAGAGCGTAGCTTGGACTGCGGCGCTCCGGCGGACGATGGGAACTGATCTGCAAGTCTGGTCGTAAAAAGTAACATGATAGAGGGAGTCGTCCAAAGTTGTTCAGGTCGATCTTGTCGACGGAAGCTACGGTTAAAGGGGAGTTGGCTGCCGACCGTCGTCGTCGGGGGGAGGCCGGGGGAGGGACCGGAACATGAGGACGTGAGGGCAGGTATGTCCGACAAGAGGGTGGTGCAGGGAAGCGGATCTGGCCGGAGGAGGGGGAGGTACGGCAGATCTGGCTGGAGGAGGGAGGGTGGGGGCGGAGGAGGGCAGATCTGGGTAATGGAGGGCGGCGGTGGGGGAATGACTGCGACGGACGACGACGGCGACGACGAACAACGACGGAAAATGATGGGACTCGGCCGGAGCTCACCGGATCTGGCCCAAAAACCCTCCAAAGATAGTCACTGGCAGACTCACGGAGGGGAAGGGAGGAGAGATGCGGCAAGCCACGTCCGGTGCAAAGTCTATGGCTGACGGCGGGAGTGTAGCCCGTGTGGAGGAGCTCGGTGATGGCCTGGAGGAGGGATGCAAGTTTCAAAGAGAACGAAAAGGGGAGTGAGAGGACAGGAAGAACGAAAGAATGAGAGAAGTCGCCGGCTTCTATGGCCGAAGCCATGATCGCCGGCGGCGGCTGCTGGGTGAAAAAGATAGGATACTAGGGTTTTTTTGAAACAGAGAAAAAAGCTGTAGCGCAATGGTCTTTCCATGTTGACCAACCATACAAGTTATAACTATATTAAGCTTTAGGAAGAGACACATAGTAGCAGAGATATAAAGCATAAACATCTGTGTAGGTATTTTCTGATCAATATAATATTCACAGGCTTAAAATTTAGTTTATATATTTATGTTAATTAATTTTATGAGGTAAACACAAACTCCTAATGTGAGAGACACTATTACGTTGTTTTGTGCTCACATTATTTCAAATGCATTTTAAAGTAAAACCGAAAAATGAATATTTGTCGTCTCAATTGAAATAAAAAATGAAGGGACATAAAATATATCTCGGAAAAAAATTAGAATCACATTATTATAAGTATACGTGATAGGAACTCATTTAATCATTGTTACAGTAGTTACCATCAACGGTTTCTGTTAGTTGATTTTCGTTCATAATCGATCATAAAATTAGTGTTGATGGTTGTTAAACACAATCAATTTGGGGCCCATAGAGACGACGATCGAGATCAGGAGTATCGATCGGTGTCTTCACGCATGAGCCACCCGATTTCGTAGATATCTATACCAACCATAGTTCTAACAATTGAAACTCTTATCCTTCCAAAGATATGTTCAATTTGACATCATTTTCCTACCTATGATTTCGAAGACCGGTGTGATAGAATGTCTTTATCATCTCAATATATTCTGATTGTGATAATAATATATTTGTACAAGAAATGATAAACAATAGAAAATTGTGGACCTCAATTCATTTGTGTGTAGAAAACAGGCGAGATGTATGAGAATGAGATGATCAAATTGAGACCGTAGTGTCCTGAAGTGGGTCCCACCAAAAAACATACCTTTATTTATTATATGTCAACACAAAATAATATTACTTAGATAAACGATCGGATATATTAATAATAATAAAAAATGTTTATAAGACGAGAAAGTACTAAAACACTAAATATAGTGGAATATAAATAAACAAAATAAAATGAGTTCCCACAAAAGAGAATACTTAGACAGAAAATAAAGAGCTCAAGTTTGCCGGCTACTTTCTGAAGGTGCCTGGAGGTTGATGTTGCGGTAGCGTATGGCGACACCGATACAGCGAGTCTAGGCTGAATGAAGCTAGGATCGACCTGACCCCTTACCGGATATAGATACTGGTGGACTATATACTCCCAAAGGATGTCAGCGTGCGTCGTCCTCCTTTGACTAATAGTGGTAGGGCTCCAAAACGTGGGATTGTTGACCTCCGAGCTGGTAGGGAAGTGCCTTGTTGGTTCTTGGTGGTACCGCTATCACCTTACATCCGGAGAGGCGGTGTAACCGACCGACCCCTCTCTGGACCACCTCGGACTCATTCGGCGAGGCGAGGGTGCGTAAAGCCCCTCGCCGCTGTATATGATGCCTCGTCCGACCGATTGGAGCCCTCTAATTCCTCTTCCGGTGTTCGTGCTCGTTCCTCCATAACATAGTTTCGAATTTCAGGTCCTACCCACGTTCAAGGGCCCGACCCTAATGTGGAACCCAGATGGTCCACCGCTCTGACTCAGACCGACTACCTTGATCCGATCCATCCCGCCTTTATTTCCCTTGTCTTGGCCCGACCCAGATCCTTGGCCCATTACCAGTTCTCGACCTATATCCCCGAGCCCGATCCACAACCACAAAAGGCTCGCACCTCCCAGGTCCGTCCTGAGGGCCCAATTCCCATGGAACGTCCCCCGAAACCCTACGGGGTCCACAATTCAGAGCCCTAACTGGTCCATGTCCCTCACATCGTCGCCCGAAACTCGGACTGTAGCGTGGCTTCCGCCTCCTGAGATTCCTGCACCATCGTAGAAAAAATTAACGGACCCCCATGTTTCTGCAAACCACCGTCTACCGGTGGTAGAGACCTAGGGGGTCGAGAGATCTCGCGAGACTGCGAAGCCGGGGACAACGGAGGAGAGAGAGTCGCTGCCCGTGTACCGGTGTCATCGTCGCTCGGTGCATGGGGCTGCCGGAGTCGCTGGTACCGATCCTTTGGGTTGTGTATTCGAACACATCTTGGTCATGCCTTTTGTGTTCTTGGCTGCACTTCCATGGATGACCATGAAGTGAAATCGCATCCCACGAAATATCCATGGCAATGTCGTTGTTGTCCTTATCGAGACCTCGAGTGAAGGTAGGGACTCTCTAAGGTTCGCAATCATGAATCGTATGGTTATGGCTTCAAAATCGAAAATCAAAGCTATGACTATGACCATGGCCATAACCATGGCCATGGTCGCTTATTATATAAGCTCTAATGAATCTAAGGCAATATCATTTTTTCTTTTCTTTTTAATCATTAAATATGTCAAATATTTAATTTATGTTCCCTGAAAAAAAAAACGTCTTCTATATAATATAACTAACACCTGACAGACATGTCAAATAATATACATTCTTTTTTATGATAACTTTATATTCATTTCATTATCAAAAAAAACAAAAAATAGGATCTCTAGAATGTTATTTTGTTACATAGTAGTGGGTCCCATTGTAAGAGAGAAACGTGGAGGAAAAAAACAAATATAAGAGTATATGCTAGCTAACACGTGTCCAAATTTGCATGGATGTCTAATAATTTACATTTTTGTATTATATATAAAAAGAAAATTTTCATTTTACCATCCTAACAAACATTTAATTTCAGTTTAATGCCCTGACATAATTTTTTTTCACTTTCATACCCTAGCCAAACTTTTAATTTCACTTTCATATCCAGTCGGATAAAATGACCAAAATACCCCTAACTATTATTCAAATTTTCAAACTCATGCCATTGGTTCAGAATTTGAAAATAAGTATGGTGTTAAACTGAAAATTTCACTACTTTTAAAATAAAATCAGCTTTTTTTATAAAATCAATTTTTATTTATGAAAATTATTTTAATTTTCAAACATTCACATTTTAATTTTAAAAATTCATAAAAATTCATATTTTATTTATGAAAATACCTAATATTTCTTCTTCTTTTTTATTTAATTAATCCTTTTCTTTTATTTTAAAATTTTCAATTAGATAATCTCTTTAATCATATATTAATTCATTCACAAAAACAAATCCAGAACATTATGTATCAAACCTTACGCCCTCACACCCATATGATTTGGCCATATCTCTCATAAACACCAAAAACTAAAATCGAAGAAAGGAGAGGATACATGGATGGATAGAGGAAGCAGGAGATAAATCTAGGTTTTGGTTTGTTTACATCTGACCTCCCTCGTCTCAGATTTGTCGCAATGTCGTTGGAGAGGCCTTGTTACCGGAGAGGTCGAGGTGCTCCAACGAATCTGGGGAGCTTCGGGATATGAAATTGGGGCTTCATCAACCTTGCCTCCCTCTTTGAGTACCGTCTCTGTTCGTCCGAGCCTCGATTTCGCCGGAGGTCTCAGATTTGTAGGACGAGGAAGAACGGGGAGCAAGTTGGGCTGAACTCGGGTACCGGCAGACGTCAAGATCTGGTCGAAAACCATACGTGTCGTGGCTCCTCCTTCGCAGATTTGACCTTCAAGCTCCTTGAAATTATCTTGTCATGTTTTGATATTTTTTTGAAATGCTTTGTGGAGTTCCCCGGGGTTGAAGCCACGGCTGATCTGAACTGTAGTTCAGATCTGGAGGTTTACCTCTTCTCAGCTCGAATTTTCATCCATACTAGTTCGTCGTCATTGGGTTTCCGATGAACATACAAGAACATTTTAGATTTACATATATAATAAAATAAAATAAAATTAATAAAGAAAAGGAAAATCTGAAGAAAAAAACATTTTGGAAAAAGTTGGAAAAAAATATTATTAATAGAAAAAAAGGAATTTAGGAAAATAATAAGAAAAATAAAGAATTTAGAAAAAAAATTGAAAATCAGAATTTAAAAGACTTTATATTATTTAAAAATATGTGTAATGGCATTTTCGTAATAATGTGAAAGTCATGGTTTAAAAAAAATCTGTTTTTAATAAAAAAAATTGATTTTATAAAAAAAATTGTTTTTTTATGTATTTTTAAAATTAAAATATGAATTTTTTAAAATAAAAATAATTTTCGTAAATAAAAATTGATTTTATAAAAAAAAACTGATTTTATTTTTAAAGTAGTGAAATTTTCAGTTTAACACCCTAACAATAAAGGGTATTATTGTCATTTCACTTATTTTCAAATTCTGAACCGATGGCATGAATTTAAAAATTTGAGTAATAGTTAGGGGTATTTTGGTCATTTTACCCGGCTGGGTATGGAAGTGAAATTAAAATTTTGGTTAGGGTATGAAAGTGAAAAAAAAATTATGCCAGGGTATTAAACTGAAATTAAATATTTACCAGGGTGGTAAAATGAAATTTTCCCTTTATAAACTATATCATGACATTTTTTCCTTAAATTTTCATTACCTCAAAACGAGACAGAATTGAACAAAGTTTTTACTTTTTTTTTTATTTTAACCATTAAATATGTCAACGCAGTATCATACTATTCTTTTTAGTCATTAAATATACCAAAACAATTAAATAAGCAGAATATTTTATTCATGTTTCCTAGAAAAAACAACCTCTTCTATACAATATCAATAACACGTGACTAGCTTCAAAAAATAATTAACACGTGGCATGTCATACATAACATACTTCTTATTTATTTCAGTAGCAACTAACTAAGGAATGTTCTTTTGTAGCATAGTAGTGGGTCCTTGGTGGCGGAGCTAGGTTTTTTGGTAAGGGGTATCAAAAAAATTCAATAGTAATACACAACGTTAAAAAAAATTGAGATATGGCACAACTAAAAAATTATAAGAATTTAAGGGGTATTTTTCAAAAAAATCATAAATTAGTAGCAGAATTTCAAAAAAAATAATATTTGAGGGGGGCACGTGTCCACCTGGGCCCTACCTAGCTCCGCCACTGCCTGGGTCCCATTATAAGAGAGAAATAACACGTGTCAAAATTTTGCATGGATATCAAATAAAATAATTAACATTTTTCATTATTTACAAATCTAGAGCATGATTTTTTTTTTGTTAAATTTTCACTACAGAAAGAAGATTTGAAATATTGATAGGAAAGAGCACAGAGAGAAATTTGCAAAAAAAAAATATGATTAATTCAATTTTTATTAACAAAACGAATTGAAAAGTATCGTATTAATGATTAACAACCAATCAAAAATATTCTCACGTCTTCCAAAAGAATTCCTTGAGCTCATTAAAAACCCTCACATCCACACGGTTCCTAATAAATATGCATGATAATTGGTATGTAATAAAGACATTGGGAAGAATTATTATAGAAGTGGAAATTTAATCGGGGATGAGAAGTTATTGCTTTGTTTGGTCGGAATATTATTGGTTACGGTAATAAGTTAGTTACAATCATGCACATAATGACGGCAGTGACGACTACTTTCTTTTCTTGTTTTTGATGTCTTTCTGACTTTACGGATATTCACTCTCTCGATAAACTCGTCCCTTCCTCTTTTCGGTGGTTGCTCTGGTCCATGGTTAGTGTATCGTCTCTTGCACGGGTGCAACTCCTACACCGATTCTGATTGGACAACAACAGGCTTGGTAGATCTACTGGGGAACTTCTCCATCCGGGAAGACGACGAGGATAAAGTCTGCCTCGATCAGTGGCGGAGCCAACTTTTTCAGTGTGTTTGTGTGTGTGTGTGTGTGTGGGTGGGGGGGGGGGGGGGGGGGGCGGGGGCACCGAAATTTTTAAGTGCCAATACGCGACTGTAAAAAAAATTGATTGGGAGGGCACAACTACAAAATTAGAAGGAACTAAGAGGTATTTAAAAAATCGAAAAACATACCAAAAAATTTCAAAAACAAATTGAGGGGGGCACAAGCCCCCCCTAGGCACCATGTGGCTCCGCCACTGTGCTCGGTCCCAGGAGGTGTGACCGATATATGGCGGAGGCGGAAGACATATTCTGTTTCACGCTCTATGCCATCTTCTCCCGGCAAAACGTCACAACCCAGAAGCACTCAGCACGGTCATGGCCTGCACTTGGAAGAGCCCGGGTCTCATTGTCAAGTACCTAAACATCAGGGTTATGAGATTCTTCTTCGCCGCGACAAGGAGAGATGAATCATATCTTTGAGATGGAGCCATGAAACTTCTACGAGATTCCCATTCTCCTATCCGAGCTCCGATCTCACATGAAATCGTAACAAATGTTGTGTCTAGGTATTAGGTTTGTTCATCAGTAGAGTCCGCGAATAGGAGGTAGGTCGGTGACTCGTGTCAAGTAACCATTGGTCACAACATTGTTGGCATATGTATCCCGTGAAACGACGCTGTTAGGCATCCGGCATCAACATTGATATTCGGCGTTGACTTCGGCCTTGACGTCAATAACGTCCTCCTATGAGGAGGCTCGACATCATCGAAATCAACCCCACCATGAGTACTTTTACATATCAATCCACCAGAATTTATAAAAACATTTGCTTTTTAATTTCGACCTACAATTACTGCATTCACTTTAATATGTAGTGGTCAATGTTTTTCACTTTTAAACACACCTTATTTTATCTTCATCCAACATAATAATATATATATGTTGGTATGCAAAGTCATGTTTCCTCTGCCGTTGATGTAAGAACCGCTCCCGGTCAACGCCAGTCAAATCGGCGAAAGACAGGAAAATTTAAAAAAATTGGACAAACACTTAAATGAACCTAAGTTTGACCCTGAGGGTCATAATGGACTTGAGTTGACCCCGATATCGACCAAAGTGAGTTCCGGGGGACTCATGGCAACTTTCTGACCAATTTGGAAAAGGTTGACTTTTTGCCGGAAAAGTCAACCGAGCGACGTTTTGGTCAGTTCGAGGCCCTTTTTGGATCCAAAAAGCTTAGCCGTAGTTACGGTTAGCTTAGTTGGGTCATTTCCTTTTAAATGACATTTTTTACGAAAAAGTCAAATCCGGGTGAAACAGAGTCAAATTAGGGGCTTTATCGGATTAGTTTGTTTTGGGCTGAGCTATTTGTGTTGTGGAAATGGACCCTTCGGGGTGGGGTCTTTATAACACGGTGGAAGACGACGAGCAGGTGGAGCTTTTATGGCTTATTCGCCAAGATGGGGATTGTTATTTTTATCTGTTCAAAATGCCATGGGCCAAGGATCCATGAGCTTGGCCCATTTACCACCTCACTTAAGCCCATTCGTGATACAGCTATATATTAGGACAATAGGCTCACTTAAGCCCATTCGTGATACAGCTATATATTAGGACAATAGGGTTTGCAATTTTAAGGGACAAGAACAGGAGAGGGGCGGCCAGCCTGTACAGAGAGGGGCGGCAACACTTGGACAGTGAAGAGAGGGGACAAAGTGGATGGCATTTGGGAGTAATTTCTTGGGAGGCCACGGAATCAAGGCATAAAGCCTCATTCTCCTTGGTCAACGTGCATCAATACATATCATCAAGGTATATCTCTTTTCTTGGTTGCCGTGGGTCATGGTATGTACAGCAAATCAATTTTTTATATGACTAAAGTATGAGCATTAAATGCTCTTCCTCATTTTGGCAATTGGAGCAGCAACGTATTACACATACTAGGTGATTTTGTTTTATTTGTAGAACAAAATATCAGGAGTCAAATCAAGAAGTAATTGATTCTGCTGGTTGTGTAGGGAGGAGAGCTAGAGACTAAGATTACATTGATGATTGTTGATGGTCCTAGGGTTGAACGGTAACAAAAGATAGGTTAATTTCTTTTGTAGATTGCCATATCTTGTATTGAGAAATAAGGAATTAGGGTTTGTAATTCGTGAGAATTCGGAATTTGATTTCACCAATTGCGTTGGATTTAATTATGAATTGTAGAAACCAAATGGACAATTTTCGGAGCCCCGGAAGGACGTTTTGCAATGCCGGGCAGATTCGTCGGGTCGGGCGAAACGGGCCTTTCCGGGTCCATTATCGACAATGTCGAGTAATTGAGAAGTTTGGGAGTGATCGACATTGTCGGGGTTACATTTGGGCGTCAAGTTTATTAAAATTCAGTTTATGCCTGCAAGCTTAAAAGCATTTTAAATTGTGTTCTTATTAGATTGTGTCGTCGACAGAGGAAAGGGAAAGCTAGGCGAGTGATCGAGATCACGCCGGAGCTTGATTGTGAGCTTTTTGGGAAAGCATACGAGGTAGGGAAAAGTAGCCGGATCTCGGCCCTAACTAGGGAAAGTTAACAGTAGAAATGCATGTGACACTTGGGTGTCGTGGGTTAAGTAGGTTATCGAATATTAGAAATGCATGTGACACTTGGGTGTCGTGGGTTAAGTAGGTTATCGAAGATTGGAAATGCATGTGACACTTAGTAGTGTCGTAGGAGCAGTGAACTTATTGATATTAGAATTACTGGAGGCATATGACCATGCCCGGAGGTTGATTGTGAAACTGTATATATTAGAACTGCTGGAGGCATTGGTTATGCCCGGAGGTTGATTGTGTAATTTGTGTCTTGGGTGGCCATGAGAGCCCGTACTTTACTGTGTGTCTTGGGTGGCCATGAGAGCCCGTATTTTATTGTTGGTGTCTTGGGTGGCCATGAGAGCCCGTGTTTTACTGTTGGTGTCTTGGGTGGCCATGAGTGCCCGTGGGGTTGTTGAGCCCGTGAGTTACTGTCGGTGTCTTGGGTGGCCACGAGTGCATGTGGGGTTGTTGAGCCCGTGAGTTACTGTTGGTGTGTCTTGGGAGGTCGTGAGTGCCCGTGGGGTTGTTGAGCCCATGAGTTATTGTCGGTGTGTCTTGGGTGGCCGTGAGTGCCCGTGGGGTTGTTGAGCCCATGAGTTATTGTCGGTGTGTCTTGGGTGGCCATGAGTTCCTGTGGAGTGTTGAACATGTGTTGTTACTGTTTGTTGAACTTGCTTGTGTTTGTGATTGTGGTTACTGAGACAGGTCGACCGCCTGGCCTGATCGGGACTGGCAAAACGCGTGAGTGAGAGAGGTTACTGAGACAGGTCGACCGCCTGGCCTGGCCGGGACTGGCAAAGCGCGTGAGTGAGAGAGGTTACTGAGATAGGTTGACCGCCTGGCCCGACTTTGTGTCGGGGAAGCGCGTGAGTGAGAGAGGTTACTGAGACAGGTCGACCGCCTGGCCTGACCGGGACTGGCAAAGCGCGTGAGTGAGAGAGGTTACCGAGCAGCTGGAGTGCGATCCTTTGTGATCTTGTTTGGTGTGCGATCCTTTGTGATCTTGGGTGTTGCGTGGTGGCCTGTCGTGTCTTTGGAGGATGTCGTCGATCGTTGTGTCGGGTCTACATTACGAGTCCGAGTGTTGAGTCGGTTGAGGAAAGTATCAGTGTGTGGGTGTCGGTCGGGTTACTTGAGTTTGGGGATAGTGATCCCCGGTGTGAGTTGGTTGTTGGTGTTACCGGCATTGTCTGCTAAGTATGCCGTAGTCAGTCTGTTATCCGTGGTGGTGAGCGAACGCTCACCACTAGCTGCTTTTCCTACAGGTACCGGTCGCTGAAGCTTGAAGAGCTAGGAGCGGGATTCTGGGTTTATTTGGAGTCTAGCGACGTATACCTTGCATTTTGTCCATTTGTTGGGACGTACCGTTAAGTTGTAACTGATTATTTTGATGAACAAATGGTGATTTTAAAGTGATTTATGTAAAATGTTTCAAAATGTTTTATTGTTTTAAACGTTCGCGTCCTAAGTTCGGTTTACTGAAATTGGGGCGTGACAGTTGACGTAAGACCAAAGTTAGCCCTTTTTGGTCAATAACTATGGTCTTTCCTGTTGGGTCTCGAGTTTGTCATGACGGTTCCAAACTCGTCATAACTAACAAAACGGTTTAGCCTTGGCATATCAACCATCCAATGGTCATGCTTGGCCTAGCTCCGTCCAACGGAGCCCCGTTCGGTCTCGGTTTCGGCTCCCCGAGAGTCCCGCTCCCGAGACCCGAAAAATCAAACTTTTTTCAAAATTTCCAGATTTGAAATAATTTTCAAAAATTCATTTTACATGCATTAAATCCATAAACAATAATTTAAAACATGTTATCAATCAATTTAGCAAAACAACATGCCAAAAACGAAACTTTCAAGCAAAACCAAAACTTTGAACACCGTCTTGTGAATCCCGAAGGTAGCACGGCTCTGATACCACTGTTGGGTCTCGAGGTAGGGTTGGAGATGAACCAACTCGCAGCGGAAAATCAATGAAAACCAAGAGATGATTAAACCATGAAACAACTAACAAAGAATGGATTCACAAGAGAAAAATTCAGCAGTATTTCTTACCAAAACAAGAACACCGGTTAACGAATGATTGGCTTGAGTGTCCAAGACGCCTACGTATCCACATGGGAATCAAAGCCACGTAGTTCTTCTCTTTGAGGACTCAAGAACACAAAAATGGAGGTGGAAACTAGCCAAACCCGAAATGGCCATGGAAGAGGGAGAGAAAATGTGTTTCCTATTCTTGTCTTGTGTTTGTTATGTTGAAAAAAGATGACTTAAACATAACAAAACCCATACTTGTCCAACTAAAGGCATGAGACAAGTATGGTGTCAAGTAAGGTGTAAATAGGACAAAGTATGGCAATACAAGATTGGGTTAGGTGGTGAATCACAAACACCTTAATCCTTGTCTTGCTTACTTAGTACTAATTAATCAAGACTTGATTAATTAGTTCCATGGGCCTTGGTTGCATGGGCCTTTCATGGGCCTCTTGGAACATGGCCCGTGGCCATTTCTAACGAGGTCCTGTGATTCGCTCATCGCCTCCAAGCCTTCCATACCGGAAATGTCCAACATTATCCGACGCGATCAATCCCAAGACTCCAAGCCTTGTCTCGATCCGTAAAGTCCTATTCACGAATGGGCACATGACCCAAAACCCAGTTTTGGTCATGTCCCGAGACAACTCCCTTTTGGTCATTCTCCATAAATGTGTCAATGAGTTTCATCCTCCGGTGTGACCCTTAGGTTTATGCATGTCAATAGATCAACGTAAAATCCCATTTTACTTGATCCTATTTAAGTGGCAACTAACGAGACTTTAGTATTGCCTGACACTACATAACGAATCGACCATGTCGATTCTAACCTTTCCGTCGTCCCTGTCATTATCCTTTTATCTCTGATATCTTGATTGAGATAAGGCATAGAGCCGTCATCCTTATTATTCTCAATCACCGTTCCTTGATATGTGAGATGACTGAAGATATGATACCCAGTATCATGTGCATGGCCATGCTATTCTTTCAGTCACTCTCGATCAAGCGGCCGAGAACCGATATCTTTCCCATACCTCAGTATGAGGGATAAATCCCTTAACCGCCTTTCGTGTCACTCATGTAGCCCGTCCCCAAGCCAATCCTGGCCGTTATGGAAGCCCTGTTACGGACAACGTTAGGCTCAGGTCAAACTCAGTTGTTGACTACATAGCGATCACAAAGACTCCTTGGTCTAAGGATACATGACAAGCTACGACACTGAATATGTTCATGACTTAATCTATGACACATATTCAGGGCGGGTCGTCCAATATCATGTCCCACATGATATCTATGATCAGACTCCGGAATCCCATTCCAATGACTAACAGAACGTAAGCCATAAAGAGTCATCTTTCATACTAGTCGCTTCTAGTGAAGCTTTGTTGACTAGGGACCCATCGAGTGTGATCTATCTCGATCTATGGTTCTATTCGCATGGTGGGCATAGATCAGAGCACACATCGATATATTACTCCAACACATAAGTAATATAAAGCCGCTTTAATTTTATTGCTAACGATGATATATACATTTGGACATTTAGGATTGAACTACGGGCACTAAGACTAACATTTCCATGTTGACCAACCATACAAGTTATAAGTATATTAAGCTTTAGGAGAACACACGTAATGGTAGAGATATAAAGCATAAAACTTATCTGTCTAGGTATTTTCTGATCAGTATAATATTTGCGGGCTCAAAATTTGGTTTATATATTGATGTTAATTAGTTTTATGAGATAAACACAAATTCCCAATATAAGATACATGACTATGTTCTTTTTTGCTCACATTGATCTTTTTTATCGTGCGGGAAACAAAATCAATTACTTAATTTCAAATGCATTTTATAGTAGAACCAAAAAATGGACATTTTTTGTCTCTATTGAAATGAAAAACGATGGGATATAGAAAATATATTCGGATGGGGGAGGCAGATGGCTTCGCGGTATTCTTCTGTAAAAGCCACGCCACCGTAGGACGGAAGTCTTCGGCACAGAGGTCGGCGGACGGGATGGATGCGAGGAGTCGGCGACGGGGTGGCGGCGGCCAAGGACAAAACTGATAAGGGTTTTGGATTTGGGCCAAATCCTTTTGAGCTCTCAGTATGGGCCTATGGGTTTCGGCCCACCGGAGGCGGGCCTAAGGGCTCGGGCAGATGAGGGCCGGCCCAAGGAAGGGTCTAGGAGGAGTTGGGCTGGGTCGAGTCAAGGGAGTGGGCCGGTTTTCTAGATGGGCCCGGACCAACCTGATCCGGATGGGACTTCGGGCCGAGGCCCTTTGGACCGGGAACCAGGGTGGCCCAGGCTGTGGGCCCGAGGAAGGTCGGGACGTGAGGCTAATGGTCCGACAAATGATCTCATTTGGATATGGCCCAATAGAGTTTTGCCAATGGTCAATTCGTATGGGCTTGCAGCCTGAGTAGGTACTGGAGCAGGCAATTGCTTGGGTCTGGGTCGGGCAGGATCAATCTTCAGTTGGTGCATCAATTATAGCAGCGGTGGGCTCCAAACACCCTCGCCTCACGGAATGAGGCCTGAATGATCCAGAGGAGGGTCGGTCGGCTACACCGCCCCTCTGGACGATGGTGGCAGCTGTACCACCAAGAACCGGCATGATATTCCCCTACCAGCTGAGGGGTCAACAATCCCGCGCTTTGGAGCCCTACTTCTATTATTCAAGGGAGGACGGCGCACTCTAATATCCTGGGGGATATCCAGTCCACCACTATAAGTCTCGACAATGGGTCTGCTCGGCCGTTGGTACCCCGTTTGGAGCTGTTGTATCTGTGTTCTTCATCAGTCGTTGTCGTAGTGCTACCCTCCGAACAAACTTTGATGCTACAAGAGCATTTTCAATCTCTGTGCTATTTACTTTTTCAATTACTTTGCTTAGATGTTAAATGTTTGCCAAGTGTAAGTATTTTCAATTTCAATTTATAATATCCATCGTATTTTTTCAACAAAAAAAATCAATGTGCATAATAATTGATATGTAATAAAAACATTGGGTCGAATTATTACGGAAATAGAAATTTAATTAGTTACCTTTTAGGGGATGGGTGGTTACTTGTTTGGTCTATACATTATTGGTTAAGGTAAGTAATAAGTTTGTTATAATTATGCACATAGTGGCTGTGACGGCGGTAACGACTATCTAATCTTTTTTTATGGCCTTTTTGATTTTGCGGATGACCTTCCTTGATAATCTCGAACACTCCTTCTCGGTGGTTGCTCTGGCTCCAGGTCAGTGTATAGTCTCTCGCCCATGTGCAACTCCTACATCGGTTCCAACTGGACAACAACGGGCTTGATAGAACTACCGAGGAACTTCTCCATCTTGGAGGACGACAAGGATGAAGTCCGTACGGTCCCGGGAGGTGCAGCCGATATATGGCGGAGGTGGAAGACCTGTTCCGTTTCACGCTCTATGACCGTCTTCTCCCGACTAAACGTCACAACCCACAAGCACTCGACACGGCCATGACATGCGCTTGGAAGAGCTCGGGTCTCAATAGTCAAGTAATTGGACATCTGGATTAAAAACACAGTAGTCTTATTTATTTGTTTTTTTAACCAGTCACTTTTTTGAACAAATTAAAATACAAGTTAGAGATATTCAACCCTCATATTTTGTCATACAAATCAAGAGTTTGAAAACCATCTTTCATTAATTATTTGAAACTTGTATAGTAATTATTTTCATTATTCTTTTTACTTTGTCTAACATTATCATGACCAATTACACTAAACTCATTTTCCCAACAGTAACAAAAAAGTAAAAGTACAAGAATAAACATAATTTAGAACTATATAAAATACAAGTATAATGTCATTTTCCTAGACTTAATCATAATTTAGGTAAGTTGATGAGACACTTTTGAATTAGTGACCACATTTTTCACAAGCTTTCCCATGAACAAATAAAGCTTCCAAGTGTCAATTGATGGGACAATTGAGAAGTCAAAGGTCATCCAATATATTTCATATTTGCCTTTTTGTTGAATGATCCAAGTCTCTCAAACCCTAAGACATCAAAATGGCATTCATATCCTTCTCCAACTTTCTAGTAAAATGAGAACAAAAGTAGGTCTATGTCCATGACAACAACTAGTTACATTATCCATGTCCATGTTTATATAGTCATGAAAATATGTTCATATATAATATAAAAATAGTTGAGATAGTATATTAAATAAATAATATAATTAAAGATAATTTTTATCTTTAATAACAAATAAATTGTTATAAAAGTAAGAACGGTACTTGTGAATGGAAGAACAAAAACTAGAGAGAACAAGAGAATATGGAGAGAGTAGAGAATCGAATATTATTAATGAATTAATCCTTTACAATGACCTCTATTTATAGGCTCATAATCATAGAGTCGTAACCTTAATAAACTACATAAATGATAGAATCCAAAATACAAAAGTCTTCTAACTCCCACTCCTATCTAGAGTATTCCATGTGGTCATCCAATCAAATATTCATAACACTCCCCCTTTGGATGACATGTACAAATATTATTATGCCTCATTAAAACCTTTCTAGGAAAAACCCAATGGGAAAAATACTAGAAGGAAAAAGAGTACATACTTTGTACAATACATATAGTAGTTACCTCATTAAAAACCTTGTTAGGAAAACCCATTGGGATAAAACCTAAAGCAAGGGAAAAAGAGTGTAACACGTATTTCTCCCCCTGATTACAACATCTCTTCATAAATCACGGAGTTTTCTCATGCCGATCTTGCAGACCAACTTTTCAAAGGAAGCTGTAGGAAGCGCCTTAGTGAACAAATCTGCAAGATTGTCACAGGAACGAATTTGACAAACATCGATGTCTCCCTTTTTCTGAAGTTCATGAGTAAAGTAGAACTTAGGAGAAATGTGTTTCGTTCTATCTCCTTTGATGTAGCCTCCTTTGATCTGAGCTATACAAGCTGTGTTATCTTCGTATAAGACAGTTGGACTTCCTTTATTTATTGAAAGATCGCATGATTCTCGGATATGATGGATCAAGGACCTTAGCCATATACATTAATGACTTGTTTCATGAAGAGCTATCGATTCAGCGTGATTTGAAGAAGTGGTTGTAAGTGTCTGTTTTGTTGAGCGCCAAGATATAGCGGTGTCACCATATGTAAACACATATCCAGTTTGTGACCGCGCTTTGTGGGGATCAGATAAATATCCGGCATCAGCATATCCAATCAATTCAGACTTCGAGTCTTTTGAGTAAAATAACCCCATATCTAATGTTCCTCGAAGATATCTAAAAATTTGTTTAACACCAGTCCAGTGTCTTCGAGTCGGAGAGGAACTAAATCTTGCTAGCAAATTAACAGAAAATGCTATATCAGGACGGGTGCAATTAGCAAGATACATTAGTGCTCCAATGGCACTAAGATATATACTTCTGGACCAAGGAGTTCTTCTCCTTCTTCTTGGGGGCAAAATGGATCCTTTTTCACATCAAGTGATCGAACAACCATGGGGGAACTCAAAGGATGTGAATTATCCCATATTGAATCTTTTAAGAATATTTTCAATGTATGATGACTGGTGAATAGAAATCCCCTTCGACAAATGTTCAATCTGAAGGCCGAGACAAAATTTTGTTTTCCCCAAGTCTTTCATTTCGAATTCACTTTTCAAGTATTCCATCGTCTCTACAAGTTCATCATGTGTTCCAATGATGTTCAGATCATCAACATAGACCACGATGATGGAAAATCCGGTTTTCGTCCGTTTAATAAAAACACATGGACATATTTTATTGTTGATGTATCATTCTTTCAAAAGGTATTCACTGAGACGATTATACCACATTCGACCAGATTGTTTTAGCCCATACAAATATCTTTGGAGCTTTATTGAGTACATTTCTTGAGGTTTTGAGATGAATGCTTCTGGCATTTTTAGTCCTTCAGGAACTTTCATGTAAATGTCATTATCAAGCGACCCATACAAATATGCGGTCACGACATCCATCAAGTTCATTTGGAGTCCTTCTAAAATTTACATGCTAAGTAAAAATCTGAATGTGACTGCATCCATGACCGGTGAATACGTCTCTTCATAATCAATTCCTGGTCGTTGTGAAAATCCTTGTGCGACGAGTCGAGCTTTGTATCTTACGACCTCGTTTTTCTCATTTCTTTTGCGCACAAATACCCATTTATATCCTACGGGTTTGACACCTTCAGGTGTCTGAACTACAGGTCCGAATACTTGGCGTTTATTGAGTGAATTCAATTCTGTCTCAATGACATTTTTCCATTTCGGCCAATCATTTCTTCGTCGGCATTCACTGACCGATCTTGGTTCATGATCCTCATTTTCTTTTGAAATATCTAATGCAACTGTATGTGCAAATACATCATCCACTATAATTTCTTTTCTATTCCATCTTTCACCTGAAGTGACATAGTTAATCGAGATCTCTTCATTGTCAACTTTGTCAGGTGTTTCATCATCTTTTGAAGACGTCTCTTCATTTCTCACATTTATTTCTTTAGGAATTGTGACATCGTTTGATGTACCAACTTGCTGAACTTCCTTTATTTTTCTTGGGTTTTTGTCTTTGGATCCAATAGGTCTACCACGCTTCTGGCGTGCTTTAGATTCATTTGCTAGCATATTTCCCATTTCTTCATCAGGAAGAGTAATTTTACAAGGAACATTAGCAACTGGTATATGTGATTTTGTCACAGTCTTAACATCCATAAATGCATCAGGCAATGTATTTGCTACCTTTTGTAAGTGGATAATCTTCTGAACTTCTAGTTCACATTGATTCGTACGAGGATCAAAATAAGACAATGTCAATGCATTCCATGAAATTTCTTGTCTTTCTTTTTCAGACGTTCTTCTATCTCCCCCTAATGCAGGGAAAATTGTCTCATCAAACTGACAGTCGGCAAATCGTGCCATGAACATATCACCTGTCATGGGTTCCAAATATTTAATGATTGATGGAGACTCGAATCCAATATAAATTCCCTATCTTCTTTGGGGTCCCATTTTGCTACGTTGAGGAGGAGATATGGGGACATAAACTGCACACCCAAACACTCTCAAATGAGAGATATTCGGTTCTTGGCCAGTGACAAGCTGCATCGGGGAAAATTTAGGATATGCAGTCGGCCTTACTCGTATTAACGATGCAGCATGCAATATTGCATGTCCCCAAGCAGAATTCGGTAACTTTGTTTTCATAAGTAATGGCCTAGCGATCAATTTTAGTCTCTTAATAAATGATTCTGCTAACCCGTTTTGGGTATGAGTATGAGCCACAGGGTTTTCAATCATTTTTTTGATAAATGATGGTTTTATTTAGGCTTTGCAATAATAAATTACATAGCACGAGGTATACACCCCAAAATAACCTTCCGAAGAAAAAACCAGGAGATAAGAGTTCAACTCCTTGAAACAGAAATAAGACAAGACGAAGGAGAGGCCAGCCAAAGTGGCAGGCTGGCCCCCTCCAAAAGATCACCCGCCATCCTGCACACACTGAAGCTATGTAACTGAAGTTTGCTGAAAATCGCCTCAACCGGTTCTGACTGCTGCCTGAAAACACCCGAGTTTCTCCGGATCCAGATGTGCCAAAAAACAAGGTAGCCAACCTTTACCCAGACCTTCCACCAACGGCGCCTACCCAGCCCTCTCCAAGCTGAAATCAAGGAGACATAGTCACCCGGTACAACCCAAAAGATAGACCACCAGGCATAAACCCTGGACCACAGCGACCATGAGAAAGAACAGTGCAAGAACAGGTGCGTAGAATCCTCAAAAGCAGAACCACATAAGCAGTAGAACATGTCATTGAGGGAAATGCGCAGGCCTCGTTCCTCAAAAAAAGACTTGGTTGGAACTGCATCATGGGCCAGTAGCCAGACCAGAGAGCTGTATTTGGGCGGTAGATGCTTGATCCAGAGAAACCCAGCCCAAGGTACAGGAGTAGGATCAGAGTCATCAAGTAAAAGATAGGCCGAAGCTGAAGAAAAACCAGAGCTCCGGTGAGACCAGGTAACCGTGTCGGGGGAGCCCGGGCGGATGCAGACAGTGGACAAAAGCTCCATAAGCGAGGTAGAGTCTTCCCACTCACGAGTCAAGACAAAAGACCGACGATAATCAATAGACCAAATACCGTTGGACCAAATCTCTCCAACCCGAGACCATTTCCCCAAAACAATGCTATAAAGTCTGGGAAAACGAAAGCGAAAGGCAAGGGGACCAAGCCAAACATCCTGCCAAAACCGAACTCGGTCACCCTCCCCTACACGCCAGTGGAGGCTCTGATCCCCAGACAGACTGCGGAATCTAGGAGAGTCTGCAAGCTCCATAATATGGCCAAAGAAGAACGAGGAGCCAGGTTTATCCAAAGCAGTGAGATTCCAATCAGAAGGATTCCAGCCAAACTTCGCACATAAAACCCTCTTCCATAAAGAGTCACTATCAGTAGCAAACCGCCAAAACCACTTCGCTAACAGGCTCTGATTGACCCTATCCAAGCCTCGAATGCCAAGACCTCCCTCATTCTTGGGTTTGCAAACAGTGGTCCATCTGACTTTACAAAAGACTCTAGATCGAGCCCTATTGTGCCAAAGGAAGCGCCGCCTCCAAGCCTCAAGTTCTTTGATGACTTCTTTCGGGGCTCTAAAGAGTGACATAAAGAAAACAGGTAGAGCTGATAAAGTGGATTTAATCAACACTAACCTGCCTGGCATAGATAAGTCCTTGGTCTTCCACAAAGCTAGAGACTCCTTGAACTTCTGGATAACTGGAGACCAGAAAGATAGTCTTCTGGGATTCGCCCCCAAGATAAAGACAAGGTACTTGAACGGTAGGGATCCGACCAAGCAACCCAAGGAAGAAGCCACCTGATCCGGAGTACAAGAGCGGGCATTCAGAAGAGTAGCAGTAGACTTGTAAAAATTAATCTTAAGGCCAGAGCACATCTGAAAAGTGAGAAGGGTGCTTTTCAGACGGAGAAGATCATCAACCGAGCCCTTCACAAAAAGCAAAGTGTCGTCGGCGAATTGCAAATGGGACAGAACCGGCCCTGAGGAACCAAAACGAATGCCCGAGAAGTCCCCCAAGCTGATACCCTTAACGAGTACCTGATGTAAACCCTCAACTGCAAGCAGGAAGATAAAAGGGGAAAGGGGGCAGCCCTGGCGAATACCATTTAAAATGGGAAAGTCTTGACTCGGGGAACCATTAACCAACACAGCCACAGACGCTTTGAAGCAAGAAGCCATCCAGGCTCTCCATTTAGGGCCAAACTCCATTGCAGACATCACTTCCTCAATATAGTCCCAATGGACCTTGTCGAAAGCTTTTTCGAAATCAAGCTTAAGAACAACCACTTCCTCACCTGACCGACGAACCCACTCAATGGCCTCAGAGGCTATAAGCACGCCATCAACCAGCTGCCTGCCCGCAACAAAACCCGATTGGGATTCACTAATAATGTCATCCAGAACTTTCCTGAGTCGATTCGAAAGAACCTTAGAAAGGATTTTATAAGGACCCGAGATGAGACTAATAGGCCGGAAGTCCTGAAAGCTTGCCGATGTCCTGAGCTTTGGAATTAAGGTCAGGAATGTAGAATTGAGACCCTTGCCAATGGTTCCCGAGAAATAGAAGTCCGAAAAGAACCTCAACAGATCAGCTTTTACAATGTCCCAACAGACCTTGAAAAAGAGACTAGAGAAACCATCCGGCCCCGGGGCCTTATCAATACCACAATCCGAGATCGCTGCCAGAATCTCGTCCTCCGAAAAAGGGAGCTCCAGAGATGCCACCTGATAACCAGATAAACGAGCAAAGGGAAGGGCTGGAAGAGGCACTTGGGAGGGGGGCCGAGCAAAGCGAGAACGAAAGTGCTCAGCTGCAAGTCGTTTGATGTCCGCTGGATACGAATAAACCACATAATCAACTACTACCTGGGTGATCTTGTTCCGAGAGGCACGCATATTGGCAATACGATGATAGAATCTAGAGCAAACGTCCCCATATTTGTTCCATTTTAGACGGGCCTTTTGGCTCCATAGACGAGCAAGAACCTTTTGCTTTCGAATGAGTTTGACCCGAAGCAAGGAACGAGACAGGCAATCAGCCTCTGATAGAACCCGATCATCCAAACAAGAATCAAAAGCATCGATCTCGGCTGCCAAAGATTCAACCTCCCTGTTAGTACGCCCGAAGACTTCCCTTCCCCAATGTTGCAGGTCAGTGCGCAAGCATTTTAGCTTAAACCATAGACAATAGCTTGCTGATCCCTGGCAAGCGTATGAGTCCCAAAAATATTTCACGTCCACCTTAAAAAACTTGTGTTCGGTCCAAGCATTGAAGAATCGCTGTGGCTTCGGTCCCCAGTTAACCGAAGAAGATGAAAGCGTTAGAGGCCTGTGGTCCGATAAAGAGCGAGGGTGACCTCTCTGAATCAGATCGCCGAACAGAGAAAGAGCAGCTGGGGATACAACAAAGCGATCTAAACGGGACGCTTTAGAGCCTCTCCCATACCATGTATAATTTGCCCCTACAAGGTTCAAATCAACGAGTTCCATTCCCTGCAAAAAATCGCCATAAGCGAGGCAATCTGCAGCTGAAGTCTGAGAGTTTCGACGCTCATCAGAGCTCAAGACCGAATTAAAATCCCCTCCCGCTATCAATGCATCCCCCATGGAGTCTCGTTCAGATAGGAGACGGTCCCAAAGCGCACAACGACCCGAAAAGGAGGAGGGCCCATAAACATTCAATACCGAAACAGAGGCTCCTGAAGAGATAATAGTACCTGACCAATACAATGCCGAACCAATTGGACAGGAAGAAGAACGGCTGAGAACAGAGGACCTCCAAGCAGAAAGCACCCCTCCCGAAGCGCCATCTGAGACTATAAAACAAGAGTCCCAGTTGAGAAATAAACCGCATTCACGCAAAAAACCGACAGAAATTTCACCCAATTTCGTCTCCTTTAACATTACAAAATCCGGACGATGCTCAGCGATCATCCGTTTGATATCTCTTCTCTTGTGAGAAGAGCCAGCTCCTCTCACGTTCCAGGAGAGGAGCTTCAGCACCTCAGGCATGGGGAGAAGAAGTAGAGACACCAGTTGTGTCTCCACCAAAAGCAAAAGGTAAGGCTCGATCAACAGAAACAGGGCGGGAGTCCTACAATTCGGCCTCTAGGCTTTCAAACTGCTCTCTTGCGTCATCTCCAGCAACGAGAGCTTTGTATCCAATCCGTTTAACATGGTTCCAGGTTGTGGGAATTGGCGATGGAACATTAGAAGGAACCTGATTTTCGACGTCCTCTAGAAACAGGGGAGGAGACGTGTGCTGCACGCAACCGCGAAGGAACAGGGTCCAGGGATCTTCGCGCTAAGGGAGCCACAACAGAAAGTCCCACCGAATCAGGTACGATATCGACAGAGCCCGAGCCCAAAAAGGACTCCTCAAAATCATCGTAACCCTGATTGGATAAAGGGGACCGATCCTCATCCATATTCAAATTTGAAACCAAAGCCTTATCCTGTACTGGAGACACAGTCGGAGACGCAGTGGAGAGGGACCGGTCCGGCGAAGAATCCGACTCAGATGAAGTGTCAGGGAGAGGACGAGGTGAGGGGGAAGGCATCAAGCTTGAGAGGATTGGCTCCACCCATAATGTCAGTGGCAGATCAGGCAACACAAACGAGAAACGATGAGGAGTAACTCGTGATTGACTGTGGACCAAAATAAACAAGCCTTCGAAATCTAGACGGACCACCTGTAGAACCGTCCCAAAACCTGCCCCAATGGTTGAGAAGTTCTCTGAGCTCCAACCTTGAATTGGGAGGCCTGTAAATGAAGGCCAGTGAAAGAAACCTGGCTGCGTTAGAATCTCGCCACTGGTGCGAACAATGTCGAACCAGGGATTGAGAACGTGCCAATCGACATCCAACGCAGAAGAACTAATCATGAAAACCCGGTTGCCAAAACTTTTGAGTTCAAAATCGGTAAAACCCTCGGCCTAGAGAACCTCTAGAAACTGAACCGAAGAGAGATTCGCATGAGCAATGCCGATGGCGCTTCTACGAGCTTTGGATGCCAAATCGTCAATCACGTTGCCCATAGGAGGCGTCCTTGGAGGCTGGCCACCGCCAGAATCACCGCCAGAATCAGAAGGTTTCCAAGTAGAGGAGGACTTGCGAGAAGGGTCAAGATTGGCCGGAACAACCAACAACTTACGACCTCCGATTCGCTTGCCATTGAGTGCCTTCGCCATCTTCTCGCAATCAGCTGGGGAAGAACCGTGTATGAAGCTGAACGGGCACCCAGAAGAAATGGACTTTCGACTGAGGTAGATGCCTGTCAAAGATCCATGAGTAGAGAAAAAACGATGGATCCAGGGTTCCCGGGCCAGAGTTGGAAGGTTGGAGACGAATAGCTTGCCGGGGTCCTCTGGCCAGCCAGGACCTGCTAACGGAGGGCGATGACGAGCACCACCAGAAGGAACCACCACGAGAGGCAAGGGGGCCACTTCAAACTTCGTGATCAATGAGGAGACACGATGACTGGGGAAATCGAGAAGAGGGTCGCGATCCTCAGGTCCAACACGGGATGGTGTGGAGAGCGAACGGCCGGAGACCGTACTAGCCGCCGGTAACCAGGCCGAAGCCCTAGACGCTAGAGAGGATTTCCCAGACATGTATTTAGGGTTTTCAATCATGATTCCAATTTACATACAATAATCGTTAAATGATTGAGATGTAAATTCCGCAGCATTGTCCAGACGGATATTCTTTATCGCATAGTCTGGAAATTGTGCTCTTCATCGAATTATTTGAGCAAGGAGCCTTGCAAACGCAACATTGCGAGTGGACAATAAAGAAACATGTGACCAACGTGTCAATGCATCAATAAGTACCATAAAATACTGAAATGGCCCGCTTTTCGGGGTAATAGGTCCACATATATCCCCTTGAATTCTTTCTAAAAATGTTGGACATTCAGTCGCAACTTTCATCGGGGATGGTCTTGTAATCAATTTTCCTTGAAAACAAGCAACACATGGGTATTCTTTTGGCAAAAGGACATTTTTACTCTTCAAGGTATGTCCACGTGAATTTTCTATGATTCTTCGCATCATTATGGAACCCGGATGGCCTAAACGATCATGCCATATCATAAAATTTGATGGGTCCATTGGTTTTTGGTTAATCACCATATTGGATTCAATTGGATTAATGAAAGTATAGTATAATCCAGATTTATATGAACGGAGTTTTTCCATAATTTCTTTTCTCCCCGAGACCATGGACGTGATGTGTATATATTCAACGTCATTTTCATTAGTTGTCTCAATGTGATAACCATTTCGACGAATATCCTTGAAACTTAACAAGTTTCTTTTTGATCTAGTTGAGAACATTGCATCATTGATAATAAAATGTGTACCATTTGGTAACATTACATTGGCTCTTCCGGAGCCTTCAATAAGATCCGATGGCCCAGATATTGTGTTCATTTTAACTTTAGCTAACATGAGATATGAAAAATATTTTCTATCTTTCAAAATTGTATGTGTTGTCGCACTATCCACCAAGCAAAGTGATTCCTCGTTGCCTTTAACATAATTAGATAGACTTTTGTCCATAGTTCTTCATAAGACAAATAGATAAAATTAGAAATAAGACACTCCAAATATTTTATTGATGAAAGATACCAAATTACGAAACACACTTAAACATATAAAAACTTAAACATAAACTCAAACACTTAAACATTTCTAAGAAACATAAAATCATCATTTTCTCAAGCCATCTTTCCATCACTGATTAATTTGTCGAATTCTCCATTGGTATCTTCAAAGAAATCTCCAACCTCCAAATGGGTAAAATTCATAGGATCCTTTTGTTCAGTGAAGTTCGTCTCGACACCTTTAAGTGAGGCTTGATAAAGCTCAACAAGGTGTTTTGGAGTACGACAAGTACGACTCCAATGGCCTTTTCCTCCACATCTATGACAAGTATTATCAGTCTTCTTGAATGACATGTTTTCTTTTGGTTTCCACTTCAGGTGGTTGTGGGATTTATTCTTGAGATTTGGCCGATGTTTATTATGATGATCGCGGTCACGTCCATAAATTTCTCCACGACCACGTCCGCGACCATGACCACGTCCGCGGAAATGTTGTTGATTAGGCTCAAACTCATTACTAGTTACAACATTCGCTTCAGGGAATGGTGTTGATCCAGTTGGGCGAGAGTTGTGATTTTTCATCAAGAGCTCATTATTTTGTTCAGCAACAAGTAGACATGAAACTCTAACGTTTTTGTATGACTAATCGCTCTATATGTTATATAACAACAAAACTCTTTTCTGCTACTTGCTACAGTTGTACCACTGTAGCACCTTCTTCATTCTTCAAGATCTTCATCAGTTTCTTCATCGTCTTCTGAGGCGGTCTTCATCTGGATTGGTGTAGTGTCCTGGTTGTCCATCACAGGACTTCGGACCACCATAACCAGTCTTATCTTCTCCTCTTCTTCAAACTGAAGTTATAGCTCCCTCCCTCTCTTTCTTCTCTTCTGATCTCCTCCTGTTTCTCTTGGTTGATACTCTGTTTTATACTGTTATGGTTTCGTCGTCGGTAACGGGTCCCCCACCGGGGTTCGAAAATATACCTGGTCTGGTACCTGGAAGGAGACTGGAGTCAGTGATCATTTCCACTCAAAATCGTTTTGAACCGTTAGCTGGACATCGAGAAGGGACGGACACACCTTACAAATTGTTTGTCTACAATTTACCTCCCAGAACATCAAGCCAATGGCTTCAGAATCTGTTCCTGGAGTGTGGAGAGATTGTGAAGGTTGCGACTCCGACCAACCCAAATAATCGAGGCAAGTGGTTTGGCTCTGTGACTTTTACGTCTGAGGAAGCAAGGGAGAAAGGAGTAGCGGTTTTCAATGGATATGTACTAAAGGGTTACAAATTGTGTGTTGCCAACGCGTGGGAAAGAAGACCTAAAACTCGTAGGGCTTGGAACAATCTCAATTGGAAGCCAAAGGGTTCTATGTCTGAGAACATAGGCAGGGGAAGGATTCATCTGGACCAAGAAGTTGAACCCATTTATCCCAAAGGAAAAGTGGTCGATGAATACAAAATGTGGTTGGACAAGGGACATATTGCAGTGTTAAATAAAGACTATCCACTGGAGATGATCATGGAAGACCTTCGTGCTGAGAGAGATGGAGAGATCTGTATCAAATCCTTGGGAAATAGGGTGGTCCTCTTATACTTTCCACAAAAACAGGTGGAAAAGGATGCATTGAAAGAAGATGCTCTGTGGCTGAGGACCTGGATGACGGTTTTGGAGGATCATGCTCATCTGTGTAGGAGAGGAGGCAAATTCACTTGGGTTGCTGTACATGGCATCCCTATTTTGGGCTGGGGACCTGAGACTTTCAATGCAGTTTGTGAAGATCTAGGGACAGTGGTTTGGATTCATCCACAAACCTTGAGTGGTTCTTCTCTGGAGGTGGGTTTTATATTGCTACATTCACAAGAGTACCCTAGGGTTTATATGGAAACATGGCTCATACTTGAGGACCAGACATACAATGTCATGGTCAGCTCTGTGGACTGTCATTTGGTACCACAAGTGCCTTTCGTGCCTCAAGATCTCTCTACATCTGACTCTTCTAGTTCAGACAACGATCCCTCTCAAAATTCACGTGAAAAGGAAGTCTTGGGTACTCACTCTGAGACTGATCATGGTACAGAACCTTGTACTGAAGGGATTTTAAGAGCCTATAGGGAGGTGGAGGAGTTATTAATCTCAACCAATCTCTTGGAGGTTAATGGACTGGTGGGAGGGATTAATGAGGTGGGGGCAGAACAAGTATCTGCTGAAACTACCACAGACACCCCATGTCTTACTCTGAAACTAACCCTCAATATTGAGACTCCATCATTGATCCCATCTGCATACAAAGATTCCTTAGTGGTTCCTGATTCCATGGGTGAAGAAAATTCAAACACCCTGCTCACTGTTCCGGCAAACTGTTCACATCTAGTCACTACTGTTCCATTGGTTGGAATTGAAGCAAATCCTCCAGCTACTCTCCTCCTGGCTGAGGGGACTGATATGGAAATGCAAGGACACAAGGGTACATTGGGTTTGGGGGACATTAATGAGATGGAAAGTTCTCCCTCTTATGCTGCAGTTTTGGGCCCTAGACCACAGTCCTCTTTGGCTAATTCAAGGGTTTTGGAGGGAATTGAGGTTTCAAAATCTTTTTTTAACTCCTAATCCGGTTTTAAACATCTCTTCTGCCAGCAAGGCTTCATTGAACAGGAAAAAGGGTAAGGGAGGTGAAGTAGTGGCATACAATACAAGATCAAAGGCTAAAACAATTGTTGCCAAACTCAGACCTATAACAAAGAAGAAGACTGATTCTGCCAGACAAATTTTCGACCAAGGAGGGGCTGGAACATTAGAGTATTGCAAGGCACTGGGATTGAAGGCTTACTTGTCAGATGAACTAGTAGCTGAACAATTTGATAACCTGGATCAAGAGGTCAATCGAGCTGTGGAGCTTGACACTACTACTGAAGATGAATACTGTGATTTAGAAGATTTGGAGGAGGGGGAATTTGAGGTGGGGAGGTTATTACCCCTCTCAGACTTTCTGAACCATGAGGATGCTGTCTTGGAACATTCGTGGGGCTACTTCCAAACAAAAAAGAAGAGCCATTAGAAACGTGTGTTCCAAGCAACTGGTAGCTATGGTTCTAATTCAGGAGACCAAGCTATCTAATTTACCAGTGTATTTTATTTCATCTTGTGGCCTCAGTTCTACTTGGGAAGGCATCTGCAGTCCATCTCTGGGGAATTCTGGAGGACTTTTTACTCTGTGGGACACAGGGGTCTTTGAGATGCATCAAAACTTCTGTGATGACCATGTCGTATACTGGACTGGTTGCTATTTGCCTCTGAATCTACCTATATTTGTGTTAAATATCTATGCTCCATGTTCAGTCAGTGCTAGGACAGCACTTTGGAGTGAGGTGGGTGAAGTGATTTCATCATTACAACAAAACCTAGTAGTGGCAGGTGATTTCAATGCCATATTGGACCCTGGGGAAAAGACTGGAAATAATTTTTCTTCTATAAGTTTGAGACAATTCAGGTGTTTTGTGGAAGATCAGGGCCTTGTGGATTTGCCTTTGGGAGGGGGAAAGTATACTTGGTTCAATTCTAGGAACATGGCATCAAGGATTGATAGGTTCCTGGTTTCAGCTTCAGTAGTAGCAGCTTTCAGTAATATCACTCAATGTTGCCTCCCTAGATTAATTTCTGATCATAAGCCTATTATTTTATACAACCCTGTGGTAGATTGGGGGCCTAGGCCTTTCAAATTTATAAATGCCTGGGTCAGCCATCCACTCTTCTTGCAGCATACAAAACAACATTGAGAGGGCATTAGTATAAATGGTTCTCCCTCCTATAAATTGTGGTTCAAACTGAAGTCCCTAAAGAATTTCTATAGGACCTGGAACATCAAAGTGTTTGGTTGGTTGGACACTCAGATAGAAGAGATCAAAAATCAAATTGGGGCCCTGGATTTACTTTTTGAAGATAGAGGGCTTAGCTCAGAAGAGATCTCTCAGAGGGCTTTGTTGAATGCTAGACTCATTCTCAGTCTCAAAACACAGGAAAAAATTTGGTGTCAGAAGGCTAGACAAAAATGGTCCATTGATGGGGATAGGTGTTCCAAATACTACCATATAGTGGCCAAAATTAATCAAGCTAGATTGAAAATTACTAGTATTGAAGTTGATGAGCAGATATTTCAGGAGCCATATCAGATCAAACAAGCTGCAAATGAACATTTTGCTCAAAGGTTCCAAGGGTCTTCGGCTGTGTACTTGGACCTTTCATCTCTACCTTTTCAATCCATTACTACCCTGCAGGCTAATCATTTGGAAATCCCTTTTTCTGAATCAGAAGTTTTGGTAGCCATCAAAGCCTGCAATGGGGATAAATCCCCTAGCCCTGATGGCTTCACATTATTATTCTACCAAACTTGCTGGGAGGTTCTTAAAGGGGATATTATGGCAGTCTTTGAACATTTTCACAAGGGAGGACAACTGGGGAAAGGATTGAATTCTTCTTTCATCACACTGATACCAAAAAATAATGCTCCAGTGGGTTTTGATGATTTTAGGCCCATCAGTCTTGTACATAGCATCTATAAATTAGTGTCCAAAGTACTAGCTGCAAGACTCAAGTCTCACATGAAAGGTTTAGTTCATGATACACAAACTGGCTTTATTGCAGGGAGGCAGATTATGGATGGGGTTCTAATTGCAACTGAACTCATTCACTACATCAAAAAGGTAGGCAAAGAGGTAATTGTATTAAAACTTGATTTTGAGAAAGCTTATGATCACATCCATTGGAAAGCACTACTAAATGTATTGAAGATTATGGGTTTTGGACATATTTGGAGAGGTTGAATATCTGTGTGTTTGGAGGCTTGGACCTCAGTACTGATAAATGGATCCCCATCTGCTGACTTCCCACTCAAAAGAGGTCTAAGACAAGGGTGCTCCCTCTCCCCTCTTTTATTTGCTTTGGTAGCTGAGAGCCTACACCAGCTTATGGTTAAAGGATCTAGTTTAGATATGTTCACATGTGTGCAATGCTGTGATCAAGGCCCGGAGATGACCCACCTCCAATTTGCTGATGATACCCTTACTTTTATACAAGCTGGGACACAACAAGCCATCAACTTGAAGCACACCCTCTTATGTCTCCAAAAAGCTACTGGTCTGAAGATCAACTTTAACAAATCAAAAGTTTTGTTACTGAAACCTTGTCTTATGTCTATTGAAGAGGTTACTGAGATCTTAGGGTGTAGTGCAATGCAGCTACCCTTTGACTATTTGGGCTTCAGTTTGGGTGCCAATCCCAGGAGGGCTAAAACCTGGGAGCCAGTGATCAACAAATTCAAATCCAATCTCAGTCTATGGCAAGCTAAAAATAAATCCTTGGGGGGAAGGATAACTTTTATTAAATCCTCACTCACCTCACTTCCTTTATATTACATGTCTTTATTTAAAGCCCCCAAAGGTGTCATAAAGGAGATGGAGAAATGGCAGAAACAATTTCTTTGGAGTGGGAAGCTGAACAAAAAATCCTTACACAAAGTGAAGTGGGACAATATATGCAAACCAAAGAAGGCAGGAGGACTGGGAATTCTGAAACTGGAGATAATGAACATGGCCTTATTGGCCAAGTGGTGGTGGAGGTTTGCTCTAGAACATGACTCATTATGGAAAAGGCTACTATGTGCAAAATTTGGTTGGGACCCTTCAGCTTGGGACTTATCAAAATTCTTGCTAGGTACTGAACAAAGCTTCTTGAGGCATGTTGGATCTTTATTGAATTCTCAGAGATTTGCAGATGATTTTGGGGCTGTGGGATTGCATTGGACTGTTAATTCTGGGAGATCAATACTTTTTTGGGATGATCTATGGGTCACTAATGTGCCTCTGAAAGTATTATTCCAAAGACTTTACCATCTAAGCTACCAGAAGAGGGCTTTGGTTTCACAGGTTTGGCTAGATGGGGATTGGGTTTTAATATTCAGAAGGGAATTGAAAGGTTGGGAAGAAGATATTTTTGAGTTATTAAGTGACAAAATCAATGCTCTGGCCCCTTTAAATACTGAGGATGACAAGGTGGATTGGGTGATAGATAACAAAGGGTTCTCAGTTCATAAAATGTACCAATATCTTGACAATGCTGCTGAGGAGGATCTGATTTGGCCTACACTTCTTTGGGAAGCAAAAGTTCCACCTAAAATAACTGCTTTTGTCTGGTTGATTTGTCTACAAACTGTACCTACAAAGTGTTTCCTTCTCAGCAGAGGAATCTATTCCACAAATATTTGGTGTCCTCTTTGCAATAAGGAACCAGAGGAATTGGACCATCTTTTCTTGGGCTGCATTTCTTCTTGGTCTATTTGGACACTGATCTTGGAGTGGTGGGGGATCAAGACAGCATGTCCAGATCAGATCAAGCAATAGTTTATATCTTGGAAGACACTTGGACCCTTTCCCTCTCAGTCTCCTTGGAGATTTGTAGTCTTTTTCACTATTTGGAGAATCTGGCTATGCAGGAACAATTTGGTTTTCAACCAAGTACTATTCAGGCCTGAACAAGTGTTACAACAGGTACAAAATGATGTTTTTCAACTGGTTTGGGCTTTTGCTAAGGGAAGAGCTTTCTACTCATTTATGGATTGGATAAATAAGCCTGGGGACTATATTATAAGGAAGAAGAACTAATGCTGGGAGGAGACCTAGGATTGGCTTGGAAGTATTGCCTCTTTGGGGCACTGATTTAGTTTCAAACTGGGTTAGGGGAGGGTTTGGGATGGGAGGGCTGGGGTGAGTTTTAGTACATTGGTAAGGCTAGGATGAGTGTTCTCTGGGGACCATTTTGTATCTGGTACTGAGTGTGGGTTCTGACTTTTTTCAAGCATTTGTTGTGCCTTTTCAGCCTGCCTTTTTTCCCTGTTCTTGAGTGGGAAGTAGTTTTAGGTGAGTGTTTTGAACTTGTTCACAGACTGGTATTAGGTTTTTTTTTGTTTTCCCTTGCTAGCCTTTTATGGTCTTTGGAGGTTTTTGCAGAAGTGAAGGATCTAGTGGTGTATTGCAGCAAAATAGTACTGCTTTCTGATGGGATTGTAAGGGACAGGTTTTGAAGATACAGCAATGATGGCATGTAGGGAGGGTTTTTTTTTGCAATGGCTTTGTTGTCCTCTCACAGTGGCCAACTAGGTGATCACAAGGGTGTGTTTTGACAAAGTGCATAGCAACTGGTTTTGAAAAGGGATGTAATTAACATGTTTTGGTGGATTGGCTGGGTGTAATTTTAATGTCTTCTACTTGCCTTGGGGGGCAAGTTTCTGTTTTCAAAAGTTGGTTGGGTAGCTTCACCAACAAGTAACCTTTGTTAGATATGTTTTGTTGAAAATTTGTATTTGTTTTGGAGGAATCCCTTGACCTTAGTTTTCTTTTCGAAAACTTAGTTTTAATAAATCAAAAATTGCAGATAAAAAAAACAAGTAGACATGAAATTAGCTCAGAATATTTTGTAAAACCTTTTTCACGATATTGCTACTGCAGGAGCATATTCGAGGCATGAAATGTGGAAAAAGTCTTTTCCAACATATCTTTATCAGTGATATTTTCTCCGCACAATTTCATTTGAGAAGTAATTCTAAACATTGCGGAATTATAATCACATACGCTTCTAAAGTCTTGCAAACGTAAGTATAGCCAATCAAAACGAGCTTTAGGAAGTATCACCGTTTTTTGTTGGTCGTACCTTTCCTTTAAATCTTTCCAAAGGATTGCGGGATCCTTAACCGTCAAGTATTCAGTTTTCAATCCCTCGTGGATATGATGACGGAGGAATATCATGGCCTTTGCTTTATTTTGTTCAGATGATGTATTTTCCTCTTTTATGGTATCTCCAAGGTTCATGGCATTGAGGTGGATTTCAGCATCAAGAATCCAAGCCAAATAATTTTTTCCAGAAATGTTCAAGGCGTTGAACTCTAGTTTTGTAAGGTTCGACATTGTAAAGCTATAAAATAAATATAAACTGTATTAGTTTCATACTATAAACATATGCATCTTGGAACTTTAGGTTCAAATGCTCGGTTTCAAGAAACTTCAAATTCCAATATCAACAATAAAATACAAGTATATAATAAACATCAAATTTCTGATGTGAAAGATCCAATGTTTCATTGGCGATCACAGAGCATACTTATCGAAGTTGTAAACGAATTTGTATTATCGGAAATGTTACTTCAGGAACATAAAATGTGGAAGAAATATAGAGAAGAGAATTATCGATTATAAATAGTATGATGAAGCTTGAAAATAGTTTCTTTGATTTTATCCTGCAGGGATCATCAATTTAGAGCTTCAGGTCTTTATGTGAGCTTCGGGTCACAATTTTAACACAACTTGAACGACGGGTTCAAGAGATTCGTTTCTTGACGATTATAAAACTTTATGTTCAAAGTATCATGATTTGTGTAAACTTCAGGTTACACATATCGAATATACATAAACACAAAATAAACACAAATAAACTTAAAAGAAATAAAGTAGGCTTAAATACTTACAAAAGTTGAGCGTTCGTGCTGATAACGTGTTATAAAAGTAAGAACGATACTTGTGAATGGAAGAACAAAAACTAGAGAGAACAAGAGAATATGGAGAGAGTAGAGAATCGAATATTATTAATGAATTCATCATTTACAATGACCTCTATTTATAGGCTCATAATCATAGAGTCATAACCTTAATTAATAAACTAAATAAACGATAGAATCCAAAATACAAAAGTCTTCTAACTCCCACTACTATCGAGAATATTCCATGTGGTCATCCAATCAAATATTCATAACATAAATAAGATTTTTTTTCACAAAAAAAAAAACTCTATTTCAAAAATGTTGGGGGTAGTTTGGTCCTAAAAGTTAGGTAAGTCGTTCTCAAATGGATATGTTGATTACAAGCAAAAAGCAAATATCTGAAAACCTAGTCTATTTGTCTGGTCTGCATGTTGTGGAAAGGACGTGGGCAGAGGGTTTTAAAGCTGACAGGAATAAAGGGTAGGGTACAGTATGGTTCTAACCAATTAATTACGAAATTGCCATCAATTAGATTCCTTTTTGTATAGTGTTAGTGAGAACAGGTGGTTTAGAAATTTTGTTGTATCTAAAATGTATTTTAGTCAATGAAATCAAAAATATTTTTTCAAACTTATTAATGAATAATAATAATTTTTTTAGTTGATTAAAAATCAGTTATACGAAGATCTACATTACTTACCCGGTCATAAAATTAAATTCGTTTAGAATTCAATTCTCTTTTGGATCACGGTTACTCGGTCAGGTGATTTATCGGGTGTGTAGGTCAAGGATGAGACTTGCAACCATTGCTTTTGGAAAGCAAGCGGCCCACGGAAGAAGGCTTTGGATGGCCCGATGGAATGGGTGGTCGAAGAGCTGCAACCACAAGAAGAGGCGAGGCTTGTCAAACAGCCATGCCAAACTCAATGAGGCATCACACGGGTAACGGGCCGTCTACGAGGATGACATACTCGTGACACATTAAGTCGTTCTAAGCAGGACATCCTCTTTCACCACATCACGGGTTAGTTATCATTCTCCAATCAGTTCTTGACGAGCCCTCATCCGGAGGCCGACATGTATTCAGGCAACTTAACAGATCTTAGTCGAGACGAGACTAGCCATCCATTGCTCCATTCATTGTTCAGTTGAATCGTACAAACCATATACATGTCATCGTGATAAAGGATTGAACTTGTCCAAATAAAATATCAATCAGTCCTTTTTCTAAAATGAAATATCAATCGTTCTTAGATACCTATTTTATACAATGTTTAATAAGAGTCTCATCTTATGCTAAATAAAAACATTTAGTCACTAAAATTTTCACGCTGAAAAGAAACGCTTAATCACCAAAATTTATGTTATGAATATCGGATACAGAAACTTTAGAAATTAGAATAAAATATTTGGAAGTTTTAACTCGACCTTATCCGTTGTCAAAGCGAGGGTTGAACTGTAAAAAAACCATACGAGGATAAGCTGAGGAATAGACAAACGCACCATGTTTTTGATGCATCGTAGTGACTGACATTACTGGACAAAGCCACGTATCACAGCTACGGCCTTACTTTTGATGCGTAGCCTTATTTTTTTATATTTTTTTTTTATGCATGTTAGCATGTATATATGGTTGGTTGATGTCATGTATGGTTGGTGGATGTCATATACATGCATGCGTAGCTTAAGGTGATACACTGAATATAATCAATAGTAAATTGAAATCTTTAAAAAAAAAATTAGCATGTTTAACTGTAACTTTTTTTATCTGATATTATTTGATCTCGAGAATACTTAAATTTGATCAGGAGTTTAACGAATCGAGTTTTTAATTGGTTAGCTGGAAAACTCGTTCATGACCGACTCACAAGTGATCATGCACATGACTAGAATTTTCAACATAATGTACATAAATTTTCTCTTGGATTAATGTTCGATTCCTCAAAATGGTGCTCAAAAGCGTAAAGGCTTAAGTATAAAACTATTTTAGCAAAATAATAGAAGAACATACACTAAGGCCAATTCACGCTCGACTATACCACGATCGAGTTTTAAAAGGGAGGTGAGGGAGGGATGACAAGATTAGGGTTTCATGCTTACGCAATCGCAACATCCTTTTAGGAAGATTCACTAATGGACACTGTTGCCCATTTCAACCGAGGCAACGTCGGGTGAGCGTCAACCGTTCTCTATTGGGTGAGCATCGAGATTGTTCTTGGTTGACTGACAACATCCTCTCGGGCCACAATGGTGAAAGCTCATTTACTAAAGGTGGAGAGGTCGGCGGAAAGAGCCCCGCCGTACTTGTCTCATATTCCCCGCTGCTGGACATGTGGTAGCTGTCGGAAATGGAGAATTTCGTTGTCGTCATATTCGCTAAAACCCTAATCCAGAAGAAGACGGTCGCGCTCTCAACAAAAAAAAAAACAATATGATATTATGTATGTATGTGCATAAACATTTGATGACAATTTGTATCATGTTACTGTTGTGTACGTGTTAATGTCTTTTTTTCATGATTGTTTTACTGTGTTAGCTTTCCTCTTTGTATATCAATTTTTGGCTTTCCGTTGAATCAGCTGTTTTTGGTCAGCGATCAGAATTCTCAATGTTGCTTATGGTTTTTGGTAGGGATGGAAAAACGCCCCATTCTCCACGGGGATCCCCGTCCCCGCCCCGCGCGGGACGGATTTGGGACGAGGATTTTTTAAACGGGACGGGATACGGGGAATTAAATGGGGATTTTGACGGGGACGGGGCGGGGACGGGGTAAGCAGTCCCCATCCCGCGGGGAACCTCGCCCCACTCCCCGCACTATTAGTTTTAAAATAAATTGTTAATAATATACACATAACACATTTGTTTATGTTTTTTTGTTAAAGATTTGACTTCTATGCATGTAAAAAAGTTTGATGGACGCACAATTCTTGTTTTTACATTTGATATTTTCTTATTTATATTTTGTATCTAAAATATAGAAAATTTAGTTGGAATACGTCAAATAGTGATTGTTGCTTATTTCACCAATTTGAATATGTTATTTGTTTACATATTGCACAGAGTCTCATGATGAATGAAGTTGCTTCAAGTTCAACATGTCACGCCCCAAATCCGGTTTTGGCCGGACTCGAGACGTGACTAGAAACAAACGAGATAAAAGTAGTAAAACAGTAATAAACTCTGTTAAAGCTGAAAGCAAGTCCAAAATAGTTCTCAATAATCCAAACCAAAATTTCAACTATAGTGTCAAAACTTGACCAGTAACACAAGATAAATAAAGTTTAACAATGTGGACCAACACATCTCTAATACAACCCTCAAGACATCCGGAAGCTCCCGAGCCTCGAATTCCCCAGATCTCAAGCACACCTGTACACACAATAAATAAACAAATAGGGGTGAGCTTACGCTCAGTAGGAAAAATCGTAAACAACTTTAGCCTCCAAGTTTAATATTAAAACTGCTTTAGTTCGATGTCACAAAAATACTTAAAACCCTTAGACCAAAAGATATAGTAAACAAATAAAAGGCAACGATAAAAATAGCGCATTCCCAAGGATAACGATAACTTCCCAAAGAATAAACAGAGAACATTATAATAGACTAGAAAACCATCACAACTGGGAACGAGTAAATACTATTAATCAAGAAATTGTTATGGAATCAGTGTAAGAAAATAGTATCGCTTTTTCAAAGATAACAGTAACTTAAAAGATTCCCTGAAAATATTACAACGAATCATAACTTATTAAAATGGGAGCAATTTATATCACGCCAACCACTCGCTTTCTCAAGCCTCCGATCCATGGGTAGATACTGGGATCACATCGGTTCCCATATTCCGATCCACCAGGATACCCATATCATATCAGATTTTCCCTCGGTCCAGAGGAGGCACATACATAGGGGCACCAGAAACCATCCCAAAGGGACGCTCATCGTCGGGATTCTCGGAAATGCCTCCAAAGGATCGTAAGTCATAGGGAACCAAGGTAGTGCTCCCGTAGGACGCATACACTTGGGTGAAACCACAGTAACCATCCCTCACGAAGTAACCCATCCAACTGCCCCGTAGGGTCCAATAACCAATGCCCTCCAGCTCCTATTATTCCCGTAAACCATTCCCACACCGGACTCCTCAACGGTGTGCCATACTCAATCACCATTAACCATTTCCATAAACCATCCCCACACCGGACTCCTCAACGGTGTGGGTACCATTAATCATTTCTCTTCCTACAAGACTGTATCAACAATAATCATTATCTCTTCCTACACTGGACTCCTCAACGGTGTAGGTACCATAACGTATCAACAATAATCATTATCTCATCCTACACTGGACTCCTCAACGGTGTAGGTACCAAACCGAACAATCAGATATCTCAAGAACACGAATAAGGGAAAAACACACTATAACATAGCCATCAATCAATGCTTATCGAAACACACTTTCACCACAACACACACACTTTCACCATAACACGCCAAAGACATTCATTTAATCCTTACGCTTACCGTTATACTTACCTGTCACGATCCATCGGTCCATCGATCACCTGATCGTACCGTTTGGCACAACCAGTCATACTCGATCATCCGTTCAAGCCTTCAATCATTCAACATTCAATCAATCAACCAATCATGTAAACATTCAATCAATCAAGCATATAATTTAACTAGTTTCATTAGACTCTTGATTATCCTAATAACTAGCATACAAGCATGTGAACCTAACGCAACAACTAATCCGAGGGCTTTTCACGACCGCTCTACCAGTAAATTAATTCCCAAGTATTGAAAGCGAGTTACACTAGTTATTCTCATCCTAAGCATGCATACTAGACACATCCAATTATTAGTAATTGGAAGACGATTATTCTAGTTATTCGCATCCTATAAGCAATTCTAGGACCTTCCCGACTTTATTAACCTAATAGGCATACTAGTATTGAAATACTCGAGTAGTTAGACTTTCCCTACCTTGTGGTCTTCCTCTAAACACTCTGCTGAAAAGTCGATTTGCCCTTGCTCCGTTCTTCACACGGGTTCCGGATTGGTCTTCGTCTTCTCGGGCGAAGTCCAAGCCGTAAAAGGGAAGGGACGACGCGGGTAGATGGTTGAGCGTTTGATTCAGAGTTGAGCAGGGAAAGGACGGCGGCTCGCGAAACCGAGCACCGTCTCCCGTCGTTGGCCGGCCTGACAAGGTCACTGGGACGACGTGGTGGCCGGATCGAGCATGAGGGCGGCTGGTTGAGGCTCGCCTGAGCGGAGAGCGAGCGGGAGTGGTCGGGAGGAAGACGGTGACTGCGTCGCTGTACGGAGAGGGGAGGCTGCCGAGAAATAGAGAAAGAGAGAGAGAAGGGTCGGCGAGGCTGAGGGTGGGCGTGGCCGGCGATGGTGTGAAGAGACGAAGAAGGAGGAAGAGAGAGACGAGGGGTCGGTTCAGAGGAGAAGAAGAGTGAGGCTGCGAAAATTAGGGTTCCATCCCTAATTTTTGCTCTTATACCCGAGCTCCAACCGGCTCGGGCCTCCTCAAACTGGGCCTGGCTTGTGGGCTTCGGTGGAGTTGGATCGCACGGCCCAAGTGGAGAAGAAGAGCCAGGCCAGGCTGGCTTGGACGGGTTTGGGTTGCTGATTGGGTCTGACCCAACCCGGTCCGACCCCTTTGACCTCTTTTTTTTTTAACATTTTTGAATTCGTACTCGTTCCAAAAAGAATTCGATTAGATTTCCACCACGGCGCTTCACAAAGAAAACAAAATAATAATTTAGATCTTTTAGTTGAGCCGGTCTTTACAAACGTGTTGATTCTATTTATATCATTATGAAGTCAAGTTGGGAACTTTAAGTTATGTTATAAGACATTTTGTTAAGACACTTTTTTTATCATGGGTAAACTATTATGAGACATGGATGTCATCGTCATGATGTTTATTTTATATGTATGTTGTTTTAAATTATGGGTTGACTACGCTTGTTATTTAAAATTATGGATTGAGAGTTGTTATTTAAAATGTGCATTTTTCGGGTAATGAGGATGGGGTAGGAACGGAATAGGGAATAAAATCCCTCGCGGGACGAGAATGAGACGGGGAATAAAATCCCCGTTCCCCGCCCCATCCCGCGGGGTCCCCGCGGGGCGGGGTCAACGCGGAGATGGGGCGGGGATGTGGAGAGTAGCGGGAACGCGGGACGGGGACGGGGACGGGGACTAGGGTCCGCGCCCCATTTCCATCCCTAGTTTTTGGTCGGTAGTGAGCTACAGAGGCTCAGAACAAACAACACGCCTGTTATTATTTTTTTCTTGGAATTTCTGTAATATTATTTTATACCATAAGTTATCGTGTTCCTTTATTTTTTTGAATAATCATCACGTTCATTTCCAAAAACATGTATGACCCGTATAAAGTCTCGTATTGTGAGTGGACCAATCATATTTAATTAAATCAGATTTTTTGTATTTTTTTTAAAAGGACACGTGTCGAACAACCATGCGACCCGAGACGCCAGGTGCGAGCCGCGGCTCGTCCCGTGTTTTTGCGGGACGCGGAAAACACGTCTCACGTCATGCGTTCCGCAAAAACACGGGACGAGCCGCGAGACTCGATCCGGGTCGAACCGTTGTACGTACTCTAATACTCTCAAACCTTTTTTTTGTTTAAATATAGTGAATCACGTCTATTATAAACTTATAATAATCATAATTTATATGAGTAATACTATTTCATAATTTTCCTTAATTAGACATCTCAAGACCAATTAAAAAAAACCTAAGTGCTCTTTCCCGCCCTTTAGGCTCCCGACCGTCTCCTTCCTCTTCTTCCATTTTGGTGCTCTCGGACTACGCCCAGGAAAAACGGCCAGCGTCATCGCCGGAAGAGGACGGGAGGGGGAAGGAGAGAGATGAGATGTCTTCTTCGTGGGTGTCAGGAAAGATGACATGAGCGAGAACTGGCCTGGTGAAGGAGACGCTTAAAAGGAAACACTCCCTGGAAGCCGCATGCCCATGTGATTAGGGAGACGAGTTGAGATATGTGAAGAGAATGGAGCCCTCCCGACGACATAAAAAGGAGAGAGTATTCTTCTCCACAAATTAGAACTGGTAGTACAAAGAAGAGACAATAGAATCATGCTCATGATTATAAGGATTGTTTTAATAACCGTAGAGTTAGATAGCTAAGGAATATCAAAATTCGAAAACTCAAGCATTATTAAATAACTTTTTGAGATTAATATTATTAAGTGGAAATATATTAAAATGAATTATTAAGAAGTAAGAACACATTATTGTTTCAAAAACATTGTGGTAATCTTGTAAATGTTTAGTCACATAGCAAGGTTCCAAAACCTTTGGTGTCTCTTTCAATTTCAAATATGTTCCTTTTCTTCAAAACCTTTGGTGTGCATGTCTCCTACCCACACATTTTTATAGTATCAAAGTGTAAGGATGTCCAGTGTTGACTCACAAAAGCTAATTGTCTATCCACTACACATTGGACACGTGTCCCTCAAAATTTGATGATCACGTGGTGTGTCTCTAATGCAACCCACTTATACCCGACACGTTCCATGAGAGGGACCAGTGGGCAATTCGGAGTCAAGACGAGGCTAGAAAGGCAATAAAGCATACCATAAGGATTAAAAGCAAAAAAAGAACTTTTCTATGCATAGTAGCTAAGAGCATGTACAACAGAAAAAGGGCTTGGTGAGGGGGTGAGAGTGCAAAACTTGTATTAACTGGACAAAAATAAGGTCCTGGGAGTACAGAAAAGTGGGTGTTTTGCAACAGAAAGGACCTCTGAGGTCCTGGGAGTGCAGACCAGTGCTGACTGAATTATTAATTGATATTTTGCTGTTTTATTTAATTCTTTATCAGAAACCGTTTAAATTATTTATAATTTAAACAATTTTGGAAATAAAATAAGTAATGACAATAAATAATTCATAAATAAATTTAACACGAATATAATTGAACTTTAAATTTTATTCAACCCCTTATACAACCCAAAACAAAATACAAGTTCAACAATCATTCTCTGTTGGGTCGACATCCGGTGGTGGGGGTTGTCGTCGAAGATCATCAATTTGGGCTTTAAGGGTGGATATGAGTTGTCGCAGTTCGGACTTGAAAAACTTATGGTCTGCCATATCCTCTTCGTCGAAGGAAGATGTATCATTCCCCAACAGGGACTTGTAGGTGGCGAGGTTTGCTTCCCACTGTTGGGTTAATGTCTGTATCATGCGATACCTTTCTGCATGTTGTTCGGCACGTGTACGTTCAGCCTCCATCCGTGCACGTTCCAGGTCGACGAAGGCAGACATTTGGGCCGTGAGGACGGTCCCCTTCTTTGCGGCCTTCGATACCTTCTTCCCTTGCGGTCGGCGAGGGGGACTTGGGGCGGCCTTAGGGGATGGGGGTGTGTCGCTGAGAGGGACCTGAGTCCCCTCGTAGTTGTCGGAAGCTCTCCATTCTGGTGGTTGGGACTCACCACTGAGAGGTGTGCCCTCCTCCCCTATGCTTGTGGGTGGGGTTGAGCTGTAAGCCCCAGCCTCATCCAACCGCTGTCGTTGTTGGTGTACTTGACTGCGGACATTTCCCATTGTGCCCTCCTGGGAAGTGAACTTCGTGACGCCCTCGAGCCTCATCAACCAATGATCCAGCTCGAACCTTAGTGGGTGGTCACCCACTTTCCCTGCCTTCTCCCACATTTCCTTCGCACGTTTCATGTGCTCTTCCGGGTTGGCGCCACTCGGATGCTCGGCCTTGGACCTCTTCAAATAGCCAAACATCCTCCTTGTCTGCCCAGAACCTCTGAGCCAACGTTTCTTGATAGCTTCCCAGCGGCGATGTGGGAAACCTCCCTTCGAGTTGTATTTCTTCGTAACTTCGCACCAGAATGTGTTGCCGGTTTGAGAGTTGCCCTTGATGGGGTCTTTTGTAGTACTCAACCAGCAAGTTATGAGGTGGTGGTCCTCCTCCTTGCTGAATGTCCGGCCCTCCGGATCTGGTTCTTGGGGTTGGGCTCGGGCAGGGGCTCGGCCTCGTCGTTGGGAAGGTCCGGCAGAGGATGGTTGGGGGGTTTGTACGTCGGGTAGTGGGTGACCCTCGTAGTTGTAGAATTGGGGTGGCAGCGAGAACCCTTGCGGGGTCATCCCAAATTGTGATGGCACTTGGAACGGTGGCGTCTGGAACCCTTGTGGGTGCATGCCAAATTGTGATGGCACATGGAACCCTGGCGCCATTTGAAATTGTTGGGGACGATATTGCCCTAATAAAAAAAATTAATACAATAAATTAAGTGCAAAAAATTAAAACAATAAAATAAGTGAAAAAAATTAATACAATAAATTAAGTGAAATTTTTTAACACAATGTATTAATATAATAAATTAATTAAAAAAATCAATACAATGCATTAATACAATAAATTAATTAAAAAAATTACGTTACATAAATAATAAGTTTGCACTTACCTGAACTCGACCCCGGTTGCGAGTATTGGGAGAAAGCGGAGTTGTCCCGATTGTCCCCTAGCATGTCTTGAAAATTATGTGCCAGTTCGTCGGGGCTGAATCCGACTTCGTCACCAGCTGACTGTGCACGAGACCCAGCGTCGCCCGACATTTTTCACGAGAATAATTGAAACGAGAGAGGAGAATTTGAGAAGGAGAGAGTGAAGTTGGATAGTGGAAGTAGAGATTGGTGTGGAAAAAATGAGAGGAGATGGGTATTTATAGGGGTTTTTTTTGCTGATTTTTTATTTTATTTTTTAAAAAATAGCCGTTAGTTGACCGTTGCCAACGGTCGGGGACACGTGGCTGCACTGCAGGCTGCCAGCGCAGGCGAGGGAGCGACGGCGCGTCCAGCGCGCTCGGCCAGCGAGAGGGGAGCGAAGAGCGCGGCGCGGGGAGCGGGAGCGCGAGAATGGGGAGTGGGACCGCGTTTTTCTGGTTCCACAGCGGAACGGCCAGCGCGCCCGGCCAGCGCACGCAAGGGAGCAGAGAACGGGACCGTTCTGTTGTGCGTGCTTTAAGGCCTTACTTTTTCATGCATATGATTCGTCTATGTATTCCCTCATGATTTTAAGTTAAATCAAAATGAAAAGATTCACAAAACTGAAATCTTATGAGAAAAAAAATATTATTTAAATATATTTGAGCATGATATTTGTTTGTATAAAATCATAATTAATCTATTTTTTGATTAGCAAAAAAATAACCATTAATCTATTTCATTAATATTTAAGGCATGTCAAATAAAGAAAATCACTATCAATATTAAAAATTGGACGGGGATTTTTACAATATTGCCCGTAACACCTTCATTTTTGTTGCAGATTTGATTTTTACTTAGCCCTTGGGCTTATGCTGGGCTTTTGTAGAGCCTGGTTCTGATCTCAGGCTTAGGCTGGGATGGGCCCTTCAGGGAATGGTTCTGATTTTTACTATACCTTACATGTTTCGATGATACAAATTATATACTCTATCCAAAAAGCTAACAACATGACCTCTGTTATCTCTGTAAAATCAGTCTTCCATATGTTTAACTGAAACATTAAAATGTTTTAGTCATACTGGAATTGAATCATAGGAACTAAATAAATAATAAAACGGTCAACGAATGATTCACAGTCCTTGTGTTTTTCCAACAATTTCCAATTTATTCTTTTAACTAAGTTATCTCATAATTTTGTGATGAAAGGTAAGACTTTTATTTATTTTCAAAATAGAGTAATAAAAGTGAAAATATTTGAAAGTGAAGTATAATTAAGTGGATTAAAAAAACAATATAATTATGTGAGAAATAGGTTAAGGTTGGTGTATTTTTGTGAAATTATTCCTAAAAAAACAATATTTGGATACATGATTAAAAATAAGTAAATAACCAAAACCTTAAACATCGTATTACAAATACTTTTATTCAATTTAATAACTTTTTTAATATGATGTCCGTTTTGATATAGGAGAAGAAAATAACTATGTTTGAAGTTGAAAACGAGTAGTGATACATAGAGTTATTATATGGAGACCAATTCATATGACAAGAATTTAAAAAATATTTTATTTTATTTTTATAATAAACTCTATGTAAATTATATATCAATCGGGAAGATCTACATACGAATTATTGAACAAATAACACAAAATAGTATAGTTCTCTTACAAGTATAGTTTCTAATTTTTTCCTACTATATCTAAAAAAATTCGACGGAATACCTTGAATTTTGTTCTTGGTTCCGCCCCTGATCTCTCTTCTTAGTCGAGAGAAACCCATAATCTTAAGAGACATGTGCTCTTGTAACGTTGTTATTATCGCACGTCAGTCGCGCCCCCAGCCTGAGGAGGACGTCAACCTTGCACCTTCCCAGGCTGCGTTGCCACGTCACACCACTACCTACTGCTCTTGTCATATCGCTGTCTTTGTACATCCCGTCACACCCTGGCCGCTCCGCTACGATGATGACATGTGTGCCTCCTCCATGTTCGTCGCGAACCCTGGTAAGCCTTTTAAAGGGACGCCGAAAGAGGAAACCTAAATCCACACCCTCTGCACCCCTGTTACCGCAACCTTCCCCCCCCCGCCTTCTTCGTCGCTACAACTACCACCACCGTCTCCGTCACCGTTAAAGCTACCACTACAGAATATATGATGAAGTGAATATTATTCGTTTTTAAATCTAATCATCTTTGTTTATAAGAACAAATTTCATTTGGACCTATATGTTTATTATTTTAACTTAAATCGATTATGACCTATTTTTTTTTTGAGAAGAACAAGGTGCAATATTATTATAAGATAAGAGAGTTTGGTAGGCACACAGGTGTACCCAACCTACAGTAGCAAAACCAACTAACAACCAGAAAGGAAAAGCAGAAAAGTAAATTGTGCGCTGGTAATTGGGGGCGGACGAAGGGGGTATCTACGGTAGCGTCCAAGGACACCGATACAACATGCTTCTTCCAAAGGGCACTGGGCGAGCCAACCAAGTGAAGGGGAATACTGGTGGACCTACATCTCCCCCGGTATGTCAACGTGCGTCGTCCTCCCTGGACTGATAATGGTAGGGCTCCTGAACGCGGGTGTGCTGACTCCGGACTGGCAGGGGAGACAGATATCGACTGAAGATGGAACCGTCACCATCTACCCGCCGGGAAGGGGCCAAAGTCGACCCACCCCTCCCCAGGCCACCTCAGACTCATTCCTGTAGGCGGGGATGCCTGTAGCCCCCCGCCGCTGCTGCGTGTGATTCTCCATCCGGGCCCGGCCCAGTCTGCTACCCAAGGCCCAACCCCGACTCGCTAGGGTTGTTCCGCGCCTCGGCCACCGCCTTCCCCTTGAGCCGCCTACATTCCAGCGTCGCCGGCGGCTCTGGCATCGTCTCCACAGTGTCCGATGAGACTAGGACGACGTCCCGTCCCGCCGCCACTCCCTCATGCAGAAGCCCCGCCGGCCTCCCCCACGTTCCCCGTGGTACCCGAGGACGCGGGCCTCTCGCCGGCAATGGGCGACCTCCAGTCACCGCCACGGACCGCCAGCCACCGCCAGGACTCACCTCTCCCATACCCCGTACCGCCGAGAACCGCATCCCCGGCTCCGTCACCTCCCTCGGCGTCAGCGCCTCCGGAGCCGTCACATCGACCTGACGCCGAGCTCTCCACGACCTTCCCCACATCGAAACACCACCAACCACGCCGTCGAAGATCGGCGGACGTGGGGCAACACCAGACCACGAAACCGTCCTAATAACGCCTCGACGAGGCGAACTCAAACCCAAGCAGGCGAGATACAGTGGTAAACTACCAGATGTTACCTGCTCCCACCAGTCGCAGTCGCCGGAGACGCCCACTCGCCCCCACGCGCCGCTGCCTCCGTTGATCACGAACCCCCCTCTAGGGCCGGCAGAGAGTATCATCTCCTAATTTTTTAGTTTTCGGATTTAATTTATGATTATGACCTATTAATTACCCTTTGGAAACTATATTTTATGTGAAGGAACACGTGTCATCTTTTTTATGTGAACCCTCATTTACCTTTTTATGCCTGGACTTCTAATTTAGATTATAAAACAAAGTTAAAAACACGTTTTCAATGACCAATTGACCATTATTATTTAAAATTGTACTAAAAACATGTTTAAAAATTAAAATTCATTTATTAAAAAACAAAACATTTTGGAGGAGATATTGTGATTGAGAGTGGAGAGAGAGAGAGAAGAGCTTCGTCGTTGTCGGAAATTTGGGAGAACGAGCCGTCGTGTCGACAGATTCCGATTGAGAGGGTGGCGAGGGAGGATTAGGGTCGGCGGAGGCGTTTTGGGGGAAGGAGGAGAGCGTCGTCGTCGGAATTTTTGGGGTGATCGGTGTCAGGCTTCAGATGAATTGGAGAAGAAGAAGGAAGTTTATTGATAGTCTTTGAGAAGTACAGACGGCTCCGGTGATGGCCGAGCTCGCTCTCTCTCTCTACAGACTCTCTCTCTACAATTGCTAACAGAAATGAATGAATGAAGAAGACGAAGCTGACTCAGAGCTTATAGCTCGTTCCTGTCCTCCACGTGGCCTAACAGACTCAACGGCCTGAATGGCCTGGACACGACGTGTAACCACTGCCAGCTGGCACGTTGACCGGTCCTGTCTCTCGTGTGCGTTAAGCGGCGTCGTTGCGAGTAAGTGTTGCGAGTGATGCGACGTCGTTCCCTTCGTCTCTCTCATAGAGACCTGACATTGCCTCCCCCTCGCGAGAGGCTTGTCCCGAAGCCTCGTCGTCAAATTTCCGGCCCGGAAAATTGGCCCGGAGCCAACCAATGTCCTCCCACGTCGCATCTTCCGGCAAGGCATCCGACCACAAGACAAGTTTCTGAACAACGGCGCAATTGTTTCTTTTGACGGACCTGGTCTTGAGGATTCGAACCGGCTCAACCTTGACCTGACCCGCGTCCGACGTAACGGGCAAGGTTGGGGACGCCACTCGATGAGATCCGAGGTGTTTCTTCAGCAGCGAGACGTGGAACGTGGGGTGAATTTTGGACGTCTCTGGCAGCTGCAGCGTATAAGCCACCGCACCCACCTTGGCAATGATCTGGAACGTCCCAAAGTAGCGCGCGACGAGCTTCAAGTTCCGGCGAATGGCCACTGATGTCTGCCGGTACGGCTGAAGGCGGAGATAAACCCAGTCGCCAACGAGAAATGTCCTCTCGCTGCGGTGTTTGTCTGCGGGCAGCTTGGCTCGGTCACGGGCGATTGAGAGATTTTCTTTGACCAATGCCCACGCTGCTTGGCGACTGGTGGCGAAGGATTCCACCGCCGCGACGTTGGTAGTGAAGACGGACGACGCCGGCGGTGCGTGGCCATAGAGCACCTCGAAGGGGGTAGAGCGGAGGCTGGTGTGATAGGATGTGTTGTACCAGTACTCCGCTAGGGCCAGCCAACGCGACCATTGCTGGGGAAGATGGTGCGTCGTCAGCCGGAGGAAGTTTTCGACACACTGGTTCACTCGATCTGTTTGCCCGTCCGTCTGGGGATGGTACTCCGTGGAGAGCAGGAGCTTGGGGCCCAACAAACGGAACAGCTCCGACCAAAATTGGCTCAGAAATATACGGTCCCGGTCAGAAACCATGGTGCGAGGAGCGCCATGCAGCTTGTAGACGTTGTCGAGGAATGCCTGCGCGACTTGTGCTGCTGTGTATTGGTGCCTGAGCCCAATGAAGTGGCTGTACTTTGAAAATCGGTCCACGACCACCAAAATGGAGTCCCAATTGCCGGAGCGTGAAAGGCCGTCGATGAAGTCCAAACTGATGTTGTGCCACAGCCGCGTCGCTATGGGAAACGACTGGAGTAGCCCTGGGTACGCGACGGTCTCCGCCTTGCAGCGTTGACAAGTATCGCAGCGTGCTACGAACTCTTTGACCTCCCTTGCCAGTTCCGGCCACCAGAAATACAGTCCCACTCGCTTGACCGTCGCGCGGACACCGGAGTGCCCTCCCATTGCTGTCTCATGTAATGCTGCTAAGACCCGGCTCCTGACGCCACCATTTTTGCCGATGTACATCTTCCCGTTGACGGATAGGACGCCTTGCCGGAGCTCATAGCCTGGCAGAGCCCTTGGGTCGAGTGTCAGCCTTTGCACTAGGCTCTCGGCCTCCACATCCCCTTCGTAACTGGTGGTGAGCTCCGTCATCCATGTCGGAACCACCACCGATAGTTCCTGCAACTCAGCATGTGTCCGGCGAGATAAGGCATCCGCCACTCTGTTCGTCGTTCCCGACTTATATTCAATGCGATAGGTGAGCCTCAACATCTTGGCGAGCCATTTGTGCTGGAAGGACGTGACCAACCTCTGTTCCATGAGGAACTTCAGGCTCTGTTGATCGGTTCTCAGGACAAACTCCCCTTGTTGCAGGTACTGGCGCCATTTCTGGACGGCCAAGATTATGGCGAGCATTTCTTTTTCATATGTCGACAGTGCTGTTGCCCTCGGACCCAAGGCCTTGCTAATGAACACCAACGGCCGTCCTTCCTGCATCAGGACCGCGCCCACGCCGGTGTCTGATGCGTCTGTTTCCAGAACAAACGTGTTCATAAAATCTGGTAATGTTAATATCGGCGCGTGAGATAGAGCCTCCTTGAGTCGTCTGAAACTTGTTTCCTCGCTCGTCGTCCAACGGAACACAGTCACCTTCTTGAGGAGCTCAGTCAACGGCTTGGCTATGGAACCGTAATCCTTGATGAAGCGCCGGTAATACCCCGACAAGCCCAGAAATCCCTCACGTCTCTGATAGATTTGGGTGTTGGCCACTCTGCGACGACGTTGATTTTAGCTGGGTCTGTGGCAACTCCTCGGCCAGAGATGATATGGCCGAGGTACTCTACCTCTGAGACCCCAAACGAGCACTTGGATTGTTTCGCATACAGGCGCTGCTCCTTGAGGACATTGAAGACTACTTGCAGGTGTTCCACGTGGCTCTCCCAATCCTTGCTATACACCAGTATGTCGTCGAAGAATACCAGCACGAACTTGCGCAGGTATTTGTGGAAGACGCTGTTCATCAGACTTTGGAAACTCGTCGGCGCATTGGTCAGGCCGAAGGGCATTACGCGGAACTCGTAAATCCCGTCGTGCGTTCTGAAGGCTGTTTTATGCTCGTCCTCCTCCGCCATTCGTATCTGGTGGTAGCCGGTCCTCAAGTCGATCTTGGAGAACACTGTGCTTCCGGTGAGCTCATCGAGCAGCTCGTCGACGGTGGGTATCGGATACCGGTCCTTGATGGTGATATCGTTCAGCGCCCGGTAGTCAATACAGAAACGCCAGCTACCGTCCTTCTTTTTGACAAGAAGCACTGGGAACGAGTAGGGACTTGAGCTCTTCGTGATGATGCCCGAGGTAAGCATCTCGTGAACCATGGCTTCCAGTATGTCTTTCTGTTCACGGCTGTATCTGTACGGCCTGACCGCCGGCGGGGAGGCCCCAGCGACAATAGGTATACGGTGGTCGTGCTCCCGGTGTGGGGGCAGCTCTGATGGTGTGTCGAAGACCTCCTTGTTCTCCTCTAGGACCCGTACCAGCCTTGCGTTCTCTGGCCCATTCGTGCTCTGTTTTGCGTCCAACTTGTAAAGTTGTCCCCAATACAACGTGCTTCCCTTTCTAAGCTCCTTCGACAGTGCCTTGAAGCTAAGGGGCTCTTTCTTTGCTGGTCTAGCATGCTCTTTGAGAACCAGGATTTGTTGCTGTACCGTGATTGAGATGGTGCGCTCGACGAAGTCAAAGGTTATTGGGTTGACGGACTTCATCCAATCCACCCCCAACACCAAGTCGCAGTCCCCTAAGGGCATAACCAAGCAGCTCCATGTGAACTTGACATTGCCCAGACTCCATTCAAGCACGCTCTGGCCTGTGCAGACGAACTTCTTACCATTTCCGAGCTTGACGTGGACCTCCTGCGCCGGTTGCACGACTATCGTCAGTTTTTGTGCTGTGGTCTCGTCGAGGAAACATGTCGTCGCCCCCGTGTCCACCAATGTGGACGCGGATCCGTGATTCAGGCGAGCCTCCACACGTAGCGTTTTGGTCTGCCCTCCATCGGTGGCTCGTAACGTTTCCTCTCTCACCAGCGGTACCTCCTCCGCCACGAACAACATTCACCCCCGGTCAGCGGCCTAGTCCATGTCTTCTTCTTTGGTCCACATTCCGTCTGGAACTTCTTCTACAAATGGCTCTCTGTCCCTGGTCAACATGAACAGCTATTGACGGTTCGGGCACACGTGAGCTCTCGTGTACCTCGCCGGGAAAGTGTAGCACAACCCTTGCCGTCGCCTCTCCTCGTAGTACTCGGCGTTAATGTTTCTGACCGGCAAGCTTCCTCGCGCTTGTGGCCCAGGTCCTGGGCCTGGTGCACGTTGCTGAGTCGTCGTGGTGACTGGTTGTGCTCGGTTACCTTCCCGATTCATGATCGGCGGTGGTGCTGGGGCTGCCAATCGTTGACGACTAGTTGACGTGGCCTGATCTGCCTGCCGGCCTGTGTTGTACCCCCACCGAGACGCACTTCGCTGTTCCTCCATTCGTGCCAGGAACATCGCTCGTCCCAGCGTCTCTGGTTCCAGCATAGTGACGCCGGCCCGCAAATGGTTCTTGAGACCGCTGATGAAGTTGGATACAAAAAATTCCTCCGTCAGCCACGGGTTGCGCGCGATCATCATGCCACGCATGGCATTGAACCTTTCCTCATACTCCTATATTGTTCCTTCCTGTTGTAGATGTTTGAAGTTTGAGATCACGTCCTCTGTTCTTCCGTCCTCTGTGCTCCCATGTGAATTGCTGGTGGCTGCGCTGATAGTCCTGGAACCATATCTCTGCCCTGCCGGCGAAGTGCATTCCGGCTAGCCTCACTTTGAGTTCATCTGGTACTGCATACAAGAAAAAATAGTTTGTGCATTTGCGAATCCAAGCTTGTACACCATTACCATCGAACACAGGGAATTGGATCTGAGGCAACCTGAATTGGAGTGCCTCGTTGTCTCTCCTCAGATCACCGCCGCCTCGATGTCTATACTCGTCGTCCGGAGGGTGGAATGCTATGTTTTCATAACGATCATACTTCGGCTGCTGTTCCCGCCGCTCCTGTGGGAGCTCTTCGCGTCGACGTCGCTCTTCTCTGACTCGAGTGTCACCGTGGTGTGCTGGTCTCGGTCTCTCCCGTGGCGACGGCGCACGGGGCTCCGGTGACGGATCTCGACGAGACGGTGCTCGCCGTGGTGGTTCCGACACTGGAGGCTCACTGTACTCGCGGCGCGTGGCGCGGCGAGGTGGTTCTACTGATCTTTCCCTCGTCGGAGGCTCTCGCGAGTTTCGTGACGGAGTTCCGGCGTTGAGATCTTCGCGACGATCGATGCTCTCGCGCGGCGACGGTATGCTCCTCTGCTCGATGCTCTCGACTCGCCCCGACAAGCTGTGCAGCATGGTGTTCATCGCTCTCAGCATCGATGAGATTTCGCCGAACTGTCCCTCGGTGCGATCCGCGACTCCGACCGCCGCCTCCATCTGTGGCCCCAGCGTCTGAAGTCGCTCTTTGAGGTTCTGGACCGGAGCGAGGCTGGCTTCGGCGGCGCGTCTGGCGATGTCGTTGAGTTCGGTAGCTCTTGTCATGGCGTCCGTGGTCGTGGGCTCTGATACCACTTTGTCAGGCTTTAGATGAATTGGAGAAGAAGGAGGAAATTTATTGATAGTCTTTGAGAAGTACAGACGGCTCCGGTGATGGCTGAGCTCGCTCTCTCTCTCTCTCTACAGACTCTCTCTCTACAATTGCTAACAGAAATGAATGAATGAAGAAGAAGATGAAGCTGACTCAGAGCTTATAGCTCGTTCCTGTCCTCCACGTGGCCTAACAGACTCAACGGCCTGGACACGACGCGTAACCATTGCCAACTGGCACGTTGACCGGTCCTGTCTCTCGTGTGCGTGAAGCGGCGTCGTTGCGAGTAAGTGCTGCGAGTGATGCGACGTCGTTCCCTTCGTCTCTCTCATAGAGACCTGACAATCGATTCGGTCGCGTCGACCGGTTCTGATAGCATCTCAACAAGCTCGTGGCTCAGCTCAATCTCGACGACACGACTACGATGGGTTGTGATTCAGTGAGATCCGGAACAGGGGCTGAGAAATTTCTCTCGAACCTAAACCCAACGATCCAAGAGGTAAGCTCCAGCAACATTTTGGAGAAGTTATTGTTGAGCCGAAACTTGATCATCCCAATGTTACGGAAGTATAAACTATCTTGTTCTTCAACTACTCAATCCAATTTTATTGTTTACCATGATGATTAGTTATGTTGCTGTGCTCTGCAATCTCTAACTTGTATGATCATAGATAGAGTATCATTGTATTAACATGATCAGTTGTTCTTTTGTTCATGTACTATAAACTTCTTGCTGGTTGGGAGTAATTTGGGTTCATTTAATTGATTTCTTTTAAATCTACCCCAATGAGACACTTGACTTAACCAATTACTTTCAAGCTTTGAGTCTTTTGAAATGGGGTTGATTGTTTGTTTGCAGATACCTGTAAATCAATGTGGATGAATTTACCAGACACAATTCTTGTTGTATCCTTTCTGCACATACTGTCCATCGAGGTGGATTTCAGTTGGACGAGTCACCCAATAAAAAAGAGTAACTAACAAACCTGTTTTGCTACCATTTTGTTTGGATATTGCAGTATATTTTCAGATTGTGCTTATGAACGTTTTAATTGCAGAGTACGAGAACTGTTATGCAAATGGGAAGAAAGAAGTTCCCGAAGGAGGTTGGGAAAAGATGGATTTACTTGGCAAAAGGATGGAGTTGCTACTTCAAACAACCCAGAACAGGGGTCCATTTCTGGTGCAGTTGGAAGCTTTCAGAAAAATCGGTGCTCTCCATGAGAGACTGGTGGCTGAACAAGAAGCTTGGACAACACAGCAACTGATCAGTGAAGACAATATCCTGAGCAGTTGGCTGCAATGGAGAAACAAGAAAAGCAAAACCAAAAGGTGAAGGGAGAACAGAGCAAGGATTTTGACGCACACAAGGTGTTTGATGAATTGCAAATGTTGAACACAATGGACTATAACAAGGTATGGTCATTACCAGTTGAATTACAGTTGCTAGTTCCATATAAATGTAGTCTTGGAAGGGTTATTTGGCCGACTGGAGCTGGCACCTCCCTTGGTGTCAAACATGAAGCTTTACTTGTTGGTATTGGTGGAGTTTCTGGTAGATGTAAGGAGGGCATTGGGGTATGGAATTTAAACTATGGATTGTGTGTGACTGTTTGGCATTTCAAAGTTACATGGGAGGGTTTGAGTTTTTTGATCTTGAGGATGGCACCAAGGAGAGGAGAATATGCTTTCCATATTTAGACTGTAAAAATGGTTGCAATTAGAATTACACAAGATTGGAGTGTCTTAGGAGAGTGGAAAAGGAAGGGGATTGGGTTATCAAAATGAATTACAATCTGGTTTTGGTAGCTTGGGGTTTTAGGGAAGATGTCTGGTACTTAAGTCTGCTGAAAAATGATTCTAGAAATTATAGGTTGGGGAAGTTGACATGTTTATTAAGAGAGGGTGATATGGGCTTAGAGTTGTTGAGACGAGGCTTAACAATTATGGGAGTTATGAGGAAGCTACTGTGTTTGGTGGTTCTAGGAATGAATCTTATACAATTTTCCCACAGAGAGGGCTGTAGGATTTGTTAAGAAAAGTTTCGGCCATGGGGTACATACTGAGGAGGTGATGGGGAATAAAGAAAGCCTAATGGACTGCTATGCAAAATGCATCACATTGCATCAGAAGCAGCTTGGACATTATGTGAGTGTGCATCATTTACAATGGAGCCTTACTGATCCTCATGTCTTTGCCTCTTATTCTGTGGGTGGACATATTGCTATACGGGATATTCTAAGCAACTTGCCTTGGTGGATTGGAAAGGTAGAATTTACTTGGGTTATGTCAATTCTAATAATACTAATGTGGGCATGAGAATAGTTGATCTGGAGAATGGGGAAGAGGTTGAAGAAGCTGGAACGGAAGTGTTGGAATGGGTTATTTGGAAAGAGAAGAGTATGTTCAACTGTAGCTGCTCTGAAGGTTTTTGGACCCAGCTGAGTTGAATTGGGATGACACAAGTGATTTATGGAAAAATTTGTTAGCAAGTTGAGTCCAAGGATGATATTGCTCAACATGGGAAGAAAGAAATTCCCCAAGGAGATTGAGAAAAGTCAAAGTTCAAAGGTAAACAAAAAAGCTGTTGTTTTCACTTGCTAATCTGGATTATGGTCACCAGTTCCATTTTAGGGGTATTAGAAGGAGAAAAAAACAACTAAAAAGAAATTGGTGAACCAGTAGGTTTATTATCTTTAAATGTTTAATTAGTCCTAAACTATTATAATTGCACATATTTCGTTTCTTTTCTGTTTGAGATGTATATATAGTCTTGAATCATACTTTCAGTCCGTTATTTACTCATTTTAATTTGGGTTAAACGTAAAAATCTACCCTAAAGTGTTGTTCACGAACAATAAACTACCCAAAGTTTATAAGTGTCAAACTAGGTACCTTAAGTTTTGGTCACAAGCCTTTTACATGCCTTTATAAGTTGGTCACAGTTCATTTACATGCCTTATGAATTGGTCACATATCATTTACATGCCTTTATGGATTGAAAAGTGTCAAAATTTTGTCCGGTGTGTGACTAATACTCTAAGGTAGCTTACTATTCTTGACCAATACTTTAGTGCCTTACACAGGGTATGTAAGGGTGTTGTGTTAATTAGGTTAATGTACAAACAAGAAGTACATAATGTTTGGTAGGAGGCCGATGGCTGTTGACTGGGCTATTTCAAAGAAGATTTACAACAGCAGCTTAATGCTGATGTTGTTTTAGGATATGTTACATGTAGGGAAAACTCTGTTTCCTAACCTTTACAAACGTTTCATTATCAGATCCTAACCCAGGCCAACGTTTGGTCTCAATTCCTAACATAATAGGTTTGGAATTTCTCAGAAACTATAAAAAGCCGTCCAAACTCACGATTCCGTCAACTCGTCGAGCATTGGGATCGGTTGCTTGAGAACGAGGATAAGTTCAACGTCGGGGAAGGCACCATGGGTAATGTACGCCAACAACGACAAGCTTGGATGAGTTGACGGAATCGTGAGTTTAGACGGTTTTTTATAGTTTCTGAGAAATTCCAAACCTATTATGTTAGGAATTGAGACCAAACGTTGGTCTGGGTTAGGATCTGATAATGAAACGTTTGTAAAGGTTAGGAAACAAAGTTATCCCTTACATGTATGCTACTCTGTTGTTTTTAAGTCATGTCATGAATTTTTATCATGCTTTCCCAAATTTGTCAACAATTTTTTTATATTCTTAGACTCTTAGTTAGTTTTGTACGTTGGAATATCGATTATTCATTTGTAGTTTCTATATGCTTGGAAAGATGTTTGGTATAACAACGTGTTTTCGAAGTTGATTTTCTCGCATAGCTTATTTTTTTTTTGGTTTTCAATAGCTTAATTTTCTAATCCACCATTAATCATCATGGTCTCTCTTTTCTTGATTTCAACCATTGGTTTTGATTTTATAACTGCTGCTGCCACCGTGAATTCATAACTGTCTAATATAACTACTGCCACATGTCATTTTGAATCCATGCTTCTTTTTCATAACACCCATATTACTATCATAATATAACTATTGCCACCTGTCATTTTGAATCCATGATTGTTTTTCATCACACTCATATTGCTGTGATATAAGAGTTCAAGTTTATAGTTGATGTCCTGTTTATTCTTGATATGGTCTAATGAGGATTCCCTGTGAACACAAGTCAGTTTTTTCTTGAGATATTCCTATCAGCTGCATCTGACAAAGTGTTCTAGCTCATTGCTATGAAATGTTTCTGATGCTGAAAGTTTCTTGAGTCGTATGAGTTATTACCTCACAACTACTGTTCACGTCTTTCTTGACCAACTTCTTAGCAGAATTTACAGTTCATCAGTCAACTTCTGATTTCAAATGCTCAATCAAGTAGAGGTGAAAGGGTTCGCACTGCAGGTGGGAATGATTATGTTACACGTGCTTTTATAGTTTGATAAAAAAAATGTTAAACTTGTGCTTTCATAGTGTGTAAAATATGTCTCACTCAGCTTTAATGTTGTAGGGGCTTTTAGCAGTTTACTGCTGTCATATGCTGATCATGAGTGCGCTCAATCACAGTAGAGTGTCCAAGACTACTTCCAGGTATTGATTGAGCACAGACGAGAAAATTATCGGTTGAATGTTCAGACCCACGAAAGTATGTCTATTGATGATTCTTGGGTTAATTGTGAAAAACTACCCTAAAGTACTGTTCCCAAACGAAGAACTACTTTAAGTTTTGTCCACGTTTTTAGGCTACACTAAAGTTTTGTCCATCAACTTCCATTAGAAAAACATAACTAGGAAAAACTGTGATGAATGTTCAGAATGAATGGTTTAGGCAGTTCTTCGCTGAATCAATAGATTTGTGGGTCATGCATAATGCATTCTAAAGTTGAGTGGGCAATTCATAATGCATTCTATAGTTGTGTGGGCAATACTTTAGGATAGTTTTTGACAATTAACCAAAGCCTAATTTGGTAACGGTCACAACTACCACTACAATCCTCTGTATCATTCTAACGTGAAGCACATCCCCTCATTGAGGGGTAGATAGAAAGTAGTCTACTAGTAGGGTTTTGTCAACACAACTATTTATCCATCACTATTATTCTACTTTTGTAAAAAATGAGTACAGTAGATCAGCTTCTAACTAGGTCATAGAAAGTAGTTTTAAGAATTAACATACAATCCAAAATAGACGTCTTACAAAGTAGATCACACAAAAATCGGACATTATTACATTTGGTAAGTAGGCTACTAGTAGTAGTAAATGGATGAATATCTTCCTCTTAAAGAAACCTGAGAATGACAAAACTAACAACTTCTATTAACATACACACACTCGAGAACTAAAACATCTGAGTAGCTAAAGGAAGGGAAGTCAACCGAGACCCGTTAGTAGCAGCGAGGGAGAGCGGATTAGAGGTTTTCAAAAAAACAAACATATATTCCTGTATATATGATCTCAAGATACGTATAATCCTCACAATATGCATAAAAACATACCACAAGAGAGTTGTTATGGTTGCATTAGGGAGCAAATTATATGCGACGCTAGAAACAAATCCTAAAAGAGAGCTGCTGATAGTTAGTTCTCGGAGTTTTTCTTACATTAAAATCAGGATATTAACCTAGGAACTTACACAAACCCTAAAACGCTTTGTAAGTTTAGTCGGTACATAGAGGTATATACTACACACACCCACGTTTAGGGCTGCTTCAATCTTGGCCACACTGATTTCAAGCCCAACCACATATATGGCTTCTCGGCTTAAGACTAGTTGAAAGATAGTTTTGTTTTGTGTGGGCAAAAACTAACACAAGATAATTGACAAGCCACATGGATTTTGTCTGTGATCGACCGATACACCTTAAAGATGGACATAACATATGTAGAGAGGGAGATGAGGACCGACCGTATCGTCACTTAATTGTTGGTCGGGGAGAGTAATTTTGTCACGCCCCAATTTCAGTAAACCGAACTCGGGACGCGAACGTTTTAAAAACAATAAAACAATGAAACCTGTTTTGGATAAACACTTTAAAAACTCCGTTTAATTAATCAAAATAATATTTACAACTTAAAAACACGTCCCAACACGTGGACAAAAGTACAAGGTATCCGTCACTAGACTCAAAAGACTGAACCCGGACTCCGCTCCTAGCTCCACAAGCTTCGAGAGCTCCCCTAGTCCGTCCAGTGATCAGTACCTGTAGGAAAAGCAGCTAGGGGTGAGCGTTCGCTCACCACCACAGATAACAGACTGACTACGGCATAATTAGCAGACAATGCCGGTAACACCAACAACAAACTCAACTCCGGGGATCACTGTCCCCAACCCGAGTACTCTGACTGACAAACACCCACGGTGACCTTCCTCGAACGACTCAACACTCAAACATGTAAGCAGACCGACACAACGATTACGACCTCTTCCAAGGACTCAAAAGAAACTACGCAACACCAAACAAGATCACAAAGGATCGCACACCAAACAAGATCACAAAGGATCGCAAACCAGCTGCTCAGTAACCAATTCTGTTTCTCGTCCTTTCCGATCCCAGTCGGGCCAGGCGGTCGACCTGTCTCAGTAACCTCTCTGTCCTTCGCCCTTTCCGATCCCAGTCGGTCCAGGAGGTCGACCTGTCTTACAACTTCTCTGTCCCTCGCCCTTTCCGATCCCAGTCGGTCCAGGCGGTCGACCTGTCTTACAACTTCCCTGTCCCTCGCCCTTTCCGATCCCAGTCGGTCCAGGCGGTCGACCTGTCTTACAACTTCTCTCACTCACGCGCTTCCCCGACACAAAGTCGGGCCAGGCGGTCGACCTGTCTTAGTAACCTCTCTCACTCAGGTAACCACAATCACAATCACAAGCAAGTTCAACAAACAGCAACACACAGGTTCAGCACTCCACAGGCACTCATGGCCACCCAAGACACACCAACAATAAAGACACGGACTCAACAGCCCCACAGGCACTCACGGCCTCCCAAGATACACCAACAGTAAACCACGGACTCAACAGCCCCACAGGCACTCACGGCCTCCCAAGATACACCAACAGTGAACTACGGACTCAACAGTCCCACAGGCACTCACGGCCTCCCAAGATACACCAAAAGTAAACCACGGACTCAACAGCCCCACAGGCACTCACGGCCTCCCAAGATACACCAACAGTAAACTACGGACTCAACAGTCCCACGGGCACTCACGACCACTCAAACCACCAACAATAAAGACACGGGTTCAACAACCCTACGGGCACTCATGGCCACCTAAAACACCAAAGGTAAAGACACGGGTTCAACGACCCCACGAGCACTCATGGCCACCCAAACACCAAAGGTAAAGACACGGGTTCAACGACCCCACGGGCACTCATGGCCACCCAAACTCAACAATATTACACGCTCGCAACTTACCGAGACTCTAACTCGTAAGCCAGCCAACGAATGCTTGCAACCCCCCCGAGACTCTAACTCGGTCAGGCGAGCCAAAGACACCAACCTTAGTACACGGGCTCTCATTGCCACCCAAACACAAATAATAACACGGGCTCTCATGGCCACCCAAGACTCAACAATAATAGCACGGGCTCTCAAGGCCACCCAAGACACCAAATAAACAAACAACCTTCGGCTTAACCAAAGCCTCCAACAGTCCTAATATCAACAGTTTCTCAATCACCTTCCGGGCATGGTCATATGCCTCCAGTACTCCTAATATCGCTAAGTTCTCTGCTCCTACGACACTACTAAGTGTCACATGCTTTTCCAATAATTGCTACGATCCCGTATCCTGCCTTTCTAATATTTAAATAAAACTACTTAACCCACGACACCCCGGTGTCACATGCAATTCTACTGTTAACTTTCCCCAGTCAGGGCCGAGATCCGGCTACTTTTCCCTACCTCGTGCGTGTTCTCCCAAAAGCCAAACAACGAGCTCCGGTGATGATCTCAGTCACTCACCCAGCTTTCCCTTGCCTCGGTCCGTGGCACGATCTAAAAGAACACAATTTAAAGGCACTTAACAACCCGCAGGAATAAACTGAAAATCATTAAACTCGATGCCCAAACTTAACCCCGACAATGTCGATCACTCCCAAACTTCCCAATTACTCGACATTGTCGATAAGGGACCCGTAAAGGCCCGATTCGCCCGACGTGGCGAATCTGCCCGGGTTTTGTAAATACCCTTCCGGGGCTCCAAAAATTCCTGTTTTCGTTTCTACGGTCTTAGAATAAATCAAGGGTCCCCATGTACTTGATGGAATCGAATTCCGACTTCCGACTTCCGAGTCAATTAAATGACGTTAATGTTTCTAAACCCGATAAATTACAATTTCTCCAATTTAATTCCAATTTTTGATTCGGTTAAGGATAAGTGGTCCGGGAAACGTTTTAAACCACCCGAAACACAAAACCCGATCACCCGAGCACGTGGGCCCCACCCAACCCACTTGGCCGAGAGCCCTAGGGTTCAAGGGGGGCTCGGCCACCATGGTGGTGGCTGGTCCCAGCTCCGGCCAACCACCCCATGGCCGCCCGGCCACCACCCACGGTGGCCGGAGCTCCTCCCGAGCCTCCGGTCACCGGAAAACGTCATCTTTCCCCTCCAAACACCTCCAAAACGTCTCCAACAATTACCCCAACATCAAAACCACCTTAAACTAATAGTTTTACAAAAACCTAACTTCCAAAATTAATCAAAACGAGAATCGGTTCGGTGTATACCGTAGAGGAGAACGAGGGGAGTGCACCTTCTCCTAGCCTTGAGACGATCCCATGGTTGGATGAGCGTGAATAGTGCTCCAAACCTACCAACTCCCTTCTTCTTCTCTCCCTTTCTTCTCTCTTCTTTCTCTTTCTACAAACTAACACCCTTTTCTATTTTTTTTTCTTTTTGCCAAACATGGCCGGCCACACCCCCTTATCCTCTCTTAATTTCCCCCCAAAACTAACACCACCACATAGTGGGCAAGTGTCAAGGTGGGTCCCACACCTTTTGGAAAATATCTGCTTGATATTTTCCAATCAGATTCGCGAAAAACGGACGTTTCGGGCCCCGAACGGGCACTTTTCCCAAGAAATTACGAAACTTGGCAGGGTACAAGGAAATAGCTCAACTAAGACCGTTGCGACGACGGTTTATCTTTTTGGATCCAAAACGGTCCTCGAATGGACCAAAACGTCGCTCGGTTGACTTTTCCGGCGAAAAGTCAACATTTCCCAAAACGATCAGAAAGTTGCCCTGAGTCCCCCGGAACTCACTTTGGTTGATAACGGGGTCAACTTAAGTCCGGTATGACCCTCGCGGTCTAATTCCTGTTCAATTCAGTGTCTGCTCAAATTTTTAAAATTTTCCTGTTTTTCGCAGGTTTGACTGGCGTTGACCGGGAGTGGTTATTACAAATTTTCTTGTTTATTACCCATGTAAGCTAAACTGCTATCGCGATTTCAGCCATCATAGGGTCAAAACGACGACATAAGTCGATTGCCACCTGTATAATGTTAGTAAAGAAGCCTCTAGAGGAATATATGTACCGAGGTTGGACCTGGATTTTTTATTTTCTTTTCAACTAAAACTTTATACTTGTGTTATTCTAAGGTGCAACACGATCAAATGTTTTAGGTTTTGACCGCTAGCGAGGCATCCTCATGTCGAGATCTTTGGAGCCATTCAGTGAATGAACATTAATCATAGGACGTACACCAGATACAGAAGAAAAGCACATTTATACTCTTTACATGCATCATGACAATGTAGGTTAGTCAATACGACTCGTAATCCCCACTAAAAGAAAATCTTTAAAACTCAAAACTGTTATACCTTTAAAAAAATTTGTTCCTCATTTCGATAACAATTATGTTTAACACATCTTTTTTTGTGAGAGATGAATATAATAGATAAACGACGTAGAAAACAGTTTTGAGACGGATACAATCCTAAGTAGATGTCTTAGAAAGTAGTTTAAAGACATAGAAGATACGAAACCAAGTGCACATCTAGTTTTAAGACATAAAAGATACATTTCCAAGTACACGTCTTGGAAAGTAGTTTTAAGACATAACAAATACGATCCCAAGTCAAGTAGATGTCTTAGAAAGTAGAGAACACAAAAGTCGGACACTATTACATTTGATAAGTGGACTGCTAGTAGTAGGTAGACGGATGGATATCTTCCCCTTGAACAAACCTGAGAATGACAAAACCAACAACTTCCATTAGCGCACACACACTCGATGAATGTGGAAACAACATATATATATATAGGGGAACAATCAAATACAAACCTTATTTCGGGTCAGAACGTAGAACTAATCTGGGTCATTGATTACTCAGATCGAATGGCCACCGAAATTCAGGGGGGGTGGTGATTGATTACGAAATCAATTACAAGATATGCATTAATTAAAAAGATATGCATTAAATCTGGGCCATTAATTCTACGATCCAAGGGCCCAGATTGATAGTTCTACGTTCTGACGAAAGATACAAGTTTGTACCTGATTGTTATCCTATATATATATATATATATATATATATATATATACGATCTCAAGATATGTAAAATCCTCACAATATGCATAAAACATAACACAAGAGAATGACAAAACCAACAACTTCCATTAACATACACACATACTCGATGAATGTGGAAACAACATACATGTATATATACGATCTCAAGATGTTTCACACACATGCAATACAATTCTTATGTGAATGAAGAGAGTTGTAAGTTGAATTCGAGTATGGATCGGGTTTACGGAAGATCAAAAGCACTAGTAGAGTAGCTGAATTAGGTCTTTGGCCTGCAGATGAAGACCTTGAGTGGTAAAGCACCACAAGGGCCGAATGGCTCAAGAACCTTAGCTTGATAGAGTGATTCTACTCCAGACTGCGGATCAAGTGCTGTAAAAGTGATGTAGAATTCTTCGCCCAAGTGCTCGAAGGCAATTCGATGATTGGCCTGGACAACATTCAAGAACTTCAATTCGGTGCCCTAGTATCAACAACAACAACATCAAGAAGATGACAAGATTAAGATATTAATTCTTCGTTATCAATCAATCTCAACAATATGATTAAAACTAACACAAGATAATTAAAGTAGTTTTAAGATAAGCTACTAGGTAGATTGTAGAAAGTAGTTTTAAGACCGATACAATTCTAAGTAGACGCCTTAGAAAGTAGTTTAAAGATATAAAAGATACGAACCCAAATACACGTCTTGGAAAGTAATTTGCAAACATAACAAATACTATTCAGAGTATACGTCTTAGAAAGTAGTTTTAAGACATAAAACATACATTTCCAAGTACACGTCCTAGAAAGTAGTTTTTAAACATAACATATGCAATCCTAAGTAGTTTTAAGACGTATAATAGATACAATCCCAAGTCAAGTAGACGTCTTAGAAAGTAGAGCACACAAAAGTCTGGACATTATTACATTTGAAAAGTAAGCTACTAGTAGTAGGTAGATGGATGGATATCTTCTTCTTCAACAAACCTTAACATACACACTCGATGAATGTGGTATCAGCCATCATGTGGGTGTTGGAGTAAACGTGCGTGATAAGTTTGGGTGAAAAGGCAGGGTACGGTCCTCTCAACATAAAAATACCCATTGTCTCCGTACTCAGTCCCCCAAGAGCTCCTACATACGAATGAAGAAAATTTTCCTTGCTCTTTGAAGCCAACCAAGAGACACCCATGTGTTTGTACATCTTTTACATTACCCTACCATCAGGGCCGGCTCAAGCTTTAAGCGAGTTAAGGCCCCGCTTAAGGCCTCAGATCAGAAAAGGCCCCATAAAATTAAATAAGAAACCGTTTACGACATCAGATGAAAAAATGCCCTATAAAATTAAAGATCTGTTACTATTTGATGAAACCTAATCAAGCGAAAGTGTTACACTTATAATTTTGAAATCTAATTTTAATACAAGTTGGGTACAATTTTGATCTCGATTAAAATTTGTTTTTCAAATAAAACGGTTTTTTTCCAAATGGAAGACAATATTTTCTTGATGATTGAACATTCTAAGAACTATATAGATCTTTATTTCGCAATGAAAAACTATCTTTAACGAAACAAAACATGCAAGTTCAGTTTATCAGTGATCAATGAATTAAAATCATGGATAAAAAACAATAGACCAACCCAAAGAAAGGAAGTGTGGATATTTATATAAATACACTAGTATTTTTTAAATGAATGATAATTAATTTAGCAACTTCATTATGGAAATGCTCAAACTAACATAGTTTGGAAAAAGTAAGCCGTCAAAATTGAAAACAAAATGTGATATTGGATATAGATGTTTGATCATAACAGCAAAAAAAATGTGATGCAAACATGTGAGAAATCCATTAAGTGTTGATTTGATATTCCCTATTTCTCTAAATATTTTGTAAACCAATTTATTTAACATTCAAATAATGAAACTATGCATCCAAAGACAATCTTAAATGATATCAATATTGTCTTATTATAAGGGAAACATGACATGTATTAATATCTGGTGCTAGAATGTCTTGGATTTGTACTAAAATGTTTAGTGAAAAAATAAGATCATTTATCGAACAATAATCCATGAGGTTCATAGATTAGAAGCATAAGCCTCATTGAGTTCAAAAATATTGAAATTTAGAAGTACTAATATACACTATAAACTATGAAAGTATTGTAGGAACCAAGAGTAATTTGACCAAAATACAAGTCAAAAGAAAGAGAAACTATTCAAAAATATTGCAATAAGAAGAGGTATTGCGAAAGTTTCATTTCATGATTAAACAAGATAATAAATAAAGTTGGATTTATATACCTATCATATATACTTGTATTGTCCAAACTCCTGGGAATGATTCACTCATATGAGATGAAGATGCTCAACAGAGAGGAAAGACCAAAGGTCACGAACATGAATGAATATTTGTTTATGATTTCTTAGTCTTGAGTTTTTTTATAAACTTTTTTAACATTTAGAAAACAATAACAGTTAAATGAACTTGGACATATATCCTAAAATAATCTAAATAATGTGTTGGACTTGTCCTATCTTGTTGTTATCGGTTAATCGATGAGTTTCGATACCGAATGTCGTTGGCTTCTTGAAAATTCTCAGCTATCTATTATCTTGCGTCGTTAGTGTCGGTTATGACTTTTCTTATTTTCGTTTATATTTTATTGATCTTAGTTAGAACTTATATTTAGTATTTAGAAAAGATTTTAAGTGTGGAAGTTTCTAGAACTTGATGATAAAGTGAGTCATAGACGACGTCACATATAAGCTAACATAATTTGATGCAACTATATAGAATTATCTTGAACCTATCATATTTAAACTTGCCATGAATGTATCTTATTTATAGATAAATGTGAATCCGTAAAGTTTTAAACTCTTGTATAGAATTCTAGACGGTAAATCTTATTCATGGAGGTTCTCTTGTTAGATATTAATATCTGTCATCCATTTTGGATATTGAGTGTTATAAGTAGATGTTGAAGCTCATTTTTTTAAATATCATCTAGTATAATCTTTCTATATGAACAATTTTACTTATTTTTCTATTATATTCTTTCATAAGGAAAAAAGACATCGATCAAATTTTCGCTTTAGGCCCCAATAATGATTGGGCCGACCCTGCCTACCATTCGTGCTTGGCTCAAGCACATCAGCTTTGTTGTTACCCCGGTAAACTTGTTGTATAAGAAACTTTTAGTTAACTAGGTGATAAATGATGATCACACCTATATCATATATTGAATCATTTACAAATACTTACCCTTGGAAGCAACTCCCAAAAATTCTCATCAAGGTGAAGACAAGCGCAGACCGCTCCTCGAGAAATTCTCCTTAACAATTCTGGCATGTCTCCATTACTAATACGTTCGCAGACACCTTGCCGATATACCCTTTTCTGTATTAGAAACAAAAAGTAAATAATAAGCAATGAAAAAATGATGAAAACTATACTAATAATACCTCTTGAGAAATGTGTCTAGGCGATTGTCTTCCTGCGGGTTCTTTGAGCTTGTAATCTGCCTTCAGAAAGATTCCCTTCTCCTTGATGACATCGAAAATCTTTTCATAAGTGGTTGCCAGATCTTGCTTGAGGAATACCTCATAGTCCTCAATGCTCTCTCCAGGTTTCCTTTCACGAGTAGTGCCCTTGACATGGTCGATCAACCACTGGGTAGAAAACTCTCTATATAGCCCCCGTGTCCATCTTGTAATTTGTAGAAAGAAGGTCACAAACCGTGTGGAACGCACATGTCCCTAAGACCATATTAAACATAAATAATAGCATATTAATAGGTTATATATTACTTTACATAAAATAGGGAAACTTTAATCAATTGCACAACACTAAACCAGGTTCGGTACCAACCAATCTAAACTTATGTGCTGATTGTAACGGGCCGAGAGCTCTACGGAATGATCTTCGGTCCATTCAGCCTTAAGACGAGGATATCGGATACCGATGCATCCTAAGTAAGCTTATACGGGGTTGATTCAAGATGAACGATTCACGCAAATTACTACTTTATTCGGTAAAGAGAGTTTACAAAGGAAACACGACGGATTCGTGAACCTTTACGAAGTCTAGAATTATAGGACAAGACTTGGATACCTATGCAATGAACTAAGAGGCAATATATGTAGGATAAGATGGGCGGATAGACTGTCTTGGGCAGCAAGTGGCTTGGTGACCAAGACAGACGAGTTTGGGAAGCTTTCTTTAAGCGATTTTTGGAAGTTCCCTCATCCTTGTATGGCTGACTTGGGCGGCAAGGTGTGCAACTCCTTGGAAAATTTGGGATCCACGGATTGGATCCCACGGACGGGCCTCGGACATGGCTGGATTGGTTGGTCTAAGCGCGGACGAGCCGACCAGGCTACGGTCCTGGCAGGCCGGATGGCTTTGGCCTTAGACGGGACCAGGTGTACGAGCCTGGTCTTAAACGGCTGCGCGCGGGCTCATTCCGCGCAGTTGGTGCGGTTTCGGTATGCGCAGGGTGTTGAACGAACCTTTAGTATTGGCGGATCCGACCCGAGGTGACACGGAAGCGCCAATTCGGTGAAAAATGACGTGAGGCGTGACATTCTCCCACGCATAATCCACAATCGTCCGGCTCGCGGAGCGGTGGCCACATGTAGTCGACCAAGGTGAAAGGTGTGTCCGATCGACGAACCTTGACATGTTTCTTCCTTGGTTAGTTGTTTCTTTTCCAGATGCTCAACGGAAGAACGCTCCTCCTATCAGGAGTGTGGAGTTTTGGACTTGGTCATCGATACAAGGCGCATGGGTTTCAGTTTCATGGCACATATACGGGTGCCATCGGATTTGGCAGCGGGACGAGGGAGGAATTTCCCATTCGTCGACTCGGCGTGTAGTAGAGATTGGAGCTTAGCTCTTCGGAGGCAGACTCGGATGAGGTGCGGTCCTCCACACAAGTGGCATCCATCTTTCGGGACGGAGTTGGAAGGCTTACGAGTCATTCTCCTCCTCCGTTGTACTTGCGAGATGACTTAAAGGTGTAGGCTGCCCATCGTGACTTCTTCATTGGATTCTTCCTTCTGAAGGAGGGCACCGAGTTTGTTCTTACTCGGCACTCTCAGGTCTATTGGTTTCCTCTGCAGATGTAACACGGGCTATGAGGCGTCGCGGGCGTGCGTGGGATTCATATTTGGCTCCACCACTCCGTTCACAGGTGTCCTCCTTCTCGGTCTACTTCTCTTCTTAGTTGATGAGTCTCTCGGTTATGGAAAGTGCGGTGTTGATGTTGGGAACGTCGCGTCGGCCGAGTTCCTGTCGGGCCCATGATTTGAGCCCCTGCGTGAAGTTGAACAACGCGTCGTCCTCACTCATGCTCGATAGAGATAGCATGAGCGCGGAAAGCGCATTGACGTACTCCTAAATGGAGTTGGCGTGCTTGAGTTTGCTTAGGCATAGTCGTGCCTCAGCGGCCGCATTCGTTGGACATAATTGGACATAGAGTTCCTTCTTGAAGTCATCCCATGTTGAGATGACGCACGTCCCTCGCTCGCTCTCGGTATGCATGAACATCCACCATAGGGTTTCGGTGCCGTCAAGGTAGTAAGTAGCGGTTTGGATTCTGGCGTCGTTGTCTACGAGGCCTTGGGCATGAAAGTAGCGACTCAGGTGCCAAAGGAAGTTATCGACTTCCTCGGCATTACGGTTGCTGGAGTAAGCCTTGGGTCGCGACACGTCTAGAGTTGCGGTCCTACAGATGGGCCCTTCGATTCTTCGGGCGGTGGCTTGCTTGTAGTGTTCCAGATCGGTCTTCAGGGCATCGATCTGGCGTTGGTGAGTAATTTCGATGCGTACAAGTTTTTCCAAGAGTACGACCTCCTAGCTACGGAGCTTGTCGCGGAGTTGGTCATTGCTCTCACGGATTGGAGCAAGTAGTGTGGCAACTTGGGCGCTTACGAGGTCGTTGAGTTCGTCAAGTCAGATGCGGACGGTCTCAGATTCGGTCTCCATCGGGAAGATGTCGCGTGCGGAAGCGATTTGATACGGACGGGGTTGGGAGTGCGGGTTGGCGGGAACCTGGCTTTGATACCAACTGTAACGGGCTGAGAGCTCTACGGAATGCTCTTCGGTCTGTTCGGCCTTAGAACAAGGGTATCAGATCCGGATGCGTCCTAAGTAAACCTATACGGGGTTGATCCAAGATGAACGATTTATGCAAACTACTACTTTGTTCGGTAAAGAGATTTTACAAAAGAGACACGACGGATTCATGAACCTCTACGAAGTCTAGAATTTTAGGATACGACTTGGAGACCTAGACAATGAACTACGAGGTCATATATGTAGGGTAGGATGGGCGGCTAGATTGTCTAGAGCAGTAAGTGGTTTATTGGCTTGGTCAGTGTGGGCGCAGATGAGCCGGCCAGGCTACGTCCTAACGGGCTTGACGAGTCCGGATGGCTTCGACCTCGGACGGGATCAAGTGTACGAGTCTGGTCTTGGACGATTGTACGCGGGCTCGGTCTACGTGATTGGTGTGCCTTCATTACGCGTTCGGTGCTGAACGGGCCCTTAGCATGGGCAGATACGACCCTCGGATAGGACTCGAATGGTGTGAGTGTAATAACCACTTCTGGTCAACGTCAGTCAAACCTGCGAAAAACAGGAAAATTTAAAATTTTTGAGACACACACTTAATTTAACCTAATTTGACCCCGAGGGTCATACCGGACTTAAGTTGACCCCGTTATCGACCAAAATGAGTTCCAGGGGACTCAGGGCAACTTTCTGATCAATTTGGGAAATGTTGACTTTTCGCTGGAAAAGTCAACCGAGCGACGTTTTGGTCCATTCGAGGACCGTTTTGAACCTGAAAATCTTAGCCGTCGTCGTAGCGGTCTTAGTTGAGCCGTTTCCTTGTAGCCCGTCAAGTTTCGTAATTTCTTGGGAAAAGTGCCCGTTCGGGGCCCGAAACGTCCGTTTTTCGCGAAACTGATTGGAAAATATCAACTAGATATTTTCCAAAAGGTGTGGGACCCACCTTGACACATGTCCTAATTGTGGTGGTGTTAGTTTTCGGGGGAAACTAGATGGGACTATAGGGTGGCCGGCCATGTGGGTTAAAAGAGAAAAAAATAGAGTTTGTTGTTAGTTGTTTTAAATTAGAAAGAAGAAGAGAGTGTTTAGAGAGAGAAGGAGAAGAAGAAGAGAGAGGAGAGGGAAAGCTAGGGTTTGGAGGGTTTCAAACCTTTGGATCGTCTCAAGACAAAGAGGAATCGTCTTCCCCTCGTCGTCCTCGTTGGTAAGACCTAACCCGATCTTCGTTTTGTTAACTTTGGAAAGTTAGGGTTTTGTATAAAACTATGGGTTAGGGTTGTAGTGAGTTTGGGGGTTTGTTGGAGACGTTTTAGAGGTGGTTGGAGGTGTTATTGGACGTTTTCCGGTGACCAGAGACTCGGGAGGAGCTCCGGCCACCATGGGTAGTGGCCGGCCGGCCATGGGGTGGCTGGCCGGAGCTGGTACCAGCCACCACCATGGTGGCCGAGCCCCCTTGAACCCTAGGGCTCTCGGCCAAGGGGTTTGGGTGGGGCCCACGTGCTCGGTTGCTCGGGTTTTAATGTTCGGGTGGTTTAAAACGTTCCCCGGGCCATTTATCCTAAACCGAATCGAAAATTGGAATTAAATTGGAGAAGTTGTAATTAACGAGTTTTAGAAACTTTAAACGTTAATTAATTGACTCGGAAGTCGGAATTCGATTCCGTCAAGGGCGTTGGGTTCCTTGAAATATTCTAAGACCGTAGAAACGAAAACGGGGGCTTTTGGAGCCCCGGAAAGCAATTTACAAAACCCGGGCAGATTCTCCATGTCGGGCGAATCGGGCCTTTACGGGTCCTTTATCGACAATGTCGAGTAATTGGGAAGTTTGGGAGTGATCAACATTGTCGGGGTTACGTTTGGGCGTTAAGTTCATTGATTTTCGGTTTATTCGTACTAGTTTAAAAGTGCTTTAAAATTGTGCTCTTTTAGATCGTGCTGCGGTCCGAGGCAAAGGGAAGCTCGGCGAGTGACTGGGTTTACATCGAGTGTTATTGGAGCGCTTTTGGAGTTATTTACGAGGTAGGGAAAAGTAGCCGGATCTCGGCCCTGATTAGGGAAAGTTAATAGTAGAATTGCATGTGACACCGGGGTGTCGTGGGTTGAGTAGATTTATTTTTAAATATTAGAAAAGCATGATACGGGATTGTAGCGTTTAAGAGAAAAGCACGTAACACTTAGTAGTGTCGTAGGAACAGAGAACTTAGCAATATTAGAATTACTGGAGGCATATGACCATGCCCGGAGGTTGACTGTTTAATTTATATCTTGGGTGGCCATGAGAGCCCGTAATTGATTGTTGGTGTCTTGGGTGGCCATGAGAGCCCGTAATTGATTGTTGGTGTCTTGGGTGGCCATGAGAGCCCGTGTATTTAAATTGGTGTCTTGGGTGGCTATGAGAGCCCGTGTATTTAAATTGGTGTCTTGGGTGGCCATGAGAGCCCGTGTATTTAAATTGGTGTCTTGGGTGGCCATGAGAGCCCGTGTTTTAAGTTGGTGTGTCTTGAGTGGCCGTGAGTGCCCGTGGGGTTGTTGAACCCGAGTCTTGACCATTGGTGTTTCTTGAGTGGCAGTGAGTGCCCATGGGGTTGTTGAAACCGAGTCTCGACTATTGAGGTGTCTCGAGTGGCCTTGAGTGCCTGTGTGATTGAACTTGACTGTGATTGTGATTGTGGTTACCTGAAGTTGTGAGTTCGAAAGGTCGACAGCCTGATCCGACTTAGTGTCGATGAATTGCGATAGGCCGACAGCCTGATCTGACTTAGTGTCGATGAACTGCAAAGGTCGACAGCATGATCCGACTTAGTGTCGATGAATTGCGATAGGTCGACAGCCTGATCCGACTTAGTGTCGAGGAATTGCGATAGGTCGATCCTGGACCTGATTGAGACTGGTTACTGAGCAGCTGGTGTGCGATCCTTTGTGATCTTGTTTGGTGTTGTGTAGTCTTTCTGTCGTGTCCTTGGAGGAGGTCGTCGATAGTTGTGTCGGGTCTACATTACTTTATCGAGTGTTGAGTCTGTTGAGGAAAGTAACGGGTTGTGGGTCAGTTGGGTACTTGAGTTCGGGACTGTAGTCCCGGTGTTGGGTTTGGTTTTAGTGTTACGGGCTTTATCTACTATTTATGTCATAGTCAGTCTGTTATCCGTGGAGGTGAGCGAACGCTCACCCCTAGCTGCTTTTCCTACAGGTACTGATCACCGGACGGACTAGGTTAGCTCTTTAAGTTCATGGAGCTTGGAGCGGAGTCTGGTCTGCATTTTGTTGAGTCTAGTGACGAATGTTGTACCTTGTTTTCTTGTTGGGACGTTTTTGTATTGTAAATATTATTATTTTGATGACTTAATGGTAATTTCAAGTTTTTATTCAAACAAGTTTCAAGTGTTTTTATGTTTTCAAATGTTCGCGTCCCGAGTTCAGTTTACTGAAATTGGGGCGTGACAGTGAGGGTTGGCTCGATACGAGGAGAGTCGGCCCGAAGTGTCACCAAAGCACAAATTCGATGAAAAATAACGCGAGTTGTGACATTATTCACATTACTGGTGTGTATTGCTGACTCATAATAAAACAAAAATATGATTTTGAAATAAAATAAATAAATTGGTTTGGAGTTTGAAAACTATTTGTATAAACTAATTAAGTGAAATGTTGTCCTAAAAATAATGAAAAGCACACATTTACGATTTTAAACTATTAAAACATAATAAAAATATAAGTTATTTTGATGCGTAGATAATCAATTTTTCTTTAAAAAAACATCTTACTGAAATTTTAAAAGAGAAACTTACATCCTTTCTGGTCTTTGATCGGTGGGAGGACGTTGTTGTGCACTTGGTCCCGCAAATCAAATCTTTTGTCCACGTCTGTTGGCCAGCGCTAAGAAAAACAGAAATAAATTAATGTACATCATTTTTAAAAATTTTGCACTACTAAAAATAATTTTTATCTGTGGAAAACTCTGGGTCCTAAACTTCTTGAACGTTTCGTTTTGACGTCCTAACCCGGACCAACGTTTCGTTACAGTTCCATACACGAAAGGTTGGAACTTTTACAACACCTAATATGAACCGTTCAAATTAACGATTTCGTTAACATAGGAAGTGAAAAGTCGAAACTACAACTCCATTCACGTTAACCTTTCAACTCCTCTTTCCCAAAATAATGCATTATTTTGAAATTCAGTGTTGAAAAATTGTTGGATATGTATACTTACGGGCCTGAACCGGAGTACGTATGATAAAGTTTTGGTCATTTTAAGATTTTTCTTGCACGTAGTTTGCACGAGAATTGCATGTAATTTACATGTAGTTTTCATGTGACTGTAGTTTCCATTTATTATTATACCACATTTAGAAATGGTTTATGGCATACCCTAAAATATCTTATGGGATCCGCCTCTGTAGGCCAGGATAAGAGGAAAGGTTCGATGGCAAGAGAAGCTGAGAGTCTTTGGGGAAAGGTGGTGGACTGCTGAGAAAGTGACGGGGTGAACAGCAAGGCAAGAGAGAAGACAACACAGTGTATATGGGAGTATACTGAATTTTCCAAATTACACATTATTCTTTAATTTTTTCACTTAGTTTGGTAACATGTGATATAAACACCCTTAATTTTTATACAAAGAAAAATGGATATGATAAAAGTTAAATAATGAAAAAAATAGAGATACTAACAAAAAGACTTTTTCAAAGAAAAAAGGGATTAAATAAAACTAAAGTAACAGGAAAATGGAGACCTGAAAAACCAACTATGCTCGACGGTATGGTATTCATAAATGATTAATGCAACACAACTCTCCATCTCATCTGTTGCTGGTGTGTGAGGATTCAGTCTCTTCTCATCTTCGGGAATTGATGTTGTTTTAGACTTGAGTGAGAAGTCTTTCTCCATCTCTTGTGAAGATTGGCCAAATCGGTTCTTCATCTCTCTTTATTTTTGCTGTGGTTATGGGGTTGGTTGGTAGAGTTTTGGTTGCTAGTGGGAGGCTTTCCTTTTCGGGATTGTTACTGCTCTCCTTTACCTTCTGCTCGCTGGTTTTGCACTTGGCTTTATGGTGAGCTCTTACCTTTTCGCGACAACTTTTGGTACCTTGAGGTAATTCTTGACGGTTCTTTAGTCCGTATATATGTTGGGTAGAAATACTGGTCCTCTCCTTCGAGTGTCTTGGTGTTGGCCAGAACTTAGGAAGAACCGGGCGTTTTATCCGGTCTACGGTATCTGGTATAATGGGATCTGCTTTGAGGTCTGCTCTTTTTCCTCGCTGTGTCTGGTTAGATTGCCCCCTATTTTTCTTGCTTTACTTTGCGTTTTGGTTTCGCTTCCTCTCGACCCGGACGTGGGTCGAGCTCATCGATTCTTAGGTGTTGGCCGCCGGCGAGTTCATCGGGCTTTGTCTGCCCTCTTCAAAAGCCAGGCGCTAGGTTTAGTATCCTCTCACTGAGAGTTGTTAGCCTAGTGATATGGGAGATATTTCTTTTCCTGCTGGGCTTGGTTTAAGAGGTTTGCTGGTGGTTGTCGCTGGCTGCTGGAACTTCCTTTCCTCTCGAGCTTCTTGGTGGTTGATTCTGGCTTCTGGGACTGCGTACCTTTTCATTGTTTTTGGAAGTTAGCTACAGGGTCTGCGTAACCATTCACGGTTTGTGGTTGTTTTCTTCAGGGTCTGCGTACCCGTTCATCGTGGTTGTTGATCTTCCCCAGTTTTGGGCTTCTTTTGTTTGTTTGCTTCAGGGTCTGCGTACCCTTTCATTGTGGCTATTGGCCTCCCCTGGTGTGGGGCTTCATGAGATTCCGAGAGGAATGCCCCTTCATGTAAAGTCCCTGTAGTTGGAGACTTTTTGTCCCCCCTTTACAATCTTTGAACATGCTCAGCTCCCCCATCATGTCCCACTCTCAGACTGATATGCTGGCGAGGCTCGGAACCGACTTCCTACTCAAGGCGTCGGCGACAACGTTCGCCTTTCCCGGATGGTAGTGTAGCTCGAAGTCGTACTCCTCGAGTAGTTCCATCCACCGTCGCTGACGCATGTTCAGGTCTCGCTGGGAAAATATGTACTTGAGGCTCTTGTGATCCGAGAACACCTGAAACCCCTCGCCATACAGATAATAACGCCATCTCTTTAGCGCAAACACGACTGCTGCTAGCTCTAAGTCGTGGGTAGGATAGTTGCGCTCGTGCGTCTTCAACTGCCTGGAGCCATAACCCACAACTCTGCCCAACTGCATCAGCACGCAGCCCAATCCCTCTCCGGACGCATCACAGTAAACATCATAACCGATCCCTCGCTCGGGCACCACTAAAACTGGAGCTGTAGTCAGTCGAGTCTTCAACTCCGTGAATGCACGCTCACAGTCATCTGTCCACACGAACCCGACACCCTTGCGCGTCAACAGAGTCATCGGTGCGGCTAGTCGTGCAAAATCCTGGACAAATCGCCGATAGTAGCCTGCCAATCCCAGAAAGCTGCGGATCTCGAACACACGCGTGGGCCGTGCCCACTTCGAAACCGCGTCGATCTTCGACGGATCGACCAGGATAGCGTCATGGGACACGATGTGACCGAGGAATCTCACCTCAGAGAGCCAGAACTCGCACTTCTCCCGGTTGGCATACAGCTGATGCTCGCACAGTAGTGTCAGAACAGCCCTCAGATGTGACTGATGCGCCGCCTCGTTCTGCGAATATATCAGGATGTCGTCCACAAACACCACCACAAACTGGTCTAGGTACGGCCGGAAGATGCTGTTCATCAGGTCCATTAACGCTGCAGGTGCGTTCGTCAGTCCGAATGGCATTACCAGGAACTCGTAGTGCCCATAGCGTGTCCGGAATGCAGTCTTTGCGACGTCCCCCTCACGGACTCGCAATTGATAATAACCGGACCGCAGATCGATCTTCGAGAAGTAGGTCGCCCCCCTCAACTGGTCGAACAAATCATCGATCCTCGGCATCGGGTATCGGTTCTTCACCGTAACTCGGTTCAGCTTCCGGTAATCTATACACATCCGTAGCTCTCCACTCTTCTTCTTCACGAAGAGTGCTGGTGCTCCCCACGGCGATGCACTCGGACGGATAAACCCCTTCTGCTGAAGCTCCTCTAGCTGACGCTTCAGCTCAATCAACTCTGCCGGCGCAAACCTGTAAGGCGCCATCGATATCGCCGCCGTTCCCGGCACCAGGTCAATCCCGAACTCCACCTCACGAACCGGTGGCAACCCGCTCAACTCCTCGGGAAAGACATCGGGGAACTCGCATACCACTCGCGGCAACTCTCGGCTCTGCACAACCGATACTTCCTCCTCTACGGACAACGCCGACAGGAGGACCCCGCTCTTACTACCCAGAACACATGTCACCTTCGTACCACCCACTGTCACCATCACTCGTCGCCTGTAGCAATCGATATTGGCTCGGTACCTCGACATCCAATCCATTCCCAAGATCACATCAAAGGTAGTCATCCCCAACACGAGAAGATCACCAGGGCAAGGACAGTCTGCGACTCTAATCTCGCAGGCACGACATACTCTAGTCAACGATACACCACCCCCAACTGGGGTGTCCAGGCATAGGGGTGGACTCAACGGCTCTAAGCTTAACCCCAGCCTCTCGGCACAGCCCGACGAAATAAAAGAGTGCGACGCACCGGTATCAAACAAGAATAAAGCCCATAAATGATGCAACAAACACGTACCCTGGATGGTCTCGCGGTACGTGCTAGGTCCTGGGGCTCTGGAGTCGGTGACTGCATAAACTCTCCCCTGCGAGGCCTGCTGCCTCTGACCCGGCGCCCTGGCTGCTGAATACCCGTGACTCTGCTGCTGTCTCGGAATCAGTGCGCTCGTAGACGGCCGTGACGACCTCGGTTGCTGACTCTGTCGAGGGTGACCCCTGGGCGACTGTACTGTCCGCGACTGCTGCGGTCGCTGCGCTGATGTCTCTCCCAACGGCTCGCAGCACCATGCCATAGTGTGTCCCATCCGGCCGCACCGGAAACATCTGGCCTCGTCGGCCCTCGACCATGAGCTCTGGCCTGTCCGGCTGGTCGATGGTGGTGCCGCGTGCCCTCCTCTCGCTCTGCACCCTCGCTGCAAGTGACCTGTCTCCCCGCAGAGATAACATGTCGATCCTCTCTCTGAGACTGTTGGCCCTACCGATGCTACTGACCCCTGCTGTCTCGATCCACTCTGATGAGGCGGTGGTCGGAAGAATCCCACGGTCCTCTGCCTCCGCGAGTCTCGTGAGTCTGACGGCCCTGCAAAACTGGTCGGCCGAGGTCGGACCTCGCGGCCCCTGGCTGCATCCCGGGCGCCCTACTCCCCACGAGGTCGGTATACTTCCGCAGCCTCAAGGCGAGAATCTGGTTCCGGATGCCCAGCCTCAGTCCTCCCTGGAACCGCAGGCAACGGTTCGTCTCGCTCATCACCATCTCTGGCGCGAATCTGGCCAAGGCTGTGAATCTGGCCTCGTACTCTGCTACCGTCATCCCTCCTTGCTCCAGGTCTAAGAACTGCCGATGTCGCTCCAGCCGAGCCGACTCGGGAAAGTACTGTGCCATGAACACCTCCTGGAAGACGCTGTAGTCGGATCCGACCGTGTCCTTCACACGCCCCCACCAGTGGTAGGCGCTGTCTCTCAACTGATGGGCCGCGAATGACACCCTGCGACGACCATCCTCGACACCCGAAGTATCCAGGTCTCGAGTGACATGCTCCAGCCACTTCTCTGCCAGGTCGGGGTTCGGCTCCCCGACAAAAGTAGGTATCCCGAGCTTCAGGAAATTTAGCAGCGCTCGGGAGGTGTGATCCTCTGTCTGAACGGCCCTCACCGGGACCGCGGCTGCCTCTGGTGCCGGCGAAGCCGACTCTCGGCTGGCGATGACCGCCACCAAACTCTGAACGGTCCTGGTTAGCTCATCCAGGGTGGTAATCACTGGAGGGTCCGCGACTGGCGGAACACTAGGGGTGCCTGCAGACGGCCCCGCATCGCTTCTCCTGTCTTCTGCGACAGGAGTGCCCTTCACCTCCGCGTACTCGGCGGGCTCAACAGTTGGCACCCTCCCCGATGCCCCCGCTGACCGTCCCCGCCGGCCCCGCGTGGGTGCCCGACCCCGTGTTCCTGCTGCTCGTCCGCGTCTACCGCGAGCCATAAACAATATCCTCTGCAAGGATACACGCAAACGTTCAGTTTGCGAATTTAAATAAGGACAGCAGTTCAAAACACCAACGCTCACACGGTCTAAGTTTACTCTAGCGTGTATAACACTAATACGTCACGCTGCTCACGCTATTAATACTTTAAATATTCGTATTAGTAAAAGAAACCTCAAAGAGACCGCACTAACGTGCACCAAAACACGCAACGACAACCCAACCACACAGTGAAACAACAACAACAATCAACTCGACAACTCACGACCGACTTCAAACACAAGCCAACCTGGCCGAGTAACCACAATACACGCCCACTGGGCCAACCAAAGTCAAACGCACGCCCACAGGGCCAATCAATTTTAAAATTTCCACCCTTTCATTTTAAAACTTCAATCCTTGACATCACGTAGTTACAACCCGGTCCAGGCGTCCCCGAACCCCGTTGTACCGATTTGACATCAACACCGTCACGTTCGACCACAGGAGCGCTCCTGAGTCGACCCGCGACAGTTTAAAAACATTTCACGCAATCACACACAATCAGTATGCCAGCAACAAAATACTGTAACATACACACAAACAAAAACAAGACTCAGGACATGACGTGTCTACACTGACTCGACTCTTCCACCTAATTGACGGACCGTCCGAGGTTTGAAACCTCGAGCTCTGATACCAAGCTGTCACGCCCCAATTTCAGAGATCCGAACTCGGGACGCGAACATTTAAAAACATAAAAACACTCGAACCTGTTTTGAATAAAAGCTTTGACATTTCCATTTACTTCTCAAAACAAAAATGTTTACAATACAAAACGTCCCAACACGTGGACAAGGCACAATATCCGTCACTAGACTCAACAAAAATAAAGACCAGACTCCTCTCCAAGCTCCACGAGCTTCAAGAGCTAACCTAGTCCGCCCGGTGATCGGTACCTGTAGGAAAAGCAGCTAGGGGTGAGCGTTCGCTCACCTCCACGGATAACAGACTGACTATGGCATAATTAGCAGATAAAGACAGTAACACCAAGACCAAAACCAACACCAACTCAAGGACTCAAACTTGTAAAGTAAAACCGACACAACCAACAATGACCTTCCCCAAAGACACGAACATGGATTAGGCTAGCCGAAGAATGCTCAGAACCTGCCGAGCCTCGTACACGGATCAGGCCAGCCGAAGAATGCTCGTAACCTACCGGGACTCGGTCACGGCTCAGGCTAGCCGAAGAATGCTCATAACCTTTCGGGATCCGGACACGGAACAGGCTAGCCGAAGAATGCTCAGAACCTGTCGAGGCTCGAGTTTGGTCAGGCCAGCCCAAGAATGCTCGTAACCTGCCAAAATCCACACCACTCCCCGACACACAGTCGGTTCGGGAAAACACAACCACAACCACAAGCAAGTTCAAAAAACAGGCACTCAAGGCCACTCAAGACACCTCAACAGTCAAGACTCGGGTTCAACACCCCACGGGCCATCATGGCCTCCCAAGACACAACCACTGAACTCACGGCTCAACAACCCCACGACGTCAATAATAACACACGGGCTCTCATGGCCACCCAAACTCAACAATAAATACACGGGCTCTCATGGCCACTCAAACTCAACAATAAATACACGGGCTCTCATGGCCACCCAAACACCAATTCAAGTAACACGGGCTCTCATGGCCACCCAAGACAGAAAGTTAAACAGTCAACCTCCGGGCATGGTCATATGCCTCCAGTGATTCTAATATCGCTAAGTTCTCTATTTCTACGATACTACTAAGTGTCACATGCTTTCTCAGTAATCGCTACGTTCCCGTATCATGCATTTCTAATATTTAAATAAACCTAAACAACCCACGACACCATGGTGTCACATGCAATTCTATTGTTAACTTTCCCTAATCAGGGCCGAGATCCGGCTACTTTTCCCTACCTCGTATATAAATCCAAAAGCGCTCCAATAAACCCCGAAGCAATCCCAATCACTCGCCGAGCTTCCCTTTGCCTCGGTCCGCAGCACGATCTAAAAGAACACATAGTTAACTCACTTTTAAACTAGTACGAACATACCGAAATTATATAAACTCAACGCCCAAACGTAACCCCGACAATGTCGATCACTCCCAAACTTCCCAATTACTCGACATTGTCGATAAAGGACTCTTAAAGGCCCGATTCGCCCGACATGGCGAATCTGCCCGGGTTTTGTAAATTGCTTTCTGGGGCTCCCCTTCGATCGGAGCCGGACTCTAAATTTAACCCGAAGCCACAATTTAATAATGGTTCCGCCGTTAAGTTAAAGGTTACAAATAGTCCAGTTTAAATCCGATCGTTGTATTTTACGCTCGAGCGGGCTAAAAGTGGGATTTACGACGGATCGGGTTCGAGCACCCGTGCACCGAACTCAGATTTGATCTAAACCCAGTTAAAACCATTTTTAACTTAAAACCGTCTTTGAAACTCCTTTGCTTTATTTAATTCCGACTTTGATTTTAAAACAAACGATTTCCTTCTGCTCGTTTCCAAACTCAATATTTTGGTTCAAAACCCTTATAAAGCCGATCTGATTTTGTTTTCCCCCTTTTCGATTTAACTTAACTCGAGTTTAAACTTAACAACCGACTTTCGTTTTAAAACCCGTTTAACTTAACCCGATCTAGTTTTATCAAGAACAATTTTTACGTCCGAACAATAAAGATCTAACCTTTATTCTAAAATTGATTTTCAAAGTAAAACTCAACTTAAACCCTTTCTTTTTCACCGTTAACCAGATCTGAATCGTTCAAAACATAACAATAATAATATCTTAATTTCGTTGCTCTTCTTTACAATTTCAGATTTACACCAAAACCCAATATTCCTTTAAACAAACCGAGATCACGTTTTTTGTTCTGTTCCTTTCCATTTCCAATGTTCCATTCCGTCCCAACCAGATCCAGAACAGAGCGTTCTATCACCGATCGGATCTGAACGAACTCGGGAAAGGGAAAATAAAAGAAGAGGGACGAGATCGGTTTTGGTCCGGCCGACCACCGGCGACGCCGTTATCGGCCGAGGTTCCACGGGCCGAGAACTCACCGTGAGGAACGATGGCGGCGGTGGAGAGCGGCGGTGTACGGCGAGAAGTTCGCCTCAGGTCCGGACGACTCGGTCCCGTTCCGGATCTGACGAGCTCGCCGGCGACGGCGGTAGCTCGGTGGCGAGTTAGGGCTCGGGACGGGGAGGTCGGAGACCGGAAGAGGGGCGGTGGCGTGAGGTCGGCCGGAATCGGTGGTGGACAGACGGTTTTTGGACGGAGACGGAGAAGATGGGTCGGGAGATGAAGGAGGAGAGAGAGGTAGGGAGGTCGGGACGGTGATGGCGTGGGATGGCCGGAGCGGTAACGGGGTCGGGATGGAGGAGAAGGGAAGTCAAGACTGGGGAGAGAGAAGCGAGATCGAGAGAGGAGAAGGGTCGGCTGCGTTGAGAGGGGAAATAGGGTTTCAGAGAGGAGATGATGGGTTAAATACCCATGCCTGACCCGATTGGGCCTCAGGTGGCTCGGTCCCAAGGATGGCTGGGCTGGGCTGGGCCTGCGCGCCTGGCCTGGTCAAGACCTGCTTCCTTTTATTTTTACTTGTTTCAAAAACCTACCTTAAGGTTTTCGGATTGTAATTTAATACCCTAATGAAACGAAGCGGGTTTTACAGATGGTATGATCGGGTGAGTGATAGACCGATGAGATATGTTTGGTAAGCCATGTAGGTAAGCTTGGTTGATAATATGAGTTCTATGTGGCGTGTTGTGGTAAGATTGTTGGGCTTGGTAAGCCGTGTTTGAACTATGACGTTATGATGTGTGTTATTCTCTTGATGTGTGTTCCAAGAGGAGTTGTATTCCGATATGGTACCTACACCGAGGGGGTATGCCGATGTGGGGTAGTACCTGGACCGACGGTTTGTGTTTTGGCACGAGGTGTCGTATTTATCCCCCGAGGGATTTCCAGGAGGACCGATGTGCATTTCGGTATAGTGTTTACCCCGATGTGTGTTCCGGGAAGACCGATGTGCATTCTGGTACAGTGTTTACCCCGATGTGTGTTCCGGGAAGACCGATGTGCATTCCGGTATATTGTATTATGTGATTTCCCCGATGATATGTATTCCTGCGGGGACATTTCCGGGAGGACATCTTGCTTCACCCCGATGATCTGAGTCCCTTTGGAAACATTTCCGGGAGCCCCGATGATATGTGTTCCTTGTGGGGACATTTCCGGGAGCCCCGATGATATGTGTCCCATCGCGACCGAGGGGCATTCCCGTATGATGTGTTGATTTGTGTGTGGATCGGAGTCTCGTGGTTTCAATTATCTATACTTCAGTACTCGTGTGGTCTTTATTTGTTCTATTGGTGGATAAGCTGTCTCCCCGTTGATCCCCTTGAGTTACTATTTTATTAAGTGTTGCAATTCTTGTTGGTCTCTGATTATGGTGTCTTTTGGTTAATCGTACTAATCGGGATTTTGTTGTCAAAGCGGGGGTTCTTTTTACTTTACTACTTTTTCCTACTGAGCGTAAGCTCACCCCCTTCGTGTTTACTGTTTTTACATGTTTCATTGATGAGTAGACCTAGAGTTGGCCTCAGGGCTCGGGAGCTGCTTGAGGATTCGGGTGACTTTGTGTAGTAGAGACGTACTGCCCTTTTTGTATCAAACTATATTTCCCGTTATTCTGTTAAAACGAACATTTGACTCTTGTTTTTAGATTTGAATTATTTTTTACTCGGAGATTGTATTATTAAATTTCTTTTTATTTATTATTTAATTATTACTCCTAGTTCACGTCTCGAGTCCGGTCAAAACCGGATTTGGGGCGTGACACATGTTCCTAACATTTTCCGTCATCTCTAACGGAAAATGTTAGTTTGTATAATTACCTTAAGTCTACATGCCTGATCGACTAATAAATCAACAATCAGTTCTTAAAAGGTACAAATCGATGATAGTTAGTTTCTAGAATTTTTCTTTTTCTTTATTGACTCACTTGTTTCCTATCCATATTTCATACTGTGTTATTGAGGGATTTATTTCATTGAGTAACATATAATTATAAATATATATAAAAAAATCTTCACTTCATTAAGGTCGTTGTTGATGTCTATCAAAATCCATATTCTAGCGTCTCATTGTTCTTCCTACTTGATCATGGTGAGGAGTTCTCAATTAGCCATTTATATTATTCATTTTTTTTTGCTCCTCTGTTAATCTTATACAACTTGTTTGTAGTTGAACTTAAACTTATGCTCGTTGTTTGTGTAGCATGTTGAAACTTGTCTTAAATTAAACTTGTGTTTATGTAATCATGATATTCATTTGTTTTTATGCTTAGGCAGGATGTCGAAACTCGTGTTAACATGGCACCGAATGTGCCCCTTCTTCCTTTCATTAATTCAATGTAACTTCTATCCTTTTCTTTATTCATTTGCTGGTTTGATATCTGTATGAACATATAAAATAAAAGCATTAAGAACATCTTCAACGTTGGTGGTAAATCGACTGAAGCAATGGATCAAGAGAGAATAATTTTTTTTTTATTTAATGATACATACCAATTCATAAAACATGTAAATGAACTGTAATCAACTCATAAAAACAAGTAAATGACTTATGACCGAAACCTAAGGTATTTAGTTTGAGACATTTAAACTTTGGATAAATTATTGCTTGTGACTAATACTTTAGAGTAGATTTTTACATTTAATCCGTTTAATATTTGAAATTTGGATAGGGTATATACTAACCAATGGTCTAATCTCACAGAGGTGAAATCGGCTACAAACCACTCTTAACCTAAAAACTAGAGAACCAATCCTAGCCACACACACCTAACATCCAACATTCCCCATGATGCCACATCATCACCCCAATTTCACCCAAACTCACGCTACTTTCATCCTTTCTCACACAAGCAAGGGCATAATTGTAAAATCATGGTGCCATATGGACAAGTGTCCATTTTTTTCTTCACCAATTCACTAATTTAATATTTTCCGATTCGTTTGAACTCCGATTAGCTTCAAACTTGCGCCAAAATTTTTATTTTTTCAAGGGCTTTAAATCAAGATCAATCATAAATATATTTTGAAGCACGAAAATAAAAAGGTATATCGGAGTGATAACAAAGTGTTGAGTGTTGATAAATCTTCACTAATAAATGTTTTATATCGGGGGTATCAAACTAGTGCTAAATGTTGATAAAAATATGTACTGAGGTGATAAAAACCATGTTCAATTTTGGTAATAAGTGTGATAAACTAGAGTTTAGCGTTGATAAAAAAACATGTGATGGGGTGATAAAAACACATGTAATTTAATGATAAACATAGTGTTTAGTGTTGATAAAACTAGTGTTCATAAAAAGCATGTGATGAGATGATAAAAATCATGATCAGTTTTGGAGAACGAGGTGATAAAACCAGTGTAGAGTGTTGATAAAACCAGTGTAAAGTGTTGATAAAACCAGAGCAAAGTGTTGATAAAAATTAGCCAGATATAATTTCTTTAAAAACCAGCCCCGAAATAATTTTTTTTTCGTGCTTCAAAAAAACCATGTGATGGGGATGATAAAACACACGTAATTGAATGATAAACCTAGTGTTTAGTGTTGATAAAACTAGTGTTCATAAAAAGCACGCGATGAGGTGATAAAATCATGATCAGTTTTGGAAAATGAGGTGATAAAACCAGTGTAAAGTGTTGATAAAACCAATGTAAAAGTGTTGATAAATCCAGAGCAAAATGTTGATAAAAAGTACCCAGATTTTTTATAAAAAAAAATCAACACTGAAATAATTTTTTTTTCGTTCTTCAAAATATATTCATGACTAATCTTGGTTTAAAGCCCTTAAAAAACAAAAATAATGGCGCAAGTTTGAAGCCAATCGGAGTTCAAACGAAGCGGAAAAAATTAATTTAGTGAATTGATTAAAAAAATAATATGATAGTTTTACTAAAAAGCCCTTACCACTTATTAAAAAGTGCTGTTTTTTTTGCAGTCAACAAGTCAACTACTCAATTGCATTTCATCCATCCATTCTTAAAATGGATGGCTTAGATTGGTTCTCTAGTTTTTAGGTTAAGACATGATTTGTATTTGAATTCTCCTCAATCTCACAAGCACGTCCCATTAATTTAAGTCAGAGAGCACGTGATGTCCTCATGATTAGGATCACACACCGTCACGCGAGGCTATCTTGGATCCATGCTCAACTACGATTAACAATGACATTTACGATCTTTGGCTCTTCATTTTAATAATTAAATATGCCAATATTAAAATAACTATCAATTGGTTGAATTTGTATTGACATTGCAACTTGTAATTTTCTACTCCTCACCTATTGTTTTTTTTCTATATCGAGGATGGATAAGAGATTTGAGTTCAAATCATTGTGCTTCAAAATACCAGATTTTTATATCATATGTATTAATACCAATATTTAGATATTATTATAAATAAAAGGACTTCTAAAAGAGTTTTAATCGTTCATTTACATTAGGGCTTCTCTCCACACTCTCTCTCTCCCATGACGTCGTCCATCTCCACCACTCACCTTTGATGCCCTCGCTCCACACGTCCATCGACCCTTGGCTCTCTATATCAGTCGAAAGTTTTCTGGGTCTCGAGTTCCTTCGGAAAATGCCACTGAAATCTTTCTCGATCTTCATAAAGTCAACCAGGTTTCGGGAGGCTTCCAACATACCTTATTTGCCCCCCCCCCCCCCCCCCCTTCGCTACTGCATGTCGCCATCCCTCTGGCCTTTCAAGTGACTACTTTTACCCCTATTTTCCACCATCCTCATATCGCCAGCACCTACCATGCCATCAGCCCACTCGATAGAGGGTCTTTGTGTATTACAAGAGGGTTTTGACGCCCTATCCATAGAGGTGGAGGAAGACCGTGTTGTCGAGGTACCATATAGACCCACGATGTACGACCTACATGTAACTTGTACGACGTTTAGCTTCGGTGACCGGCTCTTTACGATTCGATACAACCATCTAACGATGGAGGGTCTTATGATGAAGGTTTGAGGTTCGGACGGGCTGGTCATCAAAGATCTGGGCTGTGGGTTATCAAGTTTCTATTTCACCTCCAAGGCAGCGAAGGATCAGATCCGAAGAGCGGAGTCATGGTCGTTCAATCATGCCCCTCTCATCCTAGAGGATCTCTTCCTGCAAGTCAACTCGACGATTCTCCCGTTAACTCGGATGCAGATGTGGACCCAGGTCTTTGATCTCCCACCGAACGGCCTCACAACTACAAAGGGCTTCACAATCGGGGAGTTCTTGTGCTACTTTATGGAGGTCGATTATGATCAATGAGGCATGGCCTAGGGAGGCACCGTCCGGGTCATAATTTGGATGGATTTTGTTTGCCCTCTCAGCCCGACCATATGCCTCTGTCTCCTGGTACATCAACATCTTGTCCAGACTCACTTGTAGTACGAGCGTCTCTTCTTCTTCTTCTTCTTCTTCTTCTTCTTCTTCTTCTTCTTCTTCTTCTTCTTCTTCTTCTTCTTCTTCTTCTTCTTCTCCTCCTCCTCCTCCTCCTCCTCCTCCTCCTCCTCCTCCTCCTCCTCCTCCTCCTCCTTCTTCTTCGTCTTCAATTACGCATGCATTGGGCATGTCGACGTGGACTGTTCCTCGGAGGAGAGGCCGGACAACTCATTAGGACCCCGCTTTGATCTCTCGTTAATGGGCGAGGATACTCCTAGCTTTAGTAGGAGTATTCGTCGGGACTGGTCAGACCATACCCGCTCCCGAGGCCTCCTATCCCGGTTGTGATGTTTGGACTGACCTCTAGGGTTTGCCCTGATGCGACAACCCTCAATGTCTATGACACTCGACCTCTTGATTAAAGAGCCAACATGTTCGTGGAACGAGAGCTCCCTCCGATATGCCAACCAACCATAGAGCAGACTGTAGCATGGCTGGGCACAGACCAAGTAACACAATATCTCTTGACTAACTCGGATAGGGTGAAGACAACACTTGCCTCCAACCATGAGGTGTTTCATTTCTCATCAAGGGACTTATACGGTCCCCCTAAGGTTTGACATGTTGAAACGGGGGAATTTCAAACCCTGCCCTCCTGGCCAAGCCTCTGTTGTGCTTTCTCCGTAACAGAAGAAGCGAGCCATGAACCCTATCTCCATGTCTGCAATTGTGGAAAGTCCTGATGGAAATGTTGTGAGGTATGTGAAGTAGTATCGCCTTATTCAATGATATGTATCTTTAGGGACCCACAAAGTATTAAGTAGGAGTCACACCCCGTCCCAATGAGATCTGGCACAACCCAAACCCAAGCTTCTTCCTTTTCTTGGATAACTCCTTGGCCAACTAGCGTCATCCTCTTCTCTCCAAAAGTATCTGTCGCAGGACTAAGGTGTATATTAGAAAAAATAGGTCAATCCAAGTTGAGTTAGGAAAAGTGTTAAATGAACCATGTCACGACAATAAAGAGAGATCATCTACATTATTACTTGTATACACCGAACATTTTTGCTATATGATCAACGTCTTGGACTTGTCCAAGAATATGTCTGGTCCTTTTTCATGATTTCTTAACAAAGACTTCCTCTTTTATGCTTAATTTTTTTAAGGATTTTTCGATCTATACTCATACAATTAAGATAAAATTTAGTTTTGAGTGGTAAAATAATAAGAATTGAATACTCCACTTATTCAGTGAAGTGTCAATAGCATGATCAAACTACTATATATCAAAGTCAAATGTTAAATATGTGATGAACTATTATAGTCCTAGAATTGGAAACTATTGATTTCATCGGAATATTTATGAATTTCGGAAACATAATAAGAAATTAAAGAGAGAGAAAAGAAGAGAGAACAGGGTTCTTCTGTATCTGTATCTTGCTCCACCCGTGTACTCCTCTTTTTTTTCAAAAGAGGTTTTATTTAAATTTGTTTTGCTGATAGACGAAAATGGAATCCTCAAAAAAACTCAAAGTGGAAGTTCTAGAGAAGGAACATCATGGGTCCGTACGTGAGCTTCGACATCTAAAGATGTCCATCATCAAGTCCCATTTGATGATAGCACATGACAGGGTGGTCAACTTGATGGCTGAATTGGAAGAAGAAGACATATCCAACGCGCATGAAGAACACATGGCTTGCAGGAGGAGCATGAGGAAGACACTCGTGATGTATAAGACTATAATTGGAAGCATTGTGGAAGAGAGCTCCTAAGGGATTGCATGTACTTTCCCTTCTGTTTTGATGTCTTTTGTGTTGGCTTTTGGTTCTTCTGTTTGATGTCGTGATTTTTGTTGTTCTTTCAGACTCCAGATGAATCAATGAAAAGCTTTTTGTTTAACTAAATATGCACTAAAATTGACACAAGTATTACACTATACTACCTAGTTTGCAAAATGTATACAATGGTTCCGCAAACAAGATACCTTGTTTTCTCAAACTCGTAAAGCCACAAACGCAAACATCATAATTCGTTCTTGTTTAATATTTGAGAAAATATTTCGTGTGGCTCGAGAGAGATTCCTAGTTTGCAAAATGTATACAATGGTTCCGCAAACAAGATAACTTGTATTCTCTAACTCGTAAAGCCACAAACGCAAACATCATAATTCGTTCTTGTTTAATATTTGAGAAAATATTTCGTGTGGCTCGAGAGAGATTTACCAACGATACTGATCAGACAATGGTGAGATTTGGAAGTGACGCGTGTCAAGACGCGATTGTATACTACAAAGAGCCGGTGATTTTTGTTTTGAGGATAATTTTATAATTGCTTGAGAATTTAATACATAAGAAATACAAATCGTCAGTCTTGGATAAAACACTTGATATTATGACCTTGAAAAGTAACTACCCATTAACCCCATTACTTTGTTCAAGATTACAATAATACCCCTAGGACCATTGCTATAAATACCACTACTGAGTAACTACTTTCACACATCTTTCACTCTTCAACTCAAAAAAAGCAACAAAAAATGGCCTCTATGAATGTTGAATGGGCTCGCATGAATGCAGACGATGAAGCCAGGCGTTTGGCTTCCATCCCCCATCTATGGAAGCTTAAATTCACAAAAATCCAGTACAATATGCTGATGATGGATGCGCAGGTGGTAAAGCTTTTGGCTGAAATCGAAACGGACGAAAACCTTACCTGGAACACAGAAGAAAGAGCTTCGAAAGAACGCATGCTTGAGAAACTGAGGGAGTATCAAGAATTCCTCGGAAATATAACTGTAGATCCCTAAGCCACATCCAGAAGAAGATTGGTGGTATCTTGTTTTTCATGCATGTCGTCTTTTATGTTTTTGTTTGGTGTTTCACACACCATCTTTTCCTAATGAATCTATGAACATTTACTTTCAGTCTTCTCAAACTAGATGTTGTATTTTCTCAAACCATGCCTTCCGTATTCTCAACATGATAGTGCGCATGCAGTTGCTAGATAGTATCATGACTGACAGTATTCGCAAATTAGATATGAACTATCTGCAAACTAAATATGAAATATACGCAAAGAAACTATTCGCTAATAAAATAAACTTTTCTGATTGATCTTTCAAAACTGAATCAGGTTCGTCCATTGCGAATAATTTATCGACGGTCCTAGATTAGCGCGCGAATTAACCCCAACTTCCTCTATAAAACCGCCAAATTCAGAAACGGAAAGTTCCTAAACAACAAATCAGAAATCGAATCAAACACAGAGTTAGAAAGTCTTTCGAACAAATCTCTACGATTTCCCAAATATATACCCTAGATCGGAGTTTTCTCGAAGAAATCGAGATCACGGACTAGATTAAAAGAAACTACGATTCTTCGAAACTTGATTCCAAACAAAAACTCAGATCGCACCAGAGATCGCATTGAGAGATCACGCCGTGAGATCGTCGGAAATCGCAACAGAGATCGCCGGATATATTGATTGATATCGTCGGATTTTAACACAGCTAGCCAATACACAAATCGAGATGTCATCTACAATATGTAAGTATAGATCCATTCAACAAAATTGATTTGCTTCTAGAATCGCTGCAAATTCTGTTTATCCGTTGACCAAAACGTCATAATCATGGTGGTTTTTTTATCCGTAAACTAGAATGCCTAGGTACTCAAAATAGTAGTTTGCGTTGTACGATATTTAGCGACACAAAATATTTGTTTCTTCTCAAACAATATATAAAATCTGCTCCATGACACATTCTCAAACTAGATGTGCAGTATCCGCAAACTAAATTGATTATTTTCGCAAAGGAAGAATAATCTGCTTTGCCTGTTACTATATACTACTGCCTGTGTATCAATCTAAGTATATTATAACTATCTGATTCTATGTGTGCTGTATATGCAATCTGAAATTATTACATCCTCAAACTGATCCCTATTTCGATGAATATCAACTGCAGGCACAGACAATGACTGTACAGCAGAATCAGATATCCAAAACACTGTTCTGTTTTCTGCTGGAGGAACCAGGATATACTTGCCATCCTGCCAGCCTAAACGAACGCTGTTTGTAGGAAAGGAATTCAAGACACTGAATAAGGCGATAGATTTCTACCAAAATTACGCTAGACTGTCTGGATTCACTACAAGAAGGTCTACAGAGAAGAAGGATAAAACAAACAAGCTAAAGTACATGGTATGCTCCAAACATGGTGAGATCCCCGAACAAAACAGTCCACAACTTTCAAAGACTACAAAAAAGAGGAACAGATTGCTCACAAGAATTAATTGTGAAGCAATGATAAGGTTCACATTTGTTTCGGAGGAATTAGGATACAAAGTATCAAAATTTTTTGAAGGTCATAACCACCCTATGGTTGGAGCGGAGCACAGACATGAGATGCGAGGTAACCGAAACATGGAAGGCAACCATGTTGAGTATATGAACTTTTGCGAGAGATCGGGAATAGGTCCCTCAAAGGCACACAAACTAATCAGTGAAACACGCGGAGGCCCCAGCCATGTTGGAGCTTTAAAGCAAGATTTCTTCAACTACCACAGGGACTTGAAAGCCTATATTGGAGGAAGTGATGTTCAGATAATCCTTGACCAGTTCCGTGACAAGTAGGTAGCCAACAACAAGTTCTACTATGAGTACGATGTTGACATAAGCGGAAGCCTGACTAAGCTATTCTGGTGTGATGAAATAGCTATCAAGAATTACGAGCTTTATGGGGATGATGTTTCCTTTGACACAACTTACAGGACTAACCAGTAAGTATTACTCTTATTCCCTAATTCATTCAAAAAGCAATTGTAAACATTATTCTTTATTAACGATTGATGTTTTGTAGGTACTCGATGCCATTTTGTCCGTTTATAGGAGTAGACAACTATGACAAATCTGTGACTTTTGGGCTGGGACTGGTAACACATGAGGATATCGAGTCTTTCACTTGGATGTTTAACGCTTTTCTGAAGGCGATGAATGGGAAGCAACCAATGTATATGGTGACAGATCAAGACCCAACAATGAAAGTTGCAATACCTAAAGTCATGACAGAGACTAAGCACAAACTCTGCATGTGGCACATTATGAATAAAATTCTTCTTAAGGTTAGTCTCTATAAGAAAATTATATACTCTGTATTCTCATCTTATAATGCTTGTTTACTCAAAACGTTTTATTCTTAATATGGTTCTCATAGTTAACTACTATGCGATGGGTTTATATCTATTCTCAAACTATTATGTCTGTTTTCTCAATCTATGAACACAAAATATCCATATGTCACAGTATTGTCAATTAGTATTATTTATTTGTTCGAGTTTACAAATCTTACAAAAAATGTTACAGGTGCCTGGAAGTATAACAAATGATACAGACTTTGAGAAAAGGTTGGATTCCATAGTATACAACAACCTTATAGGCCCTGATGAGTTTGATGAAGAGTGGGCTAGCATCATTGAAGACTTCAATTTGCAGGACAACACTTGGCTCAATGGCTTATTCGATCTGCGTCACAGTTGGATCCCAACATACCATATGGATTTCCCGATGGGGTTGTTTATGAGGACAGCATCAAGGTCTGAATCAGCCAACCGGGCCTATCAACAACTCACAGATCAGTACATAAACCTTGTTCACTTGATCTGGCGGTGTGGCGTGGTGATAGAGAACCAAAGGAATGAGCATTTCAGTCTTATGATGCACAGCTACAACTCATATCCGGTGTTGAAGACAAACACGTGTTTTGAAGCAGATGCTTGGACTGTGTACACACATACTGTGTTTGCTGACATACAAAAGCATATAGTTTATGTTCTCAACCGCTGCAGCTTTCCAGGCATGGATGACACCGTAGATGACACCATTTTCTATAAAGTCAGGGATTCGTCGATTATTAAAGATGGTAAGGAATTCAGGGTGACTTGGAAGATGAGTACAAACAACTTTGAGTGCAGTTGCAACAAGCTTCTAACAACGGGCTATATATGTTCTCACATATTCTTTTCGCTGCAAAACACAACGTTGAGGAAGATTTCTAGGATACTGGTAAACCAGAGATGGTATAAAGACACAAACTTGACAGCTACATTGTCTTCTAATGGTGTTCCACCTGAAGGTCCTAGTCTGAAGGATGGTGAAGTTATGGATGCAGTGAAAGCCAGGTTTACTGAAATGATTGGGATAGAAGATGCAGCAATTTCAAGTATTCGAGGATTGTTGGACACTCTAAACCGATACAGAGTGAAGACGGTGGATGACATAGTGAATGAAAATAGACTCAATAGAACAAGATTCATAGCATCGGTGACAGGGATCAAATTGCCAGAAATAGTCACTCTCCAGCCACCAAATATCACAAACACCAAGGGCTCTCGCTTGCGATCTGGGAGTAGAATGATCAGTAATAAAGAAAAGGCAATCAATGCTAGTAACAAGCGAAAACGGCTATGTAGCACATGCTCGAACACCCGTTCACATAGGGGAAACCTAGTTCGTATGGCGCCGCAGCGCATCAGCCTTAACCCATCTCCGTATGGTGAGACTCTCACACCGAGGCGCTGTATCACTCCCGTAGGTTATTGATGAGTCTCAAACCCAAGACCTCACCTTTTAACACCGAACTTACGACCTCTACAACCAACACAACTGTGAACACAGCCACGCAAAACCAACACTCAAACTGCACAATCAAGACGGTGGAACAAGACAGGAATCACGGATCCGTGCCAGACCCCGTCACGGTTGGGGTCACGGAGCCGTGACGAAGGCCCTAAAATTGCCAAAACGCGCTGCTCCGTCACGGACCCGTGACAGGGTCCGTGACACTCGCGCAGGCCTGTTTTCCAAAATCGTTTCAAACTCGATCCTTACCCCTTTTTAACCCCAAAAATAGCCTTAAACGACACACACGCTCGACCAGCAATTTAACAAACACACGCACAACGACTCACAGACAAATTCAAGTCACCCAACCTCAATCACAAGCCGACAAGGCCAACCAAATCAAAACACGCTCAGCGGGCCAACCAAAATCAAAACACGCCCACCAGGCCAACCAAAATCAAAACACGCCCACAGGGCCAGTCAGAGTCACAACACGCCCACAGGGCCAACCAATTTTAATACTTTCTCCACTTCATTATAAAACCTCATTTCTTGACATCACGTAGTTACAACCCGGGCCAAGCGTCCCCGAACTACATTGTACCCACTTGATGTCAACACCGTCACGTCCGACTACAGGAGCGCTCCTGACTCGAGTCGCGATAGCTTAAAAACGTTTCACGCAGCAACACACAATCAGTATGCCAGTAATAATAACACTGCACATACACACAATCACAAACAGGACTCAAGTCCCTACGGGTCTACACACGGTTTCCGACTTGCGTACCCAACGCACGACGGGACTTTTACTGACTCGACTCTCCCCACCTAATTGACGTACAGTTCGAGGTGTGAAACCTCGAGCTATGATACCAAGCTGTCACGCCCCAAATTCAGTGGAACCGAACCCGGAACGCGAACGTTTAAGACAATAAAACATTTTCAAACCTTTTAAATAAAACGCTTTAAAACCACCAATTAGTTAATCAAAATAATAATTTACAACTCAAAAGTACGTCCTAACAAGCGGACAAACATACAAGGCGTACGTCGCTAGACTCAAAAAGGAAACCCGGACTCCCGCTCCTAGCTCTTCAAGCTTCGAGAGCTCACCTAGTCCGTCCCGCGACCAGTACCTGTAGGAAAAGCAGCTAGGGGTGAGCGTTCGCTCACCACCACGGATAACAGACTGACTACGACATACTTAGCAGACAATGCCGGTAACACCAACAATAAACCCAGCACCGGGGACTACTATCCCCCACTCAAGTAACCCGACTGACACACGACTGTTACCTTCCTCAACCGACTCAGCACTCGGATGCGTAATGTAGACCCGACACATCGATTACGACCTCCACCAAAGACACAAAAGACAACCACGCAACACCGAAGATCACAAAGGATCGCACACCAAACAAGATCACGAAGGATCGCACTCCAGCTGCTCAGTGTCGGTTGCTAACCGGTTGGGCTCGAGCCCTCCCCACGCAACTTTCCCGATCCCTGTCAGGCCAGGCGGTCGACATGTTAGCGATATGTACCGAGCTACTTTTCCGATAGCTAGTCGGAAGGGGAGCAACCCTCCATCGCCGAAGAATGCTCAACCTGACTGATCCCTGTCAGGCCAGGCTAGCCAATGAATGCTCGACTTTGCCAATCCCTGTCAGGCAAGCCAGCCAACCTCCACGCAATCACAATCACAAACAAAGTTCAACAACTAGCAACAACACAGGTTCAACACTCCACAGGCACTCATGGCCACCCAAGACACCAACAGTAAAACACGGGTTCAACAACCCCACGGGCACTCATGGCCACCCAAGACACCTACAGTAAAACACGGGCTCAACAACCCCACGGGCACTCATGGCCACCCAAGACACCAACAGTAAAGACACGGGTTCAACAACCCCACGGGCACTCATGGCCACCCAAGACACACCAACAGTAAAGACACGGGCTCAACAACCCCACGGGCACTCATGGCCACCCAAGACACACCAATAGTAAAAACACGGGCTCAACAACCCCACGGGCACTCATGGCCACCCAAGACACACCAACAGTAAAATACGGGCTCTCATGGCCACTAGAATATAATGTTCATCAGATCCATGAACGCTGCAAGTGCGCTCGTCAGTTCAAAAGGAATCACCAAGAACTCGTAATGCCCATAGCGTTTCCGGAATGCAGTCTTTGCGACGTCCCCTTCTCGGACTCGCAACGGGTAATATCCGGATCGCAGATCGATCTTCGAGAAGCATGTCGACCCTCTCAACTGGTCAAACAAGTCGTCAATCCTCGGCATCGGGTATCGGTTCTTCACCGTAACCCGGTTCAGCTTCCGGTAGTCGATACACATCCGAAGCTCTCCACTCTTCTTCTTCACGAAGAGTGCTGGCGCTCTCCACGACGATGTGCTCGGCCGGATAAACCCCTTCTCCCGAAGTTCCTCGAGTTGACTCTTCAGCTCGGTCAACTCGGTTGACGCGAACCTGTAAGGCGTCATCGATATCGCTGCCGTTCCCGGCACCAGGTCAATCCCGAACTCCATCTCACAAACTGGTGGCAAACCTGCTCAACTCCTCAAGGAAGACCTTGGGGAACTCGCACGCCACTCGCGGTAACTCTCGGCTCTGCACGGCCGATACTTCCTTTACTGCGGACAAGCCGACAGGAGAACTCCGCTCCTACTGCCCAGAATACACGAACCGTTCATGTTGCCTGTTGACACCGTCACTCGTTGCCAGTAACAGTCGGTATTGGCTCGGCACTTCGCCGGCCAATCCTTTCTCAGGATCACGTCAAAGGCTGTCATTTCGTAAGTATCCTTCTCACGGATACACGCACAAGCTCAGTCGTTGCCGAACCTCACGGAACCTCGCGGTCTCTCTAAGACCTCGCTCCTCTACCGTCGTCGTGCCTACCAACTCTGAACATACCCGAATCCTCGGGGTGATGACTCGACCCAGCATCATGGCTCTCGAGCCCTCTATCAAACCTCCAGTATCGGTGCGCTTCTCTAACTCCGCAGGCACGACAGACCCTAGTCAACACCACACATTCCCAACCGGCGTGTCCCGACGCAGGGGTGGACTCAACGGCTCTAAACTCAGCCCCACATCTCAGAACAACTCGACGAAGCAAAAGACTGTGATGCCCCGATATCCAATAAAATGACGCCCAAATCGGAGACCGAACAACCATTCCATTGGTCACTCCGATAAGGTATAACACCAACCTCACACAATCCCATATGCATTTACTTATAACTTTCCGCAACCAAACCAGTAGTAAAGGGGATGAGCGTGCCGCTCACCTCCATGGACACCCGTTCGATTATGGCATACTAGTAAAGCGCCAACGACTTACCAATCTAACCAGGGCAAACCACTACCTCAAAACCTGATACCAAAACGTCACACTGCTCACGATATCAAAACCTCAAATACTCGCTCACATAAGGGAAACCTCGAAACGGAGATTATGTTCTCAATTCAGCAAATCACTATTGCTCACAACCTCAATATCCCAATTACCCGATCACGTAGGGAAACCTCAAACGGGGATCACATTCTCAATTCAGCGAGCCACTATTGTTCACAACCTTGATACCCTAGTTACTCGACCATGTAGGGAACCTCATATAACTCACACACGTGAAGGAAACCTCAAACCACCCGTTCACGAGAGGGAAACCTCGAATAACCCACTCACGTGAAGGAAACCTCAAACCACCCGCTCACGCGAGGGAAACCTCGAACACCCGTTCACATAGGGGAAACCTAGTTCGTATGGCGCCACAGTGCATCAGCCTTAACCCCTCTCCGTATGGTGAGACTCTCACACCGAGGCGCTGTATCACTCCCGTAGGTTATTGATGAGTCTCGAACCCAAGCCTCACCTTTTAACACCGAACTTACGACCTCTACAACCAACACAACTATGAACACAGCCACGCAAAACCAACACTCAAACTGCACAATCAAGACGGTGGAACAAGACAGGAATCACGGATCCATGCCAGACCCCGTCACGGTTGGGGTCACGGAGCCGTGACGAAGGCCCTAAAATTGCCAAAACGTGCTGCTCCGTCACGGATCCGTGACAGGGTCCGTGACACTCGCGCATGCCTGTTTTCCAAAATCGTTTCAAACTCGATCCTTACCCCTTTTTAACCCCAAAAATAGCCTTAAACAACACACACGCTCGACCACCAATTTAACAAACACACGCACAACGACTCACAAACAAATTCAAGTCACCCAACCTCAATCACAAGCCGACAAGGCCAACCAAAATCAAAACACGCTCACCGGGCCAACCAAAATCAAAACACGCCCACCGGGCCAACTGTCACGCCCCAATTTCAGTAAACAGAACTCGGGACGCGAACATTTAAAAACATAAAAAACACTTGAAACCTGTTTTGAATGAATACTTTGAAATTTCCATTTAGTTATCAAAAATAATATTTACAATACAAAACGTCCCAATAAGTGGACAAGGCACAATATCCGTCACTAGACTCAACAAAATACAGACCAGACTCCGCTCCTAGCTCCACAAGCTTCAAGAGCTAACCTAGTCCGTCCGGTGATCAGTACCTGTAGGAAAAGCAGCTAGGGGTGAGCGTTCGCTCACCACCACAGATAACAGACTGACTATGGCATAATTAGTAGATAAAGCCAGTAATACCAAGACCAAACCCAAAACCGGGAATACAATTTCCAACTCAAGTAACTCAACTGACATACCACCTGATACTTACTCAACAGACCCAACACTCGATAACGTAATGTAGACCCGACACAACTATCGACGACCTCCTCCAAGGACACGACAGAAAGACTACACAACGCCAAACAAGATCACAAAGGATCGCACACCAGCTGCTCAGTAACCTCCCTCATGCCCAGTTATCAATCTCAATCAGGTCAAGGATCGACCTATCGCAATTCCTCGACAAGAAGTCGGATCAGGCTGTCGACCTATCGCAATTCATCGACACCAAGTCACGCTCACAACTTCAGGTAACCACAATCACAATCACAGACAAGTTCAACAAACAGGCACTCAAGGCCACCCAAGACACCTCAACAGTCAAGACTCGGGTTCAACAACCCCACGGGCACTCACGGCCACTCAAGACACACCAACGGTCAAGACTCGGGTTCAACAATCCCACGGGTACTCACGGCCACCCCAAAACACCAACAGTAAAATACGGGCTCTCATGGCCACCCAAGACACCAACAATAATACACGGGCTCTCATGGCCACTCAAGACATAAATTAAACAGTCAACCTCCGGGCATGGTCATATGCCTCCAGTAATTCTAATATCGCTAAGTTCTCTGTTCCTACGACACTACTAAGTGTCACATGCTTTTCTCATAAACGCTACAATCCCGTAACATGCTTTTCTAATATTTAAATAAACCTACTCAACCCACGACACCCCGGTGTCACATGCAATTCTACTGTTAACTTTCCCTTATCAGGGCCGAGATCCGGCTACTTTTCCCTACCTCGTATAAAACTCCAAAAGTGCTCCACTAAGTCTCGATGTGATCCCAGTCACTCGCCGAGCTTCCCTTTGCCTCGGTCCGCAGCACGATCTAAAAGAACACAAATTTAAGGCACTTTTAAACTAGTACGAATAAACCGAAATTCAATAAACTTAACGCCCAAACGTAACCCCGACAATGTCGATCACTCCCAAACTTCCCAATTACTCGACATTGTCGATAAATGACCCGTAAAGGCCCGATTCGCCCGACATGGCGAATGTGCCCGGGTTTTGTAAATGCCCTTCCGGGGCTCCAAAAATTCCCGTTTTCGTTTCTATGGTCTTAGAATAGTTCAAGGATCCCAATGCACTTGACGGAACCGAATTTCGACTTCCGAGTCAATTAATTAACGTTTAAAGTTTCTAAAACCCGTTAATTACAACTTTTCCAATTTAATTCCAATTTTCAATTCGGTTAAGGATAAATGGTCCGGGGAACGTTTTAAACCTCCCGAACACTAAACCCGATCACCCGAGCACGTGGGCCCCACCCGGCCCACTTGGCCGTGGGCCCTAGGGTTCCAATGGGGCTCGGCCACCATGGTGGTGGCCGGCCCTAGCTCCGGCCAGCCACCTCCTATGGTGGCCGGCCACCCCCTATGGTGGCCGGAGCTCCTCCCGAGCCCCCGGTCGCCGAAAAACGTGCAAACACACCTCCAAACACCTCTAAAACGTCTCCAACAAACCCCCAAACTCACTAAAACCCTAACTCATAGTTTTACACAAAACCCTAACTTTCAAAAGTTAACAAAACGACGATCGGTTTAGGTCTTACCAACGAGGAAGACGAGGGGAAGACGATTGCTCTTTGTCTTGAGACGATCCAAGGGCTAGATTTCTTCCAACCCTAACTCCTTTCTCCTTCTCTCTTCTTCTTCTTCTTCTCCTTCTCTCTCTAAACTCTCTCTTCCTTTTCTATTTCAAACAAATAACTCATTTTTCTCTTTTTTTTCTTTTTAACCACATGTGGCCGGCCACCTTATGTCCCCTCTTAGTTTCCCCCCAAAACTAACACCACCACATAATGGACAAGTGTCAAGGTGGGTCCCACAACTTTTGGAAAATATCTACTTGATATTTTCCAATTAGATTCGCGAAAATCAGACGTTTCGGGCCCCGAACGGGCACTTTTCCCAAGAAATTACGAAACTTGACGGGCTACAAGGAAACGGCTCAACTAAGACCGCTACGATGACGGCTAAGCTTTTTGGATCCAAAACGGTCCTCGAATGGACCAAAACGTCGCTCGGTTGACTTTTCCAGCAAAAAGTCAACATTTCCCAAATTGATCAGAAAGTTGCCCTGAGTCCCCCGGAACTCATTTTGGTTGATAACGGGGTCAACTTAAGTCCGGTATGACCCTCGTGGTCAATTTAGGTTAAATTAAGTGTCTGTCTTAAAATTTTTAAATTTTCCTGTTTTTCGCAGGTTTGACTGTCGTTGACCGGAAGTGGTTATTACACCAACAAAAATCAAAACACGCCCACCGGGCCAACCAAAATCAAAACACGCCCACCGGGCCAACCAAAATCAAAACACGCCCACAGGGCCAAACAATTCAAGCACACGCCCACAGGGCCAACCAATTTTAAAACTTTCTCCACTTCATTATAAAACCTCATTTCTTGACATCACGTAGTTACAACCTGGGTCAGGCGTCCCCGAACTACATTGTACCCACTTGATGTCAACACCGTCACGTCTGACTACAGGAGCGCTCCTGAGTCGAGTCGCGACAACTTAAAAACGTTTCACGCAGCAACACACAATCTGTATGCCAGTAATAATAACACTGCACATACACACAATCACAAATATGACTCAAGTCCCTACGGGTCTACACACGGTTTCCGACTTGCGTACCCAACGCACGACGGGACTTCAACTGACTCGACTCTCCCCACCTAATTGACGTATAGTCCGAGGTGTGAAACCTCGAGCTCTGATACCAAGCTGTCACGCCCCAAATTCAGTGGAACCGAACCCGGAACGCGAACGTTTAAGACAATAAAAAAATTTCAAACCTTGTAAATAAAACGCTTTAAAACCACCAATTAGTTAATCAAAATAATAATTTACAACTCAAAAGTACGTCCTAACAAGCGGACAAACATACAAGGCGTACGTCGCTAGACTCAAAAAGGAAACTCGGACTTCCGCTCCTATCTCTTCAAGCTTCGAGAGCTCACCTAGTCCGTCCCGCGACCAGTACCTGTAGGAAAAGAAGCTAGGGGTGAGCATTCGCTCACCACCACGGATAACAGACTGACTACGGCATACTTAGCAGACAATTCCGGTAACACCAACAATAAACCCAGCACCGGGGACTACTATCCCCCACTCAAGTAACCCGACTGACACACGACTGTTACCTTCCTCAACCGACTCAACACTCAGACGCGTAATGTAGACCCGACACAGCGATTACGACCTCCACCAAAGACACAAAAGACAACCACGCAACACCCAAGATCACAAAGGATCGTACACCAAACAAGATCGCGAAGGATCGCACTCCAGCTGCTCAGTGCTGGTTCTAATCGGTTGGGCTCGAGCCCTCCCCACGCAACTTTACCGATCCTTGTCAGGCCAGGCGGTCGACCTGTTAGCGATATGTACCGAGCTACTTTTCCGATAGCTAGTCGGAAGGGGAGAAACCCTCCATCGCCGAAGAATGCTCAACCTGACTGGTCCCTGTCAGGCCAGGCTAGCCAATGAATGCTCGACTTTGTCGATCCCTGTCAGGCAAGCCAGCCAACCTCTACGCAATCACAATCACAAACAAAGTTCAACAACTAGCAACAACACAGGTTCAACACTCCACAGGCACTCATGGCCACCCAAGACACCAATAGTAAAACACGGGTTCAACAACCCCACGGGCACTCATGGCCACCCAAGACACCTACAGTAAAACACGGGCTCAACAACCCCACGTGTACTCATGGCCACCCAAGACACCAACAGTAAAGGCACGGGTTCAACAACCCCACGGGCATTCATGGCCACCCAAGACACACCAACAGTAAAGACACGGGCTCAACAACCCCACGGGCACTCATGGCCACCCAAGACACACCAACAGTAAAATACGGGCTTTCATGGCCACCCAAGACACAAACTTTCCCTAGTCAGGGCCGAGATCCGGCTACTTTTCCCTACCTCGTATGCTTTCTCCAAAAGCTCACAAACAAGCTCCGGCGTGATCTCGATCACTCGCCTAGCTTTCCCTTTCCTCTGTCGGTGGCACGATCTAATAAGAACACAATTTAAAATACTTTTAAGCTTGCAGGCATAAACTGAATTTTAAACAACTTGACGCCCAAATGTAACCCCGACAATGTCGATCACTCCCAAACTTCCCAATTACTCGACATTGTCGATAATGGACCCGAAAAAGCACGATTTGCCCGACATGGCGAATCTGCCCGGGTTTTGGAAACGTCCTTCCGGGGCTCCGAAAATTCCCGTTTTCGTTTCTACGGTCTTAGAATAATTCAAGGGTTCCTATGCACTCGACGGAATCAAATTCCGACTTCCGAGTAATTTAATTCGCGTTTAAAGTTTCTAAACCCGTCAATTACAACTTTCACAATTTAATTCCAAATTTCGATCCGGGTGTGGATTAATTACTTGGGGAACGTTCTAAACCACCCGAACACAAAACCTGATACCCGAGCGTGTGGGCCCCACCCGGCCAACCTTGGCCGTGGGTGGCTAGGGCCATTTGGGACCGGTTCACCATGGTGGTGGCCGGCCCTAGCTCCGGCCAGCCACCCCATGTCCGGCCAGCCACCGTGCACGGTGGCCGGAGCTCCTCCCGAGCCTCTGGTCACCAGAAAACGTCCCAATCTCGCTCCAAAACGTCTTCAACGAGCCTCACACCTCAACACCACCATAAACCACTAGTTTCAAACCAAACCCTAACTTTCAAACTTAACAAAACGAAAATCGTTTAGATGCTCACCGTAGAGAATGACGGTGTGAACTCGATTCTTCTATCTTTGAGACGATCCAACGGTTTGATCGATGGGAAATCACTAAACTTCCAACACCTCCTTCTCTTTTCTCTTCTTCTTCTAACTCCCCTTTCTCTCTCCAAAACTCCATTTTTTTTCCAATATGGCCGAACCATCCATTTGCTTCCCTTTTGTTTTGTTTTAAAAAGTAACAAATAACACTTAAATTGCAAAACTAACCCTCATGTAGACTTGTCTTGTTTTGTCCAATAAACCTAACACCACCACATTGGTGACATGTGGCAAGTGGGTCCCAACCCTTTTTGCAAAATATCTTTTAGATATTTTCCAATCAGATTCGCGAAATTCGGTCGTCTCGGGCCCCGAACGGGCACTTTTTCCAAGAAATTACGAAACTTCACGGGCTAAAAGGAAACGGCTCAACTAAGACCGCTGTGACGACGGCTAAGCTTTTTGGATCCAAAACGAGCCTCGAATGGACCAAAACGTCGCTCGGTTGACTTTTCCAACAAAAAGTCAACCTTTCCCAAATTGGTCAGAAATTCCCTGAGTCCCCCGGAACTCACCTTGGTCGATATCGGGGTCAACTTAAGTCTGGTATGACCCTCGGGGTCAAATTTAGGTTCATTTAAGTGTGTCCAAAATTTTTAAATTTTCCTGTTTTTCGCCGATTTGACTGGCGTTGACCGGGAGTGGTTCTTATAGTTTTTATTTATATGAATTTAATATAATATATTGTTCAACACAATGCAAGACCATGACACAAGGACATGCCCCCTGAGTAAGAATAGGAAGAAGAAGAAGAAGTAGACTGATATAGATTATCGATTGCGGATTTAGTTTTTTCTTTTTGCGGATATAGACAATTGGTTTTGCGAATAAATATAGTCTGTTTGAGGATACAGTTGTTTGGGTTTTCTGAATTAATAAATTTCATTTCTGCATATGTTTTCATTTATACGAATTTGATATAATAAATTGTTGAACAAAATGAAAAATCATGACAGTAGGACCTGGCTCATGAATAAGAATAGGAAAAAGAAGAAGTAGACTGATTCAAATTTTAACAGCGGATTTAGTTGTTTTTGTTTGCGAATATAGACAATGAGTTTTGCGATAAATATATACGATTTCAGGATACAGTTGTTTGGTTTGAGGATTTAATTGTTCAAATTTTGTTTACTATATAATATATAATGATTTGAGAATATACTACTTTAGTTTTGCGTACAAAAGGGAAGTGAAACGGTTTTTGGTAGACCAATCAAATATTGATAGCGTGGAAACGTGGGGGCGAATTAATTGCTCCACTAACCCACGATGCCCTACATGTTCCCCTATATATACCCAATATTGTATCCTTCTATACTCATCCCTAAACTCTTCGAATACCCAATTTTACTCTGAAAAAATGGTGTCATCAAGCAACAAGAAGCGTAAAAGTTATGAAGATGAATTCGACGAACGCGAAAGGAAGCTGAAGGAGCAGAACAAGAAGGAAAAAAAACAAAAGCGTCTCATCAAGCACGAGGAGTTTTTGATAAACTTCATGGCAATCAATCCTAAGCTTTCTGATATTGAGCTTGAGCTTGAAATTTTGGGCATGGAAGTAGGCGAACAGTTGTGCACTGACATGAGCGCCGAAGAAGCGCTAGCTAACTCAGCCCTCAACAGGAAGATAACCGAAGTCATCTTAGCGGTGAACAAAGCTATGAAACTAGTGGTATAGGCATAGCAAACCCTAGTCTCTTTTGTTTCCCTTTATCTGTTCAAAGTAATTAAAAAAAATCGTTTTCCTTAAATTCGTTTATATTTCTCTTTAAAGTTATAAATAATTCCATGATTTCTGTTACAAGCGAAACAGAATATTAGTATCAGCAAACAATGATCTCTGTTTCCGCAAACCAGGATCTCTGTATCCGCAAACTACAAGTCCATAATAATATTCGTGTAACATAATAACAGTATCCGCAAACAACAAGTTAAGAGGAACAAATTTACAGTATAAGCAACCCAGCATCTCTGTATCTGCAAACTACAAGTCCGTATCCGCAAACAACAAGTAAAGAGGAATAAATTAACAATATTAGCAAACCAGGATCTCTGTATCCACAAACTAGAAGTCCATATTTGAATCCCCAAAAAAAAGAAGTTATATATTCACAAAGAGAGAGTCCTATATCCTACAAATGAAATAACTTGTGCCAAAAGTTACATTCATCAATCTTCACTCTCCGAGTCTTCTTTTTCGTCATCGTCGTCTTCTTCTTCATCATCCTCCTCAACATCACCATTATAACCATAATCTTCTTCTTCATCTTCCTCATCATCATCCTCTTCAACATCACCATTATAACCGTCATCGTCTTCTTCGTCTTCCTCATCATATTCTTCTTCCTCACCATTTTCTTTCTCCTCCTCTTTCTCATCATCGTCATCATCACTGATGATAATAGGCATATCCTCTTCATCACCATGTGAAATCATCCTTCGTCTCTTTGAATTTACCTCTTCCTCACCGCTACTACAGTACTTTCTATATGGTGACATGACTTATTTGAAAAAAGCTCTATGATGACATGATTTGTAAGGTTAAAGATTGATTTAAAGTAAACCAAACGGCGGTGAAAAGACTTACCAACGCATTAAATGCGATAAGATCTTCGTGCATTCGAGGGGGATTTTAGTAATGATGAAATATAACTGTGAGAACTTAACCGTCAGATTTTGAAATCATATCGATTAGATCATAGCGTCTGATTTTGGTAACGATTGACACGTGTCCTCTACAACATATTATCGTATCACATGCCGATACACGTAAATCAACATTTAGTTTGAGAATTATGAGTTATGGATTGCGAAAATAAGATATATGTTTTGCGGAATCATTATTAGTTAACTAATCTTTCTATAATTAGAACTCTATTTTAAATAAAATAACGATAATGTCACCGCAAGATTTCAACTATAAATACCTCCACCCTATACTACTTAACCCTACAACTCTCCTTCAATTTCAAATTCTCTTCTCAAATAACTTCAAACCACCAGGTCTGTAAAAGCGATGGCCCCCAACAGGAAACGCACCAGAGCGGAAGGTAACGTGTGCACACAAGAAGCTATGGAGCGTACCAGTGAGGAACGTCATAACAGGATGCTAGAGATGCAGGAAGCCGCTATGGAATCGGCAATGCAGTATCGCAAAATAAGGTTGGGACTAATCCAGATCCACTTTTTACTAATGGAGGAGAAGGTGGTAAGCCTTGCCAATGAACTGCAAGTGCTTGACATGAGCAACTCGACGGCAAAGCATAAGGAAGATAGGGACAAGATGATGACGACACTAAAAGAGATTCAGGACTTCTTCAAAACCATGGAGATAGCAGAGGACTAGGGCACATCCGACCCATGAAGGATGTAGTTATATTTTCCCTATTATCATGTCAATCGTCTTTTGATGTTTTTGTTTTGTCTTTTGAAAACTTGTTTTCTCAATGAATGGATGACTAGTATTTGCATGTTCTATTGTGAAAGTAATCTATATTAAATTCGCAAAAGACATGTTCTGTATTCTCAAAGACTTATTGTTAATTTCGTAAAAGATGACATGATTATTCGCAAAACAAAAATTACTGAAATACTAACATGCTTGCACACAACTAGGGCATATCTTATCACGGTAAAATCGGACAGCACCACAGTGTATTCTTCATACACTAAATAGTAAGTTTAATCACATAATAAAAGTTTCATATTCTCCATATCCTAGAATAAGTAAAGTTCATATAAACAAATATTTCGCAAACAGGATCTTATAATTTCGTAAAACAATACACAGAGTATTTTTATATACAAAGATACAGTATTCTCAAACAAGATATTATATATTCTCAAACAAGATATCATATATTCTCAAACCAAAATTGTCGTTTCTGAAAACCAATATCAATAATCAAAAAGAGTAATTCACTAAGCTTTATGGCGTTCGCGTGGTAATAAGGCTTTATACTTGACACTAAATTCGAATTTGATCTTCATCTTCTTGAAATAATCTCTGATATTCTCCTCAATTTCGCTCCACAGGTTGTTCTTCTCAAATGTGACCAACTTAAAGAGGAATCTTTTCCTCAATAATTTAATCTATGGAGCCTACAAAACCAAAATTTAAAGATCAAATCTATACTCATTGTTATATACTGACAAAGAAATAATTGTTGGTTTAACTTGCATAATTGACGGCCAATTCTCCTACCCAATTCCCATTGCCAAGATACGATTCCATGTGCCACATAGCATACACCCCACAATCCATATGATTGTCGTTAGATTCCCATGGTACATGGAGCCGATCAATCTTACCTTTGAAAATTTTTTGAGCTAGAGCTTTATCAGTTTTTGTTATGACCTTGCAAATTTTAGACCTCTACACAACACAAAAACACCAAAGAAAAATAAGTAAAAACAAAAATCAATAGATAGACAGTAATCAAACACATAGTCAATGAGAGAAGAATATGTACCAATTTATAGTGAATATTTCCATAATGAATATCATCTTCAACCGGTCCTTTGACATTGTCAATAATATCTGAATTTCCGTTCTTCATGTCGATGCATAAGAGTGTGTAGTGATTGCTCTTAAAAACAACCATGAAAACCTGTAAAAAAAATATATACAATACATCAGCATATTAATATAATGTATAAATTGGTTTATATAATACAACCATTCACTACTATATCAGCAAAACATATATTTATTATCCGCAAACTAGATATTCATTATCAGCAAACCTGGGGAAATTGTTTCTCAAACCAGGGTGCCCATATCCGTAAAACATATATTCATTATCCGCAAACTAAATACAACATATTCATAAACAAGAAAATCCATAACCTCCAACCAGATATTGCGTGTCTCAAACAGGTAAACGTTATTTCTCAAAAAAGGGTGCGTATAACCGCAAAACATACAAACCTTAACCGCAACCAACATATTTCATATTCTAAAACCAACCATGTATTATACTTACCAAATCCAACTTCTTCCATGAAAAAGAAGGGAACTCCTTAGTTTCAATCTTGAAAACATCGGCAAAATTTACATCTTTTTTATGTTCCGAAAGCGTAGCCTACAAAATAAACATATAAATAACAAAAACATAATAAAATAATTCAAACTATAAACGTAATCAACCAAAAAAATGCGCAAACTATGCTTACACTAAGAGAAGCTGCAAAGAAGAACCGGTTAGGTGATGAATCACTCTTGATCGTTTCAAGATGATTCAGATAGTGACACCACCCATTAATGGTTTCCAATTCAATCCATGCATCGGTTTTGAAAGAATTAAAGCCCCCCTTGGTAATAAAATTTTCAGAGCACTGAAACATAAAATCCCTGCATTCACAAAGAGAAAAGCATATTCACTGTATTTGCAAAAATATAATATAAAAACAAAATAAGGGGGAAAACATATTTTGCTTACCAATCCTCGTATTTGCTTATATTCAGCACCCAATCAGTAACACAATCCTCAACCTCTAGAAGATCGGACCAATAATCTGTTTGATGATCAACGTACGGAGAACACAGAAATTTAGACGGTGCAATCAAACGAGGTGAAGGTTGTTTTCCTGGAGTTTCACATAATAAAGATGCCTCGCTGCCCCCAATTGTCGTAAAACCCTTGCCAGCTGCAGCACGTTTCTTAACAACAGGGGGATTTTTCTTAACAGCACCTTGAGCTTTTTTTGCTACAACAGTATGGGGTAATTTCTTCTCGGGGACAGCAGCAGGGCCTTTCTTACCGGGTGCACGAGCAGGAGCTCTCTTCTTCGGTGGATTAATAACTGAGCCAGACTCCACATGACCAACACCATCGTTCGACTTCTTAGGAGGACGCACGGGGCCTTTTTTAGCAGGAAGAGATATGACAGCAGGGCGATGGACTATGGATTCACAAAATCTTGCCATTGCAAGTTCATGATGCGCGTCAACTGCCTCAGGGACCTCTTTCCCATCAATAGCACGATTGATATTTCGCTCAACCCGTCCAGTAACAAGTGGCGGGGGTTGAGTCTTGCAAGCTTGATTAACAGGTGGATCATTGTTGACATTTTGTTCGACAATAATTATATTGAGTGGCTCGGGTTGCACTTGAACTGTCTGACAAAAGTCATTGACAGACGCAGACCCGTTGACATTTCCTTGACTGTCTTCTATAGTAAGTGGATCTGATTGCACTGCAAGAGCCCAACAATCATATTTCTTAACAACATCAGAAGCTTCACGTTCCCCGATTGGATGATCAACAACCATGTCACAAGCTTCCTTCCCAATACCAGAAGCAACAGAAATAGCGTCAAACTCATCGCCAACACGGTTATTCTTTTCTGGCTCAGTTTTTTCTGCAACCATATTATCCACAGGGCATGCATCATTACTTGCGAACAATTTCCGAACCACATTGTCGCATTCAGGGCTTGACAATGTAGTGGATCCAGCAGGGCATGGTGAAAGAACATTCGCAGACGATTTTTGGGATGGTGAAAGAAGTCCGAACGTTGGTGGAGTAACGGCACGTGCAGGTGTCTTCTCTGCTACTTTGTACCCTTCCCCAACGCGTGTTGCTGCTTCAATCAATTTCTCAATGGTCTCGATAACCCCGGGTAGATTAAACCATGAGTCTTGTGACAGCAACACTCCTTGTGTGTCAGGAATGACATCTTCGGGTTTTTTATTCCCAGTCAAACCATCAAACAGGGTTGACATTGCCTTGAAACACTCAGCATTGGGATCGGCGATATGCCCTTCAACCAACAACTGATGTCATTCCAAAAAACCTTTTGCAACCTTATTCCCCGCTAATCGAAACCTTTCTGCAATCCTCTGAATACGATAAAAAGAAGTATGTTAATGTGATTAAATGCAAACAAATAAAACACAGGGTATGCATCAACTACAAAACACATCTACCATCCAAAATGTGCATATTTGCATACAATAAACTTATGCACATATCACATGCAGGATATACTCAAAACTGTTTCTCAAACCAGAGTGCGCATACTCGAAAAACAATGAATCACTATCCGCAAACTAGGTAAAGCATACTCGCAAAACATAAATTCACTATCCGCAACTAGGTCAAGCATACTCGCAAAACATATATTCACTATCTGCAAACTAGGTAAAGCATATTAGCAAATAAGTCAATCAATAACAGGGTATGCATCAACTACAAAACACATCTGCAAACCAAAATATGCATATTTGCATACAATAAACCTACGCACATATCACATGCAGTATATACTCAAAACTGTTTCTCAAACCAGAGTGCGCATACTCGCAAAACATCAAATCACTATCCGCAAACTAGGTAAAGCATACTCGCAAAACATAAATTCACTATTCGCAAACTAGGTAAAGCATACTCGCAAAACATATATTCACTATCCGCAAACTAGGTACAGCATATTAGCAAACAAGTTAATCAATAACCTCACTGTATATTTGAAAAACTTAATTCCCCCCAAAAAAAATAAATTAAATAATAGAATACCTCTGCAGAACCCCTTTCTGTCACGCCCCAATTTCAGTAAACCGAACTCGAGACGCGAACGTCTTAAAAACATAAAAACACTTGAAACCTGTTTTGAATAAAAGCTTTGACATTTCCATTTATTTACCAAAATAAAAGTAGTATTTACATTGCAAAAACGTCCCAACAAGTGGACCAGGTACACATCCGTCACTAGACTCAACAAAAGTAAAGACCAGACTCCGCTCCAAGCTCCATGAACTTCAAGAGCTCACCTAGTCCGTCCCACGAACAGTACCTGTAGGAAAAGCAGCTAGGGGTGAGCGTTCGCTCACCACCACGGATAACAGACTGACTACGGCATAATTAGCAGACAAAGCTGGTAACACCCAAAACTAAAGTCAACACCGGGGGACACTGTCCCTAACCCAAGGACTCTGACTGAACATACACCCACTGTTACCTTCCTTGACCAACTCAACACTTTGACACATAAAGTAGACCCAACACAACGATCACGGCCTCTCCCAAGGACTCGAAAGAAACTAGGCAACACCAAACAAGATCACAAAGGATCACACACCAAACAAGATCACAAAGGATCGCAAACCAGCTGCTCAGTAACCTCCCTCACCAGACTCAACTTCAAACTCGTAAAGTAAAACCGACACTACCAACAATGACCTTCCCCAAAGACACGAACCCGGATCAGGCTAGTCGAAGAATGCTCAGAACCTGCCGAGCCTCGTACGTGGTCAGGCCAGCCGAAGAATGCTCGTAACCTGTCGGGACCCGGTCACGGATCAGGCTAGCCGAAGAATGCTCATAACCTTTCGGGATCCGGACACGGAACAGGCTAGCCGAAGAATGCTCAGAACCTGTCGAGGCTCGAGTTTGGTCAGGCCAGCCCAAGAATGCTCGTAACCTGCCAAAATCCACACCACTCCCCGACACACAGTCGGGTCGGGCAAACACAACCACAAGCAAGCTCAACAAACAGGCACTCAAGGCCACTCAAGACACCTCAACAGTCAATACTCGGTTTCAACAACCCCACGGGCCATCATGGCCTCCCAAAACCCAACCACTTAACTCGCGGGCTCAACAACCCCAAGACATCAGTAATAACACACGGGCTCTCATGGCCACCCAAACTCAACAGCAAACACAAGGGCTCTCATGGCCACCCAAACTCAACAACAATTAACACGGCTCTCAAGGCCACCCCAGACTCAACAACACTTAACACGGATCTCAACGCCACCCAAGACTCAACAATAATTAACACGGGCTCTCAAGGCCACCCAAGACTCAACCATAATAATACACGGGCTCTCAAGGCCAACCAAGACGCCAAAATAAACAATCAACCTCCGGCTTAACCCAAGCCTCCAACAGTCCTAATATCAACAGTTTCACAATCAACCTCCGGGCATGGTCATATGCCTCCAGTAAAACAATTATCGCTAAGTTCTCTACTCCTACGACACGACTAAGTGTCACATGCCTTTCCAATAATTACTAAGTTCCCGTAACATGCTTTTCTGACAAACGCTACAATCCCGTATCATGCTTTTCTAACAATTACCAAGTTCCCGTAGCATGTTTTTCTAATAATTACCAAGTTCCCGTAGCATGCTTTTCTAATAATTACCAAGTTCCCGTAGCATGCTTTTCTAATATTTAAATAAACCTATTCAACCCACGACACCCCGATGTCACATGCATTTCTACTGTTAACTTTCCCTAGTCAGGGCCGAGATCCGGCTACTTTTCCCTACCTCGACTGAAGAGCCACCGCTATGTTTCCTAGCTGCTGACGTTCTGGCTCGCTACCTCCGGGTTCACCTCGATCGAAGCCGGACGCTAAAGATAACACGAAAGCCATAATTAGAGTCGGTTCCCAGGTTAATTTAAAGGTCACGATTAATCCAGTTTAAAACCGACAGTTGTCCCTTAAACTCGAGCGGGATAAAAGCGGGGTCACGGCGAATCGGGTTTGAGTACCCGAGCACCGAAACCGGTGCATGCGAGACACGGTCCCAATGCACGAGGTCCGATTCAGCGGTCCGCTTTTGTTACTTTCTAAACCCAATTAGCAGTCCATTTTAACTAGAGTTCCAGATTCGTTCAACTGCTCAAATTCCGTTTTAAATCCGTTTAACGTCTAGTTTAAACGTTCAGGTTCCCAATCTCAATCCAGTTTCGATCCAATAATCTTAACAAGAAAACCTTTTGCTCGACTCTGGTTTCGTTTTCCTTTTTGATTAAAACCGTTTTATTTCCAAAATTGATTCTCGTTTTTAAACCCAAATTGATTTTAAATTCTCTCCATTTTAAAACCTTATCCTTTCCATTTAAAACTGTTTTCTTTTCCTTTTCTTAAGACTGATTTTTTTCATTTTAATACCCTTTTCTTTTCAAATTCTTTGATTTTGATTCCATTTAAATCCAACCCACAGATCCAACGTTTTCAGTCCCAAAACACAAAATTAACTTTTAAATCCAAACTCGTTTAATGTTTAATTTTCTTTTAACAAATTTCTCGGTTCTAGTCCGTTTCGAACAACCCAACAGATACAAGGATTGTTTCAACAAAACCCATAATTAACAGAAATCGAAAACGGGAAAAAATAAGGGTTCGGTTTCGAACCCGTCGGCCGCCGGCGAGGGCGGTGTCGGCCGGGGCCTAACCGTAGAGAAAGGGACGGCACTGGATCGAATCGGCGGCGGGAACTCGGGAGAGAAGAGGAGGGTGAGGTCTGAACAAGGGCGGTGGCGGCGGCGACGTGCGATGACGGAGGAGAAGGCCACGGCGAACTCGGCCGTGGTTTCGCGTGGAGAAAGGAGAGGCCCTTGAGGTCGGGACGGCGATTTCCGGCGAGACAGGCCCGAGAGAGGGAGGGGTTCGGCGAGGTTGTGGTGGCCGGAGTTGAAAACGAAGAGGAGAGGTGCGGTGGAGGTGGTCGGGAACGAGCTAGACGGAGAGGGAAGCGTCGGGATGGATAGGAATGGTGGCGGCCGGAGTTGAGGGTATGACGGAGAGGGATGGTGGCGGCCGGTTCGAAGGAGAAGAAGGAGGCGGACGGGAGTGAGAGTCTGCATCGCGAAAAGGGAGAGAGGAATCGATTGGAGGGAGAGGCTGCGTGATCTGAGGGTGAAATTTAGGGTTTTAACCCTTATAAAGTGACGCCATATTTTGGGCCCAAAACCGGACCTGAAGGAGCGTCCCAGAACGGGTTGGATTGGGCTTGGCATCCGCGCCAGGCCTGGTCCAGACCTGATTTCCTTTTTTTAAAGCTCTTAAAATAAAACGAATTAAGAATTAAATCGAATTTCAACCACGTCGTTACCGAAACCGACCCAAAATTCAACCTCAACGTTCCGATCGAATAAAATTAAATAAATTAATCTTTTTATTGAGGCGGTCTTCACACTTTCACTATGAAACGGGGGGTGTATTCGGGGCCGGTGGATCTCCTCCGTTTCTATCACCCCTATTATTATCTCTATTTACGTTAGGGGGTGGATGCTGAGCAACATTCTCTTCCTCCCTAGCCCGTGGAGGACCCTCCCTCCGTATGTGACCCATTTCAAATGCATCACATTGTATTTCATCGCCGACTCTTCTATTCACCAATGCGGTATTCCATCAAATAAAAGAGGGCCACGCCCTAGGAACCTCACACGTGCTGACTTCAACACGATCAAGATAAAACAACTGCATCATTCAAAGAAAAAGACATGTCACATGACTATAACATAACAGTTTATTAAATATAAAATGCAACACGTTAAAATGAAAAATAAACTTACCAACAAGAAAGTGATTGGTTCAGAAAAATTCTTTGAACCGTCGGGTTTTAACCAGGCTTGTTTTGTATCCACAAGTCTCTTGACTAAAAACTTGCACCAATTAAAATCTTGTATGTGAGATACATCAACAATAGAACGGAAGCATGACTGATTCACATAACCATCATTCCCGAAATCGATCATGCAAGTAACAAACAACATCATGAAGTTTCTTTCGAAATCATCTCCCCCTTCAATTTGCGTCTTCATCTGATCAACCAACTGCTTACTGGTGATAAGACGCTTGATCTCGCCTTTGTCTTTTGTATTGAACTGCAGGTGCACAATTTAAGTTCACCAGTGCACAGGGCGCCCCACTTATCGACTATGACGTCTTGCACACCATTTGGAATGCCCAAAGTTTCATGCACTTCCTTTTCTGTGATACGCAATTTCGCATCTGGCAAAACCAATGATGAGCTAAGGTGGTTATACTTAGACATCAGGTAGTATCCAATCCTGCTTGGAATGATCTTCACATCAAAATGAAGAATGTGCCCAAACCCAATTTCCCGCACTGCTTCTTGTTGGTGTTTGTTCAAACTCTCCACCAACTCAACCAGTCTCTTTGGAGATGACCTAGTCTTCAAACCATCAACCACGCCAAACTTATCAGATATCGGAACAACTCTATCGGACTCAGAACCCTTGGTGCGCTTAACATTCTTCTTCTCAACAGCTAATTCTCCACCTCTCTTCTTTCCGGCTTTAGCAGGTGGGACAGCTACATCAGAACTTCCTCCATCAATAGATTCACGAACCTCAGCTACCTTCTTCTTTTTATTTGAAACTCTTCTTTTATCTTTATTCATAATAGACTTCTGCTTCTTCAACATATTAGCAAGAGTCGCATTTCCTTCGCCAACATCAGCCTCTATGGATGGCCTATCCATTAAAAGAAAAGGACGCATTGTATCCGGAGTTTTATCTACAAACCTGGGTGCGTATATCCGCAAAACATATAATCCTTAACCACAACCAACATATTGCATATTCTAAAACAATGAAAAACCAGTTTCTCAAATCAAGGATTGACTATTCGCAAAACAGAAAAACAGTACCCGCAAACAAGATACTATATATTCGCAAAACAGAAAACCCAACACCTCAACCAACAACTTGGTTTTCCTCAAAAGTAGAGCAAAAACATCTCATAGTTGAATAATTTCATATATGAATTGAAATGTTGTACTCTAAAAGCGAAACACAAACACTCTGAAAATATAGCAACTGTAAAAAATCCGCAAACTACAAACAATATATTCTCAAATTACCTGATTCGGTGTCCCTGTTGCAGAATGTTGTAGGTTCAGCAACCTTCTTCATCATTCTCTACAGACGGATTACTATAATCAAAAAGCTAAATAACCAAACGAAAAAGATTGAATCAAAACCCTAAACACCAAAGATTATAACTCACCGATTAAACCCAGAGTTCAACAATTAACTAATGAAATTCACTTCGAAATCACACAGGAGGCGAAAATCAAGGCAATGGAAGCTCAAAAGATCAGATTCCAAAATGTTCGTTTCGCTAAAAACTCGATTCTGCAAGTGTTTTGGAGAGCACGAAATGTTTATGCGCGAACGGGTAGATAAAATTACGTTTATACCCCCGAACCATAGCAAATCAGTTAAAATGAATCTCATGCGCGACTTATTTACGACGCGTGCCACTGATGACGCGTTCAAATCAGCGTCATCGCGAGATCCAGATCGAACGGACATAACGCAGTGCGTAGGTTCGCACCAAATCAGGTGGTTCGCACCTGATTGCTCTCCTATATATATATATATATATATATATACAACCAAAAAGGCAGAGAGAGAGTACATGCAAGAGATCATCCTCCTATACAATCAGACACAAAGGTGCATAATATTGGCCAATGCTCATCAGCAATAACACAAATAATAAGATAATGAAGAGAATATCAAATTACAACCCCTTTCCATGAATTAAACCCATCCATACATTCTTCATGACCAGTGGCACCAAAGAGCGGTTCCAATGAAAAAATGCAGTTGTTCTGAACTGATAAACACCACCCCTTCCAGCTAAACATCAATACTTAGAACTTCACCAACAAACCAAAGAACACTTTGATAGTTATTTACAGGCCTGCCTCTTACACCAAATCAATCAGGTACCAGCATTGGGCAAAGCTGCCATAAACAAATTGTAAGATGACTCGAGATCAAAGTGAAGCTGTCGCGCCTGTTGCTCTGTTAACTCATCTGATGCCCCCATCTTTGACAATCTTGAAATCCAGTCCTTCATCTTTATCTTCCCCTCAAAGTCTGGTGGCAAAAGTGTCAACTTGTTGAGTGAAGAGGAGAGGTCTGAAAGCAAGGGGTGAACTTGATCAACAGCCACCATATTCAGTTTCAACGAGTCCATAGCCGTGATGAAGTTCTGAACGCACTCTGCCACAGTGGCTGCTGAAGTGGTTGAAGAGGAAGCAGAGGCAGCCCGGTGCTCGACTGTGGCAGGCACACCTGAAGTGACAAGGCGATTTATAGCAGCAGGGCAGTCCATTTTATATGTATCGGTAAATCGTTCAATGCTTGGGACTGTATCTTTGAGAGTGGAGGCCAAGGTTTTAAAATGTGCAATCAGCTTTTGGCACTCAGCTTCATATTCAGATGACAAGATTATGTCACGGATATAAGCCTTTTCAAGCTTCTCTGTGGCTTTGATGATGGCATAAAGCTCAGCAAAGTTCTCATACATTTCTCTCTCACGTTTGTCATTCCAGAGCTTGACCTCCATGACTATATAAGCTTAGTATATCAAGTAGTAGGGTTTTTGGGTATTGGAGAAGAGAATGGGTCACGCGCAAAGAGAAGAAAACCTAATCAAAAGTAAAAATCAGCACCAGCACCATCAATAAGACAAACTCACATGAAGCAAACTGATCAATAAGTTCTGGTTGGTTTCTAAGAAACTGCAAGAAAAAGGCTAAAAAGATAAACTTGGAAATCTCTCCTACAAGAAATAAAGGGCATTGCGGGCCAACTACTTGGGTCAAGCTCATCATGAAGGAAATTCACCCCAAAACCTAAGTTTCTCACAATTTTCCTCCACTTTCTCATCAGTCGAACAGCGAAAGATCTTCTACAGAATTACAAACCCCCAAACCTACCGTAATGAAAACGCAAAAGCGTTCCATAATTAAATCGCTAAACCTAGAAATGTTTGAATAGAAATCACGCATTATCAATGGACAGAGAAAATCCAGAAATTGCACCGACGAAGATGAAAAAAAATGGTAAGAAAGAGACAAGAGAACTTACAGATAGAAAGCAGAGGATTTGAATGGTGTGAAGGCGTGCTTGGAGTTGGAGTTGGGGGAATGAATGAAAAGGTTGCGTGCGAGAGCGCGTGTAATGGGTCTGCCTATGCCATCTACGTGTTGCAGTGTTAGAGCATATACAACGGGCCTCAGCCGTCCCTCGCACACGGGCCAGGCCGCGTCCCCTCGCCCTTCGTCCCTCGTTCAGCTCATGTCCAGTGGCGTATCGCATTGTGTCCCTGCGTCAGAACGATCGGTAACGGTTATTTTTTTTATAATTAAATCTAAAACAATTTAAACCCTATAAATACCCCAACCTCTTTTTTTCCACACTCATTCTCCAATTTCACTCTCTCATTCCCACATTCTACTCTCTCATTTCCAAAATGTCCGACGACGATGTTCCGACATATGAGAAGATGGCAGCCCAATTCCTAACATATGAGGAGATGGCAGCCTAATTGCCGACATATGAGAACATGGCAGCCCAAATGCGAGTAGTTGAGCGACGAGTCCGGCAGAGGTTTGAGAGGAGCATGCAGAGAGCAATGCTAAGGATTGAGAGGGCCGCTCATGGGGAACCAATGCGACGAGAGATTAACAGAGGTCGTGTTGAATCCCACGACCGATTAATAAGGTACTATTTTGTCGATCAACCCATATATGGCCCAGATATGTTTAGGCGTCGGTTCCGTATGTGCAAACCACTTTTTCAACGGATTATGGACAAGGTCAAGGAACACAAAAATTACTTCGTTCAGAAGCCCGACGCGGCCTCACGGTTGGGCTTATCAACGGAACAGAAGTGCACCGCCGCGATACGGATGCTTGCGTATGGGTGCTCGGCCGATTCATTGGACAAAACTCTGCACATTGGGGTAAGCACCATACTTGAATGATTACGTAAGTTTTGCAAGGCCGTCATTGAGGTATTCGGAGCCGAGTATGAGCGTACACCCACACCGGCTGACATGGAGCGCTTACTCCGAGAAGGGTACAACCGAGGGTTTCCCAGAATGGCGGGGAGTCTTGACTGCATGCATTGCAAGTGGAAGAATTGCCCACTCGAAGACCAGGGAGCCCATGGACGGGGAAGTCACCACGGGGACAAAACGGTTATGCTTGAAGTTGTAGCGTCCTGTGATTTATAGATTTGGCATGCGTTTTTCGGGATGGCTGGCTCGAACAACGACATCAACGTCCTCAACAACAACCACTTATTCCAAGACGCTTACTACGGCCGTGAGCTGAGAGTGGAGTACTATATCAACGGGCATCGGTACGACCGACCTTATTACTTGGTGGACGGCATTTAACCAACATGGGCACGGTTCGTGAAGACTATTCGGCATCCCTACGAGCCCAAAGAGAAGTTGTTTGCTAAATGCCAAGAAGGTGCTCGGAAAGATATTGAAAGGGCTTTTGGAGTACTTCAAGCAAGGTGGCACATCATTTCCCGTCCCGCTCGTACTTGGAGCAAACACACTTTGGCTGATATCATGCACACTTGCATCATTCTACACAACATGATTGTAGAGGATGAACGCGACCGGTACGAGTATGGGGATGAGGAATTGTTGTACGAGAAACCTCCAGAAATGCCGAATTGGACACCACCAGAACGATGGCACCGAGGAGGGCCATTGGCATACCAGCACCGAGTGGATTGTCAACATAGTGTCACAAATCATCAGACCCACAGGAAACTACAAAATGATCTTATGGAGCACTTATGAGGTCTATATGAAGATGGTTTCCATGACGGCGAGTAGTTGTTTGTACTCTTGGAGCTGGTTTTTGGGTTGTATTAAAAGGAAATGAATAAAACTTCAAGTTCATTTTTATTCGTGTTAAATTTGTTTATTATTTTTTTATTGTCATTAATTATTTTTTTCACATTTGTTTATATGTTATATAATTTAAACGGTTTCTGATAAAGAATTAAATAAAACAGCAAAATATCAATTAATTAACAACTCAGCATCCAGTCAGCACAAGGGACTCAGCTCAAGGCACTCACTGTGAGCCTCATTGCAAAACACCCACTATTCTGAGTCCCTAGTCCCTCGATTTTGTCCAGTCAGCACAAGGGACTCAGGACTAGGGACTCACCAAGGGCCTTTCCATTGTACATGCTCTTATGACCGATATCGCCTTCACCTTCTCATTTACGATGAGGTGACGGTACATTATCCTCAATAGAGTTGCATCCTTTCCTTTCGATCAATGGATGTTATGTACAACGAACCGGCCATGAGGCTCGGCTCGCGTTTTTTGCGGACCGTCCCATTGTGAGACGGCTTTTACGCGTCTCATGTCCCGCAAAACGCGGGCCGGGCCGAGGCCTGCGTCCCACGTACCACAACCACGTGACGGGCCGAGGCCCTTGTCTAGCGTCCCGCGTCCGGCCGCCAGCCAACCCCGTGCTGCCACGTGTCCCTGCAGAAGAAAAAAAATCCGACCGTTTGCCAAGGGTAAGAATTTTTTATTTATTTAATGTACTTCATTATTTACCCTATGAATACCCCAACCCCATTTTTTTCACTCACCCATTCTCCAATTTCACTCTCCCATTCCCAAATTCTACTCTCTCATTCCCAATATTCTCGTGAATAATGTCGGATGACGAAGATACCCGTTCACAATTAGCGGAAGACGATGTAGGATTCTCCCCCGAGGAACTAGCACGGGATTTTCGTGATATTTTAACGCAACCTGGTGAGAACTCCGCTTTCTCGCCATATATGCAACCGGGTTCGAGCTCAGGTAATTTCAAACTAGCGTTAAGTGTTTCATTTACTGTTTTTTTTTTTTGTAATTGATTGTTGTTTTTTTAATTTATTTTTGAAATTTATTTCTTTTAATTTCATTTTTTAAAATACTTTTGTAATATATGTTTTGTAATTTCATTTTTTTCAAGGTCAATTCCATCAACCACAATTCAACCCATCGCAGCCACAATTCATGGCAAACATGGAAGGTGAAATTGAAGCTCTTCGACAACAACAACCACCATCGCCAGCACCACCACAATGATTTTTATTGGGTTGTATTAAAAAGGGATGAATAAAAGTTCAAGTTCATTTTTATTCGTGTTAAATTTATTTATTATTATTTTCTATTATCATTAATTATTTGTTTTCACATTTATTTGAATTTTATAAAGTTTAAACTGTTTTGATAAATAATTAAATAAAACAACAAAATATCAATTAATTAACCAGTCAGCATCCACTAACAATACAAGCCTCTCATTATAAAACACCCACTATTCTGAGTCATGGGTCCCACTATTTTGTCCAGTCAACATGTGAGCCTTACATATGAGCTTTACATATGAGTCTTTCAATTGTACATGCTCTAAGGGTGCAGATTCATTTGCGCCTGTCAGAAAGTTATAGTAAAACTAGGTCTGAGCATCGGGCAGTGACCGGCCCAAAAGCCTATATCCAATAATCAAACCGTGATTCTTGGTTATCTAAAATCCATAACCGTCTTCATCATCGATCATTGGTGGGAAAGTTAATAACGACCAACCTTCCTATCGAGCGGTGACGGCTTATAACCAGCCCACCAGACTCATTTGGCTTTATGTGAGCCTTCAAAATATAATCCAAAATACAACATTTTTCAAACATATTTTACAAACTTACAACTTAACTTCACAAATCTGCCTATTTTCAATAACACAAAAACTCCTAGAACTAATACCTCATAATCATATATTCATCGTCTTACAATACACCATTTCTGAACCATTTTTCTTGTCACGCCCCAATTTCAGCGAACCGAACTCGGGACACGAACATTTAAAAAGATACAATACTTGAAACCTGTTTTCATTAAATCACTTTAAAAGCCAGTTTAGTTCAACAAAATAATGCTTACATCTCAAAATAAGTCCCAACAATTAGACAAAAACGTGGTACACGTCACTAGACTCAAAACACCCAGAAACCCGCTTCAAGCTCTTCAAGCTTCAGAAGCTCACCTAGTCCAGACTGCGAACGATACCTGTAGGAAAAGCAGCTAGGGGTGAGCGTTCGCTCACCACCACAGATAACAGACTGACTACGGCATACTTAGCAGACAAAGCCGGTGACACCAACAACGACTCAAAAGACACACACACGACCAAAACCTTCCTCGACCGACTCAACACTCGGACACGAGATGTAGACCCCACACACAACGATTGAAGACCTCCTCCAACGACACGACTGACAACCACGCAATACCAAACAAGATCACAAAGGATCGCAAACCAGCTGCTCAGTAACCCAAACTCTGTCTCTCGCCCTTTACCGATCCCAGTCAGGTCAGGCGGTCGACCTGTCGCGCAACTTCTCCCGATACCAGTCGGGAGGCTAACCCACAACCTCTCCGCTTCACCCGATCCCAGTCGGGTGGTTAGCCACACTCGCGCGTCCTTCCCCCGATCCCAGTCGGGGAGCTAGCCCACAACCTCTCCGCTTCTCCCGATCCCAGTCGGGAGGCTAGCTACACCACACAACCTCCGCCAGTAACAAGTAACCAAACACAATCACAAACAAAGTTCACAGACAGTAACGACACCAATCCCAACTCCACAGGCACTCAAGGCCACCAAGACACCAACAACAAAACACGGGTTCAACAACCCTACGGGCCCTCATGGCCGCCCAAGACACCAACGGTAAAGTACGGGTTCACAACCCCACGGGCACTCACGGCCACCCAAAACACCAAAATAACAACACGGGCTCTCATGGCCACCCAAGACTCAACAATAGTAACACGGGCTCTCAAGGCCACCCAAAACTCAATAATAACAACACGGGCTCTCAAGGCCACCCAAAACTCAATAATAATAACACGGGCTCTCAAGGCCACCCAAACTCAACAATAATAATACACAACAACCTCCGGCATAGTCAATGCCTCCAACAGTCCTAAGATTACTAGTTTCACAAACAACCTCCGGGCATGGTCATATGCCTCCAGTAATTCTAATATCGCTAAGTTCTCTGCTCCTACGACACTACTAAGTGTCACATGCTTTTCCAATAATTGCTACAATCCCGTATCATGCATTTCTAATATTCGGTAACCTAAATAACCCACGACACCCCGGTGTCACATGCAATTATACAGTTAACTTTCCCTAGTCAGGGCCGAGATCCGGCTACTTTTCCCTACCTCGAGTAAGTTCTCCAAAAACCAACCGACGAGCTCCGGTGTGACCTCAGTCACTCACCCAGCTTTCCCTTGCCTCGGTCCGCGGTACGATCTAAAAGAACACAAATTTCAAAGCACTTTTAAACTAGTAGGAATAAACCGAAATTTAACGCCCAAACGTAACCCCGACAATGTCGATCACTCCCAAACTTCCCAATTGCTCGACATTGTCGATAAAGGACCCGTAAAGGCCCGATTCGCCCGACATGGCGAATCTGCCCGGGTTTTGTAAATGGCCTTCCGGGGCTCCAAAAGCCCCCGTTTTCGTTTCTACGGTCTTAGAATAGTTCAAGGAACCCAATGCACTTGACGGAATCGAATTCCGACTTCCGAGTCAATTAATTAACGTTTAAAGTTTCTAAAATCCGTTAATTACAACTTCTCCAATTTAATTCCAATTCTCGATTCGGTTAAGGATAAATGGTCCGGGGGACGTTTTAAACCTCCCGAACACTAAACCCAATCACCCGAGCACGTGGGCCCCACCCGACCTACTAGGCCGTGAGCCATAGGGTTCAAGGGGGGCTCGGCCACCATGGTGGTGGCTGGTCCTAGCTCTGGCCAGCCACCACCCACGGTGGCCGGAGCTCCTCCCGAGCCTCCGGTCACCGGAAAACGTCATCCTTCCCTTCCAAACACCTCCAAAACATCTCCAACAATTCCCCCAACCTCAAAACACCCCAAACTAATAGTTTCACCCAAACCCTAACTTTCAAAAGTTAACAAAACGACGATCGGTTTAGGTCTTACCAAAGAGGAAGACGAGGGGAAGACGATTGCTCTTCGTCTTGAGACGATCCAAGGGCTAGATTTCTTCCAACCCTAACTCCTTTATCCTTCTCTCTTCTTCTTCTTCTCCTTCTCTCTCTAAACTCTCTTTTCCTTTTCTATTTCAAACAAAACTAACACATTTCTCTTTTTTTTTTCTCTTTTAATACATGTGGTCGGCCACCCTTATGTCCCCTCTTAGTTTCCCCCCAAAACTAACACCACCACATAATGGACAAGTGTCAAGGTGGGTCCCACACCTTTTGAAAAATATCTACTTGATATTTTCCAATCAGATTCGCGAAAATGGGACGTTTCGGGCCCCGAACAGGCACTTTTCCCAAGAAATTACGAAACTTGGCGGGCTACAAGGAAACGGCTCAAATAAGACCGCTGCGACGACGGCTAAGCTTTTTGGATCCAAAACGGTTCTCGAATGGACCAAACGTCGCCCGGTTGACTTTTCCAGCGAAAAGTCAACATTTTCCAAATTGATCATAAAGTTGCCCTGAGTCCCCCGGAACCCATTTTGGTCGATAACGGGGTCAACTCAAGTCCGGTATGACCCTCGGGGTCAATTTAGGTTAAATTAAGTGTCTGTCTTAAAAAAAATAAATTTTTCTGTTTTTTGCAGGTTTGACTAGCGTTGACCAGAAGTGGTTATTACATTTCTATAACACAAACAGTTGAAGAACAAAAAATACAATTTTGACCAAACTGCTATCAACCTATTACAACAAAAAAATGATTCAAGGCCTGTTTTGTATCAAAAGTTTTCAAATCTCTTGAAATCAAGGTACATGCCAGCCAAGACACGTTCGGGTTATCGAGGGATCGTGCCTCTAGAGGTTACTCCAATGGTTGACGTGAAACCCCTACATTGGACGGGTGAAAGAGAAGCGAGCAGTGACACGGGCCTTGGGCTGATGGGTTGTGCGTGCAATCTAAAGAAGGCTTGGCGAGTTAGTCCTCAAGACTGGCTGGCCCAAGCCCATGTGTCTGTTATAGTGCCGACTGGTTATGGTCACCACGGTTTTCAACTCTTCAAACCGTTGACCACCATTGAACAGGCTAGTTCGACAACTTTTAAACCGTTCTCAGCCCGGGCAAGACCGATTCCGAGTTTTTAGGTGACGAGGAAGGTCATTGACGGTCGATTTACAGTGACGATCGAATTTTTTCTCAGCTCTAAGTAAAATGATGTCGTAATGAAGGAAGCGAGTAGAGTATTCTAGATCAGGACAGCTGATAAGATGTTAGGGAGTCTGTTATGGTCGTTGGAAGAGAAGTTTATTAAAACCACGCGTGTAGTCAGAGCCATCTCAAGCTCTAAGCGAGTTAAGCAACCGTTTAACGTATCTACACAATATGTATGCGTTTCTAAAATGAAAATCAACTCAATATCAAGTAACGTATCTAAGCATAAAAGGGAAACAAGATTACTTATCATAGTTCGTAGGACGTTTCATCCTTGGTAGCTCGAGGATCGAATGCGCGAGTTGTTGTATATCTACTGAAGTTGGAAGTTTGAAGCTTAAAGGTGATGATGGAGAAGAACGAAAATGGAGTATGGTTGTAGGAGAGTCAAGTAATAGCTCAGTTAGGTTCGTGTTATGTTGTGACGTCGAAGACATGAAGAAGAAGTAGGGAAATGCAAAAGAGTTCAGAAATTTTTATGTAAGTATTGTGAAGATATAAAAGTAACTAACCTGATTTAACTTACAAGTACAAAATAAGAAGAAAAGAAATAAAAATAACAAAAAATAGGGATACCCGCAAAAAAAACATAAAAAATAAGACTATATACCTAATTTTCCTTGGGTATGAGTTGGACTGGGAAAAATTAACCGAACCGCGATGAACCGACCATCTCCGACCTCCTTTTGGACCGCTGAGACCGGAACCGGAAAAAACCGGCGACATTCCGGCGATAAAACCCCTGAACCGGCGTGTATATGGTTGGAGACCGGTCTGGGGAGTCTGAACCGGTGGTCAGAAAAAACCGACCGGACCCTTGGGCTGTTAAGGCCCAAGGATCAGTACCTGGCCCAAACCTTTGGCCCACTAGCCCATTAACACTCCCAGCCCAAACCAGGTGGTTCAATCTCAGCCCTTGATTTCCACCTCTTCATCCTAGCCGTCCGATGGTCTTTAACCATCTGAAATCTAATTCGAACTTAGCTCTCTCTCTCTCTACCACTTAAACTCTCTCTCAGACACACACTCTCTCTCTCTCTCTCTTTCTCTCCCATCGCACCTGACATCTCGTCCTTCTTCCTCTTGAGCCTCACCCAAATCCCTTTTTGTCCCTTCGATCAGAGCTCAAAATGGCACGAAATCTTGTTGATACAACCCTCTAGCCAGGACCCTTCTCCCTCGACCTCTTCTTTATCTTTATGCCGTCGTTTTTTTGGGTTCTCTGCCAAGCTCTCAGATTCGATATCTTTCGCATTTAATGCGGTGATATCCGGCATTGTTACCGTTGAGTTTGAGCGAGCTTCAAACAAGATAAATAGGAGGGGGGAGATGAGAGGTTCTCAGATTTCTAGAACTGGACCGAGGTGTGGAGGCCAATCACACGGTTTCAGATCCATTTCAAGCTCGTCAGAGGAGATGAACAAGGATAAAGGAAAGGTATAACCACCAACAACCCATATTCATTTGATTTCGTGTTAGGGTTTCTGTTAGCATTAGGGTTTGAATGACTGTAAGCATGTTGTTAATGTTTGTTGTATGTTAGTCTTTGTATGTTAGGGTTTGATGTTTCTTAATCTCAGATAGTCTTTGTATGTTAGGGTTTTAGTATGATGTTTGTGTGTTAGGGTTTGATGTTTCTGCAATTTGTTGTTAGTCTTTGTATGTTAGCATGATTCTGATTTTTAAAATGAACTGAAGTTGTTCTATTTTTAAAATGAACTGAAGTTGTTCTATAATGAAAGAAGTTGATTTAAATATTAGAAAACCTTACTGAAATGATAGTTTTTAGGTTTTAAAATCTAGTTGTTTAACTGAAATGATAAACCATGAGTTTAAATTTGTGTTGGTGACATGATTTACATGATTCTGATTTATAAATGAGTTTTAGATATGAAAATATGATGATGGTCTAAAAATATTATGTGAATCACATGCTTATCTCATCTGAATGAAAATCAGTATTTTAAATATTAGAAAACCTTACTGAAATGATAGTTTTTAGGTTTTAAAATCTAGTTGTTTAACTGAAATGATAAACCATGAGTTTAAATTTGTGTTTGTGACATGATTTACATGATTCTGATTTATAAATGAGTTTTAGATATGAAAATATGATGATGGTCTAAAAATATTATGTGAATCACATGCTTATCTCATCTGAATGAAAATCAGTGTTTTAAATAGATAACCTTACCGAAATTAGTTTAAATATAAATTGTTTTACATATGAAATCAGTTTTAATCTAATACCATATTCATTTCAGGGTGTGATGGTGTCTGATTGTATGGAGGTGAGTGATGATATCACTTCACCTCCAACAATTGCAAGTGTTGGGAAAACAACCGTTGTTGGAGCTGCTGGAGCTGTTAGAGCTGCTGGTGCTGGTGGATCAAGTGGAGCTGGTGGATCTGTTGGATCTGGTGGTAAGGATGCAACAACAGTTGCATCCTCAGGTAAGGGTTCTAAACCACCTCGTCACAGTTCTATTGCATGGGAAATATTAATATCATAGTTGTGAATGATGAGAAGTTTGTTGAATGTATGTGTTGTGGTAAGAAGTATAAATATTATTCCAACAAGTGTGGGACTAGTACTTTGGTAGGTCATTATAAGGTTTGTCCTAAGAACCCTAAGAGATTAGACCATACCCAAAAATTGTTAGCATTCCAGACTGCAGAATATGATAGTGATGGCCAACGTGTAAGTTGGCATTTCGATCAACAAGTTGGTCGAGATGCAGTAGTTAAGATGGTTCTTGTTGATGAACTGCCCTTTAGCTTTGTAGAGCATAAGGGCTTTAGGGATTTTATGAGAGTTGTATGTCCAATGTTCGTGGTACCCTCCCGATATTCTATCCGAAGGGATCTATGTCATTAGTACGAAACATAAAAACTGAAACTCCATGAGTTTTTCAGAAAATCGATCCCTAGAATCTCCTTTACCACGGACACTTGGAAAAGTCTCCAACAGATCAACTACATGTGCTTAATAGCTCACTTTATTGATGATAGTTGGGTACTGCATAAGAAAATTATCAACTTCTGTCCAATTACTTCCCACAAAGGGGAAGACATTGGAAGGGCAATTGAGTTTTGTCTTAATGCATGGGGTCTAGATAGGATCATGACCGTTACTGTTGACAATGCTAGTGCCAACGATGGTGCCATAAGACATTTGATTTCACAACATCATTTGTTGTGTAACTCGGTGTTAGATGGGAGATTTATGCATATGCGATGTGTTGCACACATCTTGAACCTGATAGTGAATGATGGGATTAGTATGATTGGAAAATCTGTAGAAAGAATCCGGTTTGTTGTTAGGTTTATCAAGTTGTCACCTATGAGACTTTCTAGGTTCAAGTTGGCTGTTGTGCAAGCTGGTTATAGGACAGCAAGGTTGATGTCCTTAGATGTCCCAACCAGGTGGAATTCGACTTATATGATGCTTAGGTCAGCTTGTAGGTTACAAAGAGCCTTTGATATCTATTGTCGACTAGACCCTACACTGAATTTAGAGATGGATAGTAAGGTTTGTAAGGACAAGACCCTACTTGGTAGACTATGTGAGAGGGATTGGGTTGAGTGCAATTTTGTGATGTCTTTTCTAGGGCAGTTTTATGATATAACGGTGAGAATATCAGGTTCAAAATATGCTACATCTAACTTGATATTGGATGAAATATCAGATATTCATGCATTCATTTCTATGGGTTTGGGACATGAGAACATCGATAGGAGAAACATGGCTGCCAAGATGAGTATGAAATTTTATAAGTATTTTGGGGATCTGGGGAGGTTAAATTTGTTTACATTCATTGCACCCATATTTGATCCCCGAAAGAAACTTGGTTATGTGAATTATCTTATTCAAACCATGTATACTACTGAAAATGAAAACATACTTATCCCATTAGTGAAAGAATCTTTGGAGTCACTGTTTTCTCATTACAGCAATGAATTTGACCAATCTGATGAGTCGGTAACACAATCTGCCACACAAGTAGAAGCTGTTACCGACAAATCTGCCAAACACCAAAGGTTTGAGGCATATAAGAGGCTTAAAACCTCGATTGATGTCACGCCCCAATTTCAGTAAACCGAACTCGGGACGCGAACGTTTAGAATAAGAAAACACTTTGCAAACATTTCCATTAAAACAATTTACAATAACCATTTAGTTCAACAAAGGATAATTACAAATCAACATAAACATCCCACGAGCGGACAAAAAGGCGAGGTATCCGTCGCTAGACTAAAAAGACAAAACCCGGACTCCGCTCCTAGCTCCACAAGCTTCGAGAGCTCACCTAGTCCGTCCCACGAACGGTACCTGTAGGAAAAGCAGCTAGGGGTGAGCGTTCGCTCACCACCACGAATAACAGACTGACTACGGCATACTTAGCAGACGAAGCCGGTGACACCAACCACGACCCAAAAGACACACACACGACCAGTACCTTCCTCAACTGACTCAACATTCGGACACGTGATGTAGACCTCACACTACGATTGACGACCTCCTCCAAAGACACGACTGACAACCACGCAATACCACACAAGATCGCAAAGGATCGCAAACCAGCTGCCAAGAGCGCCCTCCCGGGACTCTAACCCGGTCAGGCCAACCCAAGAATGCTGCAACTTACCGGGACTCTAACCCATAAGCCAGCCGGAAAATACTGCAACTTACTGGGACTCTAACCCATAAGCCAGCCGGAAAATGCTGCAACTTACTGGGACTCTAACCCATAAGCCGGCCAAGGTACGCTCACAAACCCAAACCACACACGCGCGGCCAGGACCCCTTTGTTGGCGGGCGGGTCCCCCTACCCCGTCTGAACATGCAGACGCGTGTGCTCGTGGACCCCCGTTTCAGGAAGCGGGCCCCCAACCTCCGGTAACCACAAACACAATCACAAACACAATCACAATCACAAGCAAGTTCACAACCAATAACAACACAGGTTCAACACTCATAGGCACTCATGGCCACCAAGACACTAACAGTAAAACTCGGACTCAACAGCCCCACGGGCACTCACGGCCTCCCAAGACACCAACCATAAAACACGCTTGCAACTTACCGAGACTCTAACTCGTAAGCCAGCTAAAACACCAACAGTAAAGTACGGGCTCTCATGGCCACCCAAACACGAATAATAACACGGGCTCTCATGGCCACCCAAGACTCGACAATAATAATACGGGCTCTCAAGGCCACTCAAACTCGATAATAAACAACACGGGCTCTCAAGGCCACCCTACTCAACCGTAAATAACACACAACAACCTCCGGCATAAACGATGCCTCCAACAGTCCTAAGGTAACTAGTTCCACAAACAACCCCCGGGCATGGTCATATGCCTCCAGTAAATCAGCTAACGCTAAGTTCTCTGCTCCTACGACACTACTAAGTGTCACATGCATTTCCAGTAATCACTACGTTCCCGTATCATGCTTTTCTGATAAACGCTACAAACCCCGCATCGTGCTTTTCTAGTATTTAAATAAACCTACTCAACCCACGACACCCCGGTGTCACATGCAATTCTACTGTTAACTTTCCCTAGTCAGGGCTGAGATCCGGCTACTTTTCCCTACCTCGACTGAAGAGCAACCGCTACGCTTCCTAGTTGCTGACGTTCTGGCTCGCTACCTCCGAGCTTCACTTCGATCGAAGCCGGACGCTAAAAGAAACACGGAAGCCATAGATTAATAACGGTTCTACCGGTAAGTTAAAGGTTAATTTAACGGTCATGATTTCTCCAGTTTAAATCCGACAGTTGTCCCTTAAACTCGAGCGGGATAAAAGTCGGGTTACGACGGACCGGTTTGAGTACCCGAGCACCGAAACCGGTGCATGCGAGGCACGGTCCCAATGCACAAATCCCGAGGTCCGATTCAGCGGTCCGCTTTTGTTCCTTTTTAAACCCAAATCTATTTCCGTTCCGATCTTTGTTTTTGAACAACCGCCCCTCAATCCCGTTTACAAACTTGATTCTCAAAATTCCTCGATTTAAAACCGTTTTTAAAACCGACTTGATTTTAAGTCCTTTTTTTTTTCTTTTTTTTTTGAAAGCGGGTTTTTACAGATGGGGCACCAAAATCTGAACTAGAGAAGTATCTGTTAGAGATAGAAGTGGAGGATTCAACTGATTTTCAAGTCTTGACTTGGTGGTCGAGGAATGAAAACAGATTCCCCATTCTATCTAGAATGGCTAGAGATGTTCTAGCCATTCCAATAACAATTGTTTCTAGTGAATGTGCTTTCAGTGATGGGAGTAGGATTGTCCATGAATTTACGAGTTCCTTGGCTACGGAGATTGTACAAGCCTTGATTTGTACTAAGGACTGGCTGAAATCTCCACATGCACTCCTCAGCATAGCTGTTTTAGAGGCTGAGATGGACAAATTGCAAATTCTGGATGATGGTATACATTTTGAACTTCTGTTTTTAGTTTTATGTTGCATTCATATAGTATAACATATTAATACCTGACTGATATTTTTGCAGCAATTGCTGAAAAATCATCATCTATAAGAGTTCCTGCTATATTTAGAATGTAGTTGTTTGGTAAGTGTTAAATGATTTTTGTATTGGTTGATGTTTATGATTTTGAATATGTACTAATGTAAGTTTTTTGTTGATAGGCACCCTTTTGAAGAATCAAGAATGAAGAGAAGTTGTTGATCTCTACCCTTTTGAAGAATGAAGAATGAAGAGAAGTTGTAGATCTCTCTTGCTGCTTGGATTGAAGATCTTTTTGTTTTTTTTTAATCTAGATGTGATGTAATATTGGTTATTTTGTTTCTCTTCATTGAACTTATTGCAAACTTTGTAAGACTTTTTTTTATGAGGTATTAGTTCTAGGCAGGTGTTTTTCATCATTAAGGGAGGACCAGAAATTGGCTTATGGCTATTTTTGATCCTCCTTTAAAGGTTTTTGGCCTGAAAAAAAATCTCTTGTCTTGTTTTTACAGTTGAAATGTATGCCAAATTCTAATGTTGGGCCTTCCAAGGCCCAAATAATAGGCCCATTATAGAGGCCCAAAAACAATATGGGTGGTCGGTTCAGACCGCCAAAATCGACCAACACTGAGGTGGTCGGAAAATATGTCAATTCCCGGTTCCGGTTCCGGCGGAGGTCCAAAATAACTCAAACCGTATAGTTCCGGTTTGGGGGTCAAACTGGCACTCATGGTCGGTTTAACCGACCATGCCCACCCCTAGGTATGAGTACCTAAGTTCTTTTGTCACTTTATGGAGACATTTTGCCATCTTGATTCTTTAAAGGGAAAATTTCAGTATAATACCCTGTCAATTTTTTTTAAAATTTCATACCTAAATCAAACATTTAATTTCACTTTCTGTTAGTTTGGATGGAAAAAGTTAAAAAGAGCACAATACTTCTAACTATTACTCAAATTTTCAAACTCATGTCATTGAACTCAGAACTTAAAAATAAGTAAAATGACAATAATACCCTCCATTGTTGGGGTATTAAAATGAAAAATTCACTATTTTAAAAAAATTAGTTTTTTTTATAAATTCACTTTTTATTTATGAAAATTATTTTTATTTTCAAAAATTCATATTTTAATTTAAAAAATACATAAAAATCAGTATTTTTTATAAATTCAGTTTTTATTCATGAAAATTATTTTCGTTATTTTCAAAAATTCATATTTTAATTAAAATGAAATATAATTTTTTAAGTGAAATTTCATTTATTTTAAAAGAAGTTTTTATTTAAAAAATTGAATATTTTATTTACTTTTTAATTATTAAATCTTTTATAATACTTTTTTTATTAATATTCTTTTAAATTTCAGAAAAATACATATTTGAATTAAAAATTAAGTTTACTCAATTAAATATTAAAACAATACCCATATAGATAACTTGTTTGAAACAAATCTTTCAAACCCAACAACTTTCCAAGATCTTTCAAACCCAACAATTTGAAACTGACAGTGGTGCGTCGCTGGCGGCGCTGATCTCGACGGAGGAGCTGACGACCGCAAAACCCATCTTCTCCGTATCCCCCTCCTCTACTTTGCCGCACCACAAGCACCGCAAGTGAAGCTCCTCCGGCAGCGACACCTCAGGGTTCTCCATCGTCTCGTACCACGTCCCGCTGATCTCCGTCTCCGATCCCCTCCGGTTCTTCGGTGAAAAATCCGGTGATGCTCGAGGACAGTGTGAACAAGCTGAAAAGTATAGGACCTTAAGTCCCAGGTATTTTTCTGAAATTTAAAGGATTATTAATAGACAAAAAAATCATTTTTAAAAAATAAAATTGATTTTAAAATAAAAATTAATTTTTTTAAAAAAATAAAAATTATTTTTTTATAAATAAAACTTTTTTTGCGATAAAAATTGATTTTTTAAAATAAAAACTGAATTTATAAATAAAAAAATGATTTTTATGTATTTTTTTAAATTAAAATATGAATTTTTGAAAATAAAAATAATTTTCATAAATAAAAACTGAGTTTATATAAAAAAAAATGAAGTTTATGTATTTTTTAAATTAAAATATGAATTTTTGAAAATAATGAAAATAATTTTCATAAATAAAAACTGAATTTATAAAAAAAAATGCTTTTTATGTATTTTTTAAATTAAAATATGCATTTTTGAAAATAAAAATAATTTTCATAAATAAAAACATAATTTATAAAAAAACTGATTTTATTTTAAAAATAAGGGATAATTCCACCTCAATACCCTAAATCTTTCATATTTCGTATAGAGTACCCTAAATCTTTTTTTGTGTCATCTCAGTACCCTAAATCTTTCATATTTCATTTAAAATACCCTAAATCTTTTTTGTGTCACCTCAGTACCCTAAACTTTTATTAATTCCATTTTAGTGCCCTAAACTTTCATTGATTTCATTTTAGTACCCACTGTTAACTTTACCATAATTTTGGTTGTTGGTGAGGGGTAGTATGGCCATTATACCTGTTTTGAATGGAAAATCATATGTAAAGTTAGCGGTGGGTACTAAAATGGAATTAATGAAAGTTTAGGGTACCGAGGTGATAAAAAAAAGATTTAGGGTACTCTAAATAAATTAATGAAAGTTTAGGGTACTGAGGTGACACAAAAAATATTTAGGGTACTCTAAATGGAATATGAAAGATTTAGAGTACTGAGGTGGAATTATCCCTAAAAATAATGAAAATTTCATTTTAATACCCTAACAATGGATGGTATTATTGTCATTTCACTTATTTTTAAGTTCTGAGTTCAAAGGCATGACTTTGAGAATTTGAGTAATAGTTAGGGGTATTATGGTCTTTTTAACTATTTCCATCCAAACTAACAGAAAATTAACGGTTGAGTACCAAAGTGAAATTAAATGTTTGGTTTAGGTATGAAAGTGCAAAAAAAAATTGTCAGGGTATTATACTGAAATTAATTGTTTGGCAGGGTATTATACTGAAATTTTCCTAAAGAAAAATAATTCTCATCCAAAAGGAAAGACAATTTTTTTTTATTGTTGAACGTTCTACCAACTCTATGGATCTTTATTTAGCAATGAAAACTATCGTTAACGAAACAAAACTTGCAAGTTCAATTTATCAGTGATGAGTGAACTAGATATAAGGATCAAACAAAAGAATAGAACAAAACTAAAGAAATGAATAGTGAATATTTATATACACACATTATAGTATTTGTTTGAGAAATGACAAGCAATTTATCACCTTCATTACGGAAACGCTTAAACCAAAATAATACGAAAATGACTAAACCTTGTTTGTCCAACTGGTCAAGCACTTGAACTTAGAGCATGTACAATGGAAAGACCCTTATTGAGTCCCAAGTCCTGAGTCCCGTATGCTGACTGGACAAAATAGTGGGACTTGGGACTCAGAATAGTGGGTGTTTTGCAATGAGAGGCTTACTGTGAGGCTCACTATTTTTAGTGGATGCTGATTGGGTGCTGAGTGGTTAGTTAATTAATATTTTGTTGTTTTATTTAATTCTTTACCAGAAACAGTTTTAATTATTTAAAATATAAATAAATGTGAAAAAAATAATTAATGACAAAAAAAAATAAGAAATAAGTTTAACACGAATAAAAATGAACTTGAACTTTTATTCATCCCCATTTAATACAAAGAATGATTCGTCCACGAACGATAAGGTACCCTTATGAATTTTTTGTACGATAAGGTACCCAAATGATTCGTCCACGAACGATTTGGGTTAAAATTGGCATATTCTATTAGAAAACTAACAGAATATTCCTCCAAATCAGACATGTGCAGTTAAGTGGAGTGTGAAATGACAATTTTTCCCTTGTTTATTTTAACCTTATAACTATTATAGGGGAAGTTACCTTTATACCCTTAGTTATAAATAAATAAATAATTTAAAAAAATAAAAAAAAATTAATTTTAAATTTTAAATTAAATAAAAAAGTAAAAAATTAAAAAAAAAAACAAATTCTTTATTTACTCAACCCGTATCCCTCTTTCCTCTCTCTCTAACCTAATCTCAAATATTTTCTCTCACAAAACTCTCTTCATCTTCCTTTGCATGACGGCGGCGAGGGGTGCTGAGGGTCCGACGATGAGTGCTGAGGGGCGACGTCGAGGGTGTTGAGGGGCGGCGTCGAGGGTGTTGAGGGGCGGCGGCGATGGGTACTGAAGCTCTTCTCGTCGGAGATGGAGGCGACATCAAGAACTAGATTTGTTCTCGACCAGATCTGTTCTCGACCTCCATGGCTAAGGCGGCGGCGAATTTAGGGCACGAGAACGCCGGAGTCCATTGCTGAGCAACGAAGGGCAGGACCCGGCGAGGGTCTCGTACACAGATCTGGAGCACGGCGAGCCTGAGCACCTCCGAAGAGTTCTTCGTGAGGTCGTGGAGAGCCCATCCGAGCACCTCACTGGAAATTCTCCAGCAAGGGCGTTTGATTTCTGGAAATTGGGGATTTTGGTTGTTGTTCGTTTGATTTTTTTATTGAAGCTGAACTGGTTTCAAGTCAATGAACGGAGTGATTAATCGAGATAGAGGTTGGGGATTCTGGGTTGCTGTTCTTGAATCTGAACTCACGAAGAACACTGACGAAGAAGACGAGTAATAAATTTTTTTTCAATTAAAATTTTGTAAAAAAAAATGGAATTAAGAAAACATTAGTTTTTTTAATTCAAAATGAAATAAAAAAAATGTTATATAAAAGTTATTAGGATTATTATGAAATTTAAAAATATATATTTATTAAAGAGATAAAAAAATATAAATGAATTAATTAAGAAAAAAAAACAATAAGAAAAAAAAGAAAAATAAAAAAAATTGAAAAAGAATTAATAAAAAACAGTAAGAAAAAAATAAAAAATAAAATAAATTTTATAAATATATAATTTAATTATTTTATTTTTATAATTTAAAATAATTAGAAAATATAAATTAAAGAAAAATAATAATTGAGGGTATAATGGTCTTTTTACTCTTCAGTCAAAAGTCAACTAAAGTGGTAAAAGGTAAATTGGTCTTTTCACGTAGGTCTGTTAGTTTTTTAACAGCATTAACCCAAATTGTTCGTGGACGAATCATTTGGGTACCTTATCGTACAAAAAATTCATAAGGGTACCTTATCGTTCGTGGACGAATCATTTGGGTACCTTATCGTAAATATTCCTTTATACAACCCAAAACAAATACATGCTCAAGAATCATTGTGGTGGGTCGACATCCGATGGTGCTTGTTCTTGTCGAAGAGCTTCAAGTTCACCTTCAAGGGTATTCAAGACTCTTCGAAGTCAGGCCTTGCATAACCTATGCTCTTCCTTATCGTCTTCGGTGAAGTCGGAGGTATCCGTTTGCACATTGGACCTGTACAAGACGAAGTTTGCTTCCCAATTTTCGGTTAACTTGTGTATCATGCGTGTCCTTTCTATCTTGCCTTCTAGCCTTGCACGCTCCATCTTCGCGTAGGCATTCATTTGGGTCGTGAGGACGGTCCCCTTTTTTGGTGCCTTCGCTGCCTTCGCTGCCTTCTTTCCTTGCGGTCGCGTTCGGCGAGTTGGTTGAGGGGGACTTGCATCGGAGACGATATTGGAAATGAGAGAGTAGAATGTGGGAATGGGAGAGTGAAATTGGAGAATGGGTGAGTGATGAGTGAAAAAAATGAGGTTGGGGTTGGGGTATTTATAGGGTATATATTGTAGTAGATTTAAAAAAAATTAAAAAAGAAGTTACCGTTTCCGACCGTTTGAAAACGGTCGGATTTTTTTTCTGACGCAGGACACGTGGCAGGCGGGGATTGGTCGGCTGACGACGCGGGGCGAGGGGCGCGGCTCGGCCCGCGGTTGCGGGACGCGGGCTGCGGCCCGGCCCGCATTTTTGCGGGACGCAGGACGCGTAAAAGCCGTCCCACAATGGAACGGCCCGCGCCCTGCGGCCCGAAAACATGCGAGCCGAGCCTCAGGGCCGGCCCGTTGTTCTTGATTTTAGGTCTTGGAGACCCAGGTTCAAGTCCAAACAATGGTATCTCACTCCTAATTATTCTCTGATAAAAAAATAATACGAAAATGTAAGTTGTCAAGAGAAAGAGAAACCATTTCAACAATTTTGTAAAAGAGGTATTACGAAAGTTTCATTTCATAATTAATTAAGATAATAAGTATAGTTGACTTTATATACCTATCACATGAAGTTGTATTGTCTACACTCTAAGAAAATGATTCAATCATTGGAGATAGAAATGATTCCCAATCTTTGACATGGAGATGCTCAACAGAGAGTAAAGACCAGAGGCTATAAATATGAATGATGATTTATTTATGGTTCCTTAGTCCAAAATCAAAAGGATCAATAAACCTAAGTTTGTTTTCAATCATTAGAGAGCAACAACAATTAAATGAAGTTGGACATATATCCTGAGGTAACCAAGAGAATGTGTTGGGCTTGTCCTTTTTTTTTACGGTTAAACGGTGGATTTCAATACCGATGCCCTTAGTTCTTGAAAATTCTCACATGCGTACTACCTTGCACCATTGTTCTAAGTTTTGATGGATTTCTTATTTTTTGTTATATTTGATTGATCATAGTTAAAATTCATATTTAGCATTTAAAAATTATTTCAAGTGTGGAAATTTCTAGAAGATAATGACAATAGCAAACCATATACAACGTCACATATATTTTACATAAGTTAGTGCAATTTGCTAGATTTATCTTGAACATATTACATCTGAACATGACATGAATATATCTTACTTAAGGATAAATATAAATCATTAATTATTTGGATTTTGTATAGAATTATAGACGGTAATTCTTATCCATCGAGGGTGTCTTGTTAGAAACTAATATCCATCATCCATTTTAGATTTTTTTTAGTATTTTAAATAAATGTTGAAGCTCATTTTCTCAATATCATTTAGTATAATTTTTTTTTTATGAGAAAATTTACTTAGTTTTTATTATATTCTTTCATAAGAAAAAAAAATTATCAATCAAATTCTCGCTTTAGGCTCCAATATGTAATGTGTCAAGGAAGAATGTGTTTGTAGCGATGGTGAATTAGGGTTGAGAAGGAGAAGAAGGGAAGAAGATTGTAGAGAGAGCTAGAGGGTGAGAGGGGAATGAGAGAGAGGAAGAGAGCGGAATAGTACTGAGCAAAATCCTGTCCATTTCAAGTTGACAGGTATAGGACTAAGAGATCATTCGATAAGGGTGATTGGGTTTATCTAAAGCTACAGCTTTATAGGCAGAATTCAATCAATCTGAGGACTAATTTAAAGCTCTCACCTCGTTTCTACGGTCCATTTCAAATCATTGCCAAAGTGGGGACAATGACATATAAACTGAAGTTTCTTGAGTCTTCCAAAATTCACCTTATGTAACATGTATCTTTGCTGAAGAAGCAGCTAGGCAACAAAAACATGCTCCTGCACTCATTGCACATCTCCTTAATGTCACCTAAAACTTGTACTAGTTGCACTTCTATAGAAGAGGATGGTTAAGCAGAACAATGTTGCAGTTTTGCAATATCTCATCCAATTGGATAGATCTTCACTAGAGAAAGCTACCTGGGAGGATGCTTCATCAATTTGCCACCAATTTTCAAATTGGTTGGCTTCAGCATTGGCTTGAGGTCAAGCCTGTCTTAAGAGATGGGCATTTATCACGATACCTTAAGCTTGAAGGTATTTGACAATTGTTTTCCATTTGAATAAATCGTAGTGCTGCAACGTCGTTTGAGTTAGTGAGAGTCGTGGTGCTGAAGCGGTGTCGTTTGGGTTAGTGAGCACGTGTCTAGCTTGTGCATCATCTTCTTCGCCTACGTGTGACCGTTGCGATGCATGCGCCTCAAGCATGCGAAGTGGTCCCATCTCCTACAGCGATTTCTCCGGATGATCGTGCTATTAATATTGTCTTTGTGTCATTGTTCGAGTTGTCGATATTTTGGATTTTGTTTCTTAGGAATAGGGTTTGTAGAAAACGGTTCGTCAAAACCGCCTCTCTGTAAATGCTTCCCTGAGATTCAATCCCAAAAATTACAGTTCCTCATGCCTGGTTTCATTTCATTTAAGTTCAAATCTAACATTTGTGTAGCGTATGCCGTACAGCAAAGCCTACAGACGCCAGGTCTTCGTCGCTTGCATTTTAATGATAAATAAAACGGAATAGTAACAAGAGGAAGACGAATATGTCGGGGTTCAATATGTACCCGTGCTTTTATGATTAACTGCAGATACATACACCATAGCTATCAAACAAAACCATAAGAAACCTTGTGCGGTACAAATTGCATTCCTAATGAAAAGATACAGCAGAATACAAATAGCCAAGAAATGAACTCAGCTTTATTACACAAACCCCCAAAAAATACATAAATGCTTTTGCTTTGTTGCTATATGGAGTTAAAACCATCACCTGTGGAAGGGATCATTGTTTGCTTGTAAACATCCCTTGCGTTAAGAACCCGAAATCATAATCTCTCCCTGATTTGGATGGAATCTTTGAAGATGCTGAGGGAGCCGCGCTTGGTCTAATATTCATGGTACCATTGACTTGCCCTATAGGCCGCCCCATGTTCATGCTGCAGCAGAAATGATAACAATATTACTTACTTCTAGTAACTGGGATAACAATATCCCTAATCCACCACTAATTAATTAACTGAAATAGATACGGTACGGGAACTTATTTTGGAACACCCATTTTAGGAGGATGATACACTTATTTGGGGACAAATTGAGTATTTAAATGTTCATTGGTTCTTGAAAGATAGCTATCAGATTTTAAGACACGTAAGCTGGGTCTAGGGCTTCGCACAAAAGGTCATATCATCAGAACCTAACAAATTAGGCTTAGGTTTGTGCCCATTTAATCCTAACATCCTTGCTTACAACTGGAGTTGAACCATATAGACCAATGTGTTCCTCACCCATCCCTTAAGCATATAAACAAAGTTGGCTAAAGACCACTTCAACCAAATGAACCTCTGATGATGCTTGTTAGTTGCAACACAGCAAAGGGTGATATGTCATTTATTATGCTCTTATTCTGACATCTCACAATACTGACTAAATGTTATGTAAACACGTTTCATTCACGATTTTGTGATCTCACGCTTAACTTTAACCTGGCTAAAGTTAGTGATTAGTAATCCTGATATATAGTTGGTTAGGTTCACACAATCGCTTAAAGATAAATATACCTAGAAGCATCTTAAATCTTTATAAAATGGATACAGATAGAGGAATTTTCTGAGTGATTATTCTCAGCTAATAAGTGACGCTACCTGGGTGCTGGATATAGACCTGTATTCCCTGCTATGTGTGTGTGTTGGTTGCTTGACATCTGGCAAAATAAGACAATAACGAGGTCAGAGATGTAATTTTATTTCAAAAACATTCGATGAAAGTTGTTTATGAGCTCAACCTGCATATGTCCTTGGAGACCAACTACGGGTAACCTCACTCCAGGAACTTGATGGCCAACTGTTCCCCAAGTTTGCACTGGTAACTTAACACCATTGAAACCTGGTTGTTGGAAGGGAGAAGGATAGGGTTGGGACCCGCTAACAGAATTTGCATTGGCAGCCATGGCAAATGCCTGTTGTTGGGACATCATTGCGAGTTGCTGTTGGTGTGTAGAAAATGGCGACACCATATTGGACTGCAAATTTGAAAATGTAATCAACAAGAGAGTAAGCAGTAACTAATCCATAAAAAAATTATTTTACCGCACTTTGTTTGACCAAATGTATGAAACTTCACTCTCAGCCAACAATAAACAGACATGAAGTGGACACTTAACCCAAATGAACCTACTCTATTTGAGATGACCAGCCAGAAAAAGCATCCATGCTTTTGGACAATCAAACATAGATTGGCATCATGATTCTTGACCATTTAATTCCGTTTACTATTTCACTTGTCTCCATCAACAAAATGGGTACTGTACTGCCAAGAATCTATCTCTACCTACTCTTTTCAGTTAGACATAGAGATAAATTTTCCAAAAATACCTTTCCAAAGAGGCCTATAATGTCATTCTTGACATCTTTCTGGGGTGCAATTGATTGCATCATTATTGGTGAATCTGTAAATAGATCCTCAATTCCATACTTAGATTGTGTCTTGCTTTCAACTGATTTTGATGAATCGCTAATACCCGATGTTGATTTTGCTTCAGCTGCTGCAAATTGAAGATTTTTACATAGCAATATTACAACATTAATTTTTTAACAGAAATATTGGGGGCTGTTGCTTCAATATAATTAAGGTCAGAAACATACATTGAAAACTAGACGATGTATTTTGATTTGCAGAACTTGTCTCGCCATTGTTACTTGAATCATCCATGGATAGCAAATTGAAAAGATCAGTAGCATAATCCACTTTCAGTGGTGAGACTGCTGGGGTAGCATTAGCTACCTGCTTAGCCGATTCAGTCTTAGGGACTGGTTCAGCCTTAGGAATTGCTGGTTCTGACTTTTGAACAACTTCTGGCTGTTTTGCATCATGAACAACCTGTTCACCAAGTCCAAATATTAATTGTCATGACAAAGCTTCTACACCAAGTCCAAATATTAAAACCATTACATATACATACATATTATATATATATATATATATATAAATATAAGTATATAATAGTACCAAAAGTGCAAGTACATATTGTTGGCCTAGTAAAAGATCAAATAAATTTTTTGGCAAAAGGGCATAATGTACCTGGTGCTGCTGCTGCTGCTGTGATATTTTGGCAGGTACTGGAACGCTACTTTTTGTTACCGATACTATGTTGTTTATTCTGGGCGGATGACTATTATTCTTCTCCTCAGTGGCATGTTCGACATTCTTCACAAATCCATGCCTACCACTAGTCACGGGCCTGGCTGTATTCACTGAAGACTTCTCTTCACTCGGCCTTGAAGGTGACTTTGCATTTCCATTTCTTGAAACCCATCTTTTCTCTTCATACCTAACAGTGATGTAAGAAATCTTGAAATTAAGCCAAATAATCACATGACAACAAAAGCAGTAGGACTCAACCAACTAAAATAGCATTTCAGACCAATAACTCTATGAAGCATACTTTGCACGGATGAAATTCTCAATTCCAACTCTATCATATTTTGGAGGTAGCTCTGCCTCCCAATAACCATTTGATCTCTCATTCCCCATAGCTGTTAAGAAGAAAAGATGATTTTCAGCAACTTGAAATTAATGGTAGGAGTAAGCAGGAGAAAGATGAGTAGCACTTACACTGGATAAATGCAATCTGTTCGGGAAGCCATGTGTCCAGAGTAGCTGACCTCACCTGCATGAGAATAGCAGTCTGTCATGTAAGACATGTGACATGCAACTGGGAATGTCGGCAGACAAATATAATCTACCTTTGTTATGTGTACTCCAAGACTTCTATGGATCCCTGAACATTGCATGCAAATGAAGATGCCCAAGTTCACACTGGCCCACCGCGGAGCCCTGGACAAAAAAACAAGCCTCCATTATAAGTCAGAACCTCTCGTTTTATACAAATAAGTTACAAAAACTTAAACCTCTACTGTATTTCTGCCATCTTATTTGAATCCTCAACATTTCAAAGCCTGTATCTTTCTATGCTGTCTACTATACTTGTTGTTCTTAACAAACAAATAAAATACTGATGTATTGCTTCCTGGCACCTACTTGCTTTTGCAGTCAGCGCATTCCCTGTTCTCTGGTAATTTAAGGAGGCCCTCCAATATCTGAAGATATGGACACCAGATAAGGTCAAATCATATGCAAACCAACGGAAAAAAATACAATACAAGTTCATTATCCTTTATGCAGATTAGAAATCACAAAGATGTTCAAGCTCAAATAAAAGAGAAACCCAGATTTCTTGCATATGATATATATGACAAAGCAAAGAAACAAGAGATGACATCTTAAGAGGAACAAACTGATTTAATTAAGAGTCAAGACTACTCTTAAATGTTGTTGATTTGTTTTAGTTGTTTGTGTATCTCTAGTTTGGCTTATATCAGATAGTCATAACTTTATAAGTCTTATATCTTCAAAGTTTTTACGTATTAGCTGTGTCATATTGCTTATAAACCATATGGTTCTCAACAGTCTAAATTTTATGTGAATGAAAATGTCACATATCACAAAACATTAATTTATTCTATAAGAACACATAATGTCACATATCACAAAACATTAATTTATTCTATAAGAACACATTCTCCCGGAACCTCTGTAAATACAGAAGAAAGAGTGTGACACCATTGTATGAGGTAGAAAAGACGACAGATAAATTGATACATTTTTATAGCCATCTTCTCTAGAAGAAAAATGGAATTTATAATGGCATAGTAGAGGCATCGGAGCAGAAATACGATATTCATCCATCACGGGCTCATCTGTATAGAGCCACCAAGTGAATATGAGATCTTAGGCAAGTAAATACCTCATGGCTCACAAAACCATTAAAATTTTATAATAAAACTCATTCTTAAATCCACGGTTTATAACCTTAAATACATCCCCATAACAATTGTCTTCCGCATTTGACGGGTTACTGTTTAATCAACCCAACAACATTTTCAATTATAATTTTCTCTTGAGTTCCATCACAACAGTTGCTTCGGTTCTTATATCAAGAGCTCGTCCACCGATTGATTTCTCAGTTACCACCAATTCAGTAAGAATCTAATTATCAAAAAGTGACCTACAAGTTAAATCCAGAGAATGAAGGAGAACTATTTTGCACAAAACACACATGGCAAATTGCCTTTTCAAAGTAACCTCCAATTAAGTGACACAAAATGAAAAGGACAGCTGTGCGTGAGTCAGGTCAGAAAATCCACATTGCAACCACTAAATCCCTATTTCATTTACAACTCATAACCCTTAGACACCCTGGCGGACCACCAAACACCCATCACAACCAAACACATGACTCAAATAACTTACCTTATTCATAATTAACTATATACAGCATAAACCAAACTCCAAAGCTGATCATCTCGTTGGTACCACTAAATATAGACGGTGGATTCAAACGACCACTGCAGGATAGTAACAACTCTCTGGGAATCCAAAAATCTGTCAATTACCCAATTATGATTTTTAACACCACCAGCTCCTGAGGATCGCCTATTGACCAATCACCACACTCAAAATTCACAAATGGTAAAATTGCAAATAAGATACCAAACAAACAAACAACGCCGTGTAGTCTGTATAAGCTTGGCAATCAAATAACCATATATATTGAAGAATAAATTGAAAAGAAGCCAATCTAAATATGCAAGCACTAGTTCCAGAACAAGCTTAACCCAGCAAGAAATCCAATAACTAGAACAAAAATGATTGAACCTCGAGCTTAATTCCGAAATATCCGATCAAAACAGCAAAATAAATCAATTCGTAGGCTCCAAGACCACGAATCAAAATCAAGGAAACGATAGATTGATCGAAACAGAAAGAAGAAGAAAAAGAGAGAGAGAGACGGAACCTTTCTGTGCTTGGCATTGAGCTCCTTGGAAACGTTGGCCTTCCCGTTCATGATTATCTAACAAAACGACAGCGTCCTCTGAATATGGAGACCCGTTTCGAAGCTCCTTAGGGAGGGAATGAATAAGTGAAGACAAAGGAAGAAGAAGAAGGAATTGGGTTTGTAAAGTGCCAACTGCGTTGGATTTCTCTCTGTTGTTACGTTTCTGTCAGCACGCGCGTGTGGGGTACACTTGCATGCGTGGGCATTGTTGACTTCTCTTCTAGCGTTGGTGCGTCGTCACGCGCAAACGGCTGGCCTGTGACGGCGCTCGGCATTTTCTGTTTGGTTGGAGAGAAAACCTGAGGGAAGAAAAGGATGAAATTCAAAGTGCTTTTTGTTTATCCATGAAATGGAATTTAGCTCATCTGTTTATGACCTAAATGAAAGACCCCCCACCTAAACTCCACCTATGACACCTCAAACCAAATGATTTGACCCTACGACTTGTGTTCGTCTTATCATGACATGAGACAACTAATTTTGTTTTCCATAAAAAAACATTTCCCCCAAATACTTATTGTCTTTTTAAATTGTTTTTGTCATGTTAAAGTGTGATTTAATTCAAAAAAAAACTAATGGTAATGGAGGAGGTAAAAAAAATGAAGGATGATAAACGTAGATATAAATATATATATTTTCTGAAACGAGAGCAGAGAAATTTTATTGATCATGACAAAAATCATAAACATAAGTATAATCTGGGTCCCTGACCCTGGGTTCGAGTATTTGTCCAAAACCCCATAGGGTTTTTGGCGCACTTGACCCGTATTGTTTGGTCGCTTTTGTATCGCAGACCAACAGAAACAGAAAAACGATCATAATAACCTAAAGAGCCTGCAATGTCAATTCCTCTAAGATCCCATAACTTTCGTAACGAGGCCTCCTGGTGTTGCTATCTCTCCGGATTGAGTCACTGGAATGTTTAATTGTGGTGCGGAGGACAGAGCGTACGCTCGGTGCTCCGGATGTGACTTCATCGATACTTCACGCAGAAGCGGATTGATCATTATCGGGTCGACCCAAAAAGAGTCGTCCACTCTCGAGGTGACAGCCTTTGGTTGTCGAGGATACAGATCCCGGCCTAACATCCCTCCTCCCGGGTCCCAAATCCAGCGACCCTCCAGGATCGCTCCGGTCACGGCCACATTGATGCTCGGGTTTGATTGAGCATGTCTTGGATCTACGTGGGGTCGGTGCCTAGTCGGCCCGATCGGTGGTTGCACCCCGTTGCCAATGGTGACGACGTGGAGAGCGAGAAGACCGATAGCGGGGGCGTGGAATCTGTTCGTACTGGGGAGGGCGTGGCGTAAGGGGAGGGTAGATGGCGGTCGGGACTAATGCGAAACCTGAGACGGGAGCACGGTGGCACACGTCGACCGAGGGATGATCGACGACGACGAGAATTCAACTCCTGAGGGGTTCGATAAGAAACCCTAAAGGGTTCAAAGAGAGCGGCGCTTTTCATAGGTTCATCGCCACCGCCTTGCATAGTAACTTCGAGCTTGGGAGCGGCATCTCCCCCCCCCCCCTACAATTGTTGTTGTGATCATTGTGAATAGGGCCATGGCCAAACTTATGTGCGGCGCTAGAGAGGAAAACGAAAGGGTTTTTCCCATGCCATGTTTTGTAGATATAAATATATAATAGTGTATGTTAATTTATTTACATGTTATTATTGTCATCTTTATTTTTAATAAGGTGATACTTTATGCAATGTTTATGAAAATGAGTGATTGTATTAATGAATCAGGATGCACAATATCAAATACATAAAAATAGGGATAACCCTTAAAATCTATAATATAGTCCATCAGAGATAGGTGTATTATCACTCAGCACTATAGTAACCAGACCTAATTTCTATTATTGGTGAAAGAAAGTCAGTTTTAGCACATAAGTGAAGCAAAAGATTAATAAACAAGTAGTACATGTTGTATTAATGACGTCTTGGTTAAACGTCAAGAACCCATAACATCAAAGTGGGGTGCTCTGGCGAAACTGTGGTTGTTTTGTATCACTGGGCATAATGAAGGGGTCTACCCTAAAGAAGCAAGCCAGGCATACCCAAATGGCTCTGGTATATAGTAGTCCTCCATTTGTCCATCACATACTTCCTACCCTAGCTTATAAATCCTATCGAAACTACATAGCAGACATCGCCTGGATTTTAAGATCCTTATACGGAGCAGTTTTGCATGATTATTTAGGAACAATTTTCCCTCACGTACCTCTAGTGTAGTCCTATGTGTTTAATTATGAGTTTTAGCTTGGTATTATGGAATGGGGTAATGATGTGGTTTGGTTTAATGTGCAGAGGAGGCAAAGCTGGACTAGAGAAGGAGTTCTAAGTAAGGACAACCTGTTCTGCATATCCACCTCGTGAAGGGCCTATGTTCCACGTCGTGGCCAGGATCCTAGTTCAAGTGACAGAGGAGTTCCACCGAATCACTTTCTCCACGTCGTGGAGCTGAAGTCCAGTACAGGAGCCAGAGAGGATCCATTGAGTGGCTCCACCACCTCCTCTACGTCGTAGAGATGAAGTCCAGTTCGGGAGACATGGACGTTTCACCGAGTGGTTCCACCACCTCCTACACATCGTGGATGATTATTCATGCCATGGAACATTTTGCATGTTGTGGACCTTATGGTTTCTTCAATCCTATACGAATTACAAAGACGGTCCACTGTGTAGCTCTACCTTGGTCATCACGTCGTAGACTAACCTCTCCATGTCGTGAAGATTGATAGTCCACGTCGTGTAGACATAAAACACGAGGCTTATAAGGGCAATTGACAACATATTTTTAAGGAGAGCCTTACTTTTCCAAAAAAAAAAAAACTTAACACGAAATTAGACCTCTTGAGAGCAAAAAAGACACATGAGTTAAAGAGTAGCCCCCTAGAGAGAAGAGGAGAATGAGTTATAGGCTTGAATTGAAGAAGGAAGAAAGCAACTCTTTATCCATCCAATTTCATCATCCAAGAAGACAAGAAGAGAAATTAGGGGAAGATTGTGACAAAAAATTTCCTCAAAGAGAAAATTCAACTATTCTTCATCTAGTGTTTGAAATTCATTTTCCTATTTTTATTAACTCAACTATTTTCATGGATTTGAGCCTCATAACAGTGAGCTAATTCCACTATCATGGGTACTGATATAGGAACTTGGTGGTAGGATGAGATAGAACCTTACTGGTAGGTTATGTAGGATAGTGATGATAGTATGGAGAACCTTAGTTGGTCGTACAAGACTCTCTAAGGAACCAATAAATTAAGGTAGAATCGAAGATGGAGATACTTCAACTGGTCGTACAACATTCTTGGAAGTATCTAAGTAACTAGGGAGATAGATGGGTAGATTGAATGACGCCACACAGATTGTGGGAAATATGTGATTAGTCGAAACACTCAAATTTCAAGGATTCATACATGAAGATTGAAATGCTTAAGATTCTTCCCAAAAGAAAACTCGAACTTATATTTCATAAAACTTGCATAGTACATCCTGAGAAGAGACTTTATTAAATAGTCCAACAACAGGTGACCTTCTAGGGTCGAAATTGATTACAAGAGACTCTAATTAATACTAAAATGACTCTTGAGAAACTAAAGGTTGGAAATCTGCAATACAGCAAAAATAGATCATTAATAACCTGAATTCAAATGGATACCTTGGTTATTCATCTCCCTTGAATGAATTAAGTGACTGATTTGTCTTTGAAAATGATGAACAGGTTGGCTTCATTAATTCCTTGAAGTAGAGGCAAAAACAGATTTGTTGATGTCTTGAATTGTTCTTGAAAGCCTTCTTGATTTTCCTTGGTGATCATGTCTTCTTGGAGTTCCCCATGCTCGATGAGTGTAATTAAGCTATCCACTTGTTTGTTGAATTCTTCTCGTAAAGCTCTAGTACCTGACCTTGTCCTTGGTGCTAGTCGTATGATAGACATGTTGCTGATAGATTCTTTCTCGGTGTTGTTAATAGCTTCGATGTCCTCATCAGGTATTAACCTAACATTATGTTCATCTATTTTGCTTGATGTTGGATTTGTGATGTCTATTTTTTGTGGGTGATCAATGTCTTGTGCTTAATTTAATTTTTTTATTATGCCAAGGTAGTAGATGAGAACTTAATGCAAATAGGGAGCTAAATCATGATTCATAATAGGCAATATGCAAGGCTGAAGTAAGACTCCATTCACCACCGGGGATGTAGTATTGATTATCTCTTTTTAAGGTATCTTTTTGTTGGTATAGCACCAATAGATGGTTTATATACTACATTTAGACGTCATACAAAAATATCATTATGGTTCCACTAGAGTATAAATAGTGAATTGAAATAGAGGGTAGCACCTATGATTTCTTTAATTAATATAATTATAAATAATTATAGTAGCAAGAGTTTGAGAGTTTGAGTAATTTAACTAATTTGGTAGGGATTTGATTGAATCTTTTGCAAATTTCTAAGTCTAGAGGTTGTTTAGGGAATTGAGAACTCTCTAACCAATTACCCCAACTCCTCAGCGATTAGGGTGTGAGGATTGACCACTTTCACACAACGACCAACTAGCTAACTACATTTCTTAGCGTGTGGGATCAACCTGGACTTGTCCATGTTACTACTTTTCGAACACATGCTTTTGCGCGTAGGATTGGAGTGTGAATTGTGTTTAATTCAGTCTCTTATTTGATACACCCCAATTTGGCCAACAAGTTAATGATGTCGTAGTCGGGGAGCAATCGATATGTTAGTCTAGATAATTGGTTTTATTCTGTAGTGGTTATATTATGGTTTAGAATATTATACTAGTAGTTCATAAATAATATCATATGTAAATTTTAATTATTGATTAAACTTGTGTTATTCAGGTTCGGTCTATTTTGGTATTATATATAAATTTTGAACTCAATGGATACTTATAGAAATCAGACCCGAAAGGGGAGAAGGCACAACTGGTGTCGCTATTCGGAATGTTAGAAATAACAGAGTTGGACAAAGGAAAGAAGCTACTCGAGAACCACTCAGATGCAAAATCACTTCTCATATGCTAGACATTGTGCAATGACGTATATTAAAGTTTTCAGAGTCACCTAACAAGGATTTTATTAGACACCTTAATGATTCTGAATGTGTTTTGGGAGATTCATGTTCATATGTCATATATACAAAATATGTGTAGAAGGTTATTTGTTGCTACACTAACGGGCGAATCCTCTATTTGGTACCGCCCGTTAGATGCACATACTATAGAAGATTGAAGACAACTTAAGGAAGAATTTCTTGATAAGTAGTTTTCATTCTATTCCCGTATGATTGTGTTGATTAAAATTATGGAATTCAAGGCTGAAAAAGACAAAGAGATGTAATATACATGGTTCAGAATTATTGTACTGCTTAGAGCACCTGCAACGGTCGTGCCAGGCGTGTCGTTATAGGGCTTGCGACGGCTCATCGTTGCAGGGGGTCGTTGCAGAGGGGTCGTGGCAGTGTGTCGTTGCAGCGCTAATGGCTAGTCGACGGCCCACTCATAAGTCGACACGTGTCGGCGCCGAATTAAAAAAAAAACTAATTTTTACTATATATACAGATTGACCCCTACCTCAGAAATCACTTCTTCTCTTCTACACACAAGCTCCCTTTCTTCTTCTCTCAAATCTCGTTGTGCATTTTTTTTCGATGGAGAATTTTCCAACGATGGAGGAAATGCAGCAAACGACTCACAAACAAATAGATGAAGTGATGAGTAGGCTGGATGTGGCAACGGCAAAACATATTCACAATCAACCTATGTTAAGGATACATCCAAGGGCAGTAGATGATGATGAGGCTGAGGGCTCAGGGTCGTCGGTGCGACCAAAGCGGAGAGTGATTGAGCGCAATCGAGAAGATGCACACGAGGGGTTGATGCGTGACTACTCCGCACCTAGACCGGTGTATAGAGACCAACAATTTTGGCGACGGTTCCGGATGTCGAGGGAATTGTTCTTACATATCATGAATGGTTTGAGTGATCGGTACACCTACTTCCGTCACCAAACAGAAGCTACGGGGAGGAGCTCCTTCTCTCCGCACCAGAAGTGCACGGTAGCACTTCGTCAGCTCTGTTATGGAGGTCCCGCTGATGCCTGTGATGAGTATTTGCGAATGGCGGAGAGCACTGTTTTGGACTGCGTGAAGAAGTTTTGCTTGGGCGTAATCAAGGTTTATGGGCGGACATATTTACAACGACCGACCGAGGAAGATGTCCATCGTTTTTTGCAAATCAACGAATAGCGCGGCTTTCCAGGGATGATAGGGAGTCTCGACTGCATGCATTGGGATTGGAAGAACTGTCATGTGGCGTGGTCTGCACAGGGACCACGAGAACGTCCCCATAATCATGCTAGAAGCTGTTGTATCCCAAGACCTTTGGATTTTTCACTCTTTTTTCGGGACACCAAGATCCAACAACGACATCAACGTGCTCAATAGGTCTACCTTGTTTCACCAGGCAGTTCGAGGCTTCGCTCCAGATGTGAAGTTCAAGGTCAACGGTAGAGAATGCAAAACCCCTTATTACTTGACAGATGGAATATATCTTGCTTGGGAAATATTTGTGCAGTCAGTAACTGCTCCACAAATGCCAAAGCAAAGATGATTTGCTAGATACCAAGAGGCGTGTAGGAAGGATATCGACGAGCGTTTGGAGTTATACATGCCCGGTTTTACATCGTCACTCGTCTGAGCCGAATGTGAGATAGGAGCTCACTCGTAGTGATCATGACTGCTTGTGTTATCCTACACAACATGATCGTTGAGGATCAACGGAGGGCGTGGCCCACTGATTTGTTTGTAGATATTGGTGTCCCGGACCCAAATACCCTTAGAGGACCACCACCGGTGGTGAACGTGGAGACTATCATGGGCAATAGAACAAGGATTCGGGATCAAGATGTTCATCACCAACTCTACGATGATCTCATCGAACACATTTGGGATAGATATGGAGATGGCGACCACAATTAAATATTAATTGTCAATCTTAGTTTATTTTATATTTGGTTTTAAATAAAAATAGTAGTTATGTATTTTATATTTGGCTTTAAATAAAAATAGTAGTTATATTTGGGTGGTTTTGGAAATATGGAAAGTTCATACAATGGCTCCCTACTACTAGTCATAGTATAACACTAGAGAGGTCATGGTATGAGGTAGTGGTATGGAGGAGAGAGAAAGCCAAAAAAGTGCTCTTACCATGGCTCCATACTACTAGTCATAGTATACCATTGTGGATGCTCTTAGAGCATGTACAATGGAAAGACTCACTAGTAAGGCTCACATGCTGACTGGACAAAATAGTGAGACTCGGGACTCAAAATAGTGGGTGTTTTACAATGGAGATTTAGTGTGAGGCTTGTATTGTGAGTAGACCAATCATATTTAGTTAAATCTGATTTTTCGTATTTAAAAATAAAAAACAGGACGCGTGGCAGCACAAGAGTGGCTGGCGGCAGGACTCGGGCTGAGGCTCGGCTTGTGATTGTGATTGTGGGACGCGGGCTAAGGCTCGGCCCGCGTTTTTGCGGGACGCGTAAAAGCCGTCCCACAACGGGACGGCCTGTCACGCCCCAATTTCAATAAAACGAACTCGGGACGCGAACATTTAAAATAAGAAAACACCTTGAAACCTTTTCCATTTAAACACTTTAAAATACATCATTTGTTCAACAAAAATAATAATTACAACTTAAAACACGTCCCAACAAGTGGACTAAAAACGAGGTATCCGTCGCTAGACTCAAAACACCCAGAAACCCGCTTCAAGCTCTTCAAGCTTCAGAAGCTCACCTAGTCCAGACTACGAACGGTACCTGTAGGAAAAGCAGCTAGGGGTGAGCGTTCGCTCACCACCGCGAATAACAGACTGACTACGGCATAATTAGCAGACAAAGCCAGTAACACTAAAACCAAACCCAACACTGGGACTATAGTCCCCAACTCAAGTACCCAACTGACCCACAACCCGTTACCTTCCTCAACAGACTCAACACTCGATAACACAATGTAGACCCGACACAACTATCGACGACCTCCTCCAAGGACACGACAGAAAGACTACACAACGCCAAACAAGATCACAAAGGATCGCACACCAAACAAGATCACAAAGGATCGCATACCAGCTGCTCAGTAACCTCTCCCACTCACACGAACACGGATCATGCTAGCCAAAGAATGCTTACAACCTGTGATACTCAAACTCGGACCAGGCCAGCCAAAGAATGCTTGCAACCTGTGTTACTCTAACTCGGACCAGGCCAGCCAAAGAATGCTTGCAACCTGTGTTACTCAAACTCGTGTCAGGCCAGCCAAAGAATGCTTGCAACCCGTTGATACTCAAACTTGGTCAGGCCAGCCAAAGAATGCTTGCAACCTACCGGGATCCGCAATCACAATCACACGCAAATTCATCAACCAGTAACAACACAAGTTCAACACTCACAGGCACTCATGGCCACCAAGACACCAACAGTAAAACTCGAACTCAACAGCCCCACAGGCACTCACGGCCTCCCAAGACACACCGATAGTAAGACACGGACTCAACAATCCCACAGGCACTCACGGCCTCCCAAGACACCAACCATAAGGAACGCTTGCAACTTACCGAGACTCTAACTCGTAAGCCAGCTAAAGGAAGCTTGCAACCCCCCCGAGACTCTAACTCGGTCAGGCCAGCCAAAGACACCAACCTTAGTACACGGGCCCTCAAGGCCACCCAAAACACCAACAATTGACTACGGGCTCTCATGGCCACCCAAGACACCAATTCAAATACACGGGCTCTCAAGGCCACCCAAACTCAATCAATAAATAATACGGGCTCTCAAGGCCACCCAAACTCAATCAATAAATAATACGGGCTCTCAAGGCCACCCAAAACTCGATAATAAAATACGGGCTCTCAAGGCCACCCAAACTCAATCAATAAATAATACGGGCTCTCAAGGCCACCCAAACTCAATCAATAAATAATACGGGCTCTCAAGGCCACCCAAACTCAATAATAAAATACGGGCTCTCATGGCCACCCAGGACACCAAATAAGCAATCAACCTCCGGCTTAACCAAGCCGCCAACAGTCCTAACATCAACAGTTTCACAATCAACCTCCGGGCATGGTCATATGCCTCCAGTACTCCTAATATCGATAAGTTCACAAACAACCTCCGGGCATGGTCATATGCCTCCAGTAAAACAATTAACGCTAAGTTCTCTGCTCCTACGACACTACTAAGTGTCACATGCTCTTCTCAATAATTACTAAGTTCCCGTAACATGCTTTTCTGATAAACGCTACAACCCCGTATCATGCTTTTCTAGTATTTAAATTAAACCTACTCAACTCACGACACCCCGGTGTCACATGCAAATCTACTGTTAACTTTCCCTAGTCAGGGCCGAGATCCGGCTACTTTTCCCTACCTCGTGCGTGTTCTCCCAAAAGCCAAACCACGAGCTCCGGTGATGATCTCAGTCACTCACCCAGCTTTCCCTTGCCTCGGTCCGTGGCACGATCTAAAGGAACACAATTTAAAGTCACTAAACAACTCGCAGGAATAAACCGAAAACCAATAAACTCGATGCCCAAACTTAACCCCGACAATGTCGATCACTCCCAAACTTCCCAATTACTCGACATTGTTGATAAAGGACCCGTAAAGGCCCGATTCGCCCGACATGGCGAATCTGCCCGGGTTTTGTTAATTGCCTTCCGGGGCTCCAAAAGCCCCCGTTTTCGTTTCTACGGCCTTAGAATATTTCAAGGAACCCAACGCACTTGACGGAATTGAATTCCGACTTCTAAGTCAATTAATTAACGTTTAAAGTTTCCAAAACCCGTTAATTACAACTTCTCCAATTTAATTCCAAATTTCGATTCGATTAAGGATAAATGGTCCGGGGAACGTTTTAAACCACCCGAACGATAAAACCCGAGCACCCAAGCATGTGGGCCCCACCCACACTACTTGGCCGAGACCCTAGGGTTTAAGGGGAGGCTCGGCCACCATGTGGTGGCTGCTGCCAGCTCCGGCCAGCCACCTCATGGCCGGCCGGCCACCACCCACGGTGGCCGGAGCTCCTCCCGAGCCTCCGGTCACCGGAAAACGTGAAATTAAACCCCCAAACACCTCTAAAACGTCTCCAACACCTCCCCACACTCTACACAACCCTAAGCCTTAGTTTATACTCAAACCCTAGCTTCCAAGAAAATAACCAAAACGAGAATCGGTTCGGGTATTACCGTAGAGGAGAACGAGGGGAACGGGATTGCTCTTTGCTTTGACTCGATCCAAGGGCTCGATCACAAACCATAGCTCAACCTCCCTTCTTCTCTCTTCTTCTCCTTCTCCTTCTCTCTCTAAAACCTCTCTTCTTCTTTCTAATTTAATAAACTAACAACAAAACTAACTTTTCCTCCTTTAAAACCTTATACTCGGCCACACCTTACAACCACACACTTTCCCCCCAAAACTAACACCACCATATACTTGACAAGTGTCAAGGTGGGTCCCACACCTTTTGGAAAATATCTAGTTGATATTTTCCAATCAGTTTTGCGAAAAACGGACGTTTCGGGCCCCGAACGGGCACTTTTCCCAAGAAATTACGAAACTTGACGGGCTACAAGGAAACGGCTCAACTAAGACCGCTGCGACGACGGCTAAGCTTTTCGGATCCAAAACGGTCCTCGAATGGACCAAAACGTCGCTCGGTTGACTTTTCCAGCGAAAAGTCAACATTTCCCAAATTGATCAGAAAGTTGCCCTGAGTCCCCCGGAACTCACTTTGGTCAATAACAGGGTCAACTTAAGTCCGGTATGACACTCGGGGTCATTTTAGGTTTACTTAACTGTCAGTCTTAAAATTTTTAAATTTTCCTGTTTTTCGCAGGTTTGACTGGCGTTGACCGGGAGTGGTTATTACAATCTACCCCCCTTAAATGAATTTCGTCCGCGAAATTTGAATAACGCTCATAAAAGGTACAAAAGAACACGTACCCTGATAGGTCTCGCGGTAGGTGGAGGATCCTAGGGTCCGGGGCTCGGTAACTACGTACATTCTTCCCTCCGACTCCCGTTGCCCCTGACCCGGCGCACTGACTGCTGGGTACCCATAGCTCTGCTGCTGTCTCAGAGTTGGCACGCTCGTCGATGGCAGCAAAAACCTCGATTGCTGACTCTGACGAGGGCGACCCCTGGGTGACTGTACCGTCCGCGACTGCTGCGGCCGCTGCGCCGATGTCGCTCCCAACGGCTCACGACACCATTCCATCGTGTGTCCCACACGGCCGCACCGGAGACAGCTGGTCCCATCGGCTCCCGAATCCGAGCCCTGGCCTGCCCGGCACCCCCGCCGCAAGTGGCCTGGCTCCTTGCAGAGATGGCATGTCGGCACCCTCTGTGTCGCGACTGGCCCCATGGACGCCACCGACCCATGCTGTCTCGTTCCACCCTGGTGAGTCGGTGGTCGGAAGAATCCAGAGGTCCTCTGCCTCCTTGGGTCTCGTGACTCCGACGGCCCTGCAAAGTCGGTCGGTCGCTGTTGAACCTCGCGGGTTCTGGCCGCATCCTGGATCCCCTGCTCCACCGTCGATGCGGTGTCCACGAGATCTGTGTACTTTCGCAGTCTCAAGGCGAGAACCTGGTTCCGAATCCCCTGCCTCAGTCCTCCCTGGAACCGCAGGCAACGGTTCTGCTCGGTCATCACCATCTCCGGCGCGAATCTGGCCAAAGCTGTGAACCTGGCCTCGTACTCTGCTACCGTCATCCCCTCCTGTTCCAAGTCTAGGAACTGCCGATGTCGCTCCAACCGAGCCGACTCGGGAAAGTACTGTTCCATAAAAACTGTCTGGAAGATGTTGTAGTCATAACCGACCATGTCCTTCACACGCCCCCACCAGTGGTAGGCGCTGTCTCTCAGCTGGTGGGCCGCGAAGGACACCCTACGTCGGCCATCCTCGACACCCGATGTGTCCAGGTCTCGAGTGACCTGCTCTATCCATCGCTCGGCTAGGTCGGGATTCGGCTCCCCGACAAAAACAGGTATCCCGAGCTTCAGGAAATCTAGTAGCGCTCGGGAGGTAAGATCCTCGGTCTGAGCGGCCCTCACCGGGTCTGCGGCTGCCTCTGGTGCTGGCGAAGCCGACTCTCGGCTGGCGATGACCGCCACCAAACTCTGAACGGTCCTGGTAAGCTCATCCAGGGCAGTCATCACTAGAGGGTCCGCGACTGGCGGAACACTGGGGGTGCCTGCAGATGGCCCCGCATCACTTCTCCCGTCTTCTCCGACGGGAGTGCCCTGTGCCTCCGCGTAGTCGGCGGGCTCGACGGTTGGCACCCTCCCTGGTGCCCCTGCCGACCGCCCCCGCCGGCCTCGCGTGGGTGCCTGACCCCGTGTTCCTGATGCTCGTCTGCGCCTTCCGCGAGCCATAATCAGTATCCTCTGCACGGATACACGCAAACATTCAGTTGCGAACTTAGATAAAGACGACAACTCGAATACACTAACGTTCACACGGCCCACGTCTATCCCAACTTACTTGTTACCAAAAGCCACACCGTTCACGCTAATCATACTTTAATCATAACATGTAGGCGGAAAGATCTCAAATTTAACCACACAAACGTACACTAAGCCCTCATCCGGTCCTTTATGCACTTACTTATAACTTTCCGCAACCAAACCGGTGTTCGCTACTCGTCCCTTGCGGGAAAGTAGTAAAGGAGATGAGCGTTATGCTCACCTCCACGGACACCCGCTCGATTATGGCATACTAGTAACGCACCAAGGACTTACCACTCTAGTCAGGGCAAAACACCAACACAGAACTGAAGCCAACATCCCACCGTCCATGCTAACAACACCTCAAGTACTCGCTCGAGTAAGATGAACCTCGACACGGGAAACACATCCTCAAAATAGTAAGACACCACGGCTCGCGCTATTAAAGCCTTAAGTATACTAATACGTAAGCGTAAAACTCAACAACAGTCCAACCGCACACCAGGCCTACGACCTCTACAACCCATAACCGCGAACACAAACCCCTAAAACCAACGCTCAACCGCACGAACAAGAACCGAGTCACACAACCACAAACCTAAACGCACGACGAAACGAACTCTTACCCGAGGGTACTCGTATTCCACCAGTCTCTTGGCGACCCGCACACTAGTACGTCGCAGACAACGACCACCAAACACATAACACGTACCACAAAACCCGACTAAACCACAAACACAAGCCAAACCGGCGAAACACCCATAACAACGACAACGACGACACCCGCCCACCGGGCCAACCAAAGTCAAACAGCGCCCACCGAGCCAACCAACAACAATCACAATACGCCCACAGGGCCAATCGAAGTCAAACACAAATGCCCACGGCGTCACACAAAATCAAGACACGCCCACCGGGCCTACCAAAATCAAACACAAACGCCCACGGCGTCAAACAACATCAAAACAATCAAATTTTTAAAGCTTTCTCCACTTCATTTTTTTTTTAAAACCTCATACTTGACATCACGCAGTTACAACCCGGTCCAGGCGTCCCCGAACTACGTTGTACCGACTTGATATCAGCACCGTCACGTTCGACTACAGGAGCGCTCCTGAGTCGACCCGCGACCGCTTAAAAACATTTCAAGCAAAATCAAACAATCAACAAACCAGTAATAAAAACACTGCACATAAACACAAACTCAACCAGGACTCATAACACTACGGGTCTACACTGACTCGACCCTCCCCACCTAATTGACGGACAGTCCGAGGTGTGAAACCTCGAGCTCTGATACCAAGCTGTCACGCCCCAATTTCAATAAAACGAACTCGGGACGCGAACATTTAAAATAAGAAAACACCTTGAAACCTTTTCCATTTAAACACTTTAAAATACATCATTTGTTCAACAAAAATAATAATTACAACTTAAAACACGTCCCAACAAGTGGACTAAAAACGAGGTATCCGTCGCTAGACTCAAAACACCCAGAAACCCGCTTCAAGCTCTTCAAGCTTCAGAAGCTCACCTAGTCCAGACTACGAACGGTACCTGTAGGAAAAGCAGCTAGGGGTGAGCGTTCGCTCACCACCGCGAATAACAGACTGACTACGGCATAATTAGCAGACAAAGCCAGTAACACTAAAACCAAACCCAACACTGGGACTATAGTCCCCAACTCAAGTACCCAACTGACCCACAACCCGTTACCTTCCTCAACAGACTCAACACTCGATAACACAATGTAGACCCGACACAACTATCGACGACCTCCTCCAAGGACACGACAGAAAGACTACACAACGCCAAACAAGATCACAAAGGATCGCACACCAAACAAGATCACAAAGGATCGCATACCAGCTGCTCAGTAACCTCTCCCACTCACACGAACACGGATCATGCTAGCCAAAGAATGCTTACAACCTGTGATACTCAAACTCGGACCAGGCCAGCCAAAGAATGCTTGCAACCTGTGTTACTCTAACTCGGACCAGGCCAGCCAAAGAATGCTTGCAACCTGTGTTACTCAAACTCGTGTCAGGCCAGCCAAAGAATGCTTGCAACCCGTTGATACTCAAACTTGGTCAGGCCAGCCAAAGAATGCTTGCAACCTACCGGGATCCGCAATCACAATCACACGCAAATTCATCAACCAGTAACAACACAAGTTCAACACTCACAGGCACTCATGGCCACCAAGACACCAACAGTAAAACTCGAACTCAACAGCCCCACAGGCACTCACGGCCTCCCAAGACACACCGATAGTAAGACACGGACTCAACAATCCCACAGGCACTCACGGCCTCCCAAGACACCAACCATAAGGAACGCTTGCAACTTACCGAGACTCTAACTCGTAAGCCAGCTAAAGGAAGCTTGCAACCCCCCCGAGACTCTAACTCGGTCAGGCCAGCCAAAGACACCAACCTTAGTACACGGGCCCTCAAGGCCACCCAAAACACCAACAATTGACTACGGGCTCTCATGGCCACCCAAGACACCAATTCAAATACACGGGCTCTCAAGGCCACCCAAACTCAATCAATAAATAATACGGGCTCTCAAGGCCACCCAAACTCAATCAATAAATAATACGGGCTCTCAAGGCCACCCAAAACTCGATAATAAAATACGGGCTCTCAAGGCCACCCAAACTCAATCAATAAATAATACGGGCTCTCAAGGCCACCCAAACTCAATCAATAAATAATACGGGCTCTCAAGGCCACCCAAACTCAATAATAAAATACGGGCTCTCATGGCCACCCAGGACACCAAATAAGCAATCAACCTCCGGCTTAACCAAGCCGCCAACAGTCCTAACATCAACAGTTTCACAATCAACCTCCGGGCATGGTCATATGCCTCCAGTACTCCTAATATCGATAAGTTCACAAACAACCTCCGGGCATGGTCATATGCCTCCAGTAAAACAATTAACGCTAAGTTCTCTGCTCCTACGACACTACTAAGTGTCACATGCTCTTCTCAATAATTACTAAGTTCCCGTAACATGCTTTTCTGATAAACGCTACAACCCCGTATCATGCTTTTCTAGTATTTAAATTAAACCTACTCAACTCACGACACCCCGGTGTCACATGCAAATCTACTGTTAACTTTCCCTAGTCAGGGCCGAGATCCGGCTACTTTTCCCTACCTCGTGCGTGTTCTCCCAAAAGCCAAACCACGAGCTCCGGTGATGATCTCAGTCACTCACCCAGCTTTCCCTTGCCTCGGTCCGTGGCACGATCTAAAGGAACACAATTTAAAGTCACTAAACAACTCGCAGGAATAAACCGAAAACCAATAAACTCGATGCCCAAACTTAACCCCGACAATGTCGATCACTCCCAAACTTCCCAATTACTCGACATTGTTGATAAAGGACCCGTAAAGGCCCGATTCGCCCGACATGGCGAATCTGCCCGGGTTTTGTTAATTGCCTTCCGGGGCTCCAAAAGCCCCCGTTTTCGTTTCTACGGCCTTAGAATATTTCAAGGAACCCAACGCACTTGACGGAATTGAATTCCGACTTCTAAGTCAATTAATTAACGTTTAAAGTTTCCAAAACCCGTTAATTACAACTTCTCCAATTTAATTCCAAATTTCGATTCGATTAAGGATAAATGGTCCGGGGAACGTTTTAAACCACCCGAACGATAAAACCCGAGCACCCAAGCATGTGGGCCCCACCCACACTACTTGGCCGAGACCCTAGGGTTTAAGGGGAGGCTCGGCCACCATGTGGTGGCTGCTGCCAGCTCCGGCCAGCCACCTCATGGCCGGCCGGCCACCACCCACGGTGGCCGGAGCTCCTCCCGAGCCTCCGGTCACCGGAAAACGTGAAATTAAACCCCCAAACACCTCTAAAACGTCTCCAACACCTCCCCACACTCTACACAACCCTAAGCCTTAGTTTATACTCAAACCCTAGCTTCCAAGAAAATAACCAAAACGAGAATCGGTTCGGGTATTACCGTAGAGGAGAACGAGGGGAACGGGATTGCTCTTTGCTTTGACTCGATCCAAGGGCTCGATCACAAACCATAGCTCAACCTCCCTTCTTCTCTCTTCTTCTCCTTCTCCTTCTCTCTCTAAAACCTCTCTTCTTCTTTCTAATTTAATAAACTAACAACAAAACTAACTTTTCCTCCTTTAAAACCTTATACTCGGCCACACCTTACAACCACACACTTTCCCCCCAAAACTAACACCACCATATACTTGACAAGTGTCAAGGTGGGTCCCACACCTTTTGGAAAATATCTAGTTGATATTTTCCAATCAGTTTTGCGAAAAACGGACGTTTCGGGCCCCGAACGGGCACTTTTCCCAAGAAATTACGAAACTTGACGGGCTACAAGGAAACGGCTCAACTAAGACCGCTGCGACGACGGCTAAGCTTTTCGGATCCAAAACGGTCCTCGAATGGACCAAAACGTCGCTCGGTTGACTTTTCCAGCGAAAAGTCAACATTTCCCAAATTGATCAGAAAGTTGCCCTGAGTCCCCCGGAACTCACTTTGGTCAATAACAGGGTCAACTTAAGTCCGGTATGACACTCGGGGTCATTTTAGGTTTACTTAACTGTCAGTCTTAAAATTTTTAAATTTTCCTGTTTTTCGCAGGTTTGACTGGCGTTGACCGGGAGTGGTTATTACACGGCCCGCGTCCCGCAAAAACACGAGCCGAGATTATGGGACGACCCACTGTGTATGCTCTTAAAGAATGTTCAAGTCATGAATTATCCTCAAAGATAATAATGAATTATATATAAGGGCTTGGATCAATTAGATTAACAACATCTAGATTTTACAGCTCATTGAACTCTATGTGATTTGGAACCTCACAAAACATTGAGACATATAAAAAGATGCACTTTTTAAACTACATCTATCTTCTCTAAATTCACACACCTTCTCCTCCAACTCTATATATTATTCCTCTCTACTTATTTTTTTCTCGTTATGGATTTCGATCCCTTTTTTTTGTTTAGAGGATTACATTCCAACAACGTAAGAATCAATCGTCGATGATGACGTCTGACACAATTTATTCAGCCCCGAGGTTACCCAATATACTTAAGACCCTAATCCAAACCCATCTTCTGTATCCCATGGTTTTGGACCGTCCAACCCATTGAACGAAGTGATAGCCAATGAGATGTGCATCAAGTGGAGTGTTGACGAGGAGATACATCTTGTTTGTGCTTGGATGGTGAACTCGATTGATCTGATATACGAGAATAGTAAGAAGAAAGATTCCAAATAGGAGGATACAGGGGAAGAGGTGCATATCATGCGGGGGCCAAAAGATATGAAGTGGTCACAAGAGCATTGCAATGATCATTGGCTGTAGATCAAACTAAGAGTGATGAAATTCCAAGGGTGCTTCATGAGGCTAACTCAGCCCTCCTAGATAAGCAAGCATGGGGTTTGATTATGAACCCCCAACTATTTGGTGGCCCGTCTGGTGAAGACTAGGTACGATCCGAAGGGGGACTTCCATACATAAGAAATAGGAAACAACCCTAGTTATATATGGATGAGTATTCAGGCCACTTAGTATTTTATTGTCCTGAGCCTTCGTAGAGAAGTGGGGGATGGGACGAACTCTGTTATATAGAGAACACCTTCATTTCACACCTTAGATCCTTACATCCATACCTCTACTCCAGATCTTTGGGGGGCACGATATCCAACCTTATTCTCCCAACATCCCGACGATGGGATGTGGAGCGTATCTAGGAGTTTTTTCTACCTAGGGATCAGAAGGATATCTTGGTTATTCCTTTATCGGTCTGTAGATCGAGGGATTTGTGGTATTGGGCCGGCGACCCCAATGGATGATATTCGTCCAAAGCGGGGTACAGAGCTTTCTTACCATAAGGTATACCCTTACAAGGTCTACACCGACATGATCTACTATCTGGCGAATCTGAGCTCAACCCATAATTCTCATATTTATATGGCAAGCACTAATTGGCAATTTACAATTATAGGAAAATTTATGCAGGCGTTTTGTCCCTACGTCTCCTCTCTACTCGGTCTACTCTTTCCATGTAGAGACAACCGACCACCTGTTTCTCCAGTGTAGGTTTGCACATGAGTACTGGGATCTGGTGGACCTCTTCCCGACACCCACCCCCGACGACATCTCTTTTTTGGATTTGTGGGATCAGTATGTAGTCGGTTTACCACCTACAAGGGTAACAGAGATATCCCTTTGACTGTTGGAAATATGGAAGGCTCGAAAATATTTGTTTTGGAAGGTCGTGGATCCTTCTTCATGAGGATTCCAGATTATCAGCCTCTTTACGCCTAGCTCTCGCCCCCAGGGAGCCACTTCATGGGTTCTTTCCTTGGTAGGGCTTACGGCATCAATGTGGATGGAGCTGTGTTTTGGGAGTCCTCCCAATCTGGTTGGGGCGTTATATATATGTCGGTCAGATTCTGGAGTTCTGTCGGATGCAAGCAATTGGATGGTGTAGGGTGTTTGGGAGCCTAGCACTGCGATTGTAGGTGCTTTTGCTATGGCCCGCGATCATGGGTAGAGCTAGGTTATCATCTACAATGTAGCCCAATGGGTGCTTAGACTCTTGTCGGCCCCAAACCTACCTCTGTCCCTAATTGGGGCCATCTTATCGGACGCCAAGGTCCTTATATCTCTTATCGAGGATGTTAAACTCGAGTTCGTGAAAAGGTCAACGAAAAATGCCTCTTATTGGTTAGTCAGGAAAGCTCATTCTATGTCTGTTCTTATGGAGTCCGATTTTCCTTTATTGGATGCCCTTGCTTGTATCTTACATTTAGGAAATTAATTAAATTCTCTTGTGCTAAAAAAAGGTGTGTGACCAAAACAAAAGGATGCCAAAAGGTATTTGACCGTAATAGGTGTAGTTATATTTATTTTTTTATTTTTGATCAACGAAAAATACTTAATTTATCCCACCGTCAAGATAACTCAAAAGAAAATTGCAATTGACAGAAGAGATGAAAGATAAGGAGAGCTAAAACTAGCTAGGAAAGAAAAAATGGTAAACCAATACCAACTTAAGGAAGACCAAAAGGAGGTTCCTAGAGACTCACACCATCAGCTTAGGGACTCACAAACGAGTCTTACGAGACCGGAAGCCCAAGAGTCTGCCCCAAAGCCAAGACCCTTGCCAAAAAGTTGCAACTCCGAGAGCACGCCGGAGACCAAAGCATCGTCGCAGTAGAATGCATGTATAGTTATATTTAACTCTATGTGTAGAACTAATTTTGTTGAACTGTAACGTAATCGATATATTAATAAAAGTAACTACCCGAAGGCCCTAACACAAATTGGATCAACCAGGAAGTAAGTCCAAACAATGTGGGACAAAACAAGAAACAAAAAAGGAAAAAGTGCTCATTGGCTGAAATGCTCCAAGAATGCCAAGAGAGGGATACTGCATTATCGGTTGAAGAAACCGATAAAACTAAGTCGACAGTGAGTTAGGATAGAGCGGGCCCATTACTAAAAAAGTATCGAATGACTTTGGGGTGTGCTCTAGTTTATATTGCGTTAGCGGTCGAGACCACTGAAACAGTCGGTGAAGCCTGAGCGAAGGTCTGGCTAGTTGCGTAAGCAGAGTCTGGAATGGCTCAAATAGACTATGTAGTCTCCTGAGTAACCAACTGACGTCGTCCCCCTGATGATAATGAAGGCCTTTAAAAACGTACAACTATTGGTTCCCAATCTGATTGGAGAATGTTGCGTTGATACTAAATGGAATCGATGTAGGAAGTACCCGCGACCCCACATCGACCCCTTGAATAATTTTTGGGCAAGGCGATGGTGTTTTCCGTCCCTTTCATACGCACTGGACTTTGCAATGCCATAGAACTTTGTGATTACGCCAACACCATACACAACCCCAGCCGCCATATCATGGATATAGATTGGTCGTACTCCACTCGCAATTCTACCATCATCATTGTGCACAACTCTATCCATTATATTCTTGGCCATAATCGGCTGCACTTTACTCATGATATCGCCAACATCACGCGTAACTCCAACTACCGAAAAGACATTGAGGCACTCCTGTAACCACGTGCGATAGAGATTCAACTCGCCACGGACCATAGTGCCATAGCTGTCGTGGTAGATCTATGGTATTGAACTCCAAAAATGTTCCTGGGGAGATCGGTTTGAACGTCAATGGACGATGGAGTTGGTCGGGGTCTGCACCGCCGTGGCCAACTTGGGTGAGGGATTCATAAGTGTTCTCCGTTCCCGACAGCCAACTCCTTCACCATTTCCTAACCCACAACCACTAGTGGATAGAGCGGGCCCACCATCAACAAGGCCACCCTCTGCCGGAACCGACGCCTTGAACACAACCCTCCAGAGCCGCCACCCCCTGCACCGGAGAACAGAACCAGAGAGGCGGCAGAAAATTTGGTTACCGATTCTGTTGGGTTGGATCAATCGAATCGTCTCAGAGATCGAGTCGCCAGAAAATTTGCTTCTATTTTTTGCTACTGAGGTGGACACGTGGCAGTCAACAAGCACCGTGGCTACTATTTTTGTAATCTTAAACACGTCACTACTTTTTTATGACACGTATGTTGATATTTATCCCTAACCAAATCTGTCTATGTTCCGGGTTTGGTGCAAAAAATGAAGGCCATCGTGATAACCAAACCGGGAGGACCGGAGGTTCTTCAATTGCAAGAGGTCGACGATCCTCGAATCGGAGACGGTCAAGTGTTGATCAAGGTCGCCGCCACCGCTCTCAACCGAGCCGACACCAATCAGCGCAAGGGATCCTACCCTCCTCCCAAAGGCGCCAGCGAGTACCTCGGTCTCGAGTGTTCTGGAATCATCGAAGCCGTCGGCACCAACGTCTCCCGCTGGAAAGTTGGCGATCAGGCAATAAATTTTCCCTTTTGATTTGTGGGTCTGTGCTGGATTTGGTTTCCGATCTGCAAGGATGCCTTTTGTAGTGCTAGTTTGTCCTGATAGAGTGTTGATCGGGTGAGGTGTATTAATCCCAATTCATAGACTCTATTACCAGTCCCTGAGTCGACCCTTCTGCATTTTTGTTACTCAGCAAGAGAAAGGACAAGGAAAGTGGAGTCTTGGGTAGTAATCAATTTTCATTTTCAAGTAGCCTGCTCTGCTATTAGTGCAACTAGTGACACAACAGAGATTAGTGCTTGATTGCTTGTAGCCTGGATCCAAGTGGTCACTGTTTAGTACATAGTTTGAGGTTGTGGCCCATTCCTAGTACATAGTCTGTAAGATCAGCCGTTTCCACTGTGATGCCTAGTAAACCCACTTTTTTGGTTCCTTTTTGACAATAACTTACCAGGTTGATCTTCTAAATTTCATCATTTAAGTGACCTTAAGGTTAATACTGCATAAACAAAGACCTCCTGCATATTTTTACTTGGTGCATTACATTTCCAGGTATGTGCTCTTCTCACTGGAGGAGGGTATGCAGAGAAAGTGGCCGTACCAGCTGTACAAGTTCTTCCTGTTCCACCTGGGATTTCTCTCAAGGATGCAGCCAGTTTTCCTGAGGTGGCGTGCACCGTCTGGTCAACCATTTTTATGACAAGTCGGCTATCTGCAGGAGAAACACTCTTGGTAACTGCTGATTGAGCTTGTTTCTTGAACATTAGTATTATCTGTAATATATGCTGCTCAGATATTATCAACTTAAAAGTTCCAAGATATTATGATGCTGTTGCATATCAAATTTTCATCTCACTACCCTAACTATTTTTTTGTGGCACCTCACTACCCTAGAATGCATTTTTTTTCACTTTCATACCGCCGTCAATTTGCCATTCATTTTTGGATGAAAACACTTAAAAAGTCCATAATACCCCTCACTAGCAATCAAATGTTCAAAAGCATGCCATTGGCTTTCAAAATTTCTTTTAAAAAATCAGTTTTTAATGTCACAAAAATGCATTCTAGGGTAGTGAGGTGCCACAAAAAATAGTTAGGGTGTGAAAGTGAAAAAAAAAGCATTCTAGGGTAGTGAGGTGCCACAAAAAATAGTTAGGGTAGTGAAATGAAAAAACCACATAGTTAGGGTACTGAGATGAAAATATCCCTAACATTAATGATGGTATGGAATAATCTAGGTCCTATAAACTAATATAACAATGTAGAGAAGTTCAACTTGTTAGTCAACAAATTTGAGATCCTGCTTCACTTATATTGCAGAGATGAGATTGGGTGAATTAGAAGCATTTTAAAAAGAAGTTTATTGTTTACATGAACAATACTGGCTTGATTTGACTTCAAGCTTATAATTTTTTGGGTTTATATTATGAATCTTGCCTGTGGATATAAGTGAGTAGAAGCAATGATCTAAAAAATGTTGTCTGGCCAAAACAATTATATACAAATGTTATACTTTCTAGAACCCAAAAGCTTAAGCTATTAGGTGGAGGGCCCAATTATTATATCAAGTGGTCATAAATGCACATTCTTTAAAAAGAAAGAAGCATCATGTAGCAGGAACCAATTTGTTGGAACCAGTACTTCCTTCCAATTTATGACCAGAATATGAAGATAAACACCGTGGTTATATATCCATTATTTCCTTTTTTTTCTCAAGTATTGTGGTTGCTGATTTCCATTAATTAAGGTCTTGTTATATCCCGCCTTGCATATCAGTGGCAACTTATACTTGAACACCAAACCAACCTTATTCTTTCCATATCATTTTGCAAGGGCTTCTGTTCTGGGTTCACTTGTGAAAAACAGTGGCCTATAAACTTGAATGACTTCATTAGTTGCATTAAGTACCTTAGAAGGTGTCTTCCTGGATGAATGAATTGTATAAATGGCCTAATTGTAAAATTGAAGTTTCATCCTGCATCTATTTATCATGTGATTCTTATCTATCTGTGAACTGACAGTTATTGCATTTTGCTAGATTCATGGGGGTTCTAGTGGAATTGGTACATTTGCAATTCAGATAGCTAAATACAAAGGAGCTAGGGTGTTCGTCACAGCAGGTCCAATCAAACCGTTCATTTCATTTTATACTGTATACAATATTATATTCTCAAGTATTTATCTATCTTAGGTTTTGATCACCAGGGAGTGAGGAAAAGTTAGCTGTTTGCAAGGATCTTGGTGCTGATGTTTGTATCAACTACAAGAAAGAGGACTTCGTTGGGAGGGTGAAGGAAGAAACAGAAGGGAAAGGTATATTCTCTACGATGATAAACATATCTTTCCATGTACTCAGACTTATGCCAACGCCAAAGCTCTTAAAGTATTGTAAGTTTCTTTTCATACTGATAAAGAAAACTGAAACAGAAATGTTGCACTGGCAGGTGTTGATGTCATACTGGATTGTGTTGGGGCATCCTACTTCCAACAAAATATTGACAGCTTAGCTTTTGATGGGAGGCTTTTCATCATTGGGCTTCAGGGTGGAAATTTAACACAAATCAATCTTGCGAATTTGCTGGCGAGGCGCCTCACTGTGCAAGGTATCTTAGAGGCCTTCATTTTGTAGCTTTTAGTTTTGACACATGTGTTAGGTCTAGTTCATAGACTTAATATAAGCATGGGCATGCAATTTGACTCGTGGGTTTTTCTATTGGAATGAAAAGCATTATAGCAATTAAATTAAGTTGTGTCCCAGTATCTGTCTTATATGTTTATGTATGCAGCTGCTGGGTTGCGACACAGAAGCACAGAGAACAAAGCAGTGATAGTGAGTGAGGTGGAGAAAAATGTGTGGCCTGGAATCGTTCAAGGTAAGGTGAAGCCGGTGGTGCACAAGTATTTCCCATTATCTGAAGCAGCCGAAGCTCACCGACTTATTGAAAGTAGCCAGCACATTGGAAAGATAATGCTCATTCCATGAACAAGTCAAGTCACTTCGTACGCATATTTTACAATCATTATGGGAAGAACAAGCTACTGCATCTTTCAGTTTACTTATCAACTGTTATGTAAAATTTGGGACCTGTGAGAACGACAATAGGGGGTTTAATCTTGCGCCCATCGTATTAGGAACTTTGTTTGTGCAATCATATTTCACTTGACACTACTCTTGCTACCCCTTTAGGATTGTAATTCTGCCTACTTTACTGTGCTTTCAAACACAGCTTGATTCAAACAATCAAGATGGCAAAATTAGGTACTCTACAATGATGCTTGAAGCAGTTGCAGGGGCCGACACATGAATTTGGCACGCTTACTTTGGTATGTTCAGGATCAAAATGTTATGGGCCCAATAGGCCGGTTCAAAGGGCTCACGTACCAGAGGAGGTCGGCTAGGATTGTGGCCGATCAGAATAAGGAAGTCGGCTAAAGAGGTTGGGCGATCAAAACAAGGAAGCATCTAGGGCTTTGGACTTTAATAAGTTTCCTTTTATTATTTCTTGATAGTCAAGTTGTATTAGGATTTGGGAAATATAGGGTAAGTAGCAATTAATGTAGGAATTGGGTTTTAGGCAACCTCTTTGGCTATATATACATGAGAGGTATTACGAATAAATCAGACTTGAATTTAAGAATATTTTGGTCTCTCTGAAGGTCTTTGAGTTCCCTTTATAACGAGCTCATAACCCTGCACAATTGGGAGGAAGAAGAACAAGGATTCGCCACAGCGAACCCTTGATTTGAAGTTCTACCAAGGTCTCATAACGACATCCATTCGTGAGGCACATAACAAATTGGTATCAGAGCCACACGTTATGGACCAAGATCAATCGTTTCAGCAGCAATTTGCGGCATTCCTGGCCGAATATAACGCCGATAAGCTGAAAATTGAAGCTGATCGACAAAGAAGTGAAGCTGATCGACGGGAAGTGCAGAACTTGGTTGTCCAGATGCGCGCCCTATCCTTACCACCGCAGGAGCCTCTGCCAGAGGGAAGCTCGGCCGCTGTACAACGGCAGCGAACACCACCGCCGGTCCCAGCAACATCCGGCGCAGGATCAGGGGGAGAAGGAGCTCTCGTCCCTCGTCTTACTCGCCTCGAGTTTCCTCGTTTCGATGACCGGACGGACGCGACAACATGCTTGAACCGGTGTGAAGCGTTCTTTCTCCACCAACACACTCCGGCAGACGAAAAAGTATTATTGGCAGCTTTCCATTTGGAGGATGCTGTGCAACAATGGTATACAAAAACCCAAAGGGATGTTCCGAACTTGAATTGGCCTTCTTTCAAGCTTTATTTCAATTCCCGCTTTGGATCTATTTTGGCGAGTAACCGATTAGGGGAGCTCGCAAAGTTACGATAGGAGGGTTCAGTCTACGAGTATGCCTTTCAATTCGAATGCCTAGCGGCGCAGGTTCCGGATTTGACGGTTAGCCAGGAAATCTCTTTGTTTCTAAGTGGCCTGCAGGTGAAATTGGCAATTGACGTCGACATCCAGCAGCCACCAGATTTGACAACGGTTATTGGATTGGCCAAGCTCTATGAGAGACGGAATCAGGAGGACGCCCAGATGCCACGTCGGCAGCGCGCGCCGAATCCGTCGCCAAGGCCATTTGCTAATCGGATTACAAAGGAGGAAAAACAGGACCGTATTGCTAAGGGTCTCTACTTCAATTGTGAAGAGCCGTATGACTTTGGGCACAAATGCAAAAAATCTTTTTCTGGCTGGAGCTGATAGAAGATGAGGACGACGATCCAGACGCGGCTCTCACGGAAGAGCATCCATCTGTTGGGTCTCGAGGTAGGGTTGGAGATGAACCAACTCGCAGCGGAAAATCAAGGAAAACCAAGAGACGATTAAAACCATGAAACAACTAACAAAGAATGGATTCACAAGAGAAAAATTCAGCACTAGTTCTTACCAAAACAAGAACACCGGGTAACGAATGATTGGCTTGAGTCTCCAAGACGCCTACGTATCCACATGGGAATCAAAGCCACGTAGTTCTTCTCTTTGAGGACTCAAGAACACAAAAATGGAGGAGGAAACTAGCCAAACCCGAAATGGCCATGGAAGAGGGAGAGAAAATGTGTTTCCTATTCTTGTCTTGTGTTTGTTATGTTGAAAAAAGATGACTTAAACATAACAAAACCCATACTTGTCCAACTAAAGGCATGGGACAAGTATGGTGTCAAGTAAGGTGTAAATAGGACAAAGTATGGCAAGACAAGATTGGGTTAGGTGGTGAATCACCAACACCTTAATCCTTGTCTTGCTTACTTAGTACTAATTAATCAAGACTTGATTAATTAGTTCCATGGGCCTTGGTTGCATGGGCCTTTCATGGGCCTCTTGGAACATGGCCCGTGGCCATTTCCAACGAGGTCCCGTGATTCGCTCATCGCCTCCAAGCCTTCCATACCGGAAATGTCCAACATTATCCGACGCGATCAATCCCAAGACTCCAAGCCTTGTCTCGATCCGTAAAGTCCTATTCACTTACGGGCACATGACCCAAAACCCAGTTTTGGTCATGTCCCGAGACAACTCCCTTTTGGCCATTCTCCATAAATGTGTCAATGAGTTTCATCCTCCGGTGTGACCCTTAGGTTTATGCATGTCAATAGATCAACATAAAATCCCATTTTACTTGATCCTATTTAAGTGGCAACTAACGAGACTTTAGTATTGCCCGACATTACATAACGAATCGACCCTGTCGATTCTAACCTTTCCGTCATCCCTGTCATTATCCTTTTATCTCCGATATCCTGATTGAGATAAAGCATAGAGCCGTCATCCTTATTATTCTCAATCACCGTTCCTTGATATGTGAGATGACTGAAGATATGATACCCAGTATCATGTGCATGGCCATGCTATTCTTCCAGTCACTCTCGATCAAGTGGCCGAGAACCGATATCTTTCCCATACCTTAGTATGAGGGATAAATCCCTTAGCCGTCTTTCGTGTCACTCATGTAGCCCGTCCCCAAGCCAATCCTGGCCGTTATGGAAGCCCTGTTACGGACAACGTTAGGCTCAGGTCAAACTCAGTTGTTGACTACATAGCGATCACAAAGACTCCTTGGTCTAAGGATACATGACAAGCTACAACACTGAATATGTTCATGACTTAATCTATGGCACATATTCAGGGCGGGTCGTCCAATATCATGTCCCACATGATATCTATGATCAGACTCCGGAATCCCATTCCAATGACTAACAGAACGTAAGCCATAAAGAGCCATCTTTCATACTAGTCGCTTCTAGTGAAGCTTTGTTGACTAGGGACCCATCGAGTGTGATCTATCTCGATCTATGGTTCTATTCGCATGGTGGGCATAGATCAGAGCACACATCGATATATTACTCCAACACATAAGTAATATAAAGCCGCTTTAATTTTATTGCTAACGATGATATATACATTTGGACATTTAGGATTGAACTACGGGCACTAAGACTAACACCATCTATATCATTTTTCCATTATGTGGTTTCACTACGGTTTTGGGAGTAAATTGGCTATGCACGTTGGGGGATATTCTTTGGAATTTTGATCACATGACTATGCGGTTTTCCCTATCGAACCGACTAATAGTTCTGCGTGGCTTGCAACCCACGGATGAGAGGCCCGTCTTGACTGCCTTATCTGGGAGTCGTTCACAAGAGCATCAATGCACCAGCCTACTTAGTGAATTCTCGGATATCTTCGCCAAGCCTACCGGCCTCCCACCGTCCCGGACAACAGATCATAGAATCCATCTATTGCTGGACTCGGCCCCGGTGGTGGTACATCCATACCATTACCCACACCGCCAGAAGGACAAGATCGAGAAGCAATGTAAGGACATGTTGGCGGAGGGAATCATTCGCCCCAACAAGTCCCTTTTTTCTTCTATGGTGTTACTGGTCCCGAAGGCGGACAAGACATGGCGCATGTGCGTGAATTATAGGGCCCTGAATGAGAAGACAGTCAATGATAAATTTCTCATTCCAGTGATCGATGAATTGTTGGATGAACTGCATGGGGCGTGTTACTTCTCCAAATTAGACTTGTGCTCTGGTTATCACCAAGTCAAAATGCAGCGGATGACATTCCGAAGACGACATTTCGCACCCATCAAGGCCACTCGAGTTCCTGGTCATGCCATTTGGTCTGACGAACGCCCCGTCCACATTTCAGGCCTTAATGAATGACAATTTTACTCCTTATTCGTGACGCTTTGTATTGGTATTTTTCGACGATATATTGGTCTACAGTGCATCGCACCTCCACCACTTGCAGGTAATTCTGTCTCTACTACGCTCTAATTCCCTTTTTCTAAAGCGTAGCAAGTGTTTATTTGCTCAGGAACAAGTTGCGTACTTGGGGTTTATTATTTCGGGACGGGGAGTGCAAGCCGACCCAAAGAAGATATCAGCCATGACTGGTTGGCCCCGACCCGTGACGCCGCGAGCCCTGCGTGGTTTTTTGGGTCTCACCGGTTATTACCAGAAGTTTGTCAAAGATTATGGCATTTTGGCGGCTCTGTTGACTCGTTTATTGAAGAAGAATTCGTTTGGGTGGGACCCTGAGGCGCGGACGGCTTTCAAGGCATTAAAACAGCCATGACGACAACACCGGTGTTAGCTCTTCCAGATTTCGAGCAGGAATTTACTGTGGACTGCGATGCGTGTGATTCTGGCATTGGTGTGGTCCTCCATCAATCTAACCAACCTATTGCTTTTTTTAGCATGACTTTTGCTGCTAGGTACACTAAGTTAGCTGCTTACGAGAAGAAGTTGATTGGGTTGGCTCATGCTATTCACCATTGGGGCCCGTACTTATGGGGTCGGGAGTTTTTGATTCGGACAAACCATTTCAGCCTGAAGTACTTACTAGATCAGAGGGTGGCAACATCTCACCAGCATTGTTGGTGGTCCAAATTAATGGGCTTCGATTTCCGGGTTGAATTTCGATCGGGGCGCGAGAATGTGGTGGCTGACGCCCTCTCTATGCGTGACAAGGACCTCGGGTTCTTTTCGGCTATGTCCGCCCCATTAATCCATTTGTGGGACGAATTAGTTGCCGAGCACCAGTCTTCTCTGGCTATTCTAAAGAATGTGGCGAATATCCAGTCCATGTCTCTTTCGGATTTATGAAAGATATGTGATGGGGTCATTCTGTTTAAGGAGAGAGCATGGTTACCGGGAGACTCGGCCATGATCCCTACTATTTTAGCAGCGGTCCACAATACATCTCATGAAGGATACCAGAAGACGTTGGTCCGGGTAGCTGCGTATTTCTATTGGCAGGGGATGAAAGCACAGGTGCAGGCATTCGTGCGTACCTGTGAGGTTTGTCAACGAAACAAATCAGACTCCCTACGGCAGGCAGGACTCCTACAACCATTACTGGTACTCTCTCAGGTTTGGGCTGATATTAGTATGGATTTTATTGACGCATTGCCCTGTTCCGGCGGAAAATCAGTTCTTTTTGTGGTGGTTGAAAGATTATCCAAGTATAGCCACTTTATGGCTCTCAGCCACCCATACACCGCGGCTTTTGTGGACCGGGTTTTCTTTGACAACGTGGTCAGGTTGCACGGGATTCCGGAGACCATCGTGAGCGACAGGGATAAGGCATTTACTAGCACCTTTTGGCGGGAGTTATTCAAATTAAGTGGTTCATCCTTACACATGAGCTCGGCTTATCACCCCTAGAGTGATGGTCAGATGGAAGCGGTGAACAAAACCTTGCAAATGTACCTCTGTTGTTTTGTGGCAGACAATCCGAAGCACTAGACCCGCTGGGTAGCTTGGGCGGAGTATTGCTACAACACCAGTTTCCATTCGGCAATCCGCTCTACGCCTTTTGAGGTGGTTTATGGTCGGAAACCTCCTCGTTTGCTGGATTATGCACCGCGGGGCGGCGAGGGTTGAAGCAGTGGATCGGGAGCTGCGAGAGAGAGATGAAAAATTGTAGGCCCTTCGGCTCCAGCTTTTGTGGGCTCAACATGCTATGAATGATCGTTATGATCGGCCCCATCGGATGTCTCCTTTGAAGTGGGTGCTCTGGTTCTACTAAAATTGCAACCTTACCGACAGAAAACCATGGCCCCTCGCAGTGGGCGGAAGCTCAGTCTAAAATATTATGGTCCTTTTCAGGTGACAGAAGTTGGCTCTTCCGGCAGATTCCTGCATTCATCCAGTTTTTCATGTGTCGTGCTTACGTCCTTTTGTCGGGGATGCTTCGGTGGTCCCACTTCTACCACCGCCAGAGGAACTTGTGGCCCCACCAATCCCACTTGATGTGTTGGACGTCCGTACAAGAGAGGGCCTACCCGAAGTCCTGATCCATTGGGCTACCAAATCCCTTGCGGAGGCATCTTGGGAGTTGGCACATAGGATGATCGAAGCATTTCCTTCCTTTGCACTTGAGGTCAAGCGCTATTTGGTTGGGGGAGTGATGTTATGGGCCCAATAGGTCGGTTAAAAGGGCTCATGTACCAGAGGAGGTCGGCTAGGATTGTGACCGATCAAAATAAGGAAGTCGGCTAAGGATGTTGGCTGATTAAAACAAGGAAGCATCTAGGGCTTTGGACTTTAATAAGTTTCCTTTTATTATTTCTTGATAGTCAAGTTGTATTAGGATTGGGGAATTATTGAGCAAGTAGCCACTAATGTAGGAATTGGGTTTTTAGGCAACCTCTTTGACTATACATACCAGAGAGGTATTATGAATAAATCAAACTTGAATTTAAGAATGTTTTGGTCTCTCTGAAGGTCTTTGAGTTCCCTTTATAACGAGCTCATAACCCTACACAATTGGAAGGAAGAAGAACAAGGATTCGCCCCAACGACCCTTGATTTGAAGTCCTACCAAGGTCCCATAACGAGATCCATTCGTGAGACACATAGCATAAATAACGATATTAATGTTCTGAACAAATCGTTCATATTTACGCATGTATATCAGGGTGACCAGCCTCCGGTTGAGTAGGAGGTGAACAATACGCATTATGACATTTCTTACTACCTGACAAATGAAATTTATCCATCGTGGGCGTGTTTCGTGAAGTCTATCCCGGCTCCACAACTACCGAGGCACGTGTTATATGCAAGGAAACAGGAGGCCGCAAGGAATGATGTGGAGATGACATTCAGGGTACTGCAAGCTCGTTTCCATATCATCAGTAGGCCTGCTCGGGGTTGGGATAATAGGAAGCTTTTTATGATCATACATGCGTGCATTATCATACACAACATGATTGTCGAAGACGAACATGACACCTTCAAAGGAGACATAAAACGGACCTCATCCGAAGAACCAATGTTACCCGTCTATTGAGGGTCATTACCAAAGTACGATGACATCTGATACCTGTCAAGCCAACTCGAGGATCGAGCATCACACCAGCTTCTCAAGGCTGATCTGATTGAACACATTTGGACTTTGTTCATGCATGAGGTCGTTATGAATGACGACATGTAGTTACTAGGTAATTTTAAACTGTTTTCTCTAGTAAATTTATTTTCTTGTACCTGCTGTTCGGCAAGTTCACGCCACCGTAATGCGAGCCTCCTCATTGCCACGTAGGCCGATTCGGTTACCTATATAAGGCAACCCAATATCATTGCTCAATGGCACAATCCAAAACTTTTCCCAAAGTAGAAGTATCCAACCAAATTTATGGATTCCGAGAACGAGAGCAGTGTTTCTCAAGTTGATGTGGATCCGTCACTAGTATTGTACATGATGGAGCAAGAACAATGCTGTTGTGGTCGGTTCAAGCGAACAAAGGCGAAACTGCTTAAGTATCAGCTATCATTGACCAGGCAGTATGCCGAAGCAATTACCCTCGACACGAAAGATTGGACCCCGCACGAGAAGGCCAACCACGAGGCTCTTATGTTCGAGATGCTTCAAGTTATGAACCACAAGTAGCATGCTCAGTGATCTGTTTTCGTATTAACGTTTCCGGTTTCAAACAAATTAGGTTTTATTTTGTACTCTGAAAACCTACCCATAAAATTTGTAATAAATGTGGTGTTTATGTTTGTCTTTTAATGCTTCTCATATATGGTTTGACTGATTCGGTCCCTCTTGGTCACATGATGCGAACATGCCTCCATAATTACTCACCGATTCTGCCAAGATAAGATTTGGACCGATTCTTTATCTTTGAACTTGGAACCCTACGATTCTGTCTCCCTATTTATACCATCCCATTAACAGAATCGGCCTCCACACCTCTTCTCCAAACCTCTCACCAAAATAGAATCGGTAGTCCCTTATTTCATACACCACCGAATCCATGGCACATATGTAGACCGACGTTGAGGAGAGGAGGCTCGTTGTGGCTTGGATGATACACGAGAGTGAACAAGAGAGTATTGGAACGAGCTTTACGCGAATTGGCAATCTATGGCAATAGAACCATACCCCCTGTCGGTGAAGCAGCTCAAAGATCACTGACAGAAGACCAACCCCCGGGTGTAGCGATTCGAGATATTGTTCTTGTAAGCCCGACATGAGCTTGACCCAACCGCAACCGACGCCGAGGTGCTCCTCGAGGTCAACAGTATTTATGCCAACAATATCGTCTACCAATTCAACAAGCATGAGTGGTGGACGATTGTTCGGGAATGCCCGAAATGACGTCGGATGAACGAATTTCCGAACCTCTAGTTATTATCCGATCGGTTTGCTCGGGGGTTGTCTGCGTGAGGATGTTTTTTCTAGGTTCTTGGGTATTTTGTCTACGGGGGGTTTGACGTTGTAGTATTGTTGGGTTTTTTCGGGACATAATAAAATTTGCTTTCATATTATTTCATTCAATTTTTATTCACATTCACTTCAGAATAGACCGAATCGGTCTAATCCCACTACAATATTAATAACAACAGACCCTCGAATCGGGTCGAATTAGACCTTAAAAATTTCAAAGTAAGACTAAATGGATCGAGATTAAACTGATTCGGTGTAATCCGACAGTAGAAGAGCTAAGAGTAACTTTCCTTTGTGATTTGACTCCCAACTGGAAAAAGCATTCAAAGGGGAAAAGAACAGAAAAAAAACCTGGATGTTGTTCATTTTCTCCTGACTTCCTTGCCGGCTCACTTGTTAGTTTCTTCGTTTCTTCTCCGTCTCCAGTACTACCATTTACCCTAACACCATCCGATCGCGGTCTACGGAGGTTCTCGGTGAATTTTCGGCGGTATCAATAGGTTCGACTTCGCCATTTTACTCTTTCTCCGGTGGTCGTGGGTTTTAGGTGCTTTGTACTCCTTTTTAGTCTTACCATGAACGACCTCTGACGTTTTTTTGTTGCTCTAACATTTGTTTTTACTTATTTTTGTTGATCGTCTCTATCTTAAACTCATTCGGGCATCCTACATTCTTACCTAGGTTTTCTTTCTTTCCCAATTTTTTTCTGTCAAGGACTTGACGAAGCTTTTGCTGTTTTCGACGTTTTCTCTCGAAAATCGAAACTGTTAGTTAGGGTTTCCCGTATTTTGTTGCTATGATTACACTGTCCACTTCATTGTCTTGACATGCATGTGTATCTGTCACTTGGGTGAACTCTGGAGATTGACTGGTTTTTACAGGACTGGAATCCATTTTCAAGCTGGGATTTGGTACATTTTATAGGTTCCGGGACTCTGTTGTTGCTACTTTTGTTTCACTTGGCGTGCTAGTGTTTTCTCTACTTTGTTTTTGTGTAATCATGATTGTGTAAAAGTTTTTCCTGGCGTGTGGTGTTGATTGGTGATGCTGATAGAAAATAGCGATGGGTAGTTTTGGCATGTTGGTTAGAGGTTAAATGGGTGCTGTGGTGGATTGAGAATGCTGTTTGTTTAGTAAATTATCATAAGTACTAGGTCACTAGATGGGTATAAGGTTATTGGGTTATTTAATCTTGATACTCCCACCAAATTGGAATGGTGATGTGCCAGAAAAAGTGTGGGTTGGTGCGGTGAGTATAGAGACATGTTATGGTTGACTGTAGGAGAAAACTTGCTTAGTAAACCAGAAAGAGCTTCGACATGGGTTTGGTTGTCTTTAGTCTTTTAATTGACGGTTTTGTGTAAGTTCATGATAGATTGGATTGTTTAGAACTGGAGTTAATTTATTTCGATTGATGTTTTTTCCTTCTGTATTATTACTGTTCCAGCTGACCTTGATACTCTAAAAGCAGCAGTTTTCTTAACCTTGTTTTTTGCACCTGTCTTTCTAGGTTTTTTCCGTTTAATCTTCATCTCCAAGAATGGCCAAATCTATGCCCTCAGATGAAGGTAAAGTCCTTTGAAGACCTTAATTTTCAGTCAGGATTGCCTTAAATTTATGTCTGTCTTACTCAGTATTAGTTATTCCATTTTTTCTTTTTGTGCGTGGATGTATATGCAGATGAGGTTGATGAGAGGCAGCAAGTCAATGACGATGAAATAGACGAAGATGGTAAGAGTCAGCTTTGGGGTAAATGTGGGTGATGTGAATGAAAGAAATCATAGTTTGATAAATTAATATGGCTGTGGTCATCTTGTTCTCTTAAAGGCTATGTACTCAACATTGTATGCAAAATCTGTTAATGTTTTTTTTCCTTTTCTCAGTATATCTTTGGTGCAAGGACATGTTATGTTTTCTGAAATATGTTTTATTCTGCAGAAGAGCAGGATGAATATGAAAATGATGGGTTCATAGTTGATGATGTTGATGAAGAAGAAGAAAGGGTTGACAGTAACGAGGAGAGGCAGAAGAAGAAAAAAAGGAAGAAAAAGTGAGTTTTCTTTTATAATTGTTATCTACTCATATGCCACACTGAGTAGTTACCCATGCCGTCTGGAATCATTCAGTTGAAGTATCAAATTTTATCATCTGAACTTATGGCCATGGTCATTTCAACTGTGCTGTTACATGGCAAGTTGATGCATTTTAAAACTAACGGGTCTTTCAACAGAACAATTTACTCCCTCATTTTCTAAGTTTCCCTTTTTGGAATGATTCAATGTTTAGGAAACTCGCGGAATACAATATATATCTAATATTCAAGAATGTTTCCTGAATTGTCCTCTATAAGAATCCACTTATTTATCTTTGAATGTACTGTACTAGAAAGACAGGATAATTAATGCTAACCTTTCTTTGGTGGACCACAGTTTTGCTACCTTGTTTGTTCTCAGTTTTGTTAACAATTTCATTTGCTTCTAATGAATGCATTCTGCATATTTTAGAGAGGAATATACCCTTGATGAAGATGACTATGAGCTGCTCCAGGATAACAATATTACTGGATTTCAGCGCCCAAAGGTTACGAGTTTTCCCCTTTTGCTATTAATTGCTTATGAAGGAATAAGCTGATATTACAGTTTAATTCATGTGGTGCCATATTGTGCTCTTTATTGTTCACATTTTTGTGGCTTTGCTTGAAAATTTCCAGGATGCCAAAAAGTTTAAGAGGTTGAAAAAAGCTGAGAGAGGTTTAGATGAGGAGAGGTCTGTTGATTGGGTAGAGGTTGGAGGAAGTGGTGGAATTGATCGAACTGCAAAAGAAAAGCTTAAGCATAGCTTATTTGGTGATGATGAGGGTAGGGATATGTCAATTCGTTTTTTCTTATGGCTAATTATATAGAATATTTTTTGATGCTGTTACTCATTTGATAATTACCTTGACGTGGTAGAGGGAACATTTGAGAATATTACTGAAGAGGAAGAACATGCAGAAGAGGACCTAGATGTAAGCGAAGATGAAATGGCAGATTTCATAGTGGATGAAGAAGAAATTGATGAGAATGGGGCGTCAGTGAGGTAACTCGTCTCTTGCAGCAGCTCATCTTAGATTGGTTCTACACATTCAATCCTACTATCAATCTATTGATCTTCTGTGCAGGAGGAAGTTGACCAAGAAGAACAGGCAGGCACCAGGAGTTTCATCTTCTGCTTTGCAGGAAGCACGTGACATATTTGGCGATGTTGATGAATTCCTATTGCTCCGCAAGCAAGGCTTAGATGCTGATGAATTGAGGGAAAAGAGGCTTGAAGATGAATTTGAGCCAGTTGTTCTTTCAGAGAAGTACATGACAGAAAAGGATGAGCATATTCGAAGGACTGATATTCCAGAGAGAATGCAGGTTGAGCAACATGCCTTCAAAGTACCTTAGTTTTATCACTTGAATTTCTGTTAGCTTAATAGCTCTCATTCTTTTCCTCATGCCAGATATCTGAGGAAACTGCTGGTTATACTCCTACAGTTGACAGTTTAGAACAAGAGAGCAGCTGGATTTGCACTCAACTTGCTAGCGGCATGATACCTTGGTTTGGCAAACGAGATGCAGGAATGCCAGATGTAAACAGGGATGATGTTATGAGATTTTTGGACCTACACCGTGTGCAGAAGTTAGATGTAAACATTTGCTATTTGCTTTTATAAGCCTCTTTTTTGTGTTCGTATAGAATACCGCTCTTACAGTTTTGCTTTCAGATCCCATTTATTGCCATGTATCGCAAAGAGGAGTGCCCAAGCCTCTTGAAAGATCCTGAAGAACTTGGTATTAATGGTGAAAGCCAGCATGTAAACTATGGAACGCCTAATCTAAAATGGCACAAGGTAACTGGTCGAGGTTCAGTGATGTATAAGTAACAACATTATCATGTGCATACCTTATATATATTTTTATCAGCCATTTGTGGTGCATAATTTATAATGTTATTCTATATAGGTACTTTGGGAAGTTCTGGACTTGGACCGAAAATGGCTGCTTCTTCAGAAGCGCAAAAGTGCTCTGAGCTCATATTATAGTAGGCGGTTTGCAGAGGAATCTCGACTTGTATATGATGAAACAAGACTTTCTTTAAATCAGAAGCTTTTTGAATCAATTATTAAGTCAATCAAGGCGGCTGACTCAGAAAGAGATGTTGATGATGTCGACTTAAAGTTCAACTTGCATTTCCCACCAGGAGAGGTTGAAGTGGACGAAGGACAGTATAAGAGACCCAAGAGGAAATCACAATACAGCATCTGTAGTAAAGCTGGTCTCTGGGAGGTTGCAAATCAGTTTGGGTACAGCTCTGAGCAATTTGGGTTGCAAATATCTTTAGAAAAAATGGTAAGTTGTATTACTTGAAGTTTCTTGAATTAACAATAAAGACAAAAGCTTATGATGGTTAGTTCAAAAACTAAGCTCCTTGCTTCATTTGTTTTTAGAGAGAAGATGAATTGGAGGATGGTAAGGAAACACCAGATGAAGTGGCTTCAGATTTTACATGTAAAATGTTTGAGACTCCTCAGGATGTTCTTAAAGGGGCTAGGCACATGGTACATATTCTTATCCTCTTGTTTCTAGTTGTGTAGATAAGTTTCTGGTATGATATAGAGATTAAGGATATGTAACTGTTCTCTACCGATTTCTTTGCATGTTCCAGGCAGCAGTTGAGATAAGCTGTGAACCAAGTGTTAGGAAATACATTCGCAGCATTTTTATGGAAAATGCAATTGTATCAACAAATCCAACATCTGAAGGAAGTGCAACAATCGATTCCTTCCATCAGTTTTCAGGGGTGAAGTGGTTGCGTGAAAAGCCATTGAACCAATTTGAGGATGCACAGTGGCTGCTCATCCAGAAAGCTGAAGAGGAGAAGCTACTCCAAGTTACAATTAAGTTGCCAGAACAAACTCTTAATAAGCTGACAAGTGATTTTAATGATTATTATCTTAGTATGGGTGTTAGTAAGTCAGCTCAACTATGGAATGAACAGAGAAAGTTGATATTGCATGATGCCCTTTTTGTTTATCTTCTTCCTTCTATGGAGAAAGAAGTGAGGTCCTTGTTGACTAGTAAAGCAAAAAGCTGGTTGCTTTTCGAATATGGGAAGGGTCTATGGAATAAGGTCTCTGTTGGACCATATCGACGGAAGGATAATCATTTGAGCTCAGATGATGAAGCTGCACCAAGGGTCATGGCTTGCTGTTGGGGTCCTGGGAAGCCAGCAACCACTTTTGTGATGCTAGATTCATCTGGAGAAGTGCTAGATATACTTTACACCGGGTCCCTCACTTCACGCTCTCAAAATGTTAATGATCAGCAACGTAAAAAAAATGATCAACAACGTGTACTGAAGTTTATGACAGACCATCAACCCCATGTTGTTGTTCTAGGTGCCGTGAATTTATCATGCACACGTCTGAAGGATGACATTTATGAGGTAGGCAGTATGCAACTCATTCATGATCTGTTGAATCATTGTTGGGTTCCAGAGAGTTACTTTTGAGATTCTAGCAATTTTATATAAGTGAAATGTTAGTGTGTTAATGTTCATTGATATATGTGTATAAACCTAACTTTACTAATGAATGGGATTTGATTTAATTGCACGCCATGTAGATTATGATTGTAATTTTTCACCTTAATATTCATATATAAGGCGTTTACTCTCCATCATAGGATGCTAGGCGGACAATATTTTCTTTTGTATCCCTTGATGGTTTGAACTGTGTACTAAGAGCTTTTCACATGTGTTGCTAAAATTTTTGCCTTCACTTTTTGTCAGATAATTTTCAAGATGGTGGAGGAAAATCCTAGAGATGTTGGTCATGAGATGGATGGGATAAGCATTGTATATGGCGATGAAACGTTTCCCCGACTATATGAAAACTCTCGCGTTTCTTCTGACCAACTACCTGGGCAGTCAGGTAATAGGCTTCTTCTTCTCAGTTTTGTTTCTGCCCAAATTTTTGTCATAATTATGTTTTCTTCTGTCTTACTAGGTATCGTCAAGCGGGCCACAGCTCTTGGGCGATATCTCCAAAATCCTTTGGCAATGGTTGCTACATTATGTGGACCTGGAAGAGAGATTTTGTCTTGGAAACTTTGTTCTCTGGAGAATCTTCTCTCACCTGATGATAAATATGCTATGGTGGAACAAGTACTGGTTGATGTAACCAACCAAGTGGGTCTTGATATTAATTTGGCTACCAACCATGAATGGTTGTTTTCTCCTTTGCAATTTATTTCTGGTTTAGGACCAAGAAAAGCAGCATCTCTGCAAAGGTCCCTGGTAAGAGCTGGGGCAATTTTCACCCGGAAGGACTTAGTGACGGTGCACGGAGTTGGTAAAAAGGTATTTGTCAATGCAGTTGGTTTCTTGCGTGTGCGTCGGAGTGGGTTGGCTGCTAGCAGTAGCCATTATTTAGATTTGTTGGATGATACCAGAATACATCCCGAATCCTATGGTCTTGCTAAAGAGTTGGCAAAGGTTGTTTATGATGAGGAGGGTAGAGGTGATCTGATGGATGATGAGGATGCTCTAGAGATTGCAATAGAGCATGTCAGAGACAGGCCTAATTTGTTGAAAGCCCTCAATGTTGATGAATATGCTAAAGACAATAAGCGGGATGATAAGAAAGAAACTATTCATGATATAATAAGAGAACTTATACAGGGTTTTCAAGATTGGCGTAGAAAATATGAAGAACCAAACCAAGATGAGGAGTTCTATTTGATTTCAGGGGAATCTGAAGATACCCTTTCAGAAGGTAGAATTCTTCAAGCCACGGTACGAAGGGTGCAAGCTGAAAGAGCAATTTGTGGTCTTGAATCTGGGTTAACTGGGATGCTTATGAAGGAAGATTACTCAGATGATTGGAGGGACATCTCTGAGTTGTCTGAAAGACTTCATGAAGGTGATATACTTGCTTGCAAAATCAAATCAGTTCAAAAGAATAGGTATCTGGTATTCCTAGTCAGTAAAGAAAGTGCAATGAGAAGTAAAAGATATGAGCATGTTCCAAACCTTGATCCCTACTATCATGAGAATCAGAGCAGTATACACACTGAGCAAGAAAAGGCGCGCATAGAGAAGGAGCTTGCAAAGAAGCACTTTAAGCCAAGGATGATTGTTCATCCCCGCTTTCAAAATATTAATGCTGATGAAGCGATGGAGGTGCGTTTTTGGTTTGTACTTATCATTAAGATTGTCCTAAGACAATTTTATGTGGAAGGGCAGACTCAACATAGTATTTTTTTTTCTTAATTGTTTGTGCTTATATCATTAATTACTCTGTAAGACCATCTCAGTCTTAGTTTGTTGAAGTCTCAGCTGGCTTTGATTTGGACTGTGCATGTACCCTTTTTTTTTATGTTGTGCTGGAATTTTGACTTATATTTTTGTTTTATTTTATATTAGATTGGACCCTAGGATCTGAAATTACTAGGTCTACAAGGCTCTCTATGTGATATCAAATGATTCATTTCGAAGTTTTTTTTCTTTTATCTGAGAGAAAGTACATAATATCTTATGTAAGCTGGCTGCTGACATCAACTTATTTTGTGTGATATTTCATAGTTCTTGTCTGACAAGAATCCAGGTGAAAGTATGTTCCGTCCAAGTTCCCGTGGACCTTCTTATGTGACTATAACTCTGAAAGTGTATGATGGAGTTTATGCCCACAAGGATATAATTGAAGGTGGCAAGGACCACAAAGACATTACAAGCTTACTTCGTATTGGGAAGATACTAAAAATTGGCGAGGACACATTTGAGGATTTGGATGAGGTCAGTATTGTTTCTCGTATTTTCTATTTCTAGAGATCATACATATGATTGGTTATCTTTATAATCTATCCTAGTCGGATCGGGGCAAATTCATACATGTTTGTATCCATCTATGCTATTCATAGTTTAGGAACTTTCTTAGTAACAGCGTACATGTAAGCACTAGTTTTTGCCAATAGGCCATCCTTTTGGGCCAAATTTATTTTGGTGCTCTAGGATTCTCTTTGCTGCTTGGAAAGTGACTTTTATGTATAACACATTCTTCTAGGAAGACAAAGGAGAAGCAGGTTACATTTTGGCATTAGCAGCACTGACGATAATTATATATTCTTTCCTTGGGTGGTTACAAAAGAATTTGATTTCCATTGAACAGGAAAATGTTTCTTAAGAGTTGGATTTCCATTGAACAGGAAAGGGTTTCTTGTTAATTAATTATTCTGGTGTAGATGCAATATCTCTTATCTCTGTATTTTCTATCATTGCCCCTTAAAACTCCAAAGCAAATTATCTCTCAGAATTTTTTTTTTTAATTAATCTGTTAAATGATCATGTCATGACTAAATAATGTGTTTTTCCTCCAACTGTTAATTGTACTGTGCTGTTTTTAGTTTTATGATGAATAGATGTATATGATTTTAAAGCTGGTGGCATTAGTTTTGCACATTATCATACAAGTGAAACACATTTGGTGTTGTGCTCTATAAGCTAAGTAGCAGTTTTATAAAATCTTGTGAGGTGAATCAACATCTCAATGTTGATTGAACTGATGTGTAGGTGATGGACAGATATGTTGATCCCTTAGTGGGTTACCTTAAGGCAATGCTAAGTCATCGCAAATTCAAGAAGGGAACAAGAGCAGAAGTTGATGGACTCCTTAAGGTTGAAAAATCAGAGAACCCTAAGCTGATAGTTTACAGTTTTGGCATCTCCCATGATCATCCAGGCACATTTGTCCTAACGTATATACGGAGTACAAATCCTCATCACGAGTATGTTGGGCTATATCCAAAGGGCTTCAAGTTCCGTAAAAGGATGTTTGAGGACATTGATCGGCTAGTTGCATATTTTCAGAAACATATTGATGTCCCCCCACCATCAATCAAATCAATTGCAGCTTTTGTACCAACCCAAAGTCCTGCCAATGGGGATTCATGGGGAGGTAATGCTGGCTATTTTCTGTTGTATTGTTCAACTGATCTAGTTTTTTATTTATTTTTAACATCTGTTACGCGCAGTCATAAATATGTATCTGTCCAAGAGTCCATTTAAGCCTTTTATGCATTTGCTTGCAGACCTTGGTAATTGTAGGAAATCAATCGCTGACTTGTCTTATTTATTTTTTGATATTGTACTACTGTGTAATCTCATAAGACGAAATATGCACTGTAACCACTATACATGATCATACTCACCCAAAATGCAAGACAGTGGTTTTCTTTTCCGAGTTATTAGTTCTGATGTTCCCTTCATGTTTTGCATAATATGGATAGTACAAGTTAATTAACACATGAGGCTTGTTGTACTTTACCTTTTTTCCTCTCTCTCACCTATGATGCAAGTGTCAGTTATTAAACTGCTTTCATGTTTCATTTTGTCTAAGTCTTTCATCATATATCACAGGGTGCAATGATTACAACAGTGGTGATCAGGATGGGCTGCCTGGAGGCCGAGGTCGGGGCCGGGGCCGTGGACGTGGTGGCAGAGGAAATGGGGCCAGCAATGATGGGCAAGATTCTAGTGGTTGGGGTGGGGAAGGTAATAACGGAGGGGGCAGTAGTTGGAGTGGTGGTGGCGGTAATAGTTGGAGCGGTGGTGGTGGGAATGATAGTGGCCGGGGCCGGGGCAGAGGCCGGGGCCGGGGTCGGGGTGGCAGAGGAAACGGAACCAACAATGATGGGCAGAATTCTAGTGGTTGGGGCGGGGAAGGTACTAATGGAGGTGGCAGTAGTTGGAGTGGCAAAGATAATGGTGGAGGAGATAATAGCTGGGGTGGCAAAAGTAGTGGTGGAGGAGATAATAGTTGGGGTGGTAAAGGTAGTGGTTGGGGTGGAGAGGGTACTAATGAAGGTGGCAGTAGTTGGGGTGGCAAAGGTAGTGGTGGAGGAGATAGTAGCTGGGGTGGCAAAAGTAGTGGTGGAGGAGATAATAGTTGGGGGGCAGCTTCAGGCGGCAGTAGTGGTTGGGGTGGTGGCAGCAGCTGGGGTGCTAAAGATAATATTGGAGGTGGTGATGGTTCGGACAGAGGAAATGGGACCAACAATGATGGGCAAGATTCTAGTGGCTGGGGTGGGGAAGGTAATAATGGAGGGGGCAGTAATTGGAATGGTGGTGGCGGTAATAGTTGGAGTGCCGGTGGTGGGAATGATAGTGGCCGGGGCCGGGGTCGGGGCAGAGGCCGAGGGCGGGGTCGGGGTGGCAGAGGAAATGGCACCAACAATGATGGGCAGGGTTCTAGTGGTTGGGGTGGGGAAGGTACTAATGGAGGTGGCAGTAGTTGGGGTGGCAAAGGTAGTGGTGGAGGAGATAGTAGTAGCTGGGGTGCTGCTTCAGGCGGCAGTAGTGGTTGGGGTGGTGGCAACAGTTGGGGTGCTAAAGATAATAGTGGTGGTGGTAATGGTTCGGACAAAGGAGGTTGGGGTGCTAAAGCAACAGGTGGAGGTGGTGGTAAAGGAGGTAGCAGTTGGGGTGCTGAAGCTTCGGGTGGAGGAGGTGGTGGTAATAGTTGGGGTGGTGGCGGAGGTTCTAACATAGGAGGTTGGGGTGGTGAAGCTTCGGGAGGAGGTGGTAGTGGTTGGGGTGGTGGTGGAAGTTCTAACAAAGGAGGTAGCGGTTGGGGTGCTGAAGCTTCAGGTGGAGGTAGTAGCAAAGGAGGTAGTGGTTGGGGTGCTGAAACTTCTGGCGGTGGTAGCAATTGGGGTGTTGAAGCTTCAGCTGGAGGTGGAGGTTCTAACAAGGGAGGCTGGGGTGCTGAAGCTTCAGGTGGAGGCTCTAACAAAGGAGTTAGTGGTTGGGGTGCTGAAGCTTCAAGTGGAGGTTCTAACAAAGGAGGTAGCGGTTGGGGTGCTGAAGCTTCTGGTGGAGGCTCTAACAAAGGTGGTAGTGGTTGGGATGCTGAAGCTTCTGGTGGAGGCTCTAACAAAGGAGGTAGTGGTTGGGGTGCTGAAGCTTCTGGAGGAGGCACTAACAAAGGAGGTAGTGGTTGGGGTGGTGAAGCTTCAGGTGTAGACTCTAACAAAGGAGGTATCAGTTGGGGTGGTGAAGCTTTAGGCGGAGGTTCCAAGAAAGGAGGTTGGGGTACAGATGCTTCAGGAGGAGGCGGTAGTGGAGGTTCTAGCAAAGGAGGTAGCAGTTGGGGAGATAAAGGTGGCTGGGGTGGAGATAAAAGTGGCGGACAGTCTGGTGGTAATGATAGTGGTTGGGGTGGAAGTAGTGGTAATGCTGGAGGCTCTAGTGGTTGGGGTGGTGAAGCTTCAGGTGGAGGTTACAAGAAAGGAGGTTGGGGTACAGATGCCTCAGGAGGAGGCGGTAGTGGAGGTTTTAGCAAAGGAGGTAGCAGTTGGGGAGATAAAGGTGGCTGGGGTGGAGATAAAAGTGGCGGACAGTCTGGTGGTAATGCTGGAGGCTCTAGCGGTTGGGGTGGTGGTTCTAGCGGAGTAGGAACTGGGGCTAATTCTGATGCTGGTAATTCGGGATGGGGAAGTGGTGACAAGAAAAATTCTCAACAGCCTCAAGGCAGAGGTGAAAGTTGGGGTGGTGGTGGAGACTCTACTGAAGGAGGTAGTGGTTGGGGTGGTGGAGGCTCTACTGAAGGAGGAGGAAGCGGTTGGGGTGGTTCGAGTGCAACCAATGCTGGTAAAGACAAGGGCGAGTCAGGATGGGGAAGTGGCAACAAGAAAGCTGGTGGTGGCGGATGGTGAAACCCTTGCAAATTAGGAGTATTAACGAAGCTGAGCTGGGCCTGTATGATCTTTAAGACCAAAGCTCTCCTACTCTTCCTTTTGGTATCTACGTCTCTTGACATATGTAGATATAGTGAATAGTGAGTTAGTAGTGACTGGTTAATATGGGAGTTTGGTGTAGTTGCTTCATTTTAGCTATGGCATAGAACTTCATCTTTTTGTATATTTGACTGGAAAGTAGACAATAGCAAGTTCAATGCCTTGAAGAAGAGTTCATGTGTAGTTGCTTTATTTCAGCTATATGGCACAGAACATATTTTTGTATATTTGACTGGAAAGTAGAAAAGAGCAAGTTCAATGCCCAGAAGAAGAGTGGCTTAGTTGCAAAAATCTCTTACTACAGCCTAAGGTTAAAGATTTTATTGCTTTAAATTATCGAATTACTCATATGGCAAAAGAAAATGAATATCATGGAAAATACAGACTGCCTACTTGAACAAAAGCTTGTTATCACAAAAAGACGTCACATGATATCATACCGTTCTAAATACACGTAGCCAACAAATATGAAACAATACTAGATAATAGCAGATACTGACGTAGAGAAGCGTTACATTTACAAAATTAGAAGCAGATTTGCGACTGACAAGACAATTCAGTGCCTCGAACCCTCCCTAGTCACACCAAGCAATTTCATCAAATATAGTAGCAAGCCAAATCTAGAACCACAAAGACGAGGCAAACACAAAAAAGAAGAAGCAAACACGCCATGATTAGGAGGAAAGTCACACTAGCGATACTCCCATTCGGAATATCCCATTTGGTGGTTATTTTCATTCACTGTAGAGGAGCTGCTTCGAGATGTTCTATTCTGAGAGCTTGAAGTAGATGAACGAAAAGGCCACCAACTAGAAAATGGATTCCTTCTACCTTGACTATCCCTGTTCCCCTCTCTTCCACTAGGATTAGCACTACCACGGCTGTTGCTTCTATTACTTGAACTTTGGGAGTTTGGGAAGCCACCTGAACCTTGAGGAGAAATTTCCTGGCGACAAACAGGGCATGAGTTGTGCTGGACTAGCCATGGGACGATACAATCCGAGTGATAGATATGGCTACATGGCATCTGCCTTGCTTCAGAACCTATTGCAAACTTATCTTTGCAAACAGGACAATGTGAGTCGGAACGGAGATGTCTCTGTGTGATTTTAACGGTAGGCATTGAATCAATTGAAGATCTGGATGCTGGAGGAGGGCCCTGACGATCATTGGTGGAAAGCTGTTCAAACAATTCTTCCAATCCAGGACCAATAAAATAATCACCTGCATTACCCCTCGTGAAACCAATTCCTGGAGCCCCATTAAAAAGAGCTTCAAATCCACCATTTCCAGACAACCTAAAAGGAACTTGACCGCCAAAAATCAACAAAGGGCCAGCTCCTGGACCATGTTCAGGAAATGCATCCGCCCTCCCTCTGATATCAAGGTTCTGGTTCCTGTCTGTTAATCTTTGCCTCATAAAAGTGGAGAAGGCTTCCATAAGGCCAAACCTCTGGTAACGATCTTCATCTCCATCCAACCCAAAAAAGTCCAGTGGGCTAATACGCACCATATCATCAAGTTCTTGAACAAAGCCATTACTACAGTTGGAGCACACTGCATCTCGCCCCCTAAGTCGAACTGGCCGCCTGCACCTATAACACCAATGGGTGTTTCTGCCGCTAGACATCCTCTCTTCCCCTCTCTCAAACAACAAAACCAGAATCACGTCTTCAACCTCCTTGGTCTTTACTTCTAATCAAAATATCCTACATATTGTACATATAGATCAGGACATAAAACAAATTGCCATATCATAAACAACCTTCCAAACCAAAACAATACACAAAGTCATGTTTTAGTCTATATGCATAAGAAGATGCTACATGTATATAGTGCATGCCACAAGTTATATCAAGAACCATTACCTACGTACGCGTGAATTTCAAGCTAATTGAATGAAATCATACTTCAAGACTAAGATGATTACTTTTCTACATAAGTCCGGAACAACCTTAAACTTCCTTCAACTTTGATCTTGATGAAAAATGACTACTTCTGATGAAATCAATTGCCTTTAACCCTCATCAGACATAAACTATTTCTAAGGGAGATAATTATAATTTCATTATGTGAAGATATGACCATGTCTTTCTGTAAAACTCTATCAATATGATTTATTTTTAAAGAATAGAAATGCTATTAACTTCAGCTCGGTATCTTTAACTTAAAAGCCCTTATTTCCAAAGAAAAATGAATTCAAAATATTTTAAAGCATCCCACTATTGAGTTCAGTGAGATAGTCATGTAAGCCAGACTTACGCATCCATTTGTTTCCTCTCATCTGAAAGCATGTGGAGGTCACCAATATTGCCTAAAGTTTCTTCCTACTTTGTATGATTATGATAGTGTTAATGGTAGTTGCCAATTAGAAGGAAAAAAAGTTTAAATGGTAGTAGCACAGTGACAAAGCAGTTAAATGACATGTCCTCAGCTTACATCTTTGTCCAAAGAGTTTCAATTTTCAAATATTACAATATTAGTGTATCATCTTGTTCCTTCCAAATAGATGATAACACCTTGACATTCAGTACAATTGAAGACAATTATGGTCCCATTTTTATGGACTAATTCTAATCTTATTCATCAGGATCGCAATCCCCATATAAATGGACCAAGAACTCACAAGATACATAATGGCTGTCCAATAATTAATGAAGCTATGAATGATAACGAAATGAAACTCAAATTCAGTTCCTCTTAAAATTCCTGATATATATATGATTGTGAATATGGCCATTAAAGAAAATAAATACCATTTACAAAGACTGAAATAACAAAATGACTTCGAAACATATTCAACTGATTTCATTTGTGAGGATGGCTCTCATTTTCTTTGGCAAACATTTCCAAGTTAATAGAACTTGACCTTCAAATGTAGTGTAGAATGCCTTTTCATGTAGCTCAATCTCCACTACATTTCCAAACTGATATTCAGTAAGCTATAACTACAAAATAATGAACTATATATGAATTATGAGTCTAAACTTCCAATTATGAAGTGTTCTTCAATCAATTTCAATAGCAAGAATGACTACAGCTCTAAAATCACAGATATTACAATTAAAAAAAAAGAATATTTCCCACATACAATTTTTCATCACACTGATGTTAAGAAACAAAACCCAGATCTAATTCTTCTTGTAAAATCCAATTTAAAGCCCAGTAAAACTAACAAAAGAAACAAAAACAGATAAATTACAGCCTAAATTCATCAAGAACCCTGAAAACTCCCAAAATCTCAAACTGAAAACTTCTCCCATTTCGACTCAATTTCTCGAGAGCAAACGGAAAAGGAATCAGGAAGTGCGTAACCACATATATAGAAGTTCGAATGAACAAAATTACATAAATCTAATGATAATTGAACCAAATATCAGTATTTCAGAATAATCCAATGAGATGATAGGTCACCATAAATTTTACGATAAAAGAAAAAATAATCTACCTGATAAATTACAGAAAATTAAATGAAATGGACGCACCTAAGAAGATGAGAGAATTGAATCCTATGGTTTTGAGAAGGAACCCTATAGTGGAGGAATGGTCTTATTTGCGGGTATTTGTTTTTTTTTCATTTTACAGTGGTAAAGGTTCGCTAACTTACAGGGGGTGCGCACTACGCCCCTAATTCAGTGCAGTAGTAGGACAGTAGCACTGTAGCAGTTCCATGATAGAGGGTCGTGTGTATAGTGGTGAAAAACGTTAGGCGCTAATCAAATAGTAAAGATTTTTAGATGTTAAACGAGACTAGTCGGAATCTAAAATGATTTAATTTTTTAATTTTTTCAATTATTATTAAATATATTATACAAATAGAATTAAAAACTCAAAATATATATTATATTTATATAATATAAAATTTTTTTTTTACACATAATCCTTCCTATTATCGTTTTTTTACATCACCTCCTTATTATTTTTTGATACTTAAAACCCCTAACTTTCTTATTTTTTCACTTTGCATTGTTTCCATCCAAAATCAGACGGAAAAGTGAAAAATACCCAAACTACCCTCTTGAGGGACGATAGAGGGCCGTAATGGTCTTGGACCCTTGACGAAAGTTGTAGATCTCTGAATTCTCTTTGATTTGTCGTAAAATACGAGGAAATTAGAGTTCGTATGAAGAAGTTATGCCCTTCGCAAAATCATCCAGCCTCCGAAACTCCTTAAACCGATTTTTCCTCCATTTTATCCCCTTTTCCTGTTAAAGCACCTAAAAAAACAATACGAGTAAAGAGAGAAAAGTGGATGAAATTATCCGACCCTAGAGACTAAAAAACTGAAGAATGTGGGCCAAAAATATTGAAAACCGATGTGATTTATGTCCATATCAGGATGATTTTTTAAATATTAAAAATACAAGTTACTGTCCCAAACCACTAATAATGATTTGTCATTGAAGGTACACTGGTTGGAAATAATGATTTGAAAGAGAAAAAAAATACCCAAATCACTGTTTCAGACTATTGCACAACAGCTTACCATTCGAAACGCTCTTAGAGCATCCACATCCATCTCGCCGGCAGCCAGCGAGATGGCGTTGGCGAGATGCATTAAAAAGTTGTTTTTCCTCTCCCAGCCAGCTCACCGACAACAAGCTCTGCAGTGGCGTTTTCGTTGTCGGCGGGGAGCCGACGGCGAGATGGGAAAAAGTACAATAAAAACAATAAAAATGTATTATAAATTAAACACCACAATTTTATTATATTTAGGACAATTAGCAAACACAACGACTGATAAAAACTTAAACGATAGATAATTTTATAACACGTTCACGATTTACAGCTCTTGAACGTACTGGAGGAATTTGGGTTGGTCTCTAACGACCTCCCAAAGATAGCACTTCGTGAATTGTTAGCCATGGCGCCTGAAGTACTCGTCCGCCGCAGCAGATCGATGGTAATTCTCGGTATTGCCCGGCGGGGCTGTCTGAAATGCTACACGGTAGCAAAGTTCAAAACGGTGGATTTTCTAGGCTAGATGCTGCCAGTGCTCGAATGCCTTGAGCTTCAGCTGCGTGGTGGTCTCAATGGTCCTAGCGGTGCTTGCTTCTTTGGCCACTAAATGGGCCAGCTGAACACGCTCGGCAACCGCAACCTTAAAGGGTGCAGAGTTTTTACCTCTGAGCCTTGCAGCCTTGGCAACCTTCTGGCCCATAGGCCTCTGGTACGACGGTTGGCACTTCGTATTAGCACCAGTCGTCTGATGACTGTCATCAAGGGGCGTGTCTTTGCGAGTGCGCTTTCCCGAGTCGCTAGACTCTTCCACATCGAACTGAGTACGCGGTGTCCCTTCATTGGGCTCCTCAACGGCAAAATAATATGAATTCCACTTGTTTTGGTCTTTCACATGTTTCCATAAATGTTTCCATGTGAATGGATGTCCATTCGCCTGTTCGTATTTTTCCTCGGTCAAATTCATGATTTCAGCATCCGAACGGCCGCTCCGGTGGTCCCTGCAGTTCTTGACAAACAGTCCCTGGAAGCTCGTCACTCTGGTATTAACTTGAGCCCAATGGTCATTGCACTGTTTAGCCGTCCTCAACGGATCATCCCGACCACGAGTACCAGCAAGTTCTTCAGCGATGGCCGCCCAGTACTTCAGATTATGCTTCTGATTCCCGTGAATTGAGTCATACGAATGGTGCATCCAAGCTCGAACTAACCGCTCGTCTTTATCGGTGGTCCACAAGACACGCCTCGCTTTGCCTTTTGATGGACCCACGGCGGCGGGCTCGGTAAGAGGTGGAGAGGAATTGACTGTCGGGTTGGAGGAAAGGTTCGGTGAAAAGAACTCTTACGACATCGAGTCGTCCGTCAAAGATCTATAAATGCTTCCACACTCGTTGAGATCGAACGACATTTTTGTGGAAATTTGTAAGAGGGAAAAAATAGAGAGAGGAGATGATGAATGTGTGTGAAAAATGAATTACAAAGGGTCTTATTTATATGGGGAAAGTAAAAAAAAATTAACTTTGGGTGCCAGCGACCTGACACGTGTCGACAGCGAGTGCGCTTCCAACGGCCGGCGCGACGACCGATGCTGGCTCAGTCAACCTCGCCAGCGAGGAGTGCCAGCGGTGAGCTTAACGGCTATCCATCTCTCCAACGACCTCCCCGCCTGCTCCCAGCCAGCATCTCGCCGGTGATTTCTCCTCGCCAGCGCCTTACCGCCCAGGGTTGTGGATGCTCTTAGAGCATCTCCAATGGTTAGACACTGCGTAGTGTCAAGGAGCAGTGTCAGAGAGTGCTTTTTGGCTTCCTGACATGCTTCCTGACACTGCTCCTCCAATGGTCTGACACTACTAATGTCAGGAGCAGTGTCTACACAGTTTCACTAATTAAAAAAGCACCACACATTTAATTACTACTTTTATTTAAACCCACAAACACATTACATAATATTTAAAACCTAGTGCATATTTAGATAATTTAAAACAAAATTATTTAAAATAAGATAGATAAACTAATTCATAATGGTCCTAATGTGTAAAAACGCCACCTCGCATCGTCTTTGAGCATCTCACACACAAGACGTTTTGTCCACGGCCCGTGTCGGCCTTCATAATCAGCAACGGCCGCAACATATATTTCGTCATCGATTGCTCCTTTCCTAGGCTCGGCCAATTTGCCCCGGTAAATAGCATCAAACAACCAGGACTTCTTGCTCATTTTTTGGAAGTGGTCCTTGACTTGCTTCTCCGTCCGTTGTGGCCACTTCTCGTTCTCGGTTTCAACGAAAGTAGGGTATAGTTCACGCCAATACTTGCCCCCGTGCTTGTAAAAGGTGAGCCAATTCACCACCAAATGCATTTCCTCCTCTGGGGACCAAAGAGGCCCGGTTGCCCAATTAGATGGACCCGCCATATCGACTTGAGAGAAAATGAGAGAGTTTGAGAGAGAGAGAGAGTTTGAGAGGTGTAAAAAAAATGAGGGAGGGTGGATGAGTATTTATAGGAGGGGGAGGGGGAGGGGTCGGCGCGACTGTCACGACCTAGGGTTACTATTTTGAAATAGTAACCGTGCACGCCCACCGAGGCTCCGAGAATCCGATAATTTTTTTTTCATTTAAATAAAATACGAAGTACATAAGAAAACAACTAGATTAATATTTTTGTTACATATATTAAAAACTAAAAATAAATTGAAGTCATGTCTAACCCAAGAACTCCAAACGCTTCCCGAGGCTTTGGGAATGTTGCACTTACGACTCTTGCCATTGAGTAGGTGGGGTGTATGGAGGAAGCGGCATTGAGTGGCCCGATTGGAGGAGTTGGGAAAACGACGAGTAATTGGTCATGAAGTCCTCTTCGGTGTGTTGAGAATCGGGGTCTTCGTCGTTCAATGACTCAGATATGGATTGGATGGCTCGATTCTCGTCGATTGCGAGTGTAGAAAAATAAATTTGGAGAGAATTTGATGAGGAATGGAGGAATGAGAGCTTGAAACAAGTGATGAGAGGGTGAAATTTGGCTTGAGGTGGATCTGTATTTATACACAAATATAGGGTTTTTTGGTAGTCGGCGTCGCCACGTGTCGTGTCGTGACTGACCAACCGACTAGCCGTTGGCGTCTGGCACGACAAGACGCGTCGTTGCTGGAATCAGAGACGACCAGCTGACACGACCGCACAGAGACGACTACCTGACACGACGAGCCGTGCCAGCGTGTCGTGTCAGGGTCGTGTCTGCGCCTGACACGACCGACTACAACGATCCGTTGAAGCTGCTCTTAATAATCTCCCTAAGTGGCTATTATTTTCTCGAAATATTTAATTATTATTTGGATGAATAGATTGCCACGAATAATAGAGAACCAATCCCATAAAAGGTTTATAATAATTACCCGCATTTATTGACAAGCAGACACGGAAGCTACCTCTTCGGTTCTTTGCCAATTCCCTCTTCTTCCCTTTGATCATCATCCTCTCCAAGGTACTCGATCTTCCGTCTAATTTTCCTTCAATTTCATATTTATCCCATTCAAATCTGTTTCAAATTTGGCTGATTTCAAATTCCAGGTCGATATTAGATTTTTTGCCTTGATTGTTCCTTCAATTGATGAAATGAGAGAAGGGGAAAAAGGAAAGATGAATGCAAAATTCTATCAGAATTTTAAGTTCAACTCCTAATTGTTTGTGGAATGAATAATTGATGACCCTTTTAAATTTAGTTTCCAAAAACACAAGATTGGTAGAATTTTTGGAAACTTTGATGCATATATGTAATTATAGTTTTTTTTAGTGTGTTGATCAATTGTGTATCTCTGTTCGGATAAATGGAACTGCCAGTTTACTTTCCTAATCATTAATCACATTATTGGCTTCATTAGGTTTTTGTCAAAAAGAAAAAGAAAGATTAATGTGTGTTAATTCCATAACCCCAAGAATGGTGCCTATTTGGCTGATTGCTAGTTGGCTACTTTTTACTGGTTATTGAATTTGTGCCATTTTTGTCTTGGTTTTGTTGATGTGTGTGGTTGATTAGTTTTGAACAGTGAGACCAGGTATTGGATTTTCAGCTGCAATGGTGTCTAATGATTCATGGACTCTGGAGTTCAACGAAGCCTCGAGGCTTGCTGACGAAATCAACAATATGATTTCGGGGAAGAGTTCGTTGCCCCAAGCTGGACCAGAGGCACAACGCCATTTATCTGCAACTCGGAGGAAAGTTACTATATTGAGGACGAAACTTGAGACTCTTCAATCTCTCTTGTCAAAGCTTCCCACCCAACAACAAATGTGGGTATTATTATTCCATTATAAAATTTCGATTCAGTTGTAGCATGCGTATAATGCAATGAACACGTGTACTTTGCAGCCATTGCTCCATTGTCCATGCACGTGTCTACACAAACTGTAAAATGGTTGTTTTGAGTCTGTTTTCAATTGGCAGTCTTTTGTCCCAAACAAAAATGGCATTTTCTTGGTTCCCTCCATGTTTTAGATATTCTCATCATGTTGTTGCTGCAATGTCTAACACTGGGACATTTCCACATCGGTACTAGTACTACAAACACTTGTAACACTTCTATTGCCTTAGGGCCTTGTAAGCAACAATATGAAACTAAGAAACCATTTAGGTAAGGTGCAAAACAACATTTGATAACTTACAATCTTTGGAAGAGGACCTGCAAGTAAAATCGTGTCTTTGTATTTTATTGTATTCCTTATTGAGTTTGTCCTGAGATACTCTTCTGCTGCTTGAATTTTTGAATAAAACCATGCCTTAATATTCTTCTTAAAGACGAATGACATAATTAAGACAAATGTTTGATTCAATCTGTTCATAGAACAAATTTTGAGTACCTTGGCTAGTTTGATATTTTATTTGTTCATTTAGCTATCACTCCTAATGACATGTTACAATGACAGATCAGCAAAGGAGATGAAGCGGCGCCAAGACTCGCTTGCCAATGTGACCTCAAAGTGCAATGAGATGGCAACCTCTCTTAACATGTCCAACTTCGGTATTAGGGATAGTTTGCTTGGGCCTGATAAAAAGCAAGATGATCTCGTGAACAGAACAGTTGGCTTGGACAACCATGGTATTGTTGGCCTTCAACGCCAAGTTATGAAAGGTATGTACCTAAACTTTTGATGCCTGGTTTGTTCTTTGCCATTTTAGACGATTTCTTGGTGATTTTGCATAACACAATATGGACTGAAACAGAACAGGATGAAGGCCTTGAAAAATTAGAGGAGACTGTGTTGAGTACAAAACATATTGCATTGGCTGTCAATGAGGAACTTAACTTACACACTACTCTCCTGGTTGGTTCTTCTTCTTTTTCTCTTTTTAGTTTTACCAATTATCTTTCTTGAAGGTCGTTTGTTATTCATAGTTTCATTTGTAGTTGAAGATTGTAGTGGAGTGCCTTTAATTCACATTTCTTCTCTTCCATATGTGCAGGATAACTTGGATCAAGATGTAGATGCAACGAATACTCGCCTGCAGGTCAACCACCATATGTGCATGTTCTCTTATCTTAAACTATATATGAGACTTAGCTTGAACTTAGTGGGTATCATTTATGCATACACACATTAGAGTTCATGACACAATTGACAAAAAAAGAGTATTAAGTTATATATAACCCTTAGAAATGGTAGCTTAGTGCCAAGAACATGTTGAAATGGTAAGGAAAAGTCCAGTTATTTTTGCATCTACAAATATGCTAAAAATGTGAGGCTTTGTCATAATTTAATGAGTTAATTGCTAAAAACTATCTTATGAATTGTCCATGTGCGGAAAACTACCTTTTGTATTGTCCATGCTTTTAAATTATCCTATATTTTGACCACGGTTGTCTGTTAGTTTTTTCTACTATATTTCTACCCTTATGTATTTCCCATGTCCCTAATTTTAACGGACTATTCCAAATTTTAATGGAATATTCAAAAATTTGTCAATAAACGGTTATGGTCAAAAGATACAGTAGTTTAAAAGTGTGGGCAATACATAAGGTAGTTTTTCGCACATGGACAATTCATAAAGTATTTTTTTAGCAATTAACCCTAATTTAGGTATGACCCACAAAATCAACTTATACAAAAACAGGTGTTAAAACCTGTTGAAATGAAAATGAAAATCTGGAAGTATCTTATTCGTGTCGGCTCTATTTATTTGATTCTCTTGTTACTAGTATCTTTTGAGGAAATAGTAATCAATAGATTTCGATCATGTTATTTTCTTCTAATATAGTTGAATTTACACCTTCCTAATTTGCATAACATTGTGGCCCCACTCTCTTCGTTGAAACAGTGGGCACAGAAAAAGCTCTCACTGCTGAACAAACGCACCAAAGGTGGTTGCTGTAGCATAATCCTGGTAGTGATCGCTATGGTGGCCTTAATTTTTGTTATATATGGACTGGTCAAGTTCTTGTAAAACCAAAGGCGCTTATTATTTATCTGTGTAACCGTGCATTGGAACTGTATTGTCTCTGCAATGATGTTCGGGTTGCAAGAGGAGGTGAAGATACATTCATTCTTTAGTTAATATCTAAACCTTTTTCTGAATCTCATGTTTGTTTATCATCCCAACATCACGTGGTTAAAAGTCTTCACGAGCTAGTGGACCTTGGGCAGAGATTGGATGTTAAAGCATGTGATATGGTGTGTAATTATAAGCATGTTTTGAAGATTGAGGTCATAGGCTGAGCTTTATTGGATGCTAAAGCATGTGATATGGTGTGTAATTATAAGCATGTTTTGAGGATTGAGGTCATAGCAGAAGAGTTGTCTATTTGTTTGATAGTCTCTCTAACTCGTCTGACTTTTGAAAGAGTGTAATCCCCTGTCTCGTGATTCAAGAGACTATATATAGACTATAGAGATTGGTTACCATCCAGGAATGTAGATGGCTGCTTTAAGAAAGTGTAGGCTTAAGGTAATGCATCTTGAGTCAACTAATGAGCCATATTCAAAGCAATAAAAAGACATGTTATATTTCAGGTCGCTTTATCTTTAAAAACTATTATTATCATACTATTACCTTATGTTTTTTCTGCTATCTTGATAGATAAGCTTTTATTTTCAAATTAGTCTCCATAGTTAATTTTTTATCCGATTTTAGCTAGAAACTGGTCATAAACATGACCCTATTTTTTAGAAAATACCAAGAATATTATTAACCCAAATTATTTATCCCCTTATTTTTTCTTTTGTTTTCATAACAGTACCATGTCTTGTCTTATTTTCTCTGTCGTTTACAGCACTACTATCTCCCTCAACTCTCTCACATTACCCATTTTCCTCCATATCCACCTCCCTCGATGCCATTCCTCTCTCCATCGGTGGAAACCTGAAACTTGTCGGTAGATGAACCAACCAAGCTCTTCCAACCACTGCCCATCTTCTGTTGTCGAGCTTCGATGACGTGGGTACGAGGAGAAACCTCCATGGCATCGTCTAGTAAAGGTACGAGGAGAAATCTCCTGGCGAGGGTGTTCTTCATTTGTTCTGCAAAAGTACCCTAGATTCGGGGATTGTTTTGGGTTAGGGATTTTTTCAGAGTTGAGAACAGCGAATCTAGATTTTTTTGTGTGTGTTTAGGGGATATCAAATCTTGATTAACATTAATGTAGCTTGTGCTATGGATCTTCTGGTCTATTTTCCTCTCTCTTGTTCTTCGTGAAACTCACTGTTTGCTACAGTCTCAGGCACCCTTATCATTGTATGTTCATTGAAACCTTAAAGATATAAATAATTTTCTTCTTCTTTTTCTTTTTGATATTGATTTATCGTCCCATCACTAAATTGTGTACCTTTTATGTTTTGTAAGACTTATTTAGGTGAAAATGGTTACGGTGGGATGTGTTTGAATCGTCTTCAACCTTCGACATTTTTTGTGGATTTCTGACCAATATTGATCAAGGATTTGTGTTGCCGAATGGTTCTAATCTGGAGGTAGAGATGCTTCAACATGCATAACATGAAAAAGACTGTCACAGAGTTGTATGAGATACTTCAAACTGTTGAGAAGATCATCAAGAATGAGTCTTTCCCCTGGAGGTTTTTGTAATAATCGGGTTACTCCTTCCATACAGAAGAGAAATAAGTATGGGGATAGAAGATCTCCTTGATGAATACCCATCTCCAGACAAACAGACCCATTTGACGGCCTCCCGCCACTATGTTGTTGGAAACTAAGTACGTATAATACTAACAATCGGTTTTGTTTTGCATGTTGCCTCCAGAACCCTGCTTTGTCATCTAGCACCTGAGTTTATCGGGTTGCCGCCCGATGTCAAATACTTGTAAGGTCTATTTTTCCGTTGAGAAAAAATAGGTCATGTTCACACCCACGGATTTTGTAGAGGGTGGCATTGTACACATACCTGCCCCATTTTTCCAGTGTAACACCCACCTTTGACGTCTGTCTAGAATAGGACGGTCCCTTGACTATCCCCACACCTCCTATATCAACTGTCTATAGTTCCCGTCCACTGCCCATCCATTTTCAAACAAAAAATGTGTCAAGGTGCAACCATTATCTGCTTTGAGTCCAAGATGATTTGAAAATGATTTGAGGTTGAAATATCCACATTGTCAAGGTGAAAATTCGGCGACACCTCTTAAAACAGCTACGATATGAAGGACCGATCCAATCTAACCTCCATCCTTGTAGCCTTTTCCTTCCGACTCAACCACATGAAGACATATCCTTGAAGAGGGAAAATCAACTGGATATCTATGACGACCGCCTAAAAATTATGGATCAATCCGCCCAAGAAAGGGAGTCCTCCTCGTTGCTCCTCTTATGAATAGATTCTATTGAAATCCCATAAAAGGAGCCAACGATATGTGTTGTTTCCGTGAGTCTGTAGTAAATCTAATACCCTAAAACCAGATAAAATATTCACTTCAGAAAATGTATGGACTCGTAAAAACGAACCGACATGATTCAATTTCTAATGAGCATTGATAACCTGATTATCCAACCACCAATCCTAAGACCCAGTCGATAATTGTAAAATTACCCATTAAGATAAATACGGAACAATTAATAAAGTCCGAAAATAAACAGAGAACCCAATTTTATGTGGTTCGGCAATGTGACTACATCCACGAGACAACGACGAGCTCCTTGTATTAACTGATAAACAATCCGAGAAATTACATGTCCTATTCTATATTTCTCAATACAAGACGGTAATCCACGAAAGAGAAAATTATAACCTTTTTGTACTGATAAATATAGCTCCAAGAACACACCTTTTTGTTGCTAGCCGAACTTCCAAGAACATCAACAACCACAGTCTTAATTAATCTGCTGCAACCACTCATGCTTGGTTTGATTTTTGCTGCAGTTCACAAAGAATCCAAAGAGAAGATCAAACACACAACCTCTTGGTACCTGCACCCAAGGTTGTAAAAGGCGTTTGGCGCTAGTCGGGCGGTGAGGACCCCCAAGAGTAATGCGGGGACTAATTAAGGCCTAGGCGAGGCTTAAACGGATTTTATTATTTTTAATTATTAATAAATATAATAATATAATTTCATATTTCACTTTTCATTATTAAACATGAAACTATTAACTGAAATAATTTTCTACTCGCTGCTGTCGAGACCCTTCTTTAACCCTAAGATGGAGTTAGCCCCTGTTCCCGCCGCGTCCGCCGTGTAGAGCTCTTCGGAGATCGTGTCAGCGGTGCGGTCTTCTCTGTCTCCTCTGATCGTTATCTCCTCGTCCACTTCCCCCTTTCTTCCCCTCCATCCCCTACACCGCTGCGTCGTACTTTGTCATCTTCTCCATCCTCTCCGCCCCCTCCGCAAGTGTTGCACCGTAGCCCGAGTTTTTCTTCCTCGTCCTCCTCCTCCCCTCCATCGTCATTTCCTGCGCGGTCATCCTCGCCAACCTATGTCCCTATGGTGCACCGACACCGTGTGTCTCTGGGTCTGACTTACTCCCGGGGTCGGTCGGTTAGGTCTCCTTCTCCCCCACGGCGGGGTTTTGTGAGGGGACGCCCGTGAACTTCTAGAGTCTGCCTCAACGTCTCTTCTCGTTCTCGGCGACCATATTTTGCGGTTGGATCGACCCATGACCTTGATCTGGGCCGGATGATGTTGCATGGGAGGAGCGGGCGTCAGACTGAATTTCCTAGGGCTCTGGTTCATCCTAAGGTTTTGGCGCGGAACATGCTGATAGGTAGGTGCTCTCCTCGGGCCAGACGGGCCCTCTTCACGGACAAGGGCACAAGCCCTATGGGGTGGGTTCGTTCTCCTCCTCTCGGGCGTAGAGAAGGACGCTTTGGATCGTTAGGCGGGCGGCGCCCTTGGCCTCTCCTGGTGGAACCTTTAACATACTACGACCATGCATGGGAGCATCTGCCGGTTTTGGCGAATAGGAACTGGTGGCCCGAGGACTATCCATTTACTCGACCGGGTTTCGTGTGGAGACCACTAGGGATGGGACCTAGGTCTTGGCTAGGGCGTCAGGGGTCGGTTCGTGATCACGGTGGTGAGGCGAATGGCGGCGTGGGTAGGATTGACCCATTGTCCATGGATCATTTACCTATGTTTGGGTTCGGTCGCGTGTTAGGTGGCGGGGTACCCATAGATCCGTTCCCTAACCTGGGCCCCGACCATCTGTGTACAGTTGACCCCTCGGGGTGTTTTGTACACACACATGTGATGGGGGCTACAGCAGGGGGTTGTCCCTCGACTGACTCGGTTGCTGGGAACCCGAAATTCTATAACGGAGGGTTCGGTGGAAGAGGGCGAGTGTTTTATGGAGCTCACCTTGTTGCAGTCCCACCGCCCGCCGCTGCGGGGGTATGGCTGGGCTGGGATATGGGAGGGTCGTCGTTGGAAGATTGGGGTGGCCAGCAGGCCACAAGGCGGGCGAGGGCTGGGACACAGCCCTGTCGACTCCCATGAGTCGCTTAGCAGGCCTCAGGGATAGGAAGGAGCCCCTGAGGAGGACCTGTCAAACCTTCCCCACTGATAAGCACATGTTCGGGTTTAACAACGTAGTAGAGCGTCGCCCTCGTGAGACCCAACGGTATTCAGGCCCCATCTTGAGCAGTGTTTGTCAGCGGAATTTATGTTTCTTGTCTTATAATTTCTCGTTGTTAGGTATAAGTGGGTCTTTCATTATTGTTCTAGTTCAGTTTATTTGGTTGTCTGTCCTAGGTCACTTCCACGACATCTCAACAAAACGTCATAGACGTTTCAGTAGTTATAGGGTTTTTGTGTTTGTCCCATAAGAATACCCAAGCATGTACTGGCTCAATTAAAGTAATGAAAATTACATTTGCTCAAAAAAAAAACATGAAACTGTTAAAATATATATGATTTTCTATACCAAATAGTATTTTAACTCACCTTACTTTGTATACCAACTTTTACTCTAATAGTTTGCAAGTATTTGAGAATATAATTTTTTTTTCCTTTATCATATTTTATAATAGATGAATTGATAAACATCATTTTGTCTAGTAGAACATCCATTTCCCAACACACAATTACATATTCACGGCTGAAATTTCTTATGTATATAATAAATAATAATTATTATATTATTTAACAATGAAAAAGACTTACATACCACATTTCCCAACCCTACTTTGTCACTTCCTGAAATCTTTTGTACTTTCTCATTTAATGTTCTCTCTACTATATCTTGTTTCTTTTATTACCCGAAATATCATCACTTTGTGTCTCTTTACTTCTTCCTTTCTTTCTTGTTCGTGTTATTTTTCATTCTGATTCACTCCTCTACATCTTCATAGTTGATAATAGACTTCCCTAAAAAGTCATGGAGAGCAAAAACACTCAAGCTAAACATTTTCCGGCTAAAACGACTTCGACCGTATAGCCGTCGACAAATAAACGGCCACTTTTGGACCGTATATATGTCGGAATTTAGCATAGTCCCCCGCTGATAAGATAACAGTCTGTGGATTGGATGAAGCTGTAACATGAGCAGAAGACCGTGGAGGGTTGTTTTGCAGCTTAGGACATGATCTTTTAATATGTCTAGGCTCATGACAATGGAAACAAATAACTCCTCGTATGTCCTGGTTCCTGTTATCCCAACGGCCTTGGTGGATTCTTCGACCACCTCCTCTCTGGTTCCCCCTTCCGTTAGTTCGGTTTATTGTTGGACCCCTAGTATGGCCAACCAAAGCATTGAAAGTAGGATCAGGCGGATTGGCATGTTTGGAAGCCTCTGTCCGAAGAACTCTAGTGTACACCCCATGCAAAGTAGACATCTCTGAACAAGAAAGGATTTGAGACCTAGCCATCTCTACCCCAGGCCCGAGTCCAGCTAAAAAACTCATAACTGCCATTTGCTCTCTCTGAGCGAGCTGAACTTTAACATCTGCGCTCACTGGCATTAGAACATTTAATTCCTCATAAGTTTTCTTGAAATTCATAAAGTATGTTTGAAGAGTTTAATCATGTTGTTCAGCACGATAAAATCTCTAACAAACATCATACATACGAGCAACATTTCCTTTCCTAGAATATAAAAATTCTAAATATTCTATAGTTCCTTCACATGTGCATAGTGATTAACTGCACTAATCAATTCAGGATCAATCGAATTCCTTATCTGTAAGAATAAACGAGCATCATCCCTCAACCAGTCCTTGTCAGTTTTAGGAGCGCAAGACAAGTGCTCATCTTTGGAAATACTCCGTAAATGCATACGAATATCCTTGTACCAAGCAAAGTAATTAGGGCATGTTAACTTATGGTCCGTTATCCTTGACATAATTGGAACAGTATCCGAAACCGAATTTTTCTGATCATCCCCCATAATGAACAAATTCACCCACAATAATAAACGAAGAAAAAAAAGTAGAGTAGAAACTACCCGGACAGATGAGCTGCGGAGACGGAGGCGCGTGAGGGGTACGCGCGGCCAGAGATAGTGGCACGTGGGGTACACGCGCGGCCGTGGAAGGTGGCGTGTGGTATTAACGTGTGGCCGTGGAGGAGGCGCGTGGGCTGCACGCGCGGCCGTGGAAATTTCCAGCAACGACAAAAACGTTGGAAACGCTGTTCTGGAGGGCGACGCGCCGGCGGTGAAGTCAGAAACGCACTGGATGGCCGGATTTGGGCGAAAACAGAAGAAATCCTCTTTCCCGAGGATCTTCTCACCGGAACGGTCACCGGAACTGTCTGCACACGACATAAATCAGCCAAAGCCCACTCGGCTTGGCTTTGATACCATGTAAAACACTAACTAACCTGATTTACTTTGATAATGTTCCCTTGCTCCTTATCTACTTATGAATAGATATAGAAGTATAGTAGTAATAGAGTTGTATTTCAATACAACTTTTATATAGATAAACCTGATATATATCTTAACATTTGTCAGTCCTAGGTCACTTCCACGACATCTCAACAAAACGTCATAGACGTTTCAGTAGTTATAGGGTTTTTGTGTTTGTCCTGTTCGAGTACCCAAACATGTATTGACTCTATTAAAGTAATGAAAGTTGCATTTACTCAAAAAAAAACATGGAACTATTAAAATATATATGATTTTCTATACCAAATAGTATTTTAACTCAGCATACTTGGTATACCAACTTTTACTCTAATAGTTTGCAAGTATTTGAGAATATAATTTTTTTCCTATGTCATATTTTGTAATAGATGAATTGTAAACATCATTTTGTCTAGTAGAGCATCCATTTCCCAACACACAATTACATATACACGGTTGAATTTTTTTATGTATATAATAAATAATATTTTGTCTAGCAGGGGCTCGGGGTCGTCGTTGGGAAGGTCCGACAGAGGATGGTTGGGGGAGGTCTACGTCGGGTAGTGTGTACCCGGGGTAGTTGTAGAATTGGGGTGGCATCGATAACCCTTGTCCTTGTGGGTTCATTCCAAACGGTGGCGTCTGGAACCCTTGTGGGTGCATACAAATTGTGATGGCACCTAGAACCCTGGCGTCATTTGAAATTGTTGGGGACGGTATTGCCCTAATACAATAAATTATGTGGAAAAAATTAATACAATGCATTAATATAATAAATTAATAATAATAAAAATTAACTAAAAAAATTATGTTACATAAATAAAAAGTTTGCACTTACCTGAACTCGACCCCGGTTGCGAGTATGGGGAGAAAGCGGAGTTGTCCCGATTCTCCGCTAGAATGTCTTGGAAATCTCGTGCCAGTTCCTCGGAGCCGAATCCGACTTCGTCTCCAGCTGACTGTGCACGAGAACCAGCGTCGCCCGACATTTTTCACGAGAATAATTGAAACGAGAGAGGAGAATTTGGGAAGGAGAGAGTGAAGTTGGAGAGTGAAAGTGGAGATTGGTGTGGAAAAAATGAGAAGGGGGATGGGTATTTATAAGATTTTTTTGCTGATTTTTAATTAAAAAATATATATTCGTTTTTTGACCGTTGTCAACGGTCGGGTGGACACGTGGCGGCACCGCAGACGTCCAGCGCAGCGAGGGAGCGAGGAGCGCGGACCGCGCGCTCGGCCAGCGAGAGGGGAGCGAGGAGCGAGGAGCGGGAGCGCGTGTTTCGGGAGCGCGGACCGCGTTTTTTCGGCTCCACAACGGGTCGGACCGCGGTCCTCGGACTGTGCACACGCGGAGCGGGGAGCGGGGCCGTTCCGCTGTTCGTGCTCTTACACACCACCTTTCCCAAACCAACTTTGTCACTTCTTGAAATCTTTTGTACTTTCTCATTTAATGTTCTCTCTACTTTATCTTGTTTCTTTTATTACCTGAAATGTATCACTCTATGTCTCCTTACTTCTTCATTTTTTTCTTCTTCGTGTTATTTTTCAATTTGATTCACTCTTCTACATTGATAATAGACTTCCCTGAAAAGTCATGGAGAGCCAAAAACACTCAAGCCAAACAATTTCCGGCTAAAACGATTTCGACCGTATAGTCGTCGACAAATAACCGGCCACTTTTAGACAGCCGACCACCATGGAGGAGAACATACCTTGCCCCGTCGTGACCGAATCGCCCCGACTCGCTCCGCCTTGAGCCGCCACGCACCACCTTGAAGTCAATAAATCGTTTGGCCGATTAGTTCCTCCTGACTACGCCAAGTCGCAGCATTTCTCCAGATTTTGGCGCCTAAGTGGGCTTAGGCGCCCGATTTTTATAACCTTGCCTGCACCACACACAATATCAAGACCTAAACTCTTGATATCCTTGTTGCCGTGAATCACAACTAACACTTTGGTGTTCTCTCTTTCTTCTTGATTCAATAGCAACCATACACTAGATCAACCAACAATAAGTGGTTTTCTCACTCACACCACCCAAAGAAAAGAAATAAAGAAGTGGTATTGCTTGTCTCCTTCGTCTTGTTCTCTTTTTGTACAAGACCAACCGCCACACCATTCACAGAGAAAGGAAATGAAGGAGGTCAACTAATTTCTCTTCCACGGTAGCTCATTGAGACCAAACACCAAACCATCCTAATCTCATGTCTCTTTTTCTCTTGATGTCGCCACCCTAAACTGGAACCAAGAAGCTCTATTGTTCTCTACTCTAGTGACATAACCTAATAAGATAGATGGGCTTAGGTTGTTACATGAGCTTGAGTTTTGGGGCCATAATAAGACATGGGCTTTGAAGCCAAAAAAATAACAGTCATGACCAAGGACCGGAGCATATCCCACGTCCTCCACCTCTCATCACTCTGGTAAACATTCTTGATTGGTGAAACAACTAAAGATGATTTTTCTATAGAAGGGTTGAGGAGATAAGATGCTTGAAACGAGTTACACGCTTCTAAATCGATTAGGCGATTATTGAAACAATGCATGATTGAGTACTTTGTTTTACTAAAATGGTGTAATAGGCTTATGAATCCAAGAGAGACACCATGGGTTCGGATTTGCTCTGTTAAGGAAAATCTCTAACAAAAGGAAACTAAGTGATTTTCCCTGATCATGACTCTAAAGGTGAAGAAACCCTAGGAGGCACGATACAAGGGATACTTGAGCTATAAAATGGGAAGTGATTCTAAGAGCTCGGTTCGGATCATCGTTCATATTTTCTCTCCAAACATTGTAAGTCTTAATTGACCATTTGTCGTCCGTAAGGACTATTTGTTCGTTGTTCTTGTGCTTATAATTTCAGGGTTCCTAAGCCTGTTGGATTAACATATTAGAAGACTGAATGATATAAGTGAAGAAGAACGTTGTTGTGTTCATCCTCGTTTTATAAGTGAAGAGTGATGTTGATGTGTGCTCATGAATTAAGTGTCACAACCTATTATGAAAGACCTAAGGGCTAATCTTATAAGGTAAGGGCTTGTAGAGTGGATTCAAGAGTGACTCTTGGATTCAGGGGGAGACCCTGAGATAGGTTTGCACTTGTAACGGTAGCATAGGTTTGATCTGGAGGATCCGAACTTGTATGTTTTGACTGATTATGTGATAGTGAAACCTTTCAACTTGCTAAGTACCCCCAGATGTAGGTGATGGTGCACCAAACCTGATAACCAACTTGTGTATCTTTGTGTGTGTGTTTGTTCGTGTTGTTATTTTCCATTCTGCGATAATGCAAGATGTTAAGTAAGTCATAATATCTTGTGTGGCATCTTATCTCTGCACCTAACCGAAATTTCAATTGGTATCAGAGCAGGTCACCCAAATTAACGAGGTGAGATCCTAAAGGGAAAATAATTTTGGGTGTGTAAAATGGAAAACTCAAGAGAGGGAGATTCGGTGAATCGTCTACCAATGCTTGATGGGATAAATTATGGCTACTCGAAAGCATGAATGAATGTGTTCATGAATCCCTGAATGATAGAACCTGGAAGTCTGTGATTCACGGCTAGGAACTACCGCTATTGAAATTTGAGGAAAGACCAGATATACCTAAATCAGAAAAGGACTGGACCATTACTGAGGATGAAGCTTAAATGGGTAATTCACGTGTCTTTAATGCAATTTTTAATGGTGTAGATCAAATGTCTACAAACTAATCAACACATGCACAAGTGATAAGGAAGCTTGGGAGATATTGGCAATTGCATATGATGGGACAACTAGGGTTAAAGATGAAAGGCTGCAATATCTAACCACAAACCTTGAGGCCCTGACCATGAGAGATGATGAAACCATAACCCAGTTTCATGTCCACCTGAGAGATGTTGCAAATGAATCTTACTCTTTGAGAAAACCTATGTCAGATGAAGAACTTGTCAGAAAAACATTGAGAGCCGTGAACTCAAGATTCAAAATGAAGATAACGGTTATAGAAGAAATGCATGATTTGAGCACTCTTAGATTTGATGAACTCATGGGATCACTAATGACATTTGAGTTATCTCTTCAAGGCACAAATAAGAAGAATAAAGGAGTTGTCTTGAAAAGCACTACACATCATCAAACGTTCTCAAACCCTGAAGAGGAGATGAATGGAACAATGGCTATGTTTTTCGGTCATCCGAGGTCAACTAGAGGGTCAAAATCGTACTTTTAGATTCCGAGCTAGAGGCTTTGGGATTTCTTTCCTTAGGGTTTAGTTTTTAGGGTTTATGGTTTAGGACGTTGGGGGTTAGGGTTTATAAACACACGAGGCTTTATTATAAATCTTTTTTATGAATTATACACATTGTACCAGCAGTTGTGTGTGTATTGTACCAGCACCTATGTGTGTATTGTACCAGCACTTGTGTGTATATTGTACCAGCACCCGTGTGTATAGTACCAGCACATGTGTGTATTGTACCAGCACCTATGTGTGTGAGGGGTACCAGCACTACGCGCGCGCTACCAAAATCACGCACGCGCACACACGGAAACGAAACGTGTCACCTTCTTGTGAGTTTGTAGTTTGTACAATAAGAGCGGTTCGTACATTATCATCTCTCTCTCTCTCTCTCTCTCTCTATATATATATATATATAGGGGCACTTTCAAGTGTTATCAACACTTATGTTGTTACATGTTACACAAATCTAGGCCATTGAAATTTTAAATCCAATGGTTACAGATTTACAGTCACAATTATCCACAAATTAAATAGAAAAAACACCAAAAGGGTAATTTGGTAACTCTATATCCTCTTTTTTTTTACTGCAAATTTTTTTTCACCGTCCACATCTGATTTTTTTCAAATATTTTATTTTCAATATTTTTTAAAAAATCGATTCAAAATTTCAATTGTTTCATAGATATCAGATGTTACAAAAATTTATAAGTTACATATTATTAGGTATGATATTACATAAATTTATACTGGATGTTACAAAAAATTTATCACAAATTTACATATTTTTGTACGTAATATTAGAGAAATTTACGTGTTCCAAAAATAAAACAATGTTACATAATTTTTATACCGAATATGCCAGAATTCTACCTTGAAGTTACATAAATATTGGTGTTACAAGAATATACATTCAAAATTACAAAACTTCACTTTAAAAAACATAGAACACTGCAACTAGACTTCAAGTTACAAAAATATACACTTAAAATTACATAATAAAAGGATAAACATTACATAATTCAATACAACTCATATTACATTATCAAAAAAACAACAACTCATATTACATAAATATACCCTAAACTTTATATAAATTTACCATGACAATTACATAAAGCTACCTAAAAGTTACAAACCATAACTAATATACACTTTGTTACTTAAAATCATACAAAAAATTACAGATTAATATGCCAAAAACTACAGAAACAAATTTTACAAAAGCCTACCCTAATACTATGAAATTCAAATTATCACTTGACAATCGATCATAAACACTTAAACCCCGTTTGAATCTTGGCCGGAGTTCACCTGCAAATGTTTTATGACCAAAAAAACAAATTAACAAACCCTACAAACCAGCTGCTTCCAATCAGATCCGACAGGGATTTACCTTGATGTTCAACTCAGGCTGTAGATTCACGGAATAAATCTACCCTAAAAATAAAAAAACAACAAAAGGGTTGATTTCTGAACAAAATAAATAAGAAAAAGAGGAGCAGGTTGTTTTTCTCCGGCGGCGGACTTCGCCGGACCTCCTTCTTCCGCAAGCTCCGGCGACAACATACCTGGGCAGATCTGCAAGAGTAGGAAGCTGGGTATGCCAAATTTGATTCACGGAGGAGCGACGGGAGATGAGCACGACGAAGTTGACTCTCGTACCTCGAATACTCAGGGACAGATTTGAATGAGCTGAGTAGGGCCGACCAGCTTGATGGCGGTTGCACGACGCTGCTTCAGCATGATTCGAGCTTCACGGCATCTCTCCGACGACCGCTTGGCACGGTGCATCTGGTTCGAACTCGGCGTGTTCTTCACGGGGCGCGGCGGAGCTGGGCACGGTGGACAGAGGCAGGACCACGGGAGCACGGCATACGTTCATCTGTAGCTCCAGTTGGGCTTTCTCCGGCGCAGCGAATGCTCTGAAAGGAGGGGGTGCGGCTGAGAGAAAAAAAATGGATTGTGTGCGTGGTAGGATCGATATGAGGGTAAAATTAGGGTTGGTAAAAGGGGAAAATGAAATGACACAAATGCCCTTGTATTATATAAAATTACCAAATAAAATACAAATTCTAGGTATTTACGGCTGACTGCCATTGGTTTTATAGCCATTGATTTGTCTTGATCTAAAGGCTTAAAACAATGTAACATGTAACAAAATAACAAATAGGTAACACTTGAAAGTGTACCTATATATATATATATATATATATATATATATATATAGGCTTTGACGTGTGAACCCCTCTTAAAATGCGAATCTGCGAACTCAACAACAACATGACACGTGTCGCGCTTAGAAATGCTCATTTTTTTTCCCCACCAAGTTTATTAATTTAATTTTTCCCGCTTCGTTTCAACTCCGATTTAATTTTTTTTGCACCAATATTCTTATTTTTTTCAAGAGCTTTCTAACAAGTAGTGGATTGCATATATTTTGATGTGTTCTTGAATACGTGTGTGGATGTGTGAATATGAGTGCGAAAAAGTGTGATGTGTTTTGCAAATTTAGTGTATATGGTTTGCGGATTTAGTGTATATGGTTTGCAGATTTAGTGTATTTGGTTTGCGGATTTAGTGTATATGGTTTGCGTATTTAGTGTATATGGTTTGCGGATTTAGTGTATATGGTTTGCGAATTTAGTGTATATGGTTTGCGAATTTATTTTTAGTTGACTACTAGTAGATCTTCACGTTTATTTCTGAAGACATATTGTTGAATTGCAATGGAATAGGCCCATGGCATTGTTATTGTGTAATTAATATATCAACTAATAACCAATACATACATATTGCATGAAATTAAAATAAAACCAAACATAATTTCTTAATGCAAACACTGAAACTAAAGGTTCTAATCATGCCTTATCTAAGACTGTTTCTTGAAGAGACATTTTAAATAATTTTGCCAATTGCTTCTTTACATTGCCACCAGTTTCTTCTCCCTACAACAACATAATTTCAATCATAGAGAGATAACTTACTCAATTATCAAGTACCAGAAATTGAAAAGTGAAGAAGCTCTTCATCATTCATGGAAGAACCAAATTCTGAATATGTAATACATTATGTGGGTATGCATCAATTCACTTACATTCTCCATGGTTGATAATAATTGAACCCTTGTCACCCAAAGAAATACTTAACAGTATACAATATATAAAGCAAGCAAATTTAGTGTGAAAATTACACTAAATTCGCAAACCATATACACTAAATTCGCAAACCATATACACTAAATCCGCAAACCATATACACTAAATCCGCAAATCATATACACTAAATTTGCAAAACACACTAAATTCGCAAACCATATACACTAAATCCGCAAACCATATACACTAAATCCGCAAACCAAATACACTAAATCCGCAAACCATATACACTAAATTTGCAAAACACATCACACTTTTTCGCACTCATATTCACACATTCACACACTTATTCAAAAACACATCACAATATATGCAATCCACTACTTGTTAGAAAGCTCTTGAAAAAATAAGAATATTGGCGCAAGAAAAAATGAAATCGGAGTTGAAACGAAACGAGAAAAATCGAATTAATAAACTTGATTATAAAAAAAAAGCATTTTCTGAGCGCGACACATGGCGCAATCTGGTTGAGTTCGCATGTTCACACCGTAATTCATGGTTCGCACCTGATTGCTCTCATATATATATATATATAGGGGAACAATCAAGTACAAACCTTATTTCGGGTCAGAACGTAGAACTAATCTCGGCTATTGATTACTCAGATCGGATGGCCACCGAAATTCAGGGGGGGTGGGGGTGATTGATTACGAAATCAATTACAAGATATGCATTAATTAAAAAGATATTAAAAGATATGCATTAAATCTGGGCCTTTAATTCTATTATCCAAGGGCCCAGATTGAAAGTTCTGCGTTCTGACGAAAGATAGAAGTTTGTACCTGATTGTTATCCTATATATATATATATATATATATATATATACATATAGGGGAATTTTCACATGGGATAGCTTTCAGGTACAAATTTCCTTAAAATACAAACGGTGCGAATCATGTAAATCTGTGGAAATAAAATGTAATTACAAATTATTTATGTAGATTTACATTTCCGATTTACATTTATGTTAGACTATCCTATTTCTGATTTACATAAACAAAATATAATATCTCTAAAATAAAATGTAATTACATTTTTTTCCGCAGATTTACATGATGTTCGCATATTTGTATCCTACGAGTGGTGTGTACCTGAAAGCTTCCCCTTTCACATGTTATCTATGTTTAATTTGTTACTTGTTACCCAAATCTAGACCATTGAAATTTGAGATCTAGTGGTTCTAGATTTACAGCCTCAATTATCCCTAAATTAAATAGAAATATCAACAAAAGGGTAATTTTGTAATTCAATCTTCTTTAAAAAATTACTGTAGAATTTTATTTTACCGTCCTGATCTGATTTTCTTAATATCTTATTTTAAATATATATATATTTTTAAAATACTATATTTTTAATTTCAAATTTCGAGCGTTACTTAAAATCCGTCAAATTACATAATATTATGTACAATATTACAGAATTTTGTATAATATTATAGAAATTACAGATTTTTTTGGAGCCAATGTTACATATTTTTGAAGCCGAAATTACAGATTTTGGGAATCGATGTTACCGATTTTTGGGTCCGAAATTACAGATTTTTGGAGCCATTTTTTGGAACCGGTATTACAGATTTTTATAGTCCATGTTACAGATTTTTGTACCAATATTATAGATTTAAAAGCCATCATTACAATCATAAACCAACCTTCAGATCTACGAACTCAGAATTACAAAACATTACAAACAACGCACTTTGAATTCAATATTTTTTTGATCGATGAGGTTTTATATATAAATCCATCTGTTCCAAAGATTGGAGACAGAGGAATCTGCAAAATGCAGCCAATTACAAGGGCATGGCAGCCCAAATACTAGGCTTTGAAAGCCAAAATTACAATCAAATCATGCAAATTGAGAAACACCCAAACAAATGGAAATGGAAGACTGAAATCAAACAGAAATTAGACCAAAGCAGGTGTGCTGGTCTTCGAATGGACAAAACCTGGAGCAAACGAGCGAACTGAGGATTTAGAAACACTTGTGAGTGGGTCTCTTAGCCATTCAGTGTAGGAGAACTTTAGCTTAGAGCCTTCTTTTGCTTTCAAGGCTTGATAAGAACTGATTTTGATCTTGTGGAGGATTTTAGAATCGTCTGCAGCAGCAGAGTTGAACACCATGTCGTTTCTTGCAATCCACGTTTCCCAGAGAACTAATCCTGCAATTCCAGTCCAATACTTAGATGCTTTCCGAGGGACAAGATGAGTCCAAGAGGACAAAAGGTCCCCAATTTCACCAGGAGCTACCCAAGAGATGGACCACCAATTGAGAACCTCGGCCCAAATTTTCCATGTGAACTGGCAGTGGAGAAGCAAGTGAATGGCATCCTCAAAGCAAGTATTGCAGAACCCACAAAGGCACTGTTGGATTGAAAATCTGACTCCACGCTCCTCAAGAAAACATTTAGTGGGAATAGCATTTAAGCAACACAACCAAGAGAAGCAAGCAATTTTAGGGGAAGAGCCATGCTTCCATAAAATTGATCCACATGCTTTAGAGGGTCCCTGAGGATGGAGGGAATGGAAGCAACTACTGACTAAGAAACCAGCTTTGTGGTGTATCCATTTAGGCAGATCAGGCTTTTCAACATCAATGGAGAAGTCTGAGAGCATCTTAAGAAGCAAAGATAATTGTGATTGATCCCAAGAATTTCCAATTGGTACATCAAGTGACCAATCCATATCAGACCAAAATTCAACCACTTTTCCAAGTTTGTTGGAAGATAAGTTGAATAATCTGGCAAAGACATCTTTTAGAGGTTTGTCACCTGCCCATACATCATACCAGAAGCTGATCCTGATTCCATTGCCTAGTGTCCAAGTAATACCAGATTGGCCAAAGAGGGATCTGAAGTGCTCATCCTTAGTTAAGGATTGGAAGTGGCCCAGCCAAGAAGAATTATCAAGGTTACCAGCATTTAAGAGGTTCCAATCCTCAGCTTTCCATCCATATTTTTCACAAATAACAAGCTTCCAAAGAGAGTCAGATTCAGCACAAAATCTCCACCACCACTTGGAGAGAAGTGCAGCATTCATTTTAGCCAAGGGCCTTACACCCAGACCACCCTCATCTTTAGATGAACAAACAGTGTCCCAGTTTACCTTGTGCATGGCTCTCTTTGCTGGTGAGCTTCCCCAGAGGAAATATCTTTGCCATTTCTCAAGCTTCAATATAACTCCCACAGGAGCTTTCATCAGAGACATGTAGTAGAGAGGAAGGCCACTTAAGGTTGATTTGATGAGGGTTAGTCTTCCCCCAAAACTGAGATGCTTGGACTGCCAAAGGTTGAGCTTCCTTTTGAATTTTGAGACAATGGGATCCCAGGTTTTGATCCTTTTGGGGTTAGCACCAAGCATGAACCCCAAATAAGGAATAGGGAGAGAGCAGGTTGAGCAACCCAGAATGTCAGCCACCTTGTCATCAGATAAAGAGCTGGGATTAAGGACACAGGTAGTAGATTTTGAAAAATTGATCTTGAGTCCAGAACATAACTCAAAACAAATCAGAGCCAATTTCAGATTGTGTAATTCAGCTGAGCCACCTTTGATGAACATAATTGTATCATCTGCAAATTGCAGGTGTGAGATTACAGGTCCATTACTGCCAAACCTAAAGCCATCAAACTTTCCTTCTCTAATGCCATTGCACATAACTTGGTGGAAGCCTTCACCAGCAATAGCAAAAATGAGAGGGGATAGGGGGCAGCCTTGCCTTATCCCCCTATGCATTTTGAATTCCTCAGTTTGGGAGCCATTTATCAGAACAGATATGTGATCTTGGAAGCACCTCCTCATCCAGGACCTCCATTTTGAGTTAAAGCCCATCACTTTGAAGCAATGCTCTAGATAATCCCAGTTGAGAGAATCAAAGGCTTTTTCAAAGTCCAATTTAATGACAGTGATTTGCTCCTTTGATTTCCTGATTGAGTGCACTAATTCTGAGGCTATGAGTACCCCATCAAGAATCTGTCTTCCTTTTATGAAGCCAGATTGAGTGTCACTAACAATGTCACTTATTACTAGCTTTAGCCTCATGGAAAGGATTTTTGCAAGAATTTTATAAGATGCAGATACCAGGCTAATGGGTCTGAACTCTGAAAATTGAGTGGGATGCTCTACTTTGGGGATCAAAGCTAGTAGAGTTGAGTTGTTACCCTTTCCTATTGTTCCATGAGAGTGAAAGGCATGTAGGAAATTCATAAAATCACCCTTGATAATATCCCAGCATACTTGGAAAATTTTCAAGGTATAACCATCAGCTCCTGGTGCTTTAGAGCCATTGCAACTGTTGATGGCATTGATGGTTTCTGAAATTGAGAAAGGTTCTTCTAGGGAGGATGCTTGTGAATGAGATAATCTTTTAAAGGGAAGATCAGGAAGCTCCCAAAGATCCTGTGGCTGAGTATTGAAGTGATTACCAAAGAATTCAGCAGCCTTGGATTTAATAGAGATGGGATCAGAGAGAACACACCCATTATAATGGATCTCCACAATTGAATTTGATGTTGCTCTGAAGGTGGCAATAATATGATAGAACTTTGTGCACCTTTCACCATCCTTTAGCCAGAGGAGTCTTGATTTTTGTCTCCATAAAGAGGCTAGCTTCTTAGTCTTTTGAATGAGGAGAGCACCAGACAGAGATCTTAGTGAAAGTTCACTGTCAGAAAGAGTGGTTGATTCAGAGAGGAGATCCAATCTGTCAATTTCAAATTTCAGATCATTGCAATCCTTTTCCAAATTTCCAAAGACTGACTGGTTCCAATTCTTGAGCAGTGGTTTCAAGGATCTCAGCTTCTGCCAGAGAATATAACTAGGGGCACCTGAGAAATGGAGGGAATCCCAGGCTTCCTTGATGAAAGGCAAGCATCTATCATCATCCAACCAAGCATTAATGAATTTGAAATGCCTTGGTCCCTAGTCAAGCATCTCAGTTTGGATCATGACAGGCCTATGATCAGAGAAGCCCCTTGGAAAATTCACTTGGGAAAGTCTCCCAAAACAGGCTACAACATCTGCATTGATAAGAAATCTATCAAGTTTAGAGCAAGAATGGTTAGGTCCATACCAGGTGTAGCTCCCTCCTTGCATAGGTAAATCCATAAGATCATTTGAATTGAGAAAATCCTGAAAGGTAGCAATGTCAGAGGAGGTTGCTTGAGCCCCAAGTTTCTCATCAGGAGAGAGGATTGAGTTGAAGTCACCCCCAACAATGATGGCCCCAGATGTCCCAAGTAGATCCTTTTCAATGTCTTTCCATAAATTTCCTTAGCCCTAGCCAAACATGGAGCATAGACATTTACCAAGCAAATGGGACTGGAATTTTGGATGAAAGTACCCCACCAGAAAATAACATTTTTGCAAGGCTTGGAGACTTCTAATTTGAGGATGGTGCTTTTCCAGCAAGTAATTAAACCCCCAGATAGGCCTGATAAACCTGAGGAAGGGCTTGAGACAATGCTCCACTCAGATCCTAGGCCACAGCTTCTGAGAAAGTCTAGGGGGAGGACTTTTAATTTGGTTTCCTGAATGAAAATGATAAGAGGCTTCCTTTTTGCAAGCTCACATCTTAATAGACTCCTCTTTTGGATGGAGGAGATTCCTCTCACATTCCATGAGAGGATGGAGATGTTCATTTGGATTTTAGGGCAATGGCAGTCAAGCCATTGGAGGAAGCTACTTTGTCAGCTGTGTCTGCACAAAGTACTTCATCATTGTCATCATCAGTCTGCCAGTGATCAATAGCTTCTTTTGGGTGAAGATAACTCAGAAGTAAATGATCATTTCCTTTTGTTTTGAATCCCATTTCCTTGCAAGTTCTGAGAGCCCGGTTGAAACCCTCATTTGGTGGCCCATAGGTTTGCTGAGTAATGGAGAGGTCCAGATTAGAGGAGGAGGAAATTTCAGTGGCTCTTGACTTTAGCTTCTTTTTGCTAACCCTTCCTTTTTTTCTTTCTTCTTGAAGCAATTAATTCAGCAGAGATGGTATCTTCTGAGTCCGCTGGCAGAGGTAAATGTGGCCTGATCCCAATAGAGGCATTATTAGCAATTAACACTTCATTGGTATTGTGAGCGTTAGGTTCATAGCCCTTCTCCACAAGATTTGGCTCTGAAGAATTTGAAATTTTCGGTGTCTCCTCGTGGCTAGCACCAGTGTTGCCAGTTTCTTCGAGAGAATCAACTTCATTTAATGAGGGGGTACCTGAGTAGTTCGACCTTTCAGTACTCTCCTGCCCTGAAACTTGATGCTCTGGCATGGGGGTTGCCGGCGAGCTTGCCCTAGTCGACTGGGGAGGAACAAGATTAGCAACAAGAAAATTGTCCTTGTCTATAGAGAAATTGATCTCCTCAGAGATTGGCTTGGATGATGAAACATGAACTAAGACAAAGGCTTTCTGAAAAGCAAATTTGTTGAAGGATTCAGGATGCACCAATAATGAAGTGCCAAAATTGTCAGCAATTGATTCAAAATTGTCCAGGGACCAGCCTTGGATTGGGACACCACGAATGCATAGCCATTTAAAGTATCCTCCTTTGATGAGACAATCCTCCTTGCCATGAATCATAGTGATCCATGAGGACAGCCAGGTCCAGTCGTCCTCGATCATCTGCCTCTCGAAGGATTGGTCAGGGAAATTAATCATCACTAACTTGTTGCCCAAGTCTCTTACTTCGATATCAAACACTCCCAATGAACCCATCTCTTGTTGTATTAATTCTACATTTCTGAGGTTGTTGCTGACCCCCAACCACGCTTTCCTTGCCAAAGACCCAAGAGCCAAATCTTCCTTGCCGGAAACAAACGATTTGCTTGTGGTTTTGAGCCTTTTGGAGTTTAAATGAGTTTGCAGGTTTTGCTCAGAGATAACAGAACTGACATTCTTGCCAGAAATGCGAGGTGTGGCAATGGAACCCCGAAGAAACTTTTCCTTTGCTTGGGAAGCGAAAAGAGATAGTCCTTTGAATTTGGTACCTCTAATTTTCTCAATGGCTGTTTGAAGATCAAACATCTCGACAAAGGTTATGAAGCAAAAGTTTACCCCATTTCTATTTGGGGATCTAGGGATTTGAATGTCTTCGATCTTTCCAAATTTCTCAAAGAATTCCCAGAGAGAATCTTTAACAGAGTTCAAGGGGATGTTTCTGACATAAATTTTTCTGGGATGTGTAAATTTTTTCAAAGCAATTGGAAAAGATTTGCTTACAGCTTGAGATTCAGTCTGAATCTCCTGTGTGCCCTGGTCGTCGTCATCAGCTCTGAATTCGCCTTCCTCTCTTTCAACCGGTTCGGAGAAACGCAGGTGCTTCCTTTGCGTGCCTTTAGGGATCGGGCTCCAAACCTTCTTCCCATTGTAGAGCCTGGTTTTGCCGTTAGGCGACCATTGAACGCGGTCTTTATTCACCGGAGAACGGCCGAGCGCCCGGAGTTCCTCGTCGGTGTATTTCCCCATTTTCTCTGGACACTTTTCAAGAACAGTTAGTTGTATCGCATGCCGAACTTAATTACGATTACGTTAGATGTATGACTAGTGTTTGTATTGTGATTTTTTTTTCCTGATCAGCAAGTTTTTTTATAAAATACAATTCCACATTGAAAGTTACAATGCACGACAAAATGCTACACTAAAAATTACAATCAATGTTACATAAAACTAAACTAAAAGTTACATATTTTTACATCAAGTGTTACACAGTCCGATTTGAACTATGGAAACATGAAAACATGTCAAATCTAATTTAGACTTGTTACACAATATTATACAAAAAAAATACAAAACTATATACCGAACTTTATATAATTGTCTAAAAAACAAACTTAGAAAAAGAAATCAGATTAACACTAAAAAAACAATCTTCTGATCTTTAAACAAATATGAAGTACTGTAAACTAAAAAACATATATGCGCATCAAGCTTGCTTGATCTTAATCTGTACCAAACCAGATCCAAAACATGTATATGTAACTCAAGTACTCAAACACAACAATATCTAAACCTCGTACTTAAACAATAACCGCAAAAGAAAAACAGTCACCGGAGAATGAGGCAACAATGAGCAGAGAAAATGAGGCCGAGCAGATTTGTCTGGGAGAGTGGCAGCCGGCAAGTGGCGGCGCGAGCTGAATCATGGCTGCACTTACCTGGGCGTTCCTCTAGCGAGGCTCCCTCGACAGACCTAGTATGTCGCAGATCTGGAGAAGGCGGCGCCGTGGTGATCCGGCAAGGCTTGGACCTCGCTGCTCATTTCCGACGACGGCAGCGTGGCTCCGTTGTGAGCTACACGGCGAGGATTGGCGGAGGAAATGAATCGGAGCTCGGTGGCGGATGGGAGCTCGGGGGAGAGCGAGGTGTTTGATCTGCTTGTAATCGCCGGCGACGAGAGCTTCCTGACGGCGGCACTGGACCACGGGTGTGGATGCGGATGTGGATCGCCTCTTTCCTCCGCTTCCTGATCACGGTTGTGGATGGCGTGGGCGCGTTCGCGACGGGGGCGAAGCCGAGGCATGGCTTGTTGCGATGCGTGTTCATGATAACGGCGAAGACGAGGGGTCTCCTTTTTGAGCTGCACAATGAGGCTTGGGGAGCACGAGCCAAGGAGGGACGGCCGACGATGGTTGCGTGGGGTGTGTCGCTGCATGGTGAGATGTGGGGGAGGAATAAATGAAATGTATCTGCACATTTAGGTTTAGTAAAAAGCATCGAAAATTACATTTATGCCCTCTCAACAGAATTAAATATTTAAAAGAAATCAAATTCATGTTAATTACGGGTATATGCCATTGATATCGTAACCATTGGATCAATCAGATCTAGTGGTTAATATTTGGGTAACAAATAACAAATTAAGAAAATGTAACACTTGAAAGTGGTATATATATATATATATATATATATATATATATATATATATATATATATATATAGAGGGGAACAATCAAGTACAAACCCTATTTCGGGTCAGAACGTAGAACTAATCTGGGTCATTGATTATCCAGATCGGATGGTCACCGAAATTCAGGGGGGTGGTGATTGATTATGAAATCAATTACAAGATATGCATTAATTAAAAAGATATTAAAAGATATGCATTAAATCTGGGCCTTTAATTATATGATCCAAGGGCCCAGATTGAAAGTTCTGCGTTCTGACGAAATATAGAAGTTTGTATCTGATTGTTATCCTATATATATATATGGTTACAATCTGTTGTAAATGAAGCTTATGTTGTAAAATGTAAATAAATTGTAATCTTTGGATTAGATTAGATGGAAAGATGAGATTAAAATAGTCATTAATGGTATAAATGTAAATCTATAGAACTTTATATCTATTAAGGACATTTTATATGGAATGGGTAAATTTGATTTTATTACTGTAATTTCATTTTTTTACGGTTAAAAATCTGATTTTTTTAATAAATTCAAAAATATTATTTTTTTAATATTTTATTTTATTCGAAAAAATATTTTTTTGGTACAATTTTTAAAAAAATATTTAGCTTTTTAATATTACAAATAATTTATTACAGTAATTTATAACTAATATTACAATAATTTGTAGTCAATATTACAGTAATTTATAGTTAATGTTACAAAACTTTATGGTCAATATTACATTAATTTGTAAGTAGTATTACATGATTGGCTAATTACGACCTTACAAAAGAATCTACACAAATACAAATCAGTATAACTCAATGTTACAACTCCATATAGACATATGCTACAGTCATAATCACATAATTTTATAGTATGACATGATGATATATCTCACACCACACCGAAGCCAACCCACCACACCTCCGAGTCACAACGTTTCAGCTCCGGTTTAATCTCAATTTCAAAAACAAAGAAAAAAATCAGAGAACAACAGTTGAAAAAAAATTAGAATAATAAGTTCGATCACACCACAACAAATTAATAAAACAAAATGTGCTAGTAGTATTTGTTAACACATGCATACGCTTCGTTACAGTATTTATCGTACATTATTACAGTATCTAGAACATTTTGATACAGTTTACAGTTGTGTATTTAAACCCATGAACAATCATTATATCTGCCTCATAGTTTTAAACCCAAAACAAACAAAAAAGATAGAAATTGAGTATTTAGCTTTCTATATAGTCAATTATTTGGTTTATGTTAACAAATAAGTTGAAGGTCAACACACGGTAGCTTTCTAATTGTCAATTATTTGGTTTATGTTAACAAATAAGTCAAAGGCCAACACACGTATTTAAACAACACACAGATAAGCGGAATGAAAATCACCTCATCACTCAAAGATGATGGACCAGGAGCAAAAGTTGGTTCACTCAGTCCAAGTCTTCGGTCAGCAGTACGGGTGGTAATAGTAGATCCGAGGATGGCGTTGGTGCGTTATGCTCATTGAACTTCTTGCTCGGAGCCGGAGTTGGAACATCCGCGGCAGGATCGGCGACGGGAGCTACAACACGAGGCTTCACGACGAACATCAACTACCCGTGTTCGTTCATATTGACGGCTGGCTTCGTTCTTCTTTGAACGGCAGCATCATTCGTTCTTCTCTGAACGGAGATAGGTTAGGCAGCGAGATCGTTCTCCTCTGGACGACGACAAGTTGAGCAGTTACGGTAGTCGTCGCTGGGAAGGAAGGTTTCGTGAGGTTAGGAAAAAGTACAGCACACTGAATAGAAAATTTAGGTTTACTGGTAGGTAAAAATACTCATGTTAAAATCCGAAAATACCCTTAGGTTTAGTGGTAGGTAAAAATACTCATGTTAAAATCCGAAAATACCCTTATGTGAATATAAAATGTCCAAAATCAAAACATATTTGATAAAAATTACACATGTCATTAATAAAACTGATTTAATCTAAGCCTTTTATTCTTTCTAATTTAAAGGTCAAGATTAATTTACATTTTACAACATAAAAACCTATTTACAGCGGATTGTGTACCTATATATATAAATAGAGAGAGACTTACTATCCACTAAAAACCACTCTCACCAATTCAACTAAGGATAAACAATAGCCATAAACACATATCCATTCAATATTTAGAGAGAGACGCAGTCGCCTCTCTTTAGAAAACCCTAGTTCTTTCCCCGTTTTGCAGCCGACATCGCTACTCTCCTCCGCCGGTGATCTTCTGGCCGGCATGGCCATGAAGCTCACCGGCAGGGCTCTCCCCTCGTCCGTTCTTCCGTTTTCCAAAGCCCTTCTCTGAGCCCCCTTTCCCTTTCTCGCTTCTCAAGCCCTCTCCAGGAGACAAAACCCATTTAACCCCCTCCTTTTCTCAGATCTGGTCCATTGGACTCAGATCTGTCCTCCCTTCACCGCCCCGCCCTGTTGCTGTCGAAGAGTTGCCTGAGATGTTCCGGCGACGGGCTTCCCTCGTCTGGTTCACGCAGATCTGACCATTTTCGGTTCAGATCTGAGATTCGGGCCTCTGGTGGTGTTGTCCCCGGTTTGACTTTTCTTGGCAACGCTCGGAGTGGGTTTGGGGGACTGGCTTAGTTGCTGGTGAAATTTGGGGGTGGGGGCTTTTTTCACCTTTGGGGAAAGGTTGTTTGGGGAGCGAGTTGGGCTTGTGGGTGTTGCAGGTTGATGATTGTTGTTCCGGCGGAGCTGCTCCGGTGGTGATTGTTTCTGCTGGCTCAGGCGTCTCTTCCAGCTGGATGTGGCACTTCCTTCCCGTCCTCGGATTGATGTAGCTCAGGTGGTGGTGTCTACAGTGGATCCCTTCCTCCTGTCGCTGGTTCGCTCAAAAGTCTGTTCCTTGGGCAGGTTTTGGCTCCCGAGTTAGGTATGTGTTCTCAACCCTGCCCTGTTTCGATTTGGCTCAATACCTCTCCTTCGGCCTCTTTTTGTCATGTTGGTTTCCTTGTGTTTCCGGTCACTTTATGACCGGGTCTCGCCGGAATTCGGTGTTGGCCGCCGGCGAGTCCACCGGGCATTATGCCTATAAAAAACCTATGACATTTAGATGGATCTTTATGGAGCAGTATTGGCTGATTTGGACTGGTGTTAAGGTTGTCTCGGGTTGTTGGGAGGTTTTCGGTTCTTGGAGCTTCATGGTACTGATTCCGGTTGTGAGGCCTGTTTTTAAAAATCAAAATCGAGCTTCAAGGTTGTTAAATTTGGTGATTAGGCCTTTTTTCGTTGTTCTTTTACTAGTTGTGTTGTTGGTTGTTTGCATGTTGTATTGTGGTGTTGTATTCAAGTTCTTCCCCGGTTGTGGGGCGTTGGTATTCAAGTTCATCCACGGTTGTGGGGCGTTGGTATTCAAGTTCATCCCCGGTTGTGGGGCATTGGTGTTGGAGGTTCCTTCGGGAATGCTCGTAGGATGTATTTCAAGTTTCATCCCGAGCTCTTTACTTCAAAGAGCCCGGTAATTTAAATATGTTTTGCTGATAAAAAAAAACAATAGCCATATGATTTGAATTTTCAGACGGTCAAGATGTTGATGGCACAACTCCGTAATTTACAACAACAAACAAAGTAACAAGGTAATTTCAAGCCCATGAAGGCATTGAGGTTAATTTAGAGTTTGTATATATCTTCACTGATATTCAACAAATCCAAGCTCCTGTTATTCTCTATACACCATTTCTATTTTTGAAGTCCAGAGTTTGAAACTACTTCCATATCCATGTTTTTTCGAAGATTTATGCTCAAAGAACCCTAATCGATGCTTCATATTGGAAGGATTTTTTCGTGCTGAGCTTCACATGGTCTTGTGTCAAATTGTTTTTCCCTAATTTCCTTTAAGAGGTGTAGGTAATGCTATGTGTGCATTTCTCAGTAATTTACATCAAATGCTCGGGTAATGCTCATTTAAAGGTTTAGAACATTGAAACGTCTGTATTTGGGATTGATTGATCATATTTGGGTGTTTTCTCTCAAAATTAGTTTGTAGGGTTTTTATGAAATATGTTGAAATGTTGTGAGTTTGTAAGGTATCGAGCATTTCATGTAACGATGTTGAAATGTTTGTATTGGGGATGAATTTCATCAACTTGAATTTTCATGTAATCTGATATAAGCTAAATTTTAGATTGATGCTCCTTAAACTATGGTTGCATGTAATGATGTTTTTCAGTAACAAAAAATTCAAAGTAGTTCAATGCTACTGTATTATTTATTTGTTTCAGCTACTTGGTATCAATGTTTCATTTTCACATGTTGCCATATTTAAGTTATCCATTATTTTCTACAATAACAAATAGTTTAAAGTAGTTCAATGTTACTGTATTGTTAGTTTTGCTTTAGGTTCCTAATCTAAATATTTCATTTACACATATGGCCAGAGTTAAGATTTTTAGTTATAACTAGTTCAAAGTAGTTAAATGTTAATGTGTTGGTTGTTTTGTTTCAGTTACATAGACTGATTGTCTCATTTTCACATATGGAAATAGTTAAGATGCCCGGGAAATGTGATGTTGTGGAAACATGCAAGGACGCAGCGGTAAAAGGAAAGTTTGTCGTGGATGAGACTAAAACCAAGATACCGAATCGAAAGAGTAATAACGTTGGACCATTAAGGGTCAAGAATGTTGGTATCCATAGACGGTCATCAAAATTGTCAACCGGTCGTCGTCCATCTCTCCAGAAAGGTACTTCATTTTCACCCATAATCTTTAAGCGTACAGTTGGATATGTGGTATTGTTCATTATGGATGTTCACTACATGGTTGCATATGTAGCTTGGTTGAATGTCATTTTGCATAGTGGGTTATAATATGTATTGTGCAAGTTGTTACATATATATTGTTTGAATAATGTGTAAATCATTATTTTCCCTTGCCATGGTTATGAGATGCATAATGTGTATTGACAAATAATTTGCATAATCATATTATAGGTTATATGTGTCATAATGTGAGTGTGCCATATTATTGAACATCATGTTTCATCTATGGTATTGTGATTTTTTCATTGGGTAAATTACAAATACCTACCCCAAACTTGTAGCGTTTAACTGATACTTACCCTAAAGTTTTCTTTAACTGATACCTACTCAGATGTTTAGTTATATAAAAAATAGCCCAAGCCGTCAGCTAAAATGACGTACGTTTGATTGTATGGTTCAACGTACGTTTGTAGCACTCTTGTTTGTCCCTGTTTTTATATGCATGATTCTCCTAGGTAGCGATCGTTTCTCTCTTACCTTCCCTTCTTAGTAACTATAGGAATAATGGATGCTCCAAAACCCCTTTCTACTTACCAGGCAGCTTATGTGAGCGAAAAGTGTAAGTAAAAGCTAAATTAGGGTAATGAAAATTTTAGTTTAGAGTGGGATATCCACCGCTCCCCTGTGGATTGAGCGGTACTTATACCATAAAAACTATAGGGGTAACGACATTTCCGTGTTGTGGACAAAGGTGAAAGTGGTAAGTCCATACTGTGACGACCTTTATGTTCAAGTCATGTCAGAAAATGACCTTTAATTTCCAAAAAATTATGAAATTTGTTTAAGGTAACGCTGACATTTACAAAAAAAAACATGTATTTTTTGAAAATAACTAAAAGTCATTAGTAAGACTTGAAAATGAAAACAAAAATCACTAGTAGGACTTGCATACAAAGGTGGTTACAGTTTGTACGTGCAAAAAAGTTATTTTAAAGCACGGAAATGGGGTTTGCCCCAAAACTATATTGCTTACTAAACCATATTTATTGTAATTTAATACTAAGTCAGGTGATACTCACGCCGTATTAACCCACTAAGGGTGTTAGCCTCAGAGCCCGTAGTCCAATCGTAAATGTTCAAATGTAAATATCATCGTTGGCAATATAATAAAGCGACTTTTAATATTACTTAAGTGTTGGAGTAATATGTCGTATGTGTTTCCGATCTATGCCCACCATGCAAATAGAACCATAGATCAAGATGGATCACACTCGATGAGGTCCCTAGTCAATTTGTCTTCGCTAGAAGAGACTAGTATGAAATATGACTCTTGATGGCTTACGTTCCATTGGCCATAGGAAAGGGTTCCGGAGTCTGATCATAGACACCATGTGGGACATGATGTTGGACGACCCGACCTGAATATGTTCCATAGATTAAGTCATGAACATATTTAAATTCGTTGCTTGTCAGGTATCCTTAGACCGAGGAGTCTATATGATTGCTATGCAGTAAACAACCAAGTTTGACCTGAAAGCCCAACGTTGCACCGTGACTGGGCTTCCATAACCGTCAGGATTGGCTTGGGGAATGACTGCATGAGTGACATGATAGATGGCTAAGGGATTTATCCCTCATACTGCGGTATGGGAAACATATCTGGTTCACGGCCGCTTGATCGAGAGTGACTGACAAGAAAGCATGGCCATGCACATGATACAAGGTATCATAAGGTCAGACATCTCATTTATCAAGGAACATTGATTGAGAATAATAAGGATGACGGCTCTATGCCTTATCTCAATCAGGATATCGGAGATAAAAGGATAATGACAAGGACGGCGGAAAGGTCAGAATCGACAAAGGGGCGATTCGTTATGCAGGGGCAGGCGATACTGAGTCTCGTCAGTCACCGCGTTAGTAAGATCAAGTAAAATGAGATTTTATGTTGATCTTACCGGCATGCATAGACCTAAGGGTCACACCGACAATTTGATACTCGTTAAGAACATGACGAACCTATGTTGGAAGGTGTAAAACCCGCTTCGCTTTCAAAAGGGTATTAAATTACAATCCGAAAACCTTAGGGTAGGTTTTTGAAACGAGTAAAAAAAAAGGAAGCAGGTCTTGACCAGGCCAGGCGCGCAGGCCCAGCCCAGCCCAGCCATCCTTGGGCCCGAGCCACCTGAGGCCCAATCGGGTCAGGCCTGGGTATTTAACCCATCCTCTCCTCTCTGAAACCCTATTTTCCCTCACAACGCAGCCGACCCTTCTCCCCTCTCGATCTCGCTTCTCTCTCCACAGTCTCGACTTCTCTTCTTCTCCATCGACCCGTCACCCCTCCGGCCAGCACACGCCGTCACCGTCCCGGTCCTCCCCACCTCTCTCTCCTCCTTCATCTCCCGACCCATCTTCCCCGTCTCCGTCCAAAAACCGCCCGTCCACCACCGGTTTCGGCCGACCTCACGCCACCGCCCCGCTTCCGGTCTCCGACCTCCCTGTCCCGAGCCCTAACTCGCCACCGAGCTCCACCTTCCCTTCAACCGAACGTGACCCGAGCTCCCGCCGTCGCCGGCGATCTCGTCAGATCCGGAACGGGACCGAGTCGTCCGGACCCGAGGCGAACTCCCCGCCGTACACCGCCGCTTCCACCGCCGCTCTCCACCGTCTCCCCTGCCACCATTTCGGTACGGTGAGTTCTCGGTCCGTGGAACCTCGGCCGATAACGGCGTCGCCGGTGGTCGGCCGGACCCAAGCAGAACTCGTCCTTCTTCTCTTGTTTTTCCGTTTCCCGAGTTTGTCCAGATCTGGTCGGTGACAGAACGTTTTCTGTTCTGGATCTGGTTAGGACGGGATAGAACTTCGGAAATGGAAAGGAACAGAACAAAGCATGATTCAGGCTTGTTTAAAGGATTGTTGAGAATTAATGTAAATCTGAAATGTAAAGAATTGTAAAGAAGAACAACAAATTTAAGATATTGTTATTATGTTTCATTACGTTGTTTTGGATCTGTTTAAGTGTGAAAAAGAAGGGTTTAAGCTGAATGTTAAAATGAAAATCAGTTTTAGAATAAAGGTTAGATCTTTATTGTTCGGACGTAAAATTGTCATCGATAAAACTAGACCGGGTTAAGTTAAACGGGTTTTAAAACGAAAGTTGGTTGTTAAGATTAGACTTGAGTTAAGATTAAATCGAAAAAGGGAAACGAAATCAGATCGGCTTTATAAGGGTTTTGGACCAAAATATCGAGTTTGGAAACGAGCAGAAGGAAATCGTTTGTTTTAAAATCAAAGTCGGAATTAAATAAAGAAAAGGAGTTTCAAAGACGGTTTTAAGTTAAAAATGGTTTTAACTGGGTTTAGATCAAATCTGAGTTCGGTGCACGGGTGCTCGAACCTGATCCGTCGTAAATCCCACTTTTATCCCGCTCGAGTGTAAACGACAACTGTCAGATTTAAACTGGACTAATCGTAACCTTTAACTTAACGGCGGAACCACTATTAAATTGTGGCTTCGGGTTAAATTTAGAGTCCGGCTCCGATCGAAGGGGAGCCCCGGAAAGCAATTTACAAAACCCGGGCAGATTCGCCATGTCGGGCGAATCGGGCCTTTAAGGGTCCTTTATCGACAATGTCGAGTAATTGGGAAGTTTGGGAGTGAGCGACATTGTCGGGGTTACGTTTGGGCGTTGAGTTTATTTAATTTCGGTCTTTTCGTACTAGTTTAAAAGTGAGTTAAATTTGTGTTCTTTTAGATCGTGCTGCGGACCGAGGCAAAGGGAAGCTCGGCGAGTGATTGGGATTGCTTCGGGGTTTATTGGAGCGCTTTTGGATTTATATACGAGGTAGGGAAAAGTAGCCGGATCTCGGCCCTGATTAGGGAAAGTTAACAGTAGAATTGCATGTGACACCGGGGTGTCGTGGGTTGTTTAGGTTTATTTAAATATTAGAAATGCATGATACGGGAACGTAGCGATTACTGAGAAAGCATGTGACACTTAGTAGTGTCGTAGAAATAGAGAACTTAGCGATATTAGAATCACTGGAGGCATATGACCATGCCCGGAGGTTGACTGTTTAAATTTCTGTCTTGGGTGGCCATGAGAACCCGTGTTATTTGAATTGGTGTTTGGGTGGCCATGAGAGCCCGTGTATTTATTGTTGAGTTTGGGTGGCCATGAGAGCCGTGTATTTATTGTTGAGTTGGGTGGCCATGAGAGCCTGTGCGTTATTATTGGCGTCTTGGGGTTGTTGAGCCCGTGAGTTCAGTGGTTGTGTCTTGGGAGGCCATGATGGCCCGTGGGGTTGTTGAACCCGAGTCTTGACGGTTGAGGTGTCTTGAGTGGCCTTGAGTGCCTGTTTGTTGAACTTGCTTGTGGTTGTGGTTATGTTTGCCCAAACCGATTGTGTGTCGGGGAGTGGTGTGGATTTTGGCAGGTTATGAGCATTCTTGGGCTGGCCTGACCAAACTCGAGCCTCGACAGGTTCTGAGCATTCTTCGGCTAGCTTGTTCCGTGTCCGGATCCCGAAAGGTTATGAGCATTCTTCGGCTAGCCTGATCCGTGACCGGGTCCCGGCAGGTTACGAGCATTCTTCGGCTGGCCTGATCCGTGTACGAGGCTCAGCAGGTTCTGAGCATTCTTCGGCTAGCGTGATCCGTGTTCGTGTCTTTGGGGAAGGTCATTGTTGGTTGTGTCGGTTTTACTTTACAAGTTTGAGTACTTGAGTTGGTGTTGGTTTTGGTCTTGGTTTTGGCGTTGGTTTTGGTCTTGGTGTTACTGTCTTTATCTGCTAATTATGCCATAGTCAGTCTGCTATCCGTGGAGGTGAGCGAACGCTCACCCCTAGCTGCTTTTCCTACAGGTAGCGATCACCGGACGGACTGGGTTAGCTCTTGAAGCTCGTGGAGCTTGGAGCGGAGTCTGGTCTTTATTCTTTTGTTGAGTCTAGTGACGGATATTGTGCCTTGTCCACGTGTTGGGACGTTTTGTATTGTAAATACTATTATTTTGAGAAGTAAATGGAAATGTCAAAACTTTTATTCAAAACAGGTTCGAGTGTTTTTTTTGTTTTTAAATGTTCGCGTCCCGAGTTCGGATCTCTGAAATTGGGGCGTGACAGAAGGAATCGTGGCGGGGATCGCCAAAGTGGACCGGCTAGCATATTGGGCTCAGCATGGACTCTCTTGGAGAGGCCCATGGCCGGCCCACATAGGCTAGGCCCAACAAGGACTTGAGTCATTAGATGACTAATTAGTCTTGTTGACCAAAATTGGGTGAGACCCAATTTCCACTAAACTAATAAACTTGGATAGTTTATTAGCTCCACCTTGCACCTAGACTTGGACACTTGTCTAATGTCTGGAGTTAAGTGAGTCCACTTAACTAAACATGCAAGAGAGGTTGGAGAACACAACATGCAAGTGTAGAGATTGAGAGAAAACACCATCTTCTTCCTCTCCTACCTTGGCCGAAACCCCCTCCAAGTTTCAAGGTTGGTTGTGCATGTTCTTGAGTCATCAAACTCAAGAACTACGTTGGCTTTGATCCATCTCGGATACGTAGGCGTCCAAGGGACTCAAGCCGAGCATTTTGTTGGTGTTCTACCTCTCTTTTCTTCAAGAATTAACAAGGTGGTGTTCTTGAAACCTTGCTGAATTTTCAGCCTTGTTCTTCATATTTGGTAGTGTTAATTTACTCGATTCGTGGTTAATTTCCGCTGCAATTCTTGTTTCTCTTTTGCACGACATCGAGTTCCAACAAAGGGGACTTGTATGTCGATGACCTTATTGAGACGAATCACCAACGAAGGAGTACTCAAACAGAATAGTCTATGTCATCACACTTCAAGCATATATAAAACTTATGGTCGATTCTTCCCTCAACTAGTTAAACCCTTAACGATCGACACTTAACAAGATGACGCCGTTTTCGAGGAATGACCTCCTGATTATTTCCCATTGACTAGTCATCTACACATGTTTAACTATTAAAAATGGACCTTGACAACAACACTCAACGTCTATTAGAAATAAACCCTTGAACTATTTATCTCTGAGATTCTATTTAGCTCATGATGTGGAATATTTATCACTTTTAAATTTGTATTGTTAGAGGCAATTGTGTACTACAATTAAATTGAGAGTTATAAGAAGGTATACTTAAATTATAATTTTCGAATAAGAATAATTCTCTAGTATGAATGAGTTTCAGGTGTTTGATGATGGACTAATATAATAAAATAAATAATAAAAATCTATAATACTATAAGTAACTTAGTATACGTGGTTAAGTCTTGGATAAGCATAATTCGAGTTGGAATTTATTTTGAGATTTAAATTGAACTAAATGTAATAGGGATATAAGTGCCATGTTGCCTTTGCCCACATCTTTTTATGGTCACTTTTTCCTTCGCAAATCTTCTTCCCCGCCCCCCCCCCCCCCCCCCCCCCCCCCCCGCATCTCCTCTGTTACTTCAGTTTTGCCCCCACGAATTGCATGTCCTTAAAAGCAGTCAGAGTTTTGATCATGTGTATTCTCTCACAATATGGAGTTTTTATGGTTCTGAACGAGAACCAGTACACCGCTACTTCCTTCTCGCAGCGGGAAAGGGCCTCTCCCCCACATCCCTTCCCGTCAACAACATCCCCCACTCTCTCTTTCGGCCATCGTCTCCATCCTTGGGATCGACCCTATAATGAGACCCCAACCTTTGTCTGATCTGATACTTTCCGACCTACTCTTAATCGAAGGTAGGATGAATGAGGTTTCATTCGTCGGTGATGAAGATGAGAAAGACATGGTCAAGGCGGTAATGTGGTACATCCGAGACCTCATTCTTAGCCAGCCAGTTCAGTAGAGGGAGGAAGACCTGATGTCATCGACGAGGTCTGTCGAGCAGTCTCGCCGAGGTCCACGAGTCTCGGGCAAAGGATCAGATGGGGTGATAGAAGCCCAACTGGCCTTGGAGTGGACCAAAATTCACAAGCCGTCTTCTTTGGGTTGGAGTCGCCCATTGTGCCATAATAGCTCAAGCTAACCACTTAATATGATCTATAACACCTTGTGCCTACTTAATTGTATATGAGAGTTGTGCTAAACTATTGTCTTCTATGTCGCCTAATAGAAATGTGTGTTTATGGCGTAGAGCACCGATACACCTATCTATGGTGGGGTCTTGGACTATATTCTCAATCGTAGGGACTTGCCCTATATGATTTTAATTAACTACTTTACATGAATAAAGTTGTTGGACCTAAGTAACATAATATATATGTTTGTCTCAACATAATTAAAATGGTTAATTGTCAAAAACTACAGTAAAATTTTGTCCACAAACGGAAGCATGTATAACCTTTTGTCCACACTTTATAGGTGATTAAAGTTTTGCCTACGACTTTTTTAGTTTAAATATAACAAGGTTGCTCAGAGTGATGGTCTCTGGGCAGTGCTTCCCAGATTCAATGGATTTATGGGCAATATGTAATGCACCCACAAATAATGGATAAAAGTTTTTGCATGCTTCTGTTTGTGGACAAAATTTTACTTTGTTTTTGACAATTAACCATAATTAAAAACATATATTTCAAATTTTAAAAGTATAGTATCGTGTAAATCAAATGTTATACACTTTTATAGTGTATAATGTTTGATTTTCCGGTTGATACGGGTATCCTTAGGGTTGGGCATGGTCGTTTTAACCGACCATCATGCCCATTACACCCCCACACTGGAACTAACAGGTTTCCGATAAAAATCCGACCAAGTGGATTCCTATCGATTTCCGGTTTTAACCGACCAACAATAAACCTTATCAGATCCGGGAAAAATTAACCACACCGCCACACAATCCAAGGGTTATAATGGCAAAGTTCAAGCACTATTATGGCCGACGAGAATTTGATTCCAGCGAAATGGCAGGAGATTGTTGGAAGAGCTTGGGAATGTCCAGATCTAGTAAGGGACGAATGAAAAGAAAAAGAAGAAGGAGGTAGAATCAATGAATAGAAGCAAATTTTCAGAGAATATTTGGGAAAGGAGAGTAGTGATTGGGACGAGAAAAGGAAAGTGGTGATTGAGATGAGACAAAAATGTTCTCTGTGTGTACGATGAGAGAAAGTGTAGATAAGACAACAAAGTGGCGAGGTAGAAGAAAATGGGGAATTATTGAATGATCCTTTCCTTTTGTAAGTGTTAGGAGGGTAGACCACATCTTTTACAAAATTTATTTTCTTTTCATTTCCATTTTCTTTTTGTATCTTACAATTATAAGATTACTCTTATACCCTTTCAACACTTAGCCAAAAAACCATCCTCATCTTTACATTAAGCCTTGTCATTTTCTGTTTTCCTCCTTCACGTCTTTTTCAGCTGAACTCAAACGAAATCCCATGAAACCCAACTGATCTCCGGTGCCCACTTCAAATCCGTTCTTCTTCGTCGTCATCTCCAAGCTTTAAGGATCAAGTTTTAGCTACCGTTCTTCTCCACGACCTACCAGTTTCAATACTGTCCGAGCTACCTACTAAGATAATAAGTAATCCCTAATCCATCTGATTTCTATTCCCTTTGTATGCTTAGATAGGTTTAATTGATGTGTAGATACGTTCAATTTCGGTCTGAATGTATACATTTAGGAGGTTTTAGTCGTTATGCTTAGATACAGTTTAGGGGATTTCTAGGTCGTGTCTTGTTCTGGCTCGCAGTCCGAGAATTATATTCCTGTATGGATGTTTAGGTCGGGAAATTGATGCCGGTTCTGGTTCGCAGTTGGGGAATTATATCCCCCTTCTATGTGTGTTATTAGAATTTTGCAGCTCCATTTCAAATGAATTGTTTTGCATAATTCCTTGTTTGCACCCTACTAGGAAAGTTTGTCATCCCTAGATCTTAGGTCAAACTCATTAGATGAAGAAGTTGAAAGTTCTAGGTCAATTTCTTCCGAACAAGAAATTCCAAGTTTTGAGGGAGAAAGTTCAAGCTCAAGCCTACAAAATGCAGAAGTAGTACAAATTGAGCTGCCGCCGCTTAAACCTGTTTTGGCCGAGAATGAACATTTTGATTGTAAGATTTCATTCAAAAGTCATTTAGGGGAAACTTCGAAGTTCATTAAGGGAGAACTTGAGTGGTTAAATGATGAAGAGATTCACCTGAGTAGTCTTCGATGATCTCCATTCGGTCATTTGTTGGACGTCCTACCGAATAACGACAATTCTTGTCAAATTCCTTGGGCGTTGTTAGTTCAAGAAATTCAATTGGAGCGGTCGTCCGAGATCTGGTTTTTGGTCCAAGGTAGACCAGTAAGATTATCTTTGAAGGAATACTGTTTAATATCAAGCCTGAAGTGTGGAGATTTTCCAGGGGAAATTTTAAAAAAACAATTGAAGTCCAAAGTTTTTTCCACCAAACACTTCCCAACTCTAGAAGCTAGTATGGTGACCTTAGAGAAGAAATTGACCGAGTTGGTTGAGGAACAAATGCATGTTAGGCCTCATACGAAGGGATATCATTAGGGTTTGTTTGTTGTTTATCATCGGGGGAGTATTGATGTCATTGGACAGACGATACCATAAGTTGGATCGAGACTATTTGGCACTAGTAGATAACCTGAAGTTGTTCAACATATACCTAGGGATGGAAACGGGGCGGGTTCGGGGCCGGGACCTCTCGCCCTGTTCACTTGCTCCACGCCCCATCCCCGCCCCATCCTCGAGTTGACCCCGCCCTGGTTTTGCCCCGACGGGTTCGGGGATTCCCCAACCCGCCCCGTTCATTGTAGACGTTTTATTTGAATTTATTTTTTCTAAATGAAAATATTTTTAAAAAATTGAACTAACAAGAATGGTCCAAAAATTAGGGACCCAATACACATTATCAGTACATAATGAAACGCTCTCACTTGGCTGGCCGGACTTCCGTCGGCGCCAGCAAGGGTGAGCCTGTAAGCTTCTTCCCATTCTGCTCGAAGTTGTTATCCCTGTACTGCGAGTATCGTTCTATTTACAGTCCTAGTGCTAGATCGATCAAGGGGATAAAATTGGGTTCTCGTGGAGGCTCGGTGCCATCGTCTCGTGCTGCCAAAACCAGGCCGGAGAAAGACGGTGCCAATCAGAGCACCGCTGTTGTTCTTGCCTCCGAGACGGGGAAGCATGGGGATGGGAACGTGCTCACTGCGCCATTCACAGGCGAAGGGAAGGAGCAGGGAGGCTCTGTGTCATCGTTCCACGTTGCGAACATTCCGGTGGTCGACGGCGTCAAACAGAGTAGCGTTCCTGTTTCTGAGATGGGGAGACATGTGCAAGGGGTTGTGTCTGCAACTCCCGATGTCTCTACGCCGTCCACAAGGAAGGTGGACGGAGGTGTGGTTAGGGACAGAGTTTCTGTTCGCCGGCGACGCCTTCGACCTCAGTTCGTGGAGAGTGAAACAGAGGTTTATATGAGAAACCTACCCTATCCGTTCTCGGAGGAGTCGTTTAAAGCTATGTTCCTCCCTTCTGGTGATATTGCTTCATTCACCTTGCTGAAGAGATCGAATAAGAGAGGTCTCTTTTTTGGTTTCATCTGTTTTTCTTCGCACGCTGCCGCTGCTCAGGCGATAGAAACGTTGAATGGTTTCAAGCTGAACGGACATGTTCTATTCGTAGCTTTCTCCCGATGTTTTTTACGATCTCCGGCACCGATTCATCTGGAAGGGCAAAACAGAGCATTGGCTCTGTTTTGCATTTTGCGTTGCAAGCTCGCTCCGGTGAGTGTCTTCGGTTTTCTGTTGAGGGGCAGGAGCACCTTTGTGAAGATGCCAATGTTTTGGCACCCATTCTTTTTCCGGCGAACAGTCCGTCGAGTTCTCAGGTCGCCGATGATCTGCGTTTTCCTGTTTCAGACGCGCCCGAGATTGCTATTGATTCCGCATTTCACGGGATAGCTGTGTTAAAAGAGAAGTCTGATTTGAAAAGGATTCCTTTTTCGAACCAAACTGATCCGGGACTGATTCTGCCGATGATCACGGATGTAGAGTTAATCCCAGATTCGTTTGCAGCGCAGGTTATTGGGCATGAAAATGGGATCGAAGGTGACGTGCTGGGCTCAAGTCCAGTTGGGCCTGAGTCTGAAAAAGATGGGTTGGGTCCAGTTCAAAAGGAAGTTGGTTTAGTTTTGGGTGGAGTGGTAAGCCCACATGTAAAGGTACGTTTGTTGGCCAGTATGGACCCAAGTTTGGCTACTGTTTTTGGCCGAATTGAGAAAGATATTGGCTCGCGTACCGACCCTCTTCCTAGGGTTGGTGACCCACTAATGGAAGTCGGCTTTCACGGAAGTCCTTGGAAGGAGGCCTTGGAAAAACCGATTTCTAGGGCCGAGCCAAAGAAACGAGGACGCCTAAAGAAGAGCCAATCGAAGCTGCCTAAACAACCAATGGTTATATATCAGACACGAGCTAGGACCTCTGCTGATAAAGGGGCAAATTTGGGATGTTACATGGTAGACATTGCGAAACAAGATAGCACGGGCAATTGGAGTTACAGCTCGAAAGTTGGGCATAAGGCTGTTAATCTTTGAGCTCTGGCACCTGTGAAGGACGCCGAGGATGGAAAGGCCGAGGAGTACGAGGAACCGACTCCAATTCGTTCCTTACCCCCTGTTCCGGTTTCTAACCGGTTCATTTGTTTGAATCCAGATAGGAAGTAGAGTGTTTTTTTTTCTATCCCTTGTTTACTCTTCAGAGTTGTATTGGTCTGAGGAATCGATCCTTTTTGGATCTTTTCCTGCTCTGTTATATATTCTTATAGAACATTAGCTTAATAAAATTCTTAGCCTATCAAAAAAAAAGAATGGTCCAAAAATTTGGACTTCAAACAACTTAATTTACTAGAACGTAATATCTGAGTTGAAAATGTAATATATGGTGTCATTTTATAGAGATAATTAGAGCCTCTAAGTACCATCTTACCGATGTGGGAATTTGAATGTTATCTGAAATGTTATTCTAATTACTTTTATTAATAATACTAAAATTGATAATAGACAAAAAATCATCTTAGTTGAGTCGGTAGAGAGGCCTTGTAACTCTCAAGAGCTCGAACTTGGTTTCGAGTCACGTGTATAATAGTTTTATATTTCTCAAGTATAATTAATATTTCATCCCATTTTAATTTTATATATAAAATTTGCAAATATTTAATACATATAAACTTGTCACCGTTGAGTTGGTAAATCACATGTCTTACTAACCAAGATGTCATGTGTTCAAATCTCCTCATTAAATTTTGATTAACAATAATATGTGGGCTGGTATCGGGGCGGGCCCCCCCCCCCCCCCCCCGACCCCGGTCAATGCCCTGTTCCTCGCCCCGATAGTGAAAATCCCCGCCTCGAACCCGCCCCGATCAGATCGGGGGCGGGGATCCCTATCGGGGTCGGGTTAATTTGTCATCCCTACATATACTCTTGGAGTAATATGTCCTTCAAGTACATGCTGAAACAAATAAAATAAAAGAAGTTGAGAATTAAAGCAAGTGCGGCTGAAAAGAACTCAAGAAATGAGAGTAGTATGACAGATACAAGATTTATTCTTCCTCTAATGGTAAGTAAATATTCGTTAATACAAACAAAAATATTGTAATATACATCTCGTGTCTTATGATTTGTATCTTATATCATAGGTACTTGCATTTGAATGCATACCATTATTAGCAAGGAAGTTCGCAACAATTCATCAAGAATTCGGCGTAAACTTACCTAGGATTTTAAAATGGAAGACAACGCGAAGTAGAAATCCGTCTTACAGTTTAAGGAAGCACTCTTACTAAGCTCACCGGGGGTTAGGGATTTAATTGCAACTCCACTTTTCATATAAATTTTCACATATTAATTTTATTCGTTTTTTTTGTGCTCAGAAAATAGTAAGTCTGTTGGTCCATACTGAGGAAGAAAAGAACCAGTCTTGGATGATAGAATTTCGAAATATCGGAAAAAAACACCTGAATCCGTTGTTGGACAACATGAGGTAGTCTCGCTTCCTCAGGCTGAGGTCGTCTATGTGGCACCGCCACCAGAGGTTGATACGTCACACCCACAGTCCGATGATGGACTTTCGAAGGATGTCATGGAGCAAATTGAACTCCTAAAGACACAATTCTTGAAAGTGAAGGTTGATCTGAAAAGATCAATGGAAGTGCAGAAGAAAAAAATTAATACGTTCATGGATGCTCTGTCTATCCGGCATGATGCGTTCAATCATGCATCAAACGACTTCTATCCATCTTCTGAAGAATCAATGCCTAGGCAAGACAACTAGAAGAACCAAGATGACATGGCCATGTTCGATGATGTGACGGATGTGAATGTGAACCAAGACAACTAGGATGTGAACCAAGAAGGACTGCCCGTTGGAGTTGAAGTTGAAGTGAAACAAGAAGAAGAAGAAGAAGAAGAAGAAGAAGAAGAAGAAGAAGAAGAAGAAGAAGAAGAAGAAGAAGAAGAAGAAGAAGAAGAAGAAGAAGAAGAAGAAGAAGAAGAAGAAGAAGAAGTACCTGCTGCTAAGGATGTGAATGTGAACCAAGAAGAAAAAGAAGAAGTACCTGCTGCTAAGGATGTGAATGTGAACCAAGAAGAAGAAGAAGTGCCCGATGAAGAGGATGTTGATGTTGTAAAAATTTGAATGACCGCTGCAGAGGAAGTGAACCAACACGAAGAAGAAGAAGAAGTGCTCACTGGAGAGGATGTTGTGAACCAAGGAGTAACTTGCAAAGTGGTTGAAGTGGAACAACAACAAGAAGTGTCCGCTGAAAATCTAGAGCAGTCCGTTGAAAATGATGTCCCTGAAAAGGAGCTGCCCGTTGAAAGTTAGGGAAACAAAAATGACCATGAGCTGCTTGTTGAAATGGAAATGCCAGATGTGAACGAAGAGAAGGAATTGGAGTTGCCCGTTGAGAAGGAAATTCCAGCTAGAAGAACAAGAATCAAGCGTCTCGCACACAAGCTTAACATAAAGAAGCATGTCACAACAAAGAAGCGGAAGAGAGAACAATGCATCAAAGTGTCAAAACCTGTTATACACGATGATGACAGTGAAGCAACAAAGACTAAAAAGAAGAGACTAAATGGGAACTTGTTAAAGTAGGACCCTCTTAAAAAACCTGATCCATCCACAACCTAGGTTTATACTACTGCGGAGGAAGAACATACCCAAAGGTAAAATCCCAAAAATACCTTACGGACCAGTCATCATGATGTACTTCCATGTCTTAAGCCGAATTCACGACAGGTTGAATGATAGGGTAAGGTGCAATTAATTATTTGCATTTTTTTCAATTTAATTATATTAGGAATTTAATTCACTTTCATGTATGCAGCACATGGGTGATTGCCTGTTTGGAATTGAAAGCGGCATGCATGTTTCACTAAACACTATGCAGAAGATGTCGTGGTGTTGGACACATCATTTTCAGATGCCGTCTAGGAAGACCACATGACATGGAGTAAAATTGAGAACCCCCCAAGTACCAGATCTTTTAATGGAATATGTTAGGGGAGATCGTCCGTTGTTTGGTGTTAAGGCATGGGCAGGGTGTGAAAAAGTCTATTTTCCTTTGCTGTCATACGAAAGAAAGAAACATTGGGTTATGGTGGTGAGGGACGTATCTCGTTGCATTCTATTTTTGTATGATTGCGATACAAGAGTTGTCCTTAATGGATTTGTCTTATACGACAAGATGAAACCTTTTTAGGTGATGATCCCACCCATTCTCATTGCTTCCAAGATGTTTCATGGGGAATTACTCCATTCGGGGATGAGTTGAACGTATGAAAGGCGATCGGATGCGCCTCAACAAGAATTGAGGTATGGATGTGCCTAAACACTTTTCATCTTATATCTGAATGTGTTTCTATAACTCATACTTAGTTGTCACTAATTCGCTTTTATTGTGCAGAGGAGACTCAGGTGTTTATGCCCTGAAGCACTGCGAGCTAGACCTACAAGGATTTCTTATCGCCTCTTATATGCAACAGTGTTATGTCCATGTGTATCGTTCGAATATGTGTGTGGATATAGCCACCAATTTCGAGAAGCTACTGGATTACAAAAATGACTGAATAATATGTTCTTTTTGAATGGTTAGATGTAATATAAAATGATTCGGGTGACTGGTTGAATTTTTAATTGTCGATGTGAACCAACTTTGATGTTAATGTGTTTGGTGAATGTTGAATGTATTATCCATCATAATTCTATTTTTGTTATATTTTGGAGAAATATGTTTGGTTAAGGTTGAATGGATTATAATCTTATTTTTTGTTATATTTTGGAGAAATGTGTTTGATTTAACAGTATGTTGGATTTAATAGTAACTTGCAAAATAACTCAGATTCACCAAGTGACTTTAGCTCGGAGACTCATTCTTACCAGATCTGGGACGAGTGTAACAATTGATTTGTAAAATTAATGTGTACACTCGTATTAGGATAGATTTGAACATATATTTAGAAACAATTTTGTCTTATTTATGGTTAAACCATATTGTCTTTTCAAATTTATTAATGTTGGATTACACATTAATGGATGTAATTTGTAAATTATCAGGTCGGGAACTCATTCTGACCAGATCCGTGTGTCAATGTAGAATAAATTTATCAGGTCGGGTTTGTATTCGGGTGATGATTACATGTGTCAGTCCGAATTTATGGGTGAATAGTTGGGTCCTATCGAATTGAATTACACGAACTGACGAGTCCATTCGACTTACTTCTAATTCAGACTTTTAATAACTTCTTAACCCTAATTGTCATTTCAAATTCATTTTTTAATGAGGATTTTACTTTTTGAACTTTATTTAATAGTCGATCTGGAATACATACAATCAATTTTGGTTTCTTCTTCCTTGCTTCTACTTCTTTCTTCTCCCTTTCTTCTGCTTCTTTCTTCTTACATGTAATTGTGTATCTATGACAACTCCCCCTTCAGCACCACCACCACCACCACCACCACCCCCACCATGTGGCCGTCAACCACCACCACCACCATGTGGCCATGAACCACCACCACCACTAACACGTGGACCACCACCACCACCATCCCCCGACGTGTCATGGTATTTTGATGACATAGGGTTTTACCCACCGAATTCTCCCTTCTCCTTCTTCAATGTTACGACCGTCTTCTCCAGTGAGGAAAACGGGGACGAAGAGATCGGCTCCAAACGCAAAAGGGGATCCGACAATGATGACGACTTCCCGCCTGACGAGGAATTTGAGTTACATGGTATCCAATTGTAATTCCCGTTATCTTCCTTATATTCCCCACCATAAGAAACATGTATTAGCACTCGAACCATTCCTACAACAATTGAGAATATATAAAGTTAGAATTTACCATAATGGACTTCTAATAGTATTTAAAAAGTTGTTTTCAAATAATTTAAAACCAAAAGGCATCTGTAAATAAATAAAGTAGTTGTAAAAATATTTTAAAGCAAAACCCAAAAGGACTCAATAAATACACATCGAATGAGTTAATAACGGATTGACACAACATTCTGTTACATTAAATACTAGATGGACACCCGGATCTAGTTTACATAAAACCATATCGCCAAACCGACCTACTAAGAGCTCATACCATAACGAATAGAGCTGGGAGGACTCTCGGTACGATACGATCCTTGAACCACATAATCGTGAAATAGAGGTCAATACTAGTTCGAAATACGTTTCAAAACCATTGCATGATAATGCTAGCTACGTTTATGCAAACATATTGCGAAAAATCTTAAAATTGTATACACAAACTACAAATTAGGTCTTTCGAATTACTAACCTCGAGCTAGGGCTTCTCTGTGCAGGCTTCTTTGACAATCAATTGAGCAGCTTAGACGAGCAATTGAAGAAGAAAAAACAGATAAGAGGACCAACAACGCACGGGACAAAAGAAATCAACGAGGGAAGATGAAAAACGAGGATGAAGGAGAAGGTGAACGAGAACGAATCCGAGAACAACCCCCCCCCCCCCAATTCAGATAGAGAATCGTAGATGACGTGGATTTGGAGCAAAAAGTAACAAAGTGATGCTACGTTGGGCGCTGACATGGAGTACAGTCAGGGACGAGTTGGCTGCTGACATGGACCATCCAAAAGGGTAAGCTTGGTAATACAAAACTATCATTCATAAGGAGGCTAGTTTGGTGAGAGATAAAAAATTGAAGCTACATAATTGACACTTAAAAAAAGCCCTTTCAGTAATTCCCCCTAGAAGAAAAGGTATAATTGTGTGGTATGAATGGAGGGCTTAGATTCAAACTCTACAATCAACGATCAAGATTAATCATTTAATTGGATTGGGCCAACACACATTTTTTATAGGCGAAATTTTTATTAAGAAATTGTTCTATAAGACTATAGAACAAAGCAAGAAAAGATCCAAAGAGATCTTTTCCTCAGACCATTACAGCTCCAAAGAGCAAAAGCATAACACGAAAAAACAAGATGTACATAAAACACCTTGCCTACTTCCGATTCGGGTTCATACAAGTAAACCAGTTAGAAACCGGAACAGGGGTTAAAGCTTGTTCAGAAGTCGGTTCCAAGTACTCCTTTTCCTTCCTACCCTCGGCGTTCTTCTCGAGCGTCAAAGCACAAAGATCAACAACTTTATGACCAACTTTCGAGCTGTAACTCCAATTGCCCAAGCTATCTTTTTTGGCAACGTTCACAATGAAACGTCCAGTTTTATCCCTTTTATCAGTAGAGGTCCTGGCTCTGGTCTGATACACAACGATTGGTTGTGCAATCACCTTCGAGTATCCCTTCTTTGGATGGCCACGTCTCTTTGGCTCATCCCTAGAGATCGGTAGTTTTTCCAAGGCTTCCTTCCACGGACTTCCCTGAAATCCGACTTCCAGAATCGGTTCACCACCCCAAGAAAGATTGTCTTTTGCTACTAGGCACGAGCTCACAACTAGCTTGCCCAAATCATTCCCAATTCGATTAAAATGGTAGCCAAACTTGGATCGTCACGGGCCATCATTTGGACCTTTTCAGATGGGCTTAACTCACCCGAAAACCCACCTAAAACAGACCCAGAACCCCCTTATGGCATGCCCAACCCGACTAGGTCAGTTGCCAAACCTTCCCTGTCTGGGTCAGGCCCACCTTGACAAACAAAGAGGCCCAAATCAGCATTCAAACCTCCAAGCCCACTTGCAAGCCCATGAGTGGCAAGAGCGTGATTCAGTGTCGCACCCGGAGACGACTCTAATGCATACGTGATCTGCGGCGAAATCAATCCCGAAACTACATGAATTTGATTCGAAATTGGAATCCCTTTCGATATCGAAATCCCTTGATTCAAGGAGTCAGCGCCAAAAACGGGTAAGATTGAAACTGGGTGGAGCAGCTCACCGGCTTCCTAAGGAGATGATGATGGAACGACCGTCGGAGAAGGTCTGGTTACCTGAACACTAGACACCTCTCTAGGACACGCCTGCCCATCACCTAACGTCCGAACAATTTCCTTGGAGCGAGGTTCCCGGTTATCATGCAAAAAAGAGCATATACTCTATTTTTCATCCCCGACTGTTTTAGTCAACGGAGACCTCGAACGACGCTGCGAAAAAGCCAAGAATAAGACGTGTCCATTCAACTTAAACCCATATAATGTTTCTATTGCCTGAGAAGCAACAATATGCGACGTAAAGCAAATGCAACCAAAGAAAAAACCTTGCCTGTTTGGTCTCTTCAACAATATCGCTAAATGATGAAAACATGCCCCGAAACGACTCTTCCAAAGAAGCATAAGGCAAGTTTCGTACATAAAGTTCCGTGTCACTCTCAACAAACTGAACACATGTCCATCGCCGCCAATGTAATAACCACTTCTGGTCAACGTCAGTCAAACCTGCGAAAAACAGGAAAATTTAAATTTTTTAAGACAGACACTTAATTTAACCTAAATTGACCCCGAGGGTCATACCGGACTTAAGTTGACCCCGTTATCGACCAAAATGAGTTCCAGGGGACTCAGGGCAACTTCCTGATCAATTTGGGAAATGTTGACTTTTTGCTGGAAAAGTCAACCGGGCGACGTTTTGGTCCATTCGAGGACCGTTTGGGATCCAAAACGCTTAACCGTCGTCGCAGCGGTCTTAGTTGAGCCGTTTCCTTGTAGCCCGTCAAGTTTCATAATTTCTTGGAAAAGTACCCGTTCGGGGCCCGAAACGTCCGATTTTCACGAAACTGATTGGAAAATATCAGCTAGATATTTTCTAAAAGGTGTGGGACCCACCTTGACACATGTCCTAAATGTGGTGGTGTTAGTTTTGGGGGGGAAATGGGTGGTTGTGAGGGTGTGGCCGAACATAGGGTAAAAGGGAGGAGTTTTTGGAGTTAGTTGTTAGTTTTAATTAAATTAGAAAGAAGAAGAGAGGTTTTAGAGAGAGAAAAAGAAGGAGAAGAAGAGAGAAGAAATGAAGTGGAGTTAGGGTTTGATTTTCAACCCTTGGATCAATTCAAAGCAAGGAGCAAATCTCTTCCCCTCGTCTTCCTCTCGAGTAAGCACTAACCCGATTCTCGTTTCAATTATTTTCTTGAAAGCTAGGGTTTGAGTATAAACTAAGGCTTAGGGTTGTGTAGAGTTTGTGAGGTGTTGGAGACGTTTTAGAGGTGTTTGGGGGTGTAAGGGCACGTTTTCCGGTGACCGGAGGCTCGGGAGGAGCTCCGGCCACTGTGGGTTGTCCGGCTGGCCATGAGGTGGCTGGCCGGAGCTGGCAGCAGCCACCACATGGTGGCCGAGCCCCCCCTCAAACCCTAGGGTCTCGGCCAAGTGGTTGGGGTGGGGCCCACGTGCTCGATTGCTCGGGTTTTAATGTTCGGGTGGTTTAAAACGTCCCCCGGACCACTTTTTCCTAATCGAATCGAAATTTGGAATTAATTTGGAGAAGTTGTAATTAACGGGTTTTGGGAAACTTTAAACGTTAATTAATTGACTTAGAAGTCGGAATTCAATTCCGTCAAGTGCGTTGGGTTCCTTGAAATATTCTAAAACCGTAGAAACGAAAACGGGGGCTTTTGGAGCCCCGGAAGGCAATTAACCAAAACCGGGCAGATTCGCCATGTCGGGCGAATCTGGCCCTTACGGGTCCTTTATCGGCAATATCGAGTAATGGGGAAGTTTGGGAGTGATCGGCATTGTCGGGGTTACGTTTGGGCGTTAAGTTTATTAATTTTCGGTTTATTCGTACTAGTTTAAAAGTACTTTGAATTTGTGTTCCTTTAGATCGTGCTACGGACCGAGGCAAAGGGAAGCTCGGCGAGTGAGTGGGTGTACTTCGGGTGTTGTTGGAGCGCTTTTGGATTTATCTACGAGGTAGGGAAAAGTAGCCGGATCTCGGCCCTGATTAGGGAAAGTTAATAGTAGAATTGCATGTGACACCGGGGTGTCGTGGGTTGAGTAGAATTATTTAATTATTGAAAAGCATGATACGGGATTGTTGGCCCTGTTGGCATGTCTTGAACTTGATTGGCCCTATGGGCGTATGTTTGATTTTGGGTGGCCCGGTGGGCAAGGTTCGACTTTGGTTGGCCCGGTGAACGGGGGTCGTCGTTTTGGTGGTTGTTGTTTGGTTGTGTGGGTTGGTTTGCCGTCGCTTGTTTGGTGCACGTCGGTGCGGTCTCGTTGAGGTCTCGTTTACTAATGCTAGTATATAAAGTACGTTTAGCTTGAGCGGTGTAGCGCTTTAGTGATAAGCACGTTAGTGTAAGCTTGAGCGGGTGAACGTTAGTGCTTTTGAACTGTCGTTTTTATTCAAGTTCGCAAACTGAACGTTTGCGTGTATCCGTGCAGAGGATACTGATTATGGCTCGCGGTAGGCGGGGACGACCATCAGGAACACGGGGTCAGGCACCCACGCGAGGCCGGCGGGGACGGTCAGCAGGGGCACCAGGGAGGGTGCCAACCGTCGAGCCCGCCGACTACGCGGAGGCACAGGGTACTCCTGTCGGAGGAGACAGGAGAAGTGATGCGGGGCCGTCTGCAGGCACCCCCAGTGTTCCGCCGGTCGCGGACCCTCCAGTGATGACTGCCCTGGATGAGCTCACCAGGACCGTTCAGAGTTTGGTGGCGGTCATCGCCAGCCGAGAGTCGGCTTCGCCAGCACCAGAGGCAGCCGCGGTCCCGGTGAGGGCCGCTCAGACAGAGGATCATACCTCCCGAGCGCTACTAGATTTCCTGAAGCTCGGGATACCTATTTTTGTCGGGGAGCTGAATCCCGACCTGGCCGAGCGATGGATAGAGCAGGTCACACGAGACCTGGACACATCAGGTGTCGAGGATGGCCGTCGGAGAGTGTCCTTCGCGGCCCATCAGCTGAGAGACAGCGCCTACCACTGGTGGGGGCGGGTGAAGGACACGGTCGAATACGACTACAACGTATTCCAGGAGGTATTCATGGCACAGTACTTCCCCGAGTCGGCTCGGCTAGAGCGACATCGGCAGTTCTTAGACCTGGAGCAAGGGGGGATGACGGTAGGAGAGTACGAGGCCAGGTTCACAGCCTTGGCCAGATTCGCGCCTGAGATGGTGACGAGCGAGACGAACCGTTGCCTGCGGTTCCAGGACGGACTGAGGCTGGGCATCTGGAACCAGGTTCTCGCCTTGAGGATACGGAAGTATACCGACCTCGTGGACACTGCGGCTACAGTGGAGCAGGGCACCCGGGATGCAGCCAGGGGCCGTGAGGTCCGACCTCAGCCGATTAGTTGGGCAGGGCCGTCAGACTCACGAGACTCGCGGAGGCAGAGGACCGCGGGATCCTTCCGACCACCGCCTCATCAGAGTGGATCGAGACAGCAGGGGTCAGTAGCATCGGTAGGGCCAGCCGTCTCAGAGAGGGGGCCGACATGTTATCTCTGCAAGGAGACATGCCATTTGCAGCGAGGGTGTAGAGCCAGAGGAGGGCACACGACACCGCCACCGACCATCCGGACAGGCCAGAGCTCGGGGTCGAGAGCCGACGAGGTCAGCTGTTTCCGGTGCGGCCGGATGGGACACACTATGGCATGGTGCCGCGAGCAGTTAGGAGAGACATCAGCGCAGCGACCGTAGCAGTCGCGGACAGTACAGTCGCACAGGGGTCGCCCTAGACAGAGTCAGCAGCCGAGGCCGTCACGGCCGTCGACGAGCGCACCGATTCTGAGACAGCAGCAGAGTCACGGGTATCCAGCAGCCAGTGCGCAGGGTCAGAGGCAACAGGCCTCGCAGGGGAGAGTATATGCAGTCATCGACTCAAGAGCCCCAGGACCTAGCACGTACTGTGAGACCATCCAAGATACGTGTTTATTGTATCATTTATGGGCTTTATTCTTGTTTGATACCGGGGCATCGCACTCTTTTATTTCGTCGGGTTGTGCTGAGAGGTTGGGGTTGAGCTTAGAGTCGTTGAGTCCACCCCTATCCCTGGACACCCCAGTTGGGGGTGGTGCATCGTTGACTAGAGTATGTCGTGCCTGCGAGATTAGAGTCGCAGACTGTCCTTGCCCTGGTGATCTTCTCGTGTTGGGGATGACTACCTTTGATGTGATCTTGGGTATGGATTGGTTGTCGAGGTACCGAGCCAACATCGATTGCTACAGACGACGAGTGACAGTGACAGTGGGCGGTACGAAGGTGACGTGCGTGTTGGGGAGTAAGAGTCGGGTCCTCCTGTCGGCGTTGTCCGTAGAGGAGGAAGTACCGGCTGTGCAGAGCCGAGAGTTACCGAGAGTGGTATGCGAGTTCCCCGAGGTCTTTCCTGAGGAGTTGAGCAGGCTGCCACCGATTCGTGAGGTGGAGTTCGGGATTGACCTAGTGCCGGGAACGGCGGCGATATCGATGGCGCCTTACAGGTTTGCGCCGACAGAGTTGACTGAGCTGAAGCGTTAGCTGGAGGAGCTTCAGCAGAAGGGGTTTATCCGTCCGAGTGCATCACCGTGGGGAGCACCAGCACTCTTCGTGAAGAAGAAGAGTGGAGAGCTACGGATGTGTATAGATTACCGGAAGCTGAATCGGGTTACGGTGAAGAACCGGTACCCGATGCCGAGGATCGATGACTTGTTCGACCAGTTGAGAGGGGCGACACACTTCTCGAAGATCGATCTGCGATCCGGTTATTATCAGTTGCGAGTCCGTGAGGGGGCGTCGCAAAGACTGCATTCCGGACACGCTATGGGCATTATGAGTTCCTGGTGATGCCATTCAGACTGACGAACGCGCTAGCAGCGTTCATGGACCTGATGAACAGCATCTTCCGGCCGTACCTAGATCAGTTTGTGGTGGTCTTCGTGGACGACATCCTGATATATTCGCAGAGCGAGGCGGCGCATAAGTCACATCTGAGGGATGTTTTGACACTACTGCGCGAGCATCAGCTATATGCCAACCGGGAGAAGTGCGAGTTCTGGCTCTTTGAGGTGAGATTCCTCGGCCACATCGTGTCCCGTGACGGTATCCTGGTCGATCCGTCGAAGATCGACGCGGTCTCGAAGTGGGCACGGCCCACGAGTGTTTTCGAGATCCGCAGCTTCCTGGGATTGGCAGGCTACTATCGGCGATTTGTCCAGGACTTTGCACGACTAGCCGCGCCGATGACTCTGTTGACGCGCAAGGGTGTCGGGTTCGTGTGGACAGATGACTGTGAGCGTGCATTCGCGGAGTTGAAGACTCGACTGAATACAGCTCCAGTGTTAGTGGTGCCCGAGCGAGGGATTGGTTACGATGTTTACTGTGATGCGTCCGGAGAGGGACTGGGCTGCGTGCTGATGCAGTTGGGCAGAGTTGTGGCTTATGGCTCCAAGCAGCTGAAGATGCACGAGCGCAACTATCCTACCCACGACTTGGAACTAGCAGCAGTCGTATTTGCGCTAAAGAGCTGGCGATATTATCTGTATGGCGAGGGGTTTCAGGTGTTCTCAGATCACAAGAGCCTCAAGTACATATTTTCCCAGCGGGACCTGAACATGCGCCAGCGACGGTGGATGGAGCTACTCGAGGAGTACGACTTCGAGCTACACTACCATCCGGGCAAGGCGAACGTGGTCGCCGACGCCTTGAGTAGGAAGTCGACTCCGAGCCTCGCCAGCATATCTGTCCGAGAGTGGGACATGATGGGGGACCTGAGCACGTTCGGGCTTGAGATAGAGGAAGTTACGAGTGACATGGCCATGTGCTCGTTAGTGGCTCAGCCCTCACTGCTTGCCCAAGTGTTGGAGGCGCAGACGGAGGACGTTGAGACGTCACAAATCGAGGAGAGGGTCGTCAACGGCGACGAGGTACTAGGTTGGAGGATCAGTACAGATTGGGGACTACAGTACAGAGGAAGACTGTTCGTTCCGGTTAACTGTAGAGACGTCGTGTTACGAGAGGCACACCATTTGCGTCTCACACTGCATCCTGGGGGCACCAAGATGTACCGTGACCTCAAACGGCACTACTGGTGGCGCGGTATGAGGAGAGCAGTCGCAGAATTCGTGTCGAGATGCCTCGTCTGTCAGCAGGTGAAGGCCGAGCATCAGCGTCCAGCGGGGTTGTTACAGCCACTACCGATTGCTCAGTGGAAGTGGGAACACATTACGATGGACTTCGTGTGTGGACTACCGAGATCGCCCAAGGGAAACGACGCCGTGTGGGTGGTAGTCGACCGGTTGACCAAGTCGGCCCACTTCCTGGCTATGAGGATGACCGACCCAGTCGACAAGTTGAGCAGCTTGTATGTTCGGGAGATAGTGCGTCTCCACGGGGTCCCGGTGTCGATAGTGTCTGAAAGGGATCCCGCTTCACGTCCAGGTTTTGGCCGAGTCTGCAGAAGGCATTGGGGACCGAGGTGCTACTCAGTACAGCACATCATCCTCAGGCAGACGGTCAGTCGGAGCGTACCATTCAGATCTTAGAGGACATGCTGCGAGCATGTGTGCTGGATTTCAGGGGATCTTGGGAGACCCACCTGCCTTTGGCCGAGTTCGCCTACAACAACAGCTTCTAGGCCAGTATCGGGATGGCACCGTTCGAAGCGTTGTATGGGAGGCCGTGTCGGTCACCAGTATACTGGGCAGAGGTGGGGGACAGGAGTCTGCTGGGGCCAGATCTTGTCAGAGAGACGACGGAGAAAGTCGCATTGATCTGCGATCGGTTGAGGACCGCGCAGAGCCGACAGAAGAGTTATGCCGAAAGGCGGTGTCGACCTCTTGAGTTTGCAGTCGGGGATCACGTATTCCTGAAGGTGAGCCCGAGGAAGGGGTTGGTGCGGTTCAGGCGCAGCAGGGGCAAGTTGGCTCCGAGGTACATCGGCCCGTTTGAGATTTTGGGCAGGGTGGGAGCAGTGGCTTATCGTCTGGCGTTGCCACCGCAGCTTGGGAGAGTCCATAACGTCTTCCACGTGTCCCAGTTGCGGCAGTACAACGCAGACCCCTCCCACGTCATCGAGTGGACTGATATCGAGGTGGCTGATGACGTCTCCTATGAGGAGCAGCCGGTTCGGATCATGGACACACGGCAGCAGATTCTGCGGGGAGGCAAGATTATCCGTTTGGTCCGAGTGCAGTGGAAACATCACGGGGCTGAGTCGACGTGGGAACGCGAGGACGAGGTTCGCGCGAAGTATCCCGACCTGTTCGACTTCCGAGGTACGTCTGTTTTAAATTTCGCGGACGAAATTCCTTTAAGGGGGTAGACTGTAATAACCACTTCTGGTCAACGTCAGTCAAAGCTGCGAGAAACAGGAAAATTTAAATTTTTTAAGACATACACTTAATTTAACCTAAATTGACCCCGAGGGTCATACCGGACTTAAGGTGACCCCGTTATCGACCAAAATGAGTTCCAGGGGACTCAGGGCAACTTCCTAATCAATTTGGGAAATGTTGACTTTTCGTTGGAAAAGTCAAACGGGCGACGTTTTGGTCCATTCGAGGACCGTTTGGGATCCAAAACGCTTAACCGTCGTCGCAGCGGTCTTAGTTGAGCCGTTTCCTTGTAGCCCGTCAAGTTTCGTAATTTCTTGGAAAAGTGCCCGTTCGGGGCCCGAAACGTCCGATTTTCGCGAAACTGATTGGAATATATCAACTAGATATTTTCTAAAAGGTGTGGGACCCACCTTGACACATGTCCTAAATGTGGTGGTGTTAGTTTTGGGGGGGGGGGGGAAATGGGTGGTTGTGAGGGTGTGGCCGAACATAGGGTAAAAGGGAGGAGTTTTTGGAGTTAGTTGTTAGTTTTTATTAAATTAGAAAGAAGAAGACAGGTTTTAGAGAGAGAAGAAGAAGGAGAAGAAGAGAGAAGAAAGGAAGTGGAGTTAGGGTTTGATTTTCAACCCTTGGATCGATTCAAAGCAAGGAGCAAATCTCTTCCCCTCGTCTTCCTCTCGAGTAAGCACTAACCCGATTCTCGTTTCAATTATTTTCTTGAAAGTTAGGGTTTGAGTATAAACTAAGGCTTAGGGTTGTGTAGAGTTTGGGAGGTGTTGGAGACGTTTAAGAGGTGTTTGGGGGTGTAAGGGCACGTTTTCCGGTGACCGGAGGCTCGGGATGAGCTCCGGCCACCGTGGGTGGTGGCCGGCCGGCCATGAGGTGGCTGGCCGGAGCTGGCAGCAGCCACCACATGGTGGCCGAGCCCCCCCTCAAACCCTAGGGTCTCGGCCAAGTGGTTGGGGTGGGGCCCACGTGCTCGGTTGCTCGGGTTTTAATGTTCGGGTGGTTTAAAACGTCCGCTCTACGCATCCCACTCCACCAGAAGTGCCGCCTGATGTCGCGATACGTCTTAGTGCTACCCGGGTGCACTGTAAGACGTGAATGATGTAAATATCGCAACACGTCATCTCTACAGCTGTGCGGCACGAATAACCCTCCTCGATACCGCAACCCCCAATCAGCACTGAGTTCCCAGCCTTCCGCGTCGACACCGCTGACGACCCTCTCTTGGATTTCTAACGTCTCGACATCCTCTGATTGTGCCTCTATCACTCGGGCAAGTAGCGAGGACTTAGCTACCAATGAGCACATGGACACGCCACTAGCAACCTCCTCTAGCTCAAGCCCAAACGTGCCCAATTCCCCCATCATGTCCCACTCCCGGACTGATATGTTAGCAAGGCCCGGAACTGACTTCCTACTCAGGGCGTCGGCAACCACATTCGGCTTACCCCGATGGTAGAGTAGCTCAAAGTCGTACTCCTTAAGTAGCTCCATCCATCGCCGCTGGCGCATGTTCATGTCTCGTTGGGAAAAGATGTACTTGAGGCTCTTGTGATCCGAGAACACCTGAAATCGCTCGCCATACAGATAATACCGCCAGACTTTCAGCGCGAACACGACTGTTGCTAATTCCAGGTCATGGGTAGGATAGTTGCGCTTATGCGTCTTCAACTGCCTGGAGCCATAAGCAACCACTTTCCCTAACTGCATCAGCACACATCCCAGTCCTTCCCTGGACGTGTCACAGTAGACCTCATACCTGATCCCGCGCTCTGGCACTATCAACACTGGAGGGGTAATCAGACGAGCCTTCAGCTCCGTGAACGCACGTTCACAATCATCAGTCCACACAAATCCGACTCCATTGCGCGTCAAAAGAGTCATAGGCGTGGCTAGACGCTCAAAGTCCTAGATGAACCGCCGATAATATCCTGCCAACCCCAAAAAGCTACGGATCTCGAAGACGCTCGTGGGCCGCGCCCACTTCGAAACCGCGTCGATCTTCGCCGGATCCACCAGTATACCGTCACGGGATACAATATGACCGAGGAATTTCACCTCAGTGAGCCAAAACTTGCACTTCTCCAAGTTGGCGTATAGCTGATGTGTGCGCAGCAGGGTTAGAACAGCCCTCAGATGCTCCTCATGTGCCGCCTCGTTCTGGGAGTAGATCAAGATGTCGTCTACAAACACCACCACAAATTGATCTAAGAACGGCCGGAATATACTGTTCATCAGATCCATGAACGATGTTGGTGCGTTCGTGAGTCCAAAAGGCATCACCAGGAACTCGTAATGCCCATATCGCGTCCGAAACGCAGTCTTTGCAACGTCCTCCTCCTGGACTCGCAACTGGTAATATCCGGATCGCAAATCGATCTTCGAGAAACATGTCGACCCTCGCAACTAGTCGAACAAATCGTCAATTCTCGGCATCGGGTACCGGTTCTTCGCCGTAACTCGGTTCAGCTTCCGATAGTCTATACACATCCTAAGCTCTCCACTCTTCTTCTTCACGAAGAGTTTTGGCGCTCCCCACGACGATGTGCTCGGACGGATAAACCCCTTCTCCCGAAACTCCTCAAGCTGACGCTTCAGCTCGGTCAACCCTGCTGGCGTCATCGATATCGGTGCCGTTCCCGGCATCAGGTCAATTCCGAACTCCACCTCATGTACTGGTGGCAACCCGTTCAACTCCTCAACAAAGACCTCAGGAAACTCGCACACCACTCGCGGTAACTCCTGGCTCTGCACGACCGATACTTCCTCCACTGCGGACAATGCCGACAGGAGAACTCCGCTCTTACTGCCCAAAATACACGAAACTTTCGTGTTGCTTGCTGACACCGTCACTCGTCGCCTATAACAGTCGATATTGGCTCGGTACTTCGCCAGCCAATCCAGTCCCAGGATTACGTCAAAGATCGTCATGCCCAGCACGAGAAGGTCACTAGGGTAAAGACAGTCTGCGACTCTAACTTCGCAGGTACGACAGACCCTAGTCAACATCACATCACCCCCAACTGGCGTGTCCAGACACAGGGGTGGACTCAACGGCTCTAAACTCAGCCCCAACTTCTCAGCACAACTCGACGAAATAAACGAGTGTGACACCCCGGTATCAAATAAAAATGACACCCACAAGTTATACAATAAGCACATACCCTGAATGGTGTCATGATCGGTGACGGATCCTGTGGCTCGGAAGTCGGTGACTGCGTACACTCTACCCTGTGACGCATGTTGCCTCGGAGCTGGCACATTGACTGCTGGTTGTACGGACCTCTGTTGTAAGAACCGCCCCCGGTCAATCCTGGTCGAACCGGTGATTTCAGGCGAAGTTTGACTTTCGGCTGGAAAAGTCAACCGATGACTCCGTAAGTCGTTCGGGACCTTTCCGGGGCCCAAAAAGCTTAGTCATCATCATGGTTAGCTTAGTTGGGCCATTTCCTTTCAAACGAATGTAATATTGGAAAAGTCAATATTTGGTCAAACCGGGACTTTTTATCGACAAATCTGAATTAATTGGAGGTGCTGGGTTTTTCTCCTAAGACTAGGTGGTCCCCACTAGGACACATGTCCTTAGTGGCTTAGAGGAGAAGAAAAGAGTCTTCAACAACCCTTTTACCCTCACAAAGGCCAAAAGGCATAACTTGGACTTAAGGGGCTTTTTGGAATTTCATCACACTAGGTCTTTTATAGCAATTGAAGCACCAATTCAGCCTCATAACTAGTGTTGGCCGAATTTGTAGAGAGAAAAGAAGAAGAGGAAGAATAAAGGAGACTTGAAGAAGAGAAAGGGAGAAAGGAGCAATTTTTAGCCAAGTTCTTCATCAATCCTTCTCCAAAACCCCTAAATCTCCTTCATCCATCCATTTCCAAGGTAAGGAAACTCAAACTTTCCATTTTCAATCCATTTCAATTCATGGGTTTTCATAGAAATGCATGAACTAATTAGGTTTTTGAGTTCTATGGTGTTAGTTGGTGTTTTGAGAAGTAGATGATTGTTCTTTGTTAAAATCTTTGGTTTTTGCTTGTTTTTTAAGTTATTTTCTCTTTGGCTTTTGTTGGTTTGATGAATCCTATCATGGGTAGTGATGGATTGAAGTTAGATGACTGTTTTGGAGGTTTGGGATGACTGAAAATGGAGTTTTTGACTGTTTTTCGTGAAAAGGGAGCTGGAAGAAGAAGAAGGTCGAGTTTGCCCAGACATGTCACGGATCCGTGATGGGTACCGTGACGGGAGACGTCACGGATCCGTGACCCGATCCGTGGCAGACCAGTTTTAGTCCTTTTGAATCCTCTTGGGGTGTTTTTCGTCTATTTCAAATGGTTATTTTAAATCAAACGGTTGGGTTTTTTTTAATCTTTGATGTGGATGTCTCTTGATTAGTCGTTAATTATAGTTTAATTGTGATCCAAGACCTTGAACCCGAGCTCGACGAAGGAGGAGGCTTTGGGAATCACGTGAGAGGACGAGGAGGAAGCTAGCCAGGACGTCAGCAGCTAGGAGTATTTGAGCATTGGATATTTCAAGGTAGGGAAAAGTACTAAACCCCACTCTTAATATAATGAATGCTAATAGTATGCCTATAGGATAATTAATAACCGGAAAGGTCCTAGTTTGCATATAAGATGTGATTCACTAGAATAGCCGCTTTCAATTATATTAATAACCGGAAGAGTCTAGTATGCATATAGGATGTGATTCACTAGTTTAATCGCTTTCAATACTTTGAGAAATTGTCGTGCTGGTAGAATGACCATGTCGAGCCTTAGGATTGCTTGTTGGATGTAATTATCGATGATTGTTCGTCCTCAGTATCGCTGCATGCTTCATCTTTAGGTTAACTTAAGAGTCACGATTAACTAGATGAGTTGTGATGATATAATGTGAATGGATGATCCATGCTATGATTGATTGAATGAATGCTTGAACGTGATGTGGTTGTGCGTCGGGGTATGATCGGGTGAGTGATAGACCGATGGAACGTGGTTGGTAAGTTTTGACGGTAAGCGTGATTGATGGTATGGGTTCTATGTGGCGTGTTGTGATAAGATTGTCGTGTTGTTAAACCGTGGTTGAATTATGACTTTATGTGGGGTGTTATTCTCTTGATGTGTGTTCCATGAGGAATTGTGTTCCGGTATGGTGCTTACACCGTGGGGTATGCCGGTGTAGGGTAGTACCTAGGCCGACGGGTTGTATTTGTACCCCGATGTGAATTCTGGGAAGACCGATGCGAATTCCGGTATTTATATTATTTGTACCCCGATGCGAATTTCGGGAAGACCGATGCGAATTCCGGTATTTATATTATTTGTACCCCGATGCGAATTCCGGGAAGACCGATGCGAATTCCGGTATTTATATTATTTGTACCCCGATGCGAATTCCAGGAAGACCGATGCGAATTCCGGTTTTTATATTACGATATTTGTATTATTTGTTCACTCCGATGCTACGTGTTCCGAAGAGACTTGTTTCACCCCGATGATATGTGTCCCTTCGGGGATGTTTCCGGGAGGATGTCTTGTTTCACCCCGATGATGCGTGTCCATTTGGAGACGTTTCCGGGAGTCCCGATGTTATGTGTTCCTTGTGGGAATGTTTCCGGGAGTCCCGATGATATGCGTCCCATCGTGACCGAGGGGCATTCCGGTACGATGTGTTGGTTTGTGTGTGAATCATAGGCTAATGGTTTGAATTATCTACATTTTGGTACCGTGTGTTTCTTTAGTTGACCTTATTGATGATTAAACCGTTTTCCGTTAATCTCCCTTGAGTTACTGTTTTATCAAGCATTGCTTTCTTATTGATCTCTAATTATGGTGTCTTTCAGATAATTGTACTAATTGGGATTTCTTATTGTCAAAACGGGGGATTCTTTACTCTACTACTTTTTCCTACTGAGCGTAAGCTCACCCCCTTCTTGTTTACTGTTTTCACAGGTTACCTTTATGAATAGACTTAGAGGTGGTCTCAGGGTTCGGGAGCTCCTTGAAGTTTCGGGAGATTTTTTTTTGTATTAGAGACATACCTTCCTTTTCTGCTTTAAACCTATCGCACTTGGTTATATCTGATATTTTGACTCATTGTATTGACTTGGATCATATTTTACTCTGAAAACTACTTTATCAAGGTTTATTTACTTATTACATTTTATCATCATTTTAGTTCACGTCTCGAGTCCGGTCAAAACTAGATTTGGGGCGTGACATTTGTTGCTGTCTCGGAACTGGCGCGCTCGTGGACGGCTGCAAGAACCTCGACGGCTGACTCTGACGCTGGCGAGCCCGGGGTGACTGCACTGTATGCGAATGTTGCGGTCGATGCGCTGACGTTTCCCCGTCCTGATCAGGGCACCTCGTAGCTATGTGCCCCACCCGGCCGCACCGGTAGCACAAGATATCGTCGCCCCGCGGCCCGCTGCCCTGACTTGTCTGGTTGATCACTGGTGGCACCGCGGGCCCTCCGCCGGTCGGACACTCTCGTCGCAGATGGCCCGGCTGCCCGTAGATAAAACATACTGGCCCCCGCTCTGAAGTGACTGGCCCTACTGATGCCACTAACCCCATCTGCCTCAATCCGCCCGGCTGAGCCTGTGACCGAAAGAACCCCGCGGTCCTCTGCCTCCTCTGATCTCGGGACTCGGACGGTCCCGCAACACTGGTCGGCCGCTGCCGAACCTCACGGGTCCTCGCTGCCTCTCGGAGACCCCGCTCCACTGCCGTTGTCGTGTCTACTAGCTATGAATACACCCGAATCCTCAGGGTGATGACTCGATCCAAAATCGTCGCTCTCAGCCCCCTCTCGAACCGTCGGCATCGGTTCGCCTCTGTCATCACCATTTCTGGTGCAAATAGGGACAGGGCCGTGAAACTGGCCTCATACTCTGCCACTGATGTCCCGTCTTGTCGTAGTTCTAGGAACTGCTGATGTCGATCCCCCCTGGCCGACTCGGGGAAATACTGCTCTAGGAAGACCGTCTCGAAGGTCCTGTAGTCGTCCCTGACTCTGTCTTGTACGCGCCTCCACTAGTGGTAGGCGCTGTCCCTCAGCTGATGAGCTACAAAGGACACCCTGGTGTAACCGTCCTCTATGCCAGACGTGTCCAGGTTCCGAGTGACCTGATCCAGCCATCTCTCGGCTATGTCGGGGTTTGGCTCCCCAAAGAACGCAGGTGTGTCCAGCCTTAGGAAATCCCGCAGCGCTCGGGCCGTATGGCCTTCGGCCTGAACGGGCCTCGCTGGATCAGCTGCAGTAGCAGCAAGTACTGTCTCCGGAGCCGCGACGCATACTCCCTACAGGCGATGATCGCCACCAAGCTCTGCACCGTCCGGGTCAGCTCACCCAGAGCGGCCGTAATGTACTAGGCTGCGACCGGCGGGACGCTGGGCGGGACCCCAGATGGTTCTGCTTCGTTCATCTTTTCTTCCCCAATGGGAGCACCCTGGGCTTCCGTGTACTCAACAGGTTCGACGGTGGGCGTCCGTCCAGGTGCCCCAACTGATTGTCCTTTATTGCCACGTGGTGCCATGTAGTAGGTATCCTCTGCACGGATACACGCAAACGCTTAGTTTGCGAACTTATACAACGATGACATGCTCAATACACTAGCGTTCACATAGCCTATAATCAATATGTTATCACACACAGTTCGCACGCAAGTGTATATTAGTCTTAAAAGTGCCACCAAATAACCATTTTTTCGAAAGTAGCTCACTGATCAGGGCCGGTGAGAGGCCCGGACCATGCCTTTAGCCGTGCCGAAGAGTAGCCGAGTCCCCGTCCTCACTGCTTTGACCCGTTTAGGGTCCCGGACTGTCACGCCCCAAATCCGGTTTTGGCCAGACTCGAGACGTGACCTGAAACAAACGAGGTAAAAGTATTCCTCAATAATTCAATCTAAACTTCAAATATAGTGTCAAAACTTGATAAGTGACAGAAGGTAAATAAGGTTCAACAATGTGGACCAACACATCTCTAATACAACTCTCAAGACATCCGGAAGCTCCCGAGCCTCGAATTTCCCAGATCCCAAGCACACTTGTACACACAATAAGTAAACAAACAAGGATGAGCTTACGCTCAGTATGGAAAATCGTAAATAACTTTAGTCTCCGAGTTTAATATTAAAGCTGCTTTAAATCGATGTCACAAAAGTATTTAAAACCCTTAGACCAAAAGGTATAATAAACGAATAAGAAGCAACGATAACAATAACGCATTCTCGAGGATAACGATAAGCTCTCAGAGAATAAACAGAGAATATTATACTAACATAGAAAATCGACACAACGGGAACGAGTAAATTCTATAAATCAATGAAATGTTATGGAATCCGGATAATGAAATAGTATCGCTTTTTCCAAGATAACAGTAACTTAAAAGAAGTTCATAATAAATACTTTAACGGATCAATAAGAGTAAAATGAGAGTAATCAATATCTTGCCAACCACTTGCTTTCTCAAGCCTCCGATCCATGGATAGATTCTGGGATCACCTCGGTACCCATATTCCGATCCACCAGAGTATCCAAATCATATCAGATTTTCCCTCGGTCCAGAGGAAACATATGCGTTGGGGCACCAGAAACAATCCCAAATGGGCGCTTATCATCGGGATTCCCAGAAATGCCTCCAAAGGACCATATGTCATAGGGAACCAAGGTAGTGCTCCCGTAGGACGCACACCCTTGGGTGAAACCTCGGTAACCATCTCTCAAGAAGTAATCCAATTAATATCCCGCGGGATCTGCTCATAATCAATCCATATCCCGCAGGATCTGCCAATAATCAATAAATATCCCGCAGGATCTGCCAATAATCAATAAATATCCCGCAGGATCTGCCAATAATCAATAAATATCCCGCAAGATCTGCCAATAATCAATAAATATCCAGTAATCAATGCCCTCAGGCTCCAATACTCAACCAATATCTCACTGTATATATCAAACTCCACCTTTACTAAGGCACCGGATTACCCCCCCCCCCCCCCCGGTGTAGTACCGAACCAATCAAACAACCATACAAGAACATGAATAAAGGAAACACACCATAACTTAGCCACCAATCAACACTCATCGAAACATACTTTCATCACAGCAAAGACATCCAATAACACACCACACTTACCTTAACTTACCTGTCACGACCCAGCGGTACATCGATCACCTTATTGTACCCCGTGGTACAACCAGTCATACTCGATCATCCGTTCAAACAACAATTATATCAACACAAACACTCAATCAACCAAATACGCATTCAACCAATCAACCATCATGTGAACGATCAATTAAGTATTCAATCATACAAGCTAATCTAGTTTCATTAAACTCTTATGTTATCCTAATAACTAGCAACCAAGTATGTGAACCTAGCACACAACTAATCCGAGAGCTCTTCACAGCCTCTCTACCAGTAAATCAATTCCCAAGTATTGAAAGCAAGTTTCACTAATCATCATCATCCTAAGCATGCATACTAGACTCATCCATTTATTAGTAATTGAAAAACGATTATTCTAGTTATTCGCATCCTATAGGCAATTCTAGGACCTTTCCGATTTTATTATCCTAATCATGCATGCTAAGTGTTTAAATAAGAAGTTAAGACTTTCCCTACCTTGTGGTCTTCTTCTAATAAAACTCTGATGAAACGCTCGAGTGGTCACAACTCCGTTCTTCACACGGGTTCCGGCGTGATCTTCGTTCTTCTAGCCCGGGTCCAAGCCCTTGTGCTCGGGCAAAGTCCCGTCTAGGTTTGACAAAGAAAAGTCCAATCAATACCGGTAAAAGTCCAAAGGTTCACTGATTAAACCAAACTGTCTTTTAATTGTCCAATTAAAACCAATTAATCTAATTTAATTAATTAATTAAAAAATGATTTTAAAAACATTTTCTTTATTGCCGGGTTGACCCGGATCCAAGCCCGAACCCGGTCCAGAACCGTTTCTGAAGTCCAACTGGGCCCAAGGCCCGAACGTAGTCAGGTCCACACTGACCTTCCCACGGCCCAAGGCCTTTTCGGCCCAAGGGTCTTCTGGCCCAAGGCTTGCTCGAGCCCGAGCTCGAGGGTGTCCTGGCTCCGGCGGCGTCTCCGGCGAGCAATGGTGCTCCGGCCACCGACCACCGCGTCAGAAACGCTCGGAATTGAGAGGAAACGGAGCGGCGAGGGGCGGAGGGTTGCTGGTGATGTCGTAACCGTGACGGCGAGGCCTGGGACGTGACTCCCGTTCGTCTTCTTTCAGATCTGGAGAACCAACTTCGCCGGCGAGGTTCCGTCTGAACCTGCTCGCAACGAGCTCGGGAGGCTCGATTCCTGGCGAGGTGAAGCCGGAATCGAAGAGGGAAGAGGCGGGGGAGGCCCCATCGCTCGATTTTGCTGCGCCGGCGTGGGTTGAGCCGGAGAACTCGAACCCGAGGCGTTCCGGCGAGTTCTCCTCGATCTCGAGAGCGGGGCTCAGATGGTACCTAAGGGAGGGGGAAAGAGACGGTGAGCTTAATAGAACGAGGGGAGGAGAGGGGTCGGAGGACGAGGTCGTCACCGGACCTGCTCTGGTTTGCGAGAGAGGCAGGAGGAGACGCGAGAGAGCGTCTGAGAGAGAGAGGCGTATTGCCTCGTTTCGCGTGCGTGCCCAAAACGCTGAAACGATGCGTTTGGGTATAAAAGGCTAGGGTTCTCACTGAACCGGGCTGATCAAAGTGGGCCGCGCACGCGAGGACTGGGCCATGGATGACTCGGCCCAAAGGGTTAAGCTATCCAGTTCAATTCCAATCTCTCTTTTTTTCTCTCTTTAAACGCCTTGTTTGCAAAAACTTACTCCAATGTTTCGTTTTGCAAAAGATTACTCCAATTTAATTTTTCCGGTCTTTACACGGACCGTGCCTCCTATCGGGCCGGTCTGTGGCTCGTCCCGTAGCCGTGACGGATTCACACTCGTCACACACGCTACGTCTACCCTAGCACACTCGTATCCTACTCTTCTCACAACGACTCGCACATTTGTGCGCCACACACGTTCGATCACAAACTTTCCAAACACACGAACACCAAACACACAATTTCACGTCACCCAAACTCTATCACAAGCCCACAAGGCAAACCAATTTTAAAACACACGCGCACAAGGCCTATCAGTTTTAAAATTTTCTCATTTTCGTCGTAAAATCTCATTTTTGACATCACGTAGTTACAACCCGGTCCAGGCGTCCCTGAACTACGTTGTACCCACTTGATATCAGCACCGTCACATTCGACTACAGAGGCGCCCCTGAGTCGATTCGTGACAGCTTAAAAACGTTTCACGCAACAACACACAGTCATTATGCCAGTATAACCAATACTACACATACACACAACAACAACCAAGACTTAGGTCACTACGGGTCTAAACACATCGAAACGAGAAATTTTCAGGTGCTTACCGTAGGGAACGATGAGAGGATGACGAATCTGCGACGATCCGTCGGTCGGATCGTTGGGAAATCGAGCCCAAACTTCTCTTTTTTTCCTCCTCCTTCTTCTTCTCTTTCTTCTCTCCTATTTTCTGAAATGGCTGAGACTCATCCTCTCCTTTTTCTTTTAATTTGTTTTCAAATTCAACCACACATCAAAAAGACAAAAAGGCCCTTACTTCTTCTTTGTTTTTGTTTTTAAGTCAAAGGGTAAAGTAATCCTTTCAACCCCCTTCCACCAGTATCTTGACATGTGTCAAGTGGGTCCCACTAGTTACAAAAATATCTTTTTCAGTCAGATTCGCGAAATTCGGTCGACTCGGGCCCCGTGCGTTCCCATTTTCCAAGAATTTATGAAATTTCGCGTGCTACAATGAAACGGCCCAACTAAGACTGCTGCAACGACGGCTAAGCTTTTTGGAGCCAAATCGGGCCTCGAACGGACCAAAACGTCGCTCGGTTGACTTTTTCGGCAAAAAGTCATCTTTTCCCGAATTGGTCAAAAAATTTCCCAGAACTCACTTTGGTCGATATCGGGGTCAACTTAAGTCCGATATGAGGGTCAATTTTAGATTCATTTAGGTGGATGCCCCAAATTTTAAATTTTTCCGTTTTTCCGCCGATTTGACCGATGTTGACTAGGAGCGGTTCTTACATGTCGCCGAAAATTAGCCGAAATCCACCGATTCTAGTTTTTTCTGATGTGGATAACGGTCGGATTGATCGATTTTCAACGGTCCTTTTTTTTGCCCACCCCTTAGTATACTAATGATGTTTCCCTAAATTAGTAATAGGGATAATATCATAACATTACCCTCAACTTTCATCTATTATCAAAAAAATACACTTGACTTTAAAAAGTAACAAAACAATACCCAAACTTTCAAATAAGATCAAAATAGTCGGACGCCGTTAGATTTTGAACAGATCATGGTCATGTGCAAAGCACATGACCATATATTTATTTTAAATGACGAAAATGCCCTCCTACAAACAAAACTAACATAAATTAAACCCTAGAACATAATCTCTATTAGAATTGCCTTCATCAATACTTCTCTGAAACGTAGGCCACAAAATCTCATGTGAGAATTGGCTTCTTCTATGCTTTCTCTTAAACCTGGTATTGTTCTCAACCCCAAATTGAGAATCGACTGAAAACAAGTTCCATTCCTGGAGATGGCTGCATCCAAAGTGTACTCTGAAAAGTTCACTTATCTGGTGAAGAAGCTCTGTGTCGGAGATTACTGGCAACTAGGCTGGTGATTTTGGGGATGAAAACATTTGGGTTCTCTGCACTTGGTGCTGAGGTGATGTTGATTTCAGTGTTGTTATTGAAATTAAACCAGACCTTAACTTTATGCACCAAATCGGAGCTCTGGTAAATCATCTCAATCAACCCCAACTCGACGACCCCAAATGCCGATGGTATGCAGACGATCGTCTGCAACCCAAAGACCTGATCATGACGTGCATGTCTGGCCTCGACGAGGACAACACGGACAGAGAGCCGACCTCCAAATCCACTTCCGACCTCGGCGAAGAGAGGACGACAGCGCGCAGTTCTACCGGAGATGGTCACCGGCGAGGGGAGAAGAGTCACGAAGACAACCACCAGATCTGTTTTTTTTGGTAAATAGAAATTTGTTTCACTTATTTAAAAAATAAATTATAATTTTAAAATTTACTTAATAAATAATATACTAAAGAATTTTAAATAAGGAACTAATAAAAAGATTTTAAAAGATTTAATTAGTAAATTTTAATAATACAAGTTTAATTAAAATTAATTTCTGAAAATTATTAAAGGAAAAAAATTAAATGAAAATATAAGAAAAATAATAAAGAATATTTTTTTATTGAAAATATAAAAAAAAAGGTTAATAAAAAATCAATTTTTTGTGAAATTAAAAAAGAGAAATGGATTAGTTAATTAAATTAAAAGAACTTTTTAAAACAAAGATAAATTTTTTTTGAAAAGGGTTAAATATCGGAACTTACTCTTAAGTATTGGTCACGAACACTATACTACCCACGTTTTCAAAATGAACACTACACTACCCTTAAGTATTGGTCACACGATTTTGTTAGTAAAAATGGACGGAATTTTCCATTCCGTTAGTCATATAACTTCAAGTGTCATATAATGGATGGTAAAATGACGTTTCCCCTTAATTATATGACCTCTACACATTTTATAAGAAACATTATCATTGTACCCACGTTATTGTTCCTTATAAAATGTGTAGAGGTCATATAATTAAGGGCAAAAAACGTCATTTTACCATCCATTATATGACACTTGAGATCATATGACTAAAGGAATAGAAAATTCCGTCCATTTTTACTAACAAAATCGTGTGACCAATACTTAAGGGTAGCGTAGTGTTCATTTTGAAAACGTGGGTAGTGTATTGTTCGTGACCAATACTTAAGTGTAAGTTTCAATATTTAACCCTTTTGAAAATAATGGCTGGTTCTGAAGATTAGATTATAAGTAAAGGGTATTTTAGACTTTTTACTTTTTTTTAGGATGGGAATTAACGGTGTTGACTAGTTTGAGCAAAGTTAGAAGTTAAGGTATCGATTTGTTACTTTTGGGGGAAACTCCGCTACACACCGATTATTTGACTTTCGTTATCAGAACATCACTTGTGGAGTTCAACTTTTTTATAAGACAACATATGACTAATGGAAAATGTTAATAACTAACAGATTCCGTCCAAAAATGGATGGAGCATTAACAGAGTATACAAAAAGACTTTTTTGCCCTCCAAACTATACTTCTATTTTCTCAGATTATATCGGTAGACAATACTATTTTTTCAATTTATAAAAATACTGAAATACTAATTTTTGTTTTCGATAATTCTTTTTTATAAATTATAATTATTATAATTTTCATTAACTATTGAATTGTTCATTATTTTTTAGTCACTCTTTTTAAAATCTTATTTATTGGTTATTTTAATTCTGGAGATGTTCAACATGGAGTAATAAGGACTATTGATGACTATTTGGTGTTGTACCTCCAACGAGGTGACTGGAGGCTCAAACAGAAGAATCTGGCGTCTCAACGACGAGTGAAGGTCACCCAACCACCTCCGACCGGGATGAACACCAGCACGACCCAGTTTGGATGAAGGCCAATGGACCCGACCACGCCAGATCTAAAAACGGAAGAATAAGACCGGTCAGACGGGATTGAGAATGCTAAAGCTTCTGGCGCGAACTTGAAGAAGGCGAGCAAGAGGGAATGAAGAAAATAGAGGATTAAGAGGGGGAAAGGGAGAGAGGAGTCACACTGCTTGTGTGTTGTTGATGGTTGAAGGTGGGTAGCTAAGATATGTTTTTGTATATATTTCTTATAATTAAAATCTTAATTCAAAAAAAGAAAAAATTAAAATATGATACAAAGTAATTAAATATGATTTTATTAATTTATATACTAATTTTTTTGAAATAATAAATATATAATAACACATTTTATGAAATTTTAAAAGAGTTTTTATCTATTTATAAATATTTTATTTTTTGAAATATTAAGTTAATAAATATATGAAAAAAAAGAATAAAATAAATTATTAGTAAAGTGTAAAGTTGAGTAGTTATGATCTGAGAATGAAACTTAGAACATTTGAGGGTATTTTGGTCATTTAGAAATGTTTAAATACCCACATGTTTTTTTTCTCACGGATTCTGTCAAATTTAACAGATTTTGTTGGTCCTCGATAATTTCCGTTAGTCTTCGGGTATATTATGGAAAAATTTCAACTTACACGTTAATCTGTGAAAAACATAGTCAAAGAACTGGTATTTTCTGGAGAAACCACTTACTTTTGAGAGTTAAGTGTGATTTTTTAAAAATAGCTGAAAGTTAAGGGTAACTTTTATGATATTATCCCTTAATAATATATATATTTTAGGGAAAATTTCACTTTAACACCATGTCAAACATTTAATTTAATTTTGATACCCTGACATAAATTTTTAAGACTTTCATACCCTAACCAAACTTTTAATTTCACTTTCATACCCAGCTGTTAGATTCTGTTAACTTTTCATCCAAAATAGGTGAAGTGTCCATAATACCCCTAACTATTACTCAAATTTTCAAACTCATGCCACTTGTTCAGAACTTGAAAATAAGTAAAATGACAATAATAGCCTTCATTATTAGGGTGTTAAAATGAAAAATATCCTTCAAAATTTTCAAACTTTACAAAATCACTTTTTTTATCAATTCAGTTTTTATTTATGAAAAATATTTTTTATTTAAAAAAAATATTGTGTTCATTCCTTTACATTGTGTTCTTCTTAGAGGCATTAAAGCCCTTTTATCTTCAAACTCTATGAACAGAGATGAAGCCCTTTTATCTTATATCTTGTCCTCTGATAACCATCTGTGAACAGAGACGAAGAACGTGTCGTTAGAGACAAAGACTGTGCTGCCGGAGACGAAGACCGCCATATCTGCCACGAGGTCGTCGCTGCCACGATGTCGTTGCCGCCGTGAGGTCGTCGCCGCCCCTCACCGTTGAGGGCCACCATGCAAGGGCAAGCTCAAGTAGATCTGGTGGCAGTAGGGTGTTGAGATGGGGTTGAAGGTGCAAAAATCAGCGAGGATTTGGTTGATTTGAGAGTAGATGACGATGATAAGTAAAATTTGTAAGTAGATTAGCTTGATGATTTTGAAATTATTGTTGATGGAGGTAAGGTTGAAGACGGGTAGATTTGGGAATTTTAGAAAGAGAGTAAAAAAAGTTTAAGTGGGTGTTGAATTGAAAAAAAAAATAAAGATATTAATTAAACAAAAAAAGTTTTAAAAAATAATTTAAAAAATAAAAAATATTTTTATGTATTTTTATAAAATTAAATATGATATATATAAATTAAAAATGACTTATAAGTGTATTTTTTTCAAAAAATTATTTTTATATTAATTTTTAAAAATAAAAATATTTTTCATCAATAAAAACTGAATTAATAAAAATAAAAAGTGATTTTGTAAAATTTGAAAATTCTAAAGGAAATTTTCATTTTAACACCCTAACAATGAATGGTATTATTGTCATTTCACTTATTTTCAAGTTCTGAACCAATGACATGAGTTTGAAAATTTGACTAATAGTTAGGGGTGACAGAATCTGACGATTGGGTATGAAAGTGAAATTAAAAGTTTAGTAATGATATGAAAGTGTTAAAAATTTATGCTAGGATATCAAAATGAAATTAAATATTTGTAGGGTATTAAAAGTGAAATTTTCCCTTCATTTTATTTTCTTCCAATAAGTCACTTACCCAAACTATAAGGGATTGATGTACAATTCTTGAGAGTTAAGGGGTAGATTTAAGAGACTACAGTAAATTTCCTCGGTGGGGCAACAAAACTTCCAAGCCTGCGTATTTCTGATTCTAAACGCCTTCACCGTCTTCAATCTTCCTCCTACGTACTCCACCTCTTCTGCTTCCCTCAATCTCACTCTCTCTTGTTACCCTGGGATTTTCCATTTGATTTTCTCATCCAAACAGTCTCCAGAGCCTGAAAATCTGCGTATTTTGCGGGTAAGAATCTGCCCTTAATTTCAAGCTAACCACTCGCATTTCCCCTCTACATTTATCCCTAATTCAATTGTCGATCCTCAACGTTTCTTCAGAATTATCTGATTTCATTCTCGAATTTATCTGTTGATTATACGTAGATGAGTATCCATATGCATGCAATGATGGACTTGTATGTATATGTCAGGGATTTTTTCCCATATTGTTTGGATACATAGTTACAATCTAAACAACTTCAATCGCTGATTTTTTATTTATGTAGATTGAATGATTTGTCATTGTTTGATTGCTTGGACCATGGCTTGACCAGTCAGAATATAAAATGACAAGGAACCTGTATGTGTGATGAACTTTTGGCCTTACTTGTTCTTTATCTGTTTGCTTGCTTGATTCTGATTCTAATATTCGTTAGGTCATTCTGTTCTATTGCATACTGGTTTGAACTTATTTATCTATCATATTCTAATGTGTGGTTTTGTGTATGTGATCATGCGTGGTTAGTTTTATGAAACACGTCATGGCTGCTTCTTAAAAATTATACACCTTAACAAGTTCCAATGAATTTTCAGAAATAAGGATCTTTGGTTCTTATATTGGATGGATGTCAATGGAATCTGGTACATTGTATTATAAATCAATGTATGAGTTTCACGAGTATATGATAATCTAGCCTTTTTTTCATTAACTTTGCAGCACACATCATATGGAAGAATAAAAGGAAGTGGAAGGAATTAGTTCAGAAATGAAATACAAGGGTTTGGACCTTTGGGTATTCCAAATGGATGGAACTAGACTTCCCGTCATAATCCCACTTTAACTTCCCCTCAAAAGGCCAGAATTTGCACATCGAGGTCTGAAAATATTAACATAGACAAAGACAAATGATCCTTAAATCGAATAGCATAAATTGGAAAGAAAAAACGTTATGGTAAATATAATAAATAAGAAATTACAATAATCTTTCTACAAATATGGCCAATATTTCATTCCTATCAGACTAAGATTACCAGAAGGGCTGTAAATGTGTTTCATATATTATGTCCCTGATGATGTGTTAAATTGTTAAGTGACCTTTATGCAGGTTCTTACCTTCTAGTTTTATGATTTAGACATTGTATAATACTTTTCTTTTTCTTGTTTGTTTTGTTTGTGTGTGTCACTCCTTACCAAGCGAGGAATATCTCTTTTAATGTTGGGCAAAATTAGTTCTCTTCTCTCTTAGTAAGGATGGGTAAGGTTACCCAGCAAAGTAGACGTTGTTGTTGTTAAAATTAATTCAACCAAATATTCTATGATCCTGTTGCCTGGAAACTTAGTAGAATATGATTTAAATGCCGTGGCACTATTTGACATCTTTGCCCTTGTCTCAGGACTGGAGCTGTCATTTTCTCTTGGACTGGGTTCTGTTCTGGCTGAATTTGCTGACAACCAGTTGTTTGGGCCTTTTATCTAGAGTTCTCATTTTATTTTGAGCACCTCTTGTAATTGAAAACAATTCTAGACTTAAAATTGTCTTCCTGTACATATGTAAACAGTTAACATTTCACTAATCATATATGCAATTCCGTTCAATTCTGTCTGCAATCTGACAATTGAATTCAAGTGAGACCTGTTCTACAGTTATATCTTTTGTCTTGACTTTCTTTTCCTTTCCTCTCTAAACATATGCTTGCATTTCATTGGAAATTTGTAGATTGTATTGGTTATACGTGGGAAAGAAGAAAGAATCAAATTCTATTTTGGTGAGTGCTCGATCTCCTGAACTTCTGGAAATTCTTCTTAAGCTGTCAGAAATGGAAAGCTTGGCTCAGTTGGAAGCAATGTGCGAAAGACTTTATAATTCACAGGACTCTGCTGAACGAGCTCATGCTGAGAATACTCTTAAGTGCTTCTCCATGAATACTGACTATATTTCACAGTGCCAGTACATCCTTGATAATGCGTTGACACCTTATGCATTGATGCTAGCTAGTTCAAGCTTGTTGAAGCAAGTGACAGAGCACAGCCTTCCTTTGCAGCTCCGGATTGATATACGTAATACTCTTGTTTCCTTAAAGATATTATCTGAGAAATTCTTAGATAAAATCTTGTTATTGATTACATTTGTTCGCTGCCTATCTTACTTTTAGGCAATATATTAATATATGATATCTGTTGAGTTAAAACTTTGGGGATCGAAATTGCAATTACATTTTCTTCTTATGGCATTCCCCCTCTGTTTCACTCTTACTCAAAATTGACTTGACTGAATTTTATCTGAAGGAAATTATCTTATGAACTATCTGGCAACTAGAGGACCTGACTTGGAGAGTTTTGTAATTGGATCTTTAATCCAACTGTTTTGTCGAGTTACAAAGTCTGGGTGGTTGGATGATGAGAAGTTCAGGGAGGTAGTTCAAGAGGCAGTGAATTTCTTGAATCAGGTGATGTGGTTTCTTTGTAAGATACTACAGGTTTCAATACTTTTTATTTGCAGTGCTCCATTATTAAGCAGAAAAAAGCTTTTCCAAATTGATTGCATTTTTTTCTTCTTATTATTATTGACTTCTGATATTCCACCAGTTTTTGTTCTGTTTTGTGAGTATCCTGAGTTATTAGTTTCCATTGTTTGAAGAATCCAATCACTTTATATGTGTGAAATTTGGTTAGGATTTATTAAACCTCATAAGTGTTTAGTGTTGAAGTTATCCGGGTGGTTAATTTTGTTGTCTGTACTATCACTTATGTGGATCAACCCATCAAGATTTATTAACCTGTTAGGTTCAGCTAAAAGCATAGTACTTGTAGTGTATATAAAGTAACTTCTGCAACCCATTTCTTATTATTGGTAGAAATCTTCATTGTTGACATATCTTATTTGCTTTCATCAGGGACCACGCCATTATGTGATTGGTTTGAAGATGCTAATTCAACTTGTTTCGGAAATGAATAAGGTCTGTTAGCAAATAATTTCTATACTGATGGGGTTAATAATAATAAGGTTTAATTGTCAAAAAGTGCACTGAAGTTTTGTCCTCAACCGAAAACATGCATAAACTTTTGTTCACGCTTTGCGGGTGCACTAAAGTTTTGTCCTCCGACTTTATTAGAAAAACATATTGCCCACACAACTATAGAATGCATTATGAATTGCCCACACAACTCTAGAATGCATTATGTATTGCCAGTGCTCTAAAAATCGGGCCCAGGTGGGGATTAATCAGGGTTTAGGCGGCGATTTTTAGAACACCGACCCGATTTCAACAAGTCGGGCGGCTTTAGGCGGATTTGCAAAAATCGGGTCAATCTCCACCTAAGCAGGGATTAATAGGGGCCGCGGGGATTAATCGGTGCCTAGGTGGGATTTTTGCAACACTTATCCGATTTCTATGGTTTTATTTTAAATATTTGTTATTTAACGTTTATAATATTCTCCTTATTATAAAAAAAATATATATTAAATATACGTAATTTTTATTTTTAAAGAATTATAAAAAGTAATAATCATAGATTATAGGGTTAATTGTCAAAAACACACCTAAAGTTTTGTCCACGCTTTTAGGGTGCACTAAAATTTTGTCCAGCGGCTTACGTTATAAAAACGTAACATGTTAGTTGTCAGAAACTACCCTAAAGCATCGACCACACAACTATAGAATGCATTATGAATTGCCCACACAACTTTATAATGCATTATGTATTGGACACAAATCTATTGAATCCGCGAAGAACTGCCCAGACCATTCATTCTGAACATCCCTGTTACGTTTTTCTTACGGAGGTCGGTGGACAAAACTTTAGCGCACCCTAAAAGCATGGACAAAACTTTAGGTGTGTTTTCGTTTGTGGACTAAACTTCAGTGCACTTTTTGACAATTAACCCTAGATTATATACTTACATCTTAAATAATTGTGGATGTTAATATTGTTTACTTGTTTATTAACATTTTTTTTATCTTTGTAGGAAAATATCATATTGATTTTTAATTTTTTATTGCTAGTTTAATTTTTTTATATAAGGATATTATGTTGTTTATTTGAACTTTTTTGTCATCTAAGAATAATACGTAATAACTGTATATTTCTAAATGTTTGTTACTATCTTTTCATGACAAAATTCATATTTTTTTCATACATATAATAACAGGAAAGTAAAAAAAATAGAAAAATACAAATCCGATGAATCCCCGAAGGCTCTAGCTGCCCGACTAACGCCTTGGGTTTTTTAGAACCTTGTGTATTGCCAACAAATCTATTGAATCCGCGAAGAACTGCCCAGACCATTCATTCTGAACATCCCTGTTACGTTTTTCTAAAAAAGTCGGTGGACGGAACTTTAGTGCACCCACAGAGTGTGGACAATAGTTTATGCATGTTTTCGTTTATGGACAAAACTTTAGTGCACTATTTGACAATTAACCCTAATAATATATACTATCATGCTACAGTGCTTCCATAAAGTAGTTCAGATGGTATTTCCTTGAAGATCTATGTCTTGATCTTGAATGAACTTGGGGTCTTATTTATATATAGGGTCGTGGTTACTGCATTTTATACATACTTCAAATTAGATATTAGAATAGCTGGAACACGTTCGAGATTTCTTCTCTCTATTTAGAGGTTCTTGATAGGATGGCCGGTTTCATGTTAGGTTCTTTGCATCTTTACTGATTAGTATCTGTACACTGTATCGTTAGGTGACTGAATGTTTACCTTATAAATGAAGCAATCATCTAGATTTGCTCTCTTTTCCTCATATTTAATGAAGTTATCAATTGATCTGTAAGGGGTTGATCTGAACATTAAAAACTAAATATATCACACAAGTTAGGGAAATGAGTGATTTCTTCATCATATATATATATATATATTAATTTCTCTCTTTCACGGCCACTTATTGTTCGAAAGTAGGATTTTACTTTGTAGGTTTGACGTAAATTAGTGTTTTTTTGTGCAATGAAATTTTATATATTTTTTCTGTCCAACTTTTACACAAATCTCTCATCTGATGAAAAATTTCCCAATTGTATCCTTTTGGGTATAATATTTCTATCTAAACTAATTCCATTCATACTTTGACCATTGATTTTTCATTATTTGATGTTTAATTTCGGATTTTGACATGTTATGTTAGTGCATCACAATCTATTGACCATGCTTCTATTGTCGTTGATAGATTTGCTATTGGTTTAGCAGGCAAGAAGCCTTCAATTTCTTATTTTCTATTAGAATATAATGTGTGATAAGCCTATCATATTTTTTTTGTTGCTTTCATCACAATCTATTGCCATACTTATTGTATGTTTTTGTCCTCTTTTAAACTCAGTGTAGTTTTTGGTAAGTGGACAATTTTTTTTGGGATAATTGTCAAAACATGCACTTATGTTTCGTCCACAAACGAAATAGTGCACAATGTTTTGTCCACGTCGTCTGGCTACCCTTATGAATCGTCCACGCACTTTTGTTAGCAAAGTGTAACAGCAGAACCTGAATTGACAATTTTGCCCTTTTGGTTTGAAATTCAAAAATAAGAATTTCGTCCAAAAAAATGAGTGGCTGAGGATTGTTAGGGCAATTTCGTCCAAAAATTTTTCAGACACAAGCACATGATAGCACGTGAGGCTACAAATTCGAATATTCTGTTAATTTTACTGACAGAAGTGCGTGGACGATTCATAAGGGTAGCCAGATGACGTGGACGAAACATTGTGCGCTATTTCGTTTGTGGACGAAACATAAGTGCATGTTTTGACAATTATCCCATTTTTTTTTGTAGTTTTTAGCAATTAGCCCTTTAAACTGTGAATTGAAGGAACTTTTGGTCATTTTAAGCCATGAGGGTAATTTTGTCTTTCTACACACTAAATTAACATACGACAATGTACCGCTCAAAAGACTGCTAATGACACGTTTTTTTTATGGACTTACAACTTTCACCTTTGTCCACAGCATGGGCTGATGTTAACCCCTAAATTTAATTTACGTTTGTGACACTACCTACTTCGGTGTCAGGGTGGATTCATCAACGATATCTAGGGGCTCAAACTATGAGTGTTTTTTTTCAATTTCGTTTGTTTGAGTTTCGTCCAACATCGCCATAACTATGAGTTTGATTTTTTTTCCGAGGTAGATAGCACATTCCACATTGGGCGAGGCTAAGATCTTTTTGAGATAGAATTGAGAGGAACTGAGAGGTAGAAGAGTGTTGAATCATAGATATATATTTTTTAGTTTTTGCCGTTGGGATTGGGGACCGTTGCCAACAATTCAGTTTTGTTTTTACCGTTTTGCCCACATGTCAATGCGTGGTTGATGGCGTGGGGAAGAGGCTAATTGCTTCTCGACTTGGCCCTTGGTCCCTGCTGGTTTCTTCTGGAGGAGGCAAAGGTTTTTGGTGGAATCGACCAATGGAGAGCGTCCCACCATGGATGCGCTTGGTGAGCTTTTTGTGGCGTGTAAAGACGAGGAGATCAATTTGGCTAGCATTGAAAGAGGAGGATGCAAAAGGTGGCGCCAGCTAAAGTTGAACTCAAGTGAACCATGAACAAAACTTTTCTCACACAACCACAATTATCTGAATTGTCTTTCTTCTCTTACAAAAGCAAATATACTAAGGGCATTCGTTTGAAAATTTAAAAATCTAACGAGGGTAAAAGATTCATTTTTTTATAGTTAACAAATTTATAACGACGCACAATGTGCCTCTTAAAGGGTAGTTTTTTGTTGGTTGGCAATTCAAATAGTTGAGTTTTAACCAATCACCCCTAAAATTATTTTGATTCATTTTAACCTTTTCCATTTCCATTTCCATTTCTTTGCAATTCATTTCCTTATTTATTGAAAATGGTCTTTTAAGTGTTTGTATTACTGATACAGTATTTGTTTTATTCATCCTCAATTATCAGCCCTATCAAGGATTATCTTCCTCTCAACATCGCAGAATAGCTAGCATTTTCAGAGATCAGTGTCTTCTTCAAATATTCCAGATATCCCTTACTTCACTTTTTCAAGTAAAAAATGATGGTAATTTTGAAGCCTTGTTCTTAAAGATATAGTGATGGATTCAAAAGATAGTGGGTTGATTGCCCATATTTTAAAATTTTATTTTTAATTCTTGTATGCTACTTTTTTTTCATGTGTTTCATCTTCACATATGTTACAGTTGGAAGCAAGTTGCAGGAACTAGCTCTTTCACTGTCTCATAAATGTCTGTCATTTGATTTTATGGGGACATCATCTGATGAAAGTTCAGATGAGATTGGCACCGTTCAGGTATTTTAACATTTTTGTGGCTGTACAGTTATTTTGATTAATTCCTTCTGATAACAACTACATATCTTTTTCCCTATGCGTTTGGTGTTTATGGCTTTGAAATTCCCCCCCTTTGTGGTTTTTATGCAGATCCCAACTTCTTGGAGATTAATCTTTGAGGATCCATCGACATTAAAGATCTTTTTTGATTATTACTCAATCACTCAGAATAAGGAGGTTATTATTGATATGTTAACCATATAGATATAGCACTTTAATCCTAAGTTGCATTCATAGGTTGTCACCAATCCATCATAACATTGCCTTTTCTGCATACTTTGACAATTCTCTTTACCATTCAATATTCCGTACTGCTGACCATCCTTAGTACAATTTGTTATTCCTTCCGTCCCCACAAGATGCGTATCAAGTGGTGAATTCATCCACATCTTTCCGATGTAGGCAGATCCTGGAAATTTTTAATTGAGTAATGTGGACCGTAATCGTAGAAAGTCAACATTTCATCTTCTGATTTTAAGTATAATGATGAGTTGTTGTATTAGAGAGGGATTATCGTATTAAATTTGTTAACCGAGATGAGGGAGTTTGATATCTACTGCCACCGCCTCTTAAATATATCTCTTACGTTCTCCCATTCCTATATTTGCAATCATTTCCCTAGCTCCCACTTTTTTATATTCTCGCACTTCCTTAATTTTTATTCATCATATGAAATTGACTGTGGTACTTCACTGTTTATGGTTTCACAACTAACCGTGAAATCAACATTATGTAACCATACACTTATTTTGAATATTAGGCCCCCATTTTATTATTCTTGAGTGGATGACCTGATTGATCATTGTTTTTAATGTTTGTAATATCGTGAACTTATGTGGTAAATGCACCTTAATAAAATGAAATTTTCAGATGCTTATACAGTTTTCCTCCATCTTTAGTTCCTTCTATAATAACCTTAGGTTTGATTCCAAAATTTGATGTCATGTGAAGTTTCTTTTAGCTTAAGAACGTTTTAAGGCTTCACTAATTCTTAAACTTCAGGCTTTGGAATGCTTAATACGGCTTGCACTGGTGAGGCGTTCGTTATTTACAAGTGAAGGAACACGGTTGAAGTTTTTAACCCAGATAATGACTGGATCTAAAGAAATTCTGCAAGCTGGAACAGGTAAGCATCAGCCTTTTACAGATCTTTTGATTTCTTTTCTTATAATCAATGTTTAAATAACCCTATATCGCCCCGATATCTCCGGATATCTCGGTGAAACTCAACCACCAAGTTTTGACTGTTTTCCACTGATAAGTGAAAATTGATCAAAACTCAGTCTACTAGTTTTCATAGACAATTGTAAACTTTATATGAAAATTTGTACTCAAAGATCTGTGTATAGCCCGAACACAAAGAGAGAGTATCAATAGTTAAGACAATTAAATTCAATTTTCAAATACAATTAAATTTCACCAAACATGAATTAATGTGTCTTTGGAACTATCTAGTTCTACTAAACTATTACTATTTTTGTCTTAAATATATGTAATATATTTTTTAAATTATTAGTTAAGACAAAACGTGTTTTGCTGATATCTCCCCGTTATCTCCCCCAATAAGTTAAAAAGCCCTTAATCAGCACCTCACCGAGTTTTGACCGTTACCGAGTTTTAGAACCTTGCTTATAACTTTACAAAATATGAATATTTTTCTTTTCCTTGCTCTTTTGTACATAGTGTAGGGTACATATGCACAGTGTTAATATAATAATACCCAAATATCGTTTCTTATTGGAGTCCCGGACCACTGGATATATTAGTGTGCATCACCGCCTATTAGCTTAAGTTGTTGGGTTGGACTATTGTAACAATCTCTTTAAGTAATGTTTTGGCTAAAGAGTAATGTAGTATTCTCCTTAAGCTGTTGATTTTTTCTTTTCGAAATTTCATTACTGGTATATTCATGCTTGGTTTACCTTGGTTGTAATTGCTACAAAAGCTTCTCTTGCTGGAAATTTGGTAGTTAGGGAGTCTTTGGGTTTACCCATTTTTTGAAGTTTGATTTAACTGTTACATTCATAATGTTCCCTGCTTTGGTTACCCCCTTTGTAACTTTCTATATGCACTGTTGTTATCTTTATGATATTGTTTTGTTTGCCATAGATTTTCTATACATTCTGGCTTTAACTTCAGTAATTTGCTTCCCAATTCTTGTCGGAGACAGGTCTTGCTGATCATGATAATTATCATCTGTACTGCTGTCTTCTCGGGCGTCTCAAAGTGAATTATCAGGTGGTGTCTCTTGCAGCCATACGTATAGCTATTTATATGGAAAAAGTTCTATCTTGGTCCAAAAAGTATGGCAATTTGGTCCCAAATTTGACTTTTGTTCTGATTAAGTCTCAAAGTATTCCCATTTGGTCCTCCCCGTCATCTTCCACGTCTGGAGATCCTATAATTTGGCGTGCCAAATTGTTGTACCTTGGGACTAAATTGAAAGGAAATGTGATATACTTTGCTACCTAATTGGGACAAAAAGCTATCTCGATACCCAATTGTCACACTGGGACCGAAATACCATAGTTTATAATAAGTCTAATAGGAGATTGTCTGGAGGAAGCCTAGTGTAATTCATAGTTGTTCTAATCAATAATTAATGGTGCAGTTATCAGAGCTTGTAAATGTTGAAGGCTACAGTGATTGGATACGTTTAGTAGCAGAGTTTACACTGAAGTCTCTTCAGTCTTGGCAGGTTAATTTGCGATTACATATTACAAGTTGTTTTGTGTGATAAATATTGATTTGGTTCTCTCACACTTATGTTTCTGTTGTCAATTGGAATGTTTGTCCAGTGGGCTAGCGACAGTGTTTACTATCTCCTAGGGCTGTGGTCAAGATTGGTGACATCCATACCGTATGTGAAGAGTGAGAAACCAGTCCTGATTGTTGAATATGTGCCTAAGATAATTGAAGGTTTTATTTCTTCAAGATTTGATTCTCTGCAGGTGAATTGCATTGTAGTTGACAAGGTTATGTATCACACTTCATTTGTGCAAAACGTTTAAGTTATCTACTCTTTCTTTGGCGTAGCTTGATTTACAGGATGGGCTTTCAGAGAATCCACTTGACAATGTGGAGCTTCTTCAAGATCAGCTTGAGTTCTTTCCCAATCTTTGCCGATCTCAGGTTTAGGATTTTACATAGAATCTCTATATCTACTTTGAAAGTTCATATATAATTATGTAACTGCTAGAAGTAAAGCTGCTCACTTTTCGACTTGGTCTGATTTCTTGAGTTGCAGTATGAAACTTGTTGTTCGTTTATAATAAAAACTCTGGAGCCTATTATGCAAGGATACATGGTATGGTCTTCTAAGTTTTCTAGAAGTGATTTATTAATTAAGATAGTTCTAAAATTTCTGTGATAATTCTGGTCTATGAAGCATATTGTTTCGTTTTGTTTTGTACAGGAAGGAGTAAATGTATCACAGTTTGCAAATAGTAATGAACTTTGTATTATTGAAGCAAAGCTCGCTTGGATGGTGCATATTATCGCTGCCATTCTTAAGACTAGGCAAATTGTTGGTTCTAGGTAACATTGTAACTATTTCTGATTAAACCTATAAATGCCTCATGAGTCATGACAATCTAGTTCTCTTCTCAACTTGCTTTACTCTTACAGTGGGGAATCACAAGAGCTACTTGATGCGGAACTGTCGGCACGTGTTTTGCAGTTGATAAATGTCACTGACAGTGGACTTTACAGTCAGGTAAATAATTAAGATGATGCTACATTTTTCTGCTGTTTATACATTAAGCTATGCTCAACCAAGTCTCTGGTATTCATTATAGAAACGTATCATTTTTGTTGTTTGCTATTTCTGATTTCTTATACACCATCAAATAGGTTACTATTTCTGTCTACAGTTTTTCTAGTTTCTTGTGTGGATAAGTAGCTGATTGTTTTGTTAAAGTTCTTGTTACTGAGCATACCTTTTGAGCCCCAAAAAACTTGGACGGCGACAAATAATCAAGGTCTACAACACGTAGATGTTGCAATAGATTTATAATTTATTCAAGTAGAGCTACTCAAGAAGCTCAATGGAGAAAGATCATTAGCCTTCATAGCAGCTTCTACTGAAAGCTTGAAAATAGAAGCTTCAATTTGTTGCTTCTGCACTTGAGCATTCAAAGTGAAGTTCTGTTTCTGCTACAATGATCATCTTCTATTAAACAAACTATTTTCCCAGAATCTTCAACCCACAGGTTCAAGAAGCTGGCTAACTCAGAGCATCCACATCGGCCGGCGACTAAACAGCGCTCCAGCGGGTGCTTTCCATTCGCACTGGCTAGTGCCAAATCTGGCGTCCATCGTCCAAGAAGAGGAAGCCACCATGGAGGAGAGAGAAGCAGGTGAGAGGAAGAAGGGTGGAAGGAGAGAGAATGAGTGGAGGGCCTACTTGTTTAAGTCTTTAAATAAAAATTCAATTTAGTGGTGGGTTCCACTGCAGTTATATGTAAAAAAAAATGAAATTAAATTATCATAAAGAATTGGGTAAAATTTAGGGGAAATTACCTATAGTTGCCCTTATGAATTGGTCACGTAGCTTTAGGTATCCTAAAGTTTTGGTCACATACTAGACAAAATTTTGGTCAAGTTTTCGACATTTTTACGTTATTGTCCAACTCTGTAAGGCATGTAATTGGTCTGTGACCAATTCATAAGGCGTGTAAATGATCCGTGACCAATTCATATAGGCATATGAATGATCTCTGACCAAAACTTAGGGCAACTAAAGGTAATTTCCCCTATGTTTTATATGAACACAATGTAGAAGTGACTAATTTCACATGATTATGGTGACTTAAGAAGTGATGGCCTGGAAGATGGCTTTGAGGAAGAAGACAAGTAACATTATCCAGACCGCTAATGCATCCAGACGCCAACCCAATAAGTTATTTTTAAATTATTATTGATTATTTTTTAATCACTCATGACAAAATTGGTATTTTAAAAGGTTTAGGGATTATTTAGTCATTTGACACCATTTTAAACGAAATTAGTAACGTTGCAGTAAAACAAAAGTTAAAAATTGTGAATTGTAATTACTTAAAACTGACTGTTATGAATTGAGAATTAGGTTTCATTGACTGCTGTGAGTTGCAGTTTCCACTAAAATATGATGATTCTGACCTCTTGTAAAAAAATTAGTCCTGTCTGAAAGATGTTGGTTTCTACTTATGCTTTGCGTATACTGTTATATTTTGAATATGCATCTTAACCGAATGTCTTTTCATTACTCTGGTTGCGCTTACTGAACTTATATCAGATTGTCCCCTTTCTCACTTTTTATACTGTTATATCAGATTTTCATTACTCTGGTTGCGCTTACTGAACTTAACCGAATGTCTTTTCTTGAAATCTAACAGAGATATGGTGAAATAAGCAAGCAGAGACTTGACCGTGCTATCCTTACATTCTGCCAGCATTTTAGAAAGTCTTATATTGGTGATCAGGCTATGCATTCTTCTAAGGTAAATGTAGGCAACTGTGTAACTGCTGAGTCATATATTTTTTTTTCAGAAATTTCTATCAATAATGATTCTACTTCTGTTGCAGCAGCTATATTTACGACTATCCCAGCTTCTTGGTCTCCATGATCATCTACTTGTGTTGAATGCTATTGTTGGAAAGATAGTCACAAATTTGAAGTCTTATACAGAGGTAAAATAGTAGTTTGTTTCTGCAATCTATATTGTATCATAACTTAACGCCATGTGCAGTGCGAAGAAGTCATGGACCATAACCTAAGCCTTTTTGGTGAAATGGTGTCCGGGTAAATTTAATTCATATTCTATTTGATTGCTAAACATCTCTGTTATTTATTGAATACAATCTCCTTGAAGTATATTTATGGTGGCATGATTTCTGTGCAGATATATGACAGGAAAGCTGCTGTTGAAGTTGGATAACATTGAATTCTTAATTTCACATCACAGTGTAAATATCCGTGCTAAAATAATTTCTACTCGTGTAAGTATATAAATATGTAGCAAGTGGTTGAGCTATGTATATGAAAACTGTATTGTGTTTCAGAGAGCGCACTTCCCTTTCCTTGAAGATCAAAGATGTTCCCGTAGCAGAACAAGATTTTATCACACAATTGGCTCCCTGATTTTCATGGAGGATAGCCTTTTGAAATTCAGAACCTCTATGGATCGCCTTTTACAGGTGGATTTGCTATTTTAACCAATGCTTAACTTATATGTACGCTATATTTTTTAGTTTTTTGCCAATTATAAAATAGTATCAGAAGGTGACTTATCGTAGTGTCTGTAATGTAGGATAGGAGAGGAAGGAATTTGTTTTTTTTGGTTTGTATAAGTTGAAGCATCCTTCACATACTAGTGGTATGGTCGGATTTTGTTGAGCCCCAAGTCGAAGGAGATTGCATTGGAAAAAGAAAGCGCACCAGGCCCTTATACCATGTTGAAATAAAAGAGAATAAATGTAGTTTAGCTACACTTGATAAACAAGTATAATAGGAGACCCCCTTTTATAGTGAGTTGACCTACACTGGAAAACAAATCCAATCAGGAATAGGAAAGACATAGTTACATAACTCATAAGACTACTTGGACAGTAAGTCCCTAGTTTTTGGGAAATAAATTGAAGTTGATGACCATTTGGTATTCTAGCCCGGTCATCTACCTATTAGTTGAGAATTTTGGGTCGGAGCTAAGTTTAACATGGTATGCGAGCTAAGGCAGGTTTGTCTTGGACTCATGTCTGCCGTTTTTGTTTCCTCCCTGTGAAGTCGTAGTCCACATGAGGAAGTGTTGATGTATTATTCTGATAAAAAAGTGATGATATATCCCACATCAAAACAATGCGATGTTAATGATCATGGATACATTGGTTGGGATCTCCACGGATTAGCTTATGCTTTTGGGTTGGAGCAAAGCTTGTTAATTTTGTTTTAAAATGGGCCACTTATATTGGACCGTGCTTCCACAACTAAAAGGTCAACCTTGTTAGTTGGGTGTGGCGCTAGCCTTTATAAGTAGCTCTTTTTTCTTATATTTAGTCGATGTGGGTTCAACTTCAATGTAAATAATGTAACAGTCAGATTGGTTGCTTATTAGTGTTTTAAAGTTGTATTAGTCTCTCCCTTAAAAGTTTTTAACTTCGTTGTGGTGGTTACTCAACTTAAGGTTTTCGTCAGTTTAGAAGCCACTCCAGATGCATTGTTCCGATCAGACGTTGTCAAATATGCACTGATTGGTTTGATGCGAGATCTCAGAGGAATTGCTATGGCAACAAATAGGTTGGTGTTTTAATCATTATGTTTCATACTTTTTTTGCAGAATTCTGAAAAATTATTATTGTTCTGGTTCTTTCTGCTTTTCAGTCGTAGAACATATGGCTTTCTTTTTGATTGGCTATATCCAGCATACATGCCTGTTTTGTTAAAAGGCATTGCACATTGGGCTGATACTCCAGAGGTAAGGTGCAAACTACCATATTTCTTCATGAACTTCCATATAGTGGTTTGTATGAAACAAGCTTGTGTTTTATTCCATGTCTCTAAAGTATATAGTATGTTTATTTTAATATTTTATGTATTATTGGATCTCTACAAGAGATTAAAGTATGTATCCCATTCAGGAAGGGAACTGTTATGGTCCCATGTTTGGATCGAGTTATGGGTCTTGGACACGGATAGATTGAGAGCTTGATTAATGAGAGAACTCTCTAATCTCATTTTTGAGCTTGATTAATGAGAGAATTCTGGATCTCTCCGCCCCATTCTGTTCTTTTTTTCGATAACAGTTCTTGATTTTATTGAACTGCCAGCATGCATATTGATACTACCTAATCTGTTAAGTGTTAGAACTAGAATAAATGTAGGCAATTTCCTATACCTTGTTGGTTTCCTATCTTGTTTGTTTCTTAATGTGTAGGTTTCTCCCCTTATAAAGGGATCACCTGTTGTAAGTTTATGAATTAAGGATATATTTTCTTATATCTCAACATGGTATTAGAGGCTTAGGGCACCTTTTTTTTCCCCGCTGGAACAGTGAATCTAATAAAAAAAAAGGGATAATTGTCAAAACATGCACTTATGTTTCGTCCACAAACGAAATAGTGCACAATGTTTTGTCCACGTCGTCTGGCTACCCTTATGAATCGTCCACGCACTTCTGTCAGTAAAATTAACAGAATATTCGAATCTGTAGCCTCACGTGCAATCAAGTGCTTGTGTCTGAAAATTTCTTTGGACGAAATTGCCTTAACAATCCTCAGCCACTCATTTTTTTGGACGAAATTCTTATTTTTGAATTTCAAACCAAAAGGGCAAAATTGTCAATTCAGGTTCTGCTGTTGCACTTTTCTAACAGAAGTGCGTGGACGATTCATAAGGGTAGCCAGACGACGTGGACAAAACATTGTGCACTATTTCGTTTGTGGACGAAACATAAGTGCATGTTTTGACAATTATCCCTAAAAAAAGCTAGTAATCTATCTCTTTCGCTTTCGGAAGTGTTTTCTCCGAAATCTGAACCAACCTCAACAAGCATATTGATCAATGATACCAAAACTTGAAGTAGCTCTACCCTAGTCCTTTGCACGCTCCCCCATGCCCCGCCGAAGACAAACTGATCTCTATTGTTGTGTTTCCAATCTGCTTTGTTCCGGGAGTCTTCTGGTCTCACCGCTAGCACCATAGTTATCAGAGGCCACTAATCTACCAAAAACTTAGAGGTCACCGCCTAAAATTGCTCCACGGGTAGCCAAGCCAAAATAAATTTTTAAATTTTTCGATTTTTTTTATCAGCTTGAAAATTTATTCAAGTAAAGAGACACTTCCGGAGAGGGAAGTATCCAAGGGTAAATGACCAGTACAACGATTACGAAAAGAGCTCCCATAATGGAGCTACAGGGAAAAACCCTTTCAAAAAAACACAAAACACCAAAAGAACTCGACCTAAACAACCCTACCGACGACTAGGTAAAGCTTTGAGATCCTCATGAGCCTTAGCCGCTGCCTGATTCCACATATCCACAACAGAAGGGACATTTTGGGTAGCCTGTTCACGGCTGAAAGAACGAGTTACCGACCTATAAACACTAAAAGTTCCTGAAGAAGGCTTTTGAACGACACGACCCACACGAGGCGACTACTGGAGCAAAGCAGCCTTCCAAAGATCCGAACCCTGAACGGGCTTGGCTGAAGCTTCCGGTTTCCCTTGATCAACCAACGGGCCCTCAGCCCTGGTACCACAATCGGCGACCATCTCGAGCCCTGCAACACACAGCCCAACTCCACCAACCAAACCAGAACCCGAAGAGCCGTGGGTCTGGACCTGTGGGGAATCCGGGCCTGATGGATCAGATCCACCCATAACTCCAACCGGGCCTGCTGGATCAGATCCACCCACAACTCCAACCGGGCCAGCAATAAGCCCATCAGAAAAAGGCCCACACTCATCCAATTCCACAAGAGACGATGCAGGGCCCAAGAGAACGGGGTCACTGTGCTTCTTCTCTAGCGAATTATGTCCAAAAACGAAATTGGATCAAGCAAGTCCGAATTACCCTTATTTGAATTCAAAACCAGATCCGTCGAAATCACAAGCCCGTGATTCATGGTATCAACGCCAACTGACTCGATCAGAGAGTTAGGGATGCGACCGAAAGTCTCGCCGGAGACGGGCAACGACGCGAGACTTAACCTCACCTGGACTGGAAGTTCTTCCAATCTATCCTTATTGCAGAGCTAGCCGACTTAAACACCGATACACCACTAGAACAAGTGCTCTACGATGGAGCACTGCAAACCTGTCGGAACAGAGCATGTGCTCGGTTTCTCTAATTCAACCGGGAAAGTCGTCGGAACGACCCTACTGCTGGAAAACGCAACAAACAGAACGTAACCATTCACTTTAAATCCATGTAAGGTTTCGATCGCCTAGGATGCAGCTGCCCGTGACAAAAAACGAACAAAACCAAACATCAGACCTTGTCTGTTTGGCTTTTTCAGACGAGAAAGAGATACAATCTCACCAAATGGGGAGAACATGCCCCGAGTCCAATCCTCCGACGTGATTTATGGCAAATTCCGAACGTAAATCTCAGTATCACTCTCAACATACCTGACCGCATCCTCACCGGAACGGTTTCGGCGACGGTTATCTAACTTACCCTTAACACTAGAAGGTAAAGCAATTGAACCTTGATCAACCGAGGGATCTTTCAATACCTGAGTATCTAAATCTTGTACAAGCTTAGCCGTCTGCGATGTCGGGACTGCTTTGTCCACAAGATCAGAAGCTTTAGTTCTACCACGAGAAGCCAAAACAACCTTGGTCCCTGAACACTTTTGGCCCTGCCTTGATCCTTCATAGTCGGAGTCGTCTTCAACCACGTCAGATCCATCTTAAACCCACGCTTAGGAATTCTGCCTGAGCCCAGAACCTTATTTCCTTTACTCTGGAGCCCTGCAAAGCAATTTCCACACGGCTCAATACCTTCAGAACGACTCCTAATACCACCATTACCTTAGTGAACACATCACTGAAAACTCACAACCGGAGGGGTCACCTTGAGCCTCCGGCGGCGACGAGATAGCGGGAGAGACGACATCCCTCTTATCTCTAGGAATCAAATACTTACTATCAGATAGTGTAATTTTTTTTTTCTTCCGATTTACTCTCCTTTAATATGTTAGATCTACAAACATGTGCACTCTCTTCCTTCGGTTATTACAATAGAGAAACAAAATTGAAGTTCTAGCATATATCATGAGGTGCTTCTATTGAATTATGTTTTATGAGCCAAGGGCTCGAAGATCACCTTACAAATGTAGTGAGTCTTGTGGTAAACAAATTCTACTTCTTTTCCTAAACATTTAAATGATAGAGCTTCTTCTTCTTTTGAATTGGTCTACTACGATGTTGGGGTCTAAGTCATGTTCATTCTATATTAGGATACCAATGTTTTGTTATCTTTATTGAGTACTATTTGCGATGCACTTGGTTATTCTTAATGACACGTCATTTTGAGTTGTCTTCCATTTTCAAATAATTTTATATTGAAATAAAAGATCAATTCAATGTCCACATACACATTTTACATAGTGATGCAAAATAATATTTCACTACTCATTATATAGAGCTTATGAGCTCCCATGTCATTCTTCATTAGTCTTCTTGTACATCAACCCATCAACAAATGGAGTTGCAAAACATAAAAAGTAAAAAATCGTCATCTTATTGGAACTACTCGGCTTGTTGCTAAGGGCTACACTCAAATTTTTGGGCTTGACTATAGTGATACATTTTCTCTTTAGTTGCGAAAGTTGTGTTGGTTCGCCTCTTCATCTGTATTGTCACAGTCCCTAAGCTGAATGTCACGAATGTTTTTCTTTATGGTGACTTTGATGGAGAGATTTACATGGAGCAATCACTCGGTTTTATTAGTCTGGGAGAGATCGGTTTGGTTTGTAAGCTCAGACGTTTTATTTGTAGTCTCAAGTATCCACCTCAAGCATGTTTTGACAGTTTCAATACAATTATCCAATGATTTGGCATGGTTCTTGGTGAGGCGAATCATTCTGATTTCTACCATAACACATCACAAAGCAAGTGTGTATATGTAGTTGGTTATGTCAACGATATTGTCAATACAAAAGACAATAAAGACGACATTCTTAGATTAAAAGAACATTTATTTAAGCGTTGTCGGACTAAACACTTGGGTCAACTCAAATATTTACTTGGCATTGAGGTTGTCAAAGCTAGCAACGCAACAATAATCATTTCTCAGCGAAAACATGTTGTTAACATTCTTGCAGAGACCATGATACTTGATTGTCGACCTTATGATATTCCTATGGATCTAGACTTCTTTCAACACAAAGGGAGCATCCAAAAGATCCTAGACGATATCATACCTTTTGAGAAGCTTAATTACCCTAGTATTACTCGACCAGACATTTCATTTGTTTTAAGTGTGGTGAGTCAATTTCTTCCGTCCTCATATGATCGTCATTGAGACAAATAATGTGCATCTTATGGTATATTGAGAGAATTCCAGGATAGGGTTTGTTGTATGAAGACACATGACATACAAAAGTAGTTGTATATTCAAATGCAGGTTACAACATCTGTATGGGGACTCCGCACAAGCTGTATATATATATAACTAGCTTAACACATAAGATTTGTATCATTTAGCTTGAGGAGTGTTACAATTAGGATAAATTTAGGCATTTTCTTTTACCTAGTTGGTTTCCTACCTTAGTTTGTTTTCTGATTTGTGCAGGTTTCTCCCCTATAAAGGGATCACCATTGCAAGTTTATGAACTAAGCTAATACGTATTTCACCTCAACACTAACTACTCTCCTAAATGCTGAACATGTTGTACTAAAACAAAACTACTAATAACTAGCTACTAAACACGAAACCTCTAATAACTAGCGGCTAGTAATTGCATAAACTACTGGGGCCATTACACCACTTGTTGAGATCTTCATGTGCGGATCTCCTATCAGGAACTCTGACGTTTGTATGGTACTTTGTTTGCGCTTTTGGTGCTTTAACAAACAAAATTATTGTTATTTGTGGTGAAGTTTCTAGGTGCTTGTAGAAAACACAACTTAGTACTTGAATTTTTTAAAAGGTTAGCTCGGTGTGTAAAGGGTGACATCAAAACTTAATAGTAGGAGGGGGCCGAGTTAATTACTCACTATGTGCAGTTTTTTATGCAGTGGAAATCTTTTGGTGGTGATTTTAGGATGCTGTTTTTCAGTAATCTCATGTTGCAGAAATTTAAGTTTCCCCGTTCCAGTAAAATGAATATTTTATATATGAAAACTGTATAGGTGACAACCCCCGTGTTGAAATTTGTTGCTGAGCTGGTGCTAAACAAATCCCAACGATTGACCTTTGATTCATCTTCTCCTAATGGTATATTACTTTTCCGGGAAGTCAGCAAACTGGTTGTGTCTTATGGAGCAAGGGTTTTGTCCTTTCCCAATCGAGCAAATATGTATGCCTTCAAATACAAGGGGATCTGGATCTGTTGGAGTATTCTTACAAACGGTATTAATTTAATTTCCCTTCTTTAAGCTTCATTTGGTGGCTATGTGACAATTTGTTGAATATAATGTACTTTACTATATTGGCGTTTTTTTCTGCATTAATATTTGGTTCATCACGTCTATATTATCTATGAACATATATATACTTTTTGTCACATATCCTTGTAAAGAGAGGAAAGCTTAACATCCATGGCATGCTTCATACTTAATGGATGCATTCCTTTGAAGTGAACATATACTTAGTTCTGGTTATTTTCCCTGTTATAGGCTCAGTCCAAGTTTGGTGGTTTGTTCTTCTTGTAAAAATCTCTTCTGTATTTCAGTTATCATATTTTGGATTGCGGGTTGGATTTTGTAGCATAGATTTAAGAGATAATTGTCCAAAACTACCCTAAAGTTTCGTCCACAAATGAGTTGATGCACAAAGTTTTGTCCACACTTTGTGGGTGTATTGAAGTTTTGCCCACGCTTTTGTGGATGCATTTAAGTTTTGTCCACACTTTGTGGGTGCATTGATATTTTGTCCACACTTCTATTCAATCCGGGAAGCACTGCCCATACCATCATTCTGAACATCCCTATTACGTCAAAACTACAAAAGTCGTGGACAAAACTTCAGGGTAGCCACACAGCGTGGACGGAACTTTGCGCATCAACTCGTTTGTGGACGAAACTTTAGGGTAGTTTTGGACAATTATCCCTAGATTAAAGCTTATTGATGCGAAGCAGAATTACACCCTAGAAGAATCAACATTGAAGATATTCTTCATGTTGAATATAGGGAAAACCTCAAAAACATGCCTTCGAACGACTTTTGTCAACACAAACATGTTGTGATGACTTTTCTTTTTCAAAAACATGTTTATACCTATTGATTATTATCAAAAAGTAGCGACTTATGTTTATTTTTTTAAAATTTCGTTACTTTGGATGGAAAAGGAACATGTGCTTGACACATGATCTTTATATTTGTCATAAATACCGAAATTGTTCCCATTTCTCTTACATAAATGATATCCGGAGAAAAAAAATTGAACACTGAGTACGACCATATCCAATATTTAGGTTGGAGGAATAAGGACAATTTTGGTATTTAGATTAAATATAAAGACTCCGTGTCGTGCACATGTTCGTTTTTCATCCAAAGTAACGGAAAAATAAAAAAATAAACATAAGTTGCTACTTTTCGATAAACGAAAGGTATAAGCATGTTTTTGAGAAAGAAAAGTCATCACAACATGTTTATGCGAACAAAAGTCGTTTGAGAGCATGTTTTTGAGGTATCCCCTTGAATATATAAAGACCCACTTATGAACTGCTCTAGTAATATTAGAAATATATGCCTACTTATAAAAGGAAAGGACAAATCAAGCTAGGTTGTCCTTTTAGTTGTTGAGTCCAACCCGTTATATTAGCCTGACATGGTATCACCTGGTTGATTTGGGCTCTGCAGATCGTTGCTCAGCTTGTTTCTATCTTTCCTTTTATCTTCAATCCTCTTCTCTTTTCTTACACTGGAGAGACATATTAATCTTGTTGTATGTGCGCGTGTGCATTTAATTGCACTGTTTTCATTGTTTTACCACTCTGTCCTCAATCTGACAATTTCCTTATCTTGCCAAGAATCCCTTCAGCGCTAAAGTATGCATTTCTTCAAAAAGATGTAATGTTATTGTAAACTTTTAAGTAGGACAACACTACTCCATCCTTTCGGCTTGGAATGCTACCCTTTTATCTTTCTCTGTTTCCTAATTCTGTTCTTGATGTGCCTTGGATGTGACTTGTATTTTTCTTTCGATTGTACTTTCTTTGTTTGGCCTTCGGCCTGAAGATCTTTTTTTCTGTCTTGGGTAGACACTTTCTTCTTACATTAATAAATTTTCTTCAGCTGATTAAAAACAAGGGTTAATTGCTAAAAACTACAACATGTTTTGCCCACTTGCTAAAAACTACACTGAGTTTAAAAGTGGACAAAAATATACAATACGTATTGTCCACCGTCTTCTATTAAAATAATGAACAGAATATTCTGTTCGGTTAAGTATACTTTTCAAGGCTATATGTTTTGACCACAATACGTTTAAATGCTATATGGTTTGACCACAGTACTTTTCAATGCTATATGTATTGTCCACATATCTTGTAGGGGTTAACAGAAATGTTCATTATTATAAAAGAAGACTGGACAATACGTATTGTATGTTTTTGTACACTTTCAAACTCAGTGTAGTTTTTAGCAAGTGGGCAAAACATGTTTTTAGCAATTAACCCTAAAAACAATACGCTATATCTGAGATTACTAAAGCTGTCTTCATATATGTTGACCATAGATGTGTTTTGATCTGAGTGCTGACTCCGTCTCTATTGTTAATATGTGTGTTACAGCACTTTCTGGGAACTATGTCAACTATGGTGTGTTTGAACTTTATGGTGATAGAGCTCTCATTGATGCTCTTGAGATTGCTCTGAAGATGGCCGTATCAATTCCTTTGGCTGATGTATTGGCATATCGAAAGGTACAGCTTTTGAATTAAATTAGTTAGACTTTTTTTGTTTTGTTTCTGTAGGGAGCTATTAATGTCTAATCTGCTAGTTCTCCTGATCTCGTAACAGTGCCAAATGTGAATTTATCTTAATCCAGTGTCAAGTACTTGAGTTATTCTGAGATGTCCTACAGCGTCAGAATAGTGGATAGATTTTCCTTTCATTTTGTTATTGACACTGCCACGCTCTCCATTAAATTTAGGGTTAATTGCCAAAACTTACCCTAAAGTATTGTCCACAGCCAAAAAAAGACCTATCTTTTGTCCATGCTTTTAAGGTGCGCAAAGTATTGTCCACCGTCGTCTGTTAGAAAAATGTAATTACCCAGAAAATGTAAAAGCATGGACAAAAGATAAGGTATTTTTTTGGCCGTGGACAATACTTTACAGTAGGTCTGGCAGTTAACCCTAAAATTTATGCTATCGAACTCTAAGATGCTGGCTAGACAAGTAACTTTGTTCTGTTCCTCCTAGATATATGAGCTTATATTTTCTTGCAATGTCGGTAGCGGTTTCTTGTCAATTTTTATTTTTGTAGTTGTATGGCCTAAATTCCTTCCAAGTACTGCCAGTCTTATCTTTATGACTTCCAAGTACCGCTCGTATATCTTTCTTTATGACTTCCAAGTACCGCCAGTGCATCTTTCGTTTCTTATGACTTTACATGGGTGTTTGTTTAGCCGTTCCCTCCGACGGAAGACAGTGAAATGGAAATGTGATCCTGTATCTGTTAATATAATACACCTAAGACCTTGTCTCTTACGGCTTACCCATCCATCCCACTTTCTTCTTAGGAATTCAATTCTTGCTTCTGAAGTTTGTAACATACTAGATTCCATATGGTTGATGATGATCGATTAGATGTCTAATCGATCATCATCAACCATGTGGAATCTAGTATGTTATAAACACAGTGTACGTAGGATAATATTTAGATTGTGCAAATTTCGGACCATTTTTGGTTGGATTGCACAAAGTTCATCTGGTATATTATAAAATTCTTGAAATTTCCGCCATATGTACCTAAGTGCTAGGGTACCCTCCTTTAGCATCTCTTCTTTCTCCACTTAAGGCTCGGATCTCATATCAGCAAACCTACTCATGGGAAATATATCTTTTTATTATTTCTATGTAGGTTTTACATGCTCCAACAGCCTGAGAAAATAAAGCGAAAATAGAGCTAGGTCTAACCAAGTAGAAGCATTAGAGAAAGGTGGAAAGCAACTAAAGAAGTACAACAAAAGAATATAAGGGTGGCAAATAAGCAAAAGAAAAAAAAAACATTATTTACATTGGGATAGGGATACTATAGAATAGTCTATTTCTTTCTGAAAATCAAACAATGACTCAACAAAAGGCATTTATTCTGGATATCAAATTGGTTTAAATTTTATGCCTTGAGCAAGATAACTGAGTAGTACTCCATAAGTTTTACTTTTGTACGAACACAAGAATTCAGTTATAAAGCAAGTGAATTGTATTCTATCCTAAATTGCTTTCAAACAAAATGTTAATCTGTGGAAATTTTGAATCTTTACTTCTTAATATGTGGAGGAAAGATGTCCTATATGAGAACTTAAATGCATACACTGCTTACTTATTTGTTTCTTTTTGTCTGGTGCCAGATTGATGTAAGACTAGAGATATAGAAGTACTATTATTACTTGATGATTAGTACAAAGTAGAGACTCCCTTTATTTAAGGAAAACATGGGCCCTCAATAGACACTATAATTAGCCCAATTGATTCTTGGGCTCACTAGGCTATTGGTATTCTAACTCTCCCTTTCACGTGCAAGCAAACACTACGAGACTTGCTTTGAACCAAAGATTGGATTCCATTACTACCCTTCAAATTTCGTAGTTGTCCAAGAACTGATAATTTTTAATATTTCAATACTCCCACTCACATGTAGGATTAAACATCTACACGTGTGTCATAATAGAAAGGAATATCTACTTATGAACGAAAATAAATTTAGGGTGGAGGTGACAAATGGGGATGATACTCAATATTGGTTATGAAAACAATAATAAGATCTCGAGCCATATACTCATATCCTTACTTTACGGACGTAAGATTCAGCTTTGAACAACTATATTATGTGGGCACATCAACTTAATAAACTCTTGGGCAAAGTAGATGTTACGGGCCGTACGGCCCGTACAAGGTGGAATAATACCCACCCAAAGTGGCTGCCGCACACCACCAAGGCTGCTGCAACTAAGGTTTAGTTTAAATATTTCCTTTTAATTAATGAGGTGTATTAGGTTTTGGTAAGTTGAGTAGGGTTTGATAATTAGAATTGTAGTAGCATTTGGTGAACAACTAATCTCCTTGTCTATATATAACAAGGGATTATATTGAATAAAGTAGACTTGAATAATAAGAATATTTTGGCCTCTCCGAAGGTCTTTGAGTTACTCGGGTTACATGACGCGAATCCAGGACCGTAACATATTGGTATCAGAGCCAGGCATTATGGAACCGAAATCCATGGAGCAGAAGATGGATGAACTGTTGGCTGCGTTTGCTGCTGTCCAGACCGCATATGAAGCTGTTCGGCAGGAGAAAAAGGAGACAATGGCGCTGGTCCGAGCGTTGATCGATTTCTTGTCTGGCAAGGCACTGACGATCCAACAGGACGAGAATTTCACGGCCAACGGACAGCAGCAAGAAACCCTAGTTTCTTCTGTGCCGCTATCCATGGAATTTTGCGGTGTTACAGCCGAGGCTGAGGAGACAGTTCGAGTGAACCATGATGATCAGAAGTTGTTGCATCTGTCAAAGGCTACACTAGGCGAGTCAAAAGAGGACAAGGGTACAGACTTTATCTTTGTCTTTGTGCCGGTTTTTGGAAATCAATCAGCTGCTGAGATTGGGAATACAACTTGAGGTCAAGCATCATGCGCGAGGGGGGAGTAATGTTACGGGCCGTATGGCCCACACAAGGTGGAATAATACCCACCCAAAGTGGCTGCCGCACACCACCAAGGCTGCTGCCACTAGGGTTTAGTTTAAATATTTCCTTTTAATTATGTCCTAATTTGAGTTTGTTTCCTTTTAATTAGTGAGGTGTATTAGGTTTTGGTAATTAGAATTGTAGTAGGACTTGGTGAACAAGTAATCTCCTTGGCTATATACCAAGGGATTATATTGAATAAAGTAGACTTGAATAATAAGAATATTTTGGTCTCTCCGAAGGTCTTTGAGTTCCCTTTATAACGAGCTCGTACTCGGGTTACATGACGCGAATCCAGGACCGTAACAGTATACTATTGGTATTCTAACAATTTTGTTCAGTAAGTTAACTTGTGTACTATTCCCTACATGAGATCTGCCCTCTAAAATAAATTTATTTGTCTGTATCTTAACTTTCTTGCTTTTGTAGTATCCTAATTTGTAAGTGATACACTGCTACTTGACTTTCCTGTGTGTGGTGGGATTCCACTTTTGATTTAAACTCTCAAAGAAATGGACTGTAAATGAGAAATGCGTACATTTTTTATTTGAGCAACCATCTAATATTTCATGCTTAACATTGAAAAGTTGTTTTCTTGGTTCTTCTGTTATTACAGTCTTCTAACAATATCTTTATTCCCAGCTCACAGCTGCATACTTCGCTTTGTTGGAGGTGCTATTAAAAAACCATTTAGTGTTCATTTTAAATTTGGAAGCAAGCTACTTTATGCATATTGCAGCATCACTTGAAGCTGGCCTTAAAGTGTCAAATGCAAATATCTCATCTCAGGTTTGTTTTATTCTCATTATATGTATTAACCATGTTTCTGCTGGTTTCAGTAACAAACATGTTATTTTGGAAGTGTTGTAATTTTTTCATATGTACGACAGTGTGCATCTGCTGTGGATAATTTGGCTACCTATTATTTTAACCACATCACTGTGGGAGAGTCTACCGCTACAGCAGCTACTCTCAATCTTGCTCAACACATTGCAGATAACCCTACTCTATTTCCAAAAGTAAGCTGGTTGCAAAGTTTCGGCTATAAGGAATTGTAGTGTCACTATCTATGAACTAAAGATTCTTTGACAGTTACGATTTTGTATAAAAAATTAGTGGGGTATTTTTATTGTTAAAAGTAGGGATAATTGTCAAAACATGCACTTATGTTTCGTCCACAAACGAAATAGTGCACAATGTTTTGTCCACGTCGTCTGGCTACCCTTATGAATCGTCCACGCACTTCTGTTAGAAAAGTGTAACAGCAGAACCTGAATTGACAATTTTTTCCTTTTGGTTTGAAATTCAAAAATAAGAAATTCGTCCAAAAAATGAGTGGCTGAGGATTGTTAGGGCAATTTCGTCCAAAAAAAATTTCAGACACAAGCACATGATAGCACGTGAGGCTACAGATTCGAATATTCTATTAATTTTACTGACAGAAGTGCGTGGACGATTCATAAGGGTAGCCAGGCGATGTGGACGAAACATTGTGCACTATTTCATTTGTGGACGAAACATAAGTGCATGTTTTGACAATTATCCCTTAAAAGTAGCAGCACTTTATAAATAGATCAAATTTCTGATGTCAAATTGATCTGAAGGGTTCAGAAAACTGTTAGTAATTGAACTTCTAGTTATATTCAAATGCATGGCTTGAACAGAATGTAAAAGTTTGATGAGGTTCCGTATAGGAATTGGCATGTAGTAAATGGAGTAGTGCTGCGTAAAATAACTTTCAGAAAACACTTTAAATTGTGTCATCGGCATTTGATTGGGTAGTTAACTCATAATAGAGGCATATACAATCAAAGGAAGTTGAGGGAATATGTAGTTGTTGATGATATGTCACCTCTTTATTAAAATGTGGTTGAAATGTGTAATTCATGGAAGCCGGTCAAAATGGAAGTTGCCGAACCATTTCGAAAGATATTAACTAGTCTTACTTTGTAGCCTTGCCCCTTTGGTCCTAACTTCTCAAAAGTTAGTGTCCTATGTTGCTTACATTACCATGAAATGAAGGAAGATTATTAAAACTGACCACAATAGACTTTACATGAGCATCTAGGATCCACATTTTACTATTTTTTTTATTTCTGTGGGAATATTATTTTGATTTTCATTTCATAAAAGTCATTATCCACCTTGATATGGCCTTTTTTTTTCTTCCTCCAGATGTTGGAAATCCTGTTTGAGATTGTTTTATTTGAAGACAAGGGTAACTTGTGGACTGTCGGCAGGCCAATGCTGAGCTTGATACTTATAAGTGAGGAGGTAGTGTCCTACTTTCCTCTTGGTTCTCACTCCTTTTAAGTTTGATTTGTTGTTGTCAATCATGTTTCCTAAACTACCTCTAGTATTTTGATGCACCATGAATAAGGGTGCACTAATCCAAATTAGGTTATGATTCATGTACTAAATATAAATCTAACTAGTATGCATATATAAAATAAAATAAACAGTAGTGAAGGATTTCTCCATGTTGATGAATATGGTGTACTTTTTTTTGTTTAATTTGGAAATGTATTGCTTATTTGGCATGTCACTGTCTTGCGACATGAAAAGGAGATTGACATAAAGTGGCTGTCATGTATAGAATTTGAGGGGTGGAGATTGACCTCCTATAGTTGAAGCCTTTCGGTTGTAAAAGGGGTCTAAATGACTTGTTAGATGATTGAATCGCTTTCATTAATCTATGAAGCTGGGTAATCTCAAGTATCACTAGTATTTGGGGGTTTACACGGGAGTGGTAAGTAAAATTGAAAAGAAAACTGTTGGACCGTAGGCATCTGACCTGAAACCATAGGGTTTAATTATTACTGTAGGGATAATTGTCAAAAATTACCCTAAAGTTTCGTCCACAAACAAGTTGATGCACAAAGTTTCGTCCATGCTGTGTGGCTACCCTGAAGTTTTGTCCACGTCTTTTTTAGTTTTGACGTAATAGGGATGTTCAAAATGATGGTCTAGGCAGTGCTTCCCGGATTGAATAGAAGCGTGGACAAAACTTAAATGCACCCACAAAAGCGTTGGCAAAACTTCAATGTCCCCACAAAAGTGTGGACAAAACTTCAGGGTAGCCACACAGCGTGGACGAAACTTTGTGCATCAACTCGTTTGTGGACGAAACTTTAGGGTAGTTTTTGACAATTATCCCATTACTGTATCCCTCACTCTTAGTTGATGGAATGGCCGATGCGTACCGAATCTTCACTTACCTAATAAGCATTTATCGTACTTACGTGGTTACTTGGTAGATAGAAAAATAGTACTTTCAAATTAGGGTTTTATATCTCTGCCGATGGTAATTGGTACTCTGTGGAAACTGTTTTAAAATCTTCTATTTTCCAGGCCTCTGGCAGCATAAAGATTTCTTTTATAACCTAATAATTTATAGCTCTTCACATCTGTATAGTAAGGGTCCGCCTCAAAACACCAAGTTTTGAACTAGTAATTATAGGTTGAACTTTTATGAGTTTCCTCTTACTGTTCAATATCTTGGATTACCTTGTAATTGACAGCAAAGCTATATGATCTGACATCGGAACTAATAGATGATTGCTACTTCTCCACATTTTTTCTGTATTTATTTTCTTTTAAAGCATGGGTAGAATTTCCTATTGTTGAGAGAGATGTTGATTGCAATGTCTATCATCTTATATAAAAACAATTGGCTGTGCATACTAGAGTTGACTTTTAACTGTGATAAATATGATGTCTGCAGATGTACACAAACATTAAGGCTCAAATTTTGGCTTCACAAGTAAGTCCAGTGCTCTCTTCTTTATCATAGCCATTAGTTGTTATTGTACATGAAAAGTCTTTTTCTGTTGCCTGAAGATGTTCAGTTGTACCATGCTTAATGCATGAAAAGTCTTTTTGTCATGACATAGTCTGCTATCATTCTTAAAAATAACTCCATCAGCAGTGATTTTTCCAATCAAAATATGAATCGGGCTGTCAAATTCTTGAACCCAATAAGGCCCATAAGAAGGGCAGCCTAGTGCATGAACCTGTATTGGATCTGGGGAAACAGCATTATGTACAAACTTGAACCTGTAACCTCTAGAAGGCTCCAACGTGAACTAAAATAAGAAGACTGACAGATTGTTGCTTGAATGAAAGCAAGTTGTGCTAAAAATGATTTGCCTGTCTACATCCAAGTTTTAAGTATCAAATGGGTTGGTAATAGTGCTAGAAACAGAGAACCAAGTTCTGCTATGTGGTCTGCATATAATTCAAGCCACTTCAGGGTAAAGCAATAATACCTCATCTTCCTTATAGTCTGCACATGCACATGTACTGGATATACAAAAGAAATCCAAGTCCTTTTAATTAACCATTTTATATTGCATTAGCACGTGCAGAGGTTTAGAGATCAAAAGAATAGCTAGCTGAATATATGTATTTTGCTAATATCCCTTATATATTTCTCCTATTTCAGCTAGGAGATAAACAGCAGCGTCTTTCACAGTCCTTTGAAAAACTTATGGCAAATATAAGTCGAAGCTTAGATTCAAAGAACAGGGACAAGTTCACTCAAAATCTGACGAGACTCAGGAATGAATTCCGTGCGAAGTGACCTGCACCTGTGTTGACTGAATAACTATTATTTTGCAGCTGGCGTATATAGTATACTTCCTCCTCTCAGCTGGAAGAAGAGAGCATGTCTTCATCTGAGGAAAAAAACAAGTCAAGAAAAGAGGCAAGCTTATGGGGGATAATTGATGTGTTAGCAATGGTGTATGGCGGTGTGCTATGTATTTAGCAAAACATATTTACAAGATAGCATATGTTTCTTTTTCGTTCTCTTCCGGTATAATAAATAAATGGGTTTTTTTGTGTGCAGATGCTCAATACTTTAATCCATTTGGGATGTTTGTCTCAGTAAGTGCCATTGAAGCCTATCCAGGCAAGGTTGGTTGAATTGAAACACGTGCATCTTGCATGTTTATACATATCTTATATATTGTTCCAATTGCCTAGAATTTTCTTTTCGTTCTAACCAAAGGTTCGCTGAGAATTGAGATTCAAATGGCACGTTTATCATGTATACTGTTCCCAATCCCATTTCATTCCAAGATTACTTGTTTCTTTTAATCAGTTGTTTTCGAAAACAAAACAGAGGTCGAGGGTCGAACCCTGAAAAAACAAGCTACAACAAACAAGAAAATGACATCAGTACCTCGAACCACCAGAACCAATCCATTCAAAGGATCAAACCAAACTACTAGTTACAAACCCGAGCACTAACTTAAAGCTCAACCTCAAAGCAATCCCAATAAAGGAAGGAAACAGTGAAAAAGTCTAAGTATCAGATTTTACAAACATCAAGTACAAAGAAGCCAACAAGGGCAAAAAACTAAGTCTATCACCCTGATTTTCCAACCATAAAGCATAAGAAAAAGATCTGATATCGGATCGAAGCGCTAACTTGTCACGCCTGCAGATTCATATTAATTGGAACCTCGATCCTCGACATCGAAATACTGAGAGAACTCTCCACTACGACCAAAGCCTAGATTACAGCGTTGAACACTGCTTAAATCTAACTAGAAGATCCCAATTGAGGCCAACACCACCGGCCAACCCTAAACGGGGAGTCGGAACCAAAAACCCTAAAACCGTTGTCAGAGAAACGGGAAGAAGGGCATTAGACCTGGGCTCGACGAGTCACCTATATGATGAAATAGACTAGAGAGAATTAAACACCTCTGCAGAAATCTCAAAATTGATCCACCATATACTGCTCAGTTATCATAAATAACCCGTCAGATGCCAACACACTCCAACGATCCAAATGGAGAGTTAGAACCATTCCCTACCAACCCTTCTTCGACGAAGGAAGGTAGATCAATACAATCTAAACATGCTAGGACAACAAATAAAGGAATATGCAAATTAGAACGTAACGACGAATGAAAACCAAAATAAGGTCTGATGACCAACATCACACAAAACCGACAAATCGATCTCCAAAAACCATCAACTGCGTGAGTTCTTCTCAAAAGGCGGACAACCCCACGAAATAGGATCAACAACCACACAAGTAACCAGAGAAGAATCGATCTATTAAATGGTATATAAACAGACCAAACCTCAAGGTGAGGCCGTGAAGGTGCGTGAGCAGCCACCGAATCTAATTCTCGAGGTAGACGCTCCACTGGTGAAGACTATCGCCGACCGGACCAAAACAAACCTCACCCAAACTCTCCCTAGGACGACCGAGTTTAGAATAGGCGGAGGGGAGAAATTACTGGTGGCCAACACCAAATAATCCGGTAACTACCTTCCTGAAGCCTCAAATCCGATAGCTCTTGAGAAGCTCTGACGACGAAAAATGGATCTGACCTGCAACAAGGACCACTCCGGCGAAGGACCCCGAGCAACCCGCTAGCTCCGACAATAGAGTCCATGTAGGATGAAGGGGTTACCAGAGCTCGAAGCAGCAACAACTGAGCTCGAAAACCACCAACAACGACGGAACGATCACGACCGAGCTGAGAACGCGAGAAGTGAACTCAACTCATCACGACGAGCCACCAGAGAACCCCGACTCCTCCGAAAAAAGAACTCTACCAAGCAGGCGAGCCACCAACGTCGGATATGAAAACAAGAGCGCGAAGGAGGACGACAAAACAGGTAAAGAAGAAAAAAGGAGAGAGGGGAAGGCAGGGAATGACCTTCAATGACGATAACAGTGGCTGGAGCGCACGACCGTCATTGGTGGAGGACGCAGAGGGGCGGCGGCGATGGGTTGTCTTGGCTTTAGGGTTTGCTGCTAGAGAGAGAATGAGAAAGAGGTCTCTATCTATGATTTCTTATGTTAATCAACTACTTTAGTTTACTTGTTAAAAACTATACTGAGTTTATAAGTAGATAAAAACATATAATAATCATTGTTCACAGTCTTTTGTTAGAATAATGAACATAATAGTCTGTTTTGTTAACCTTTACCGGATATACGAACTAAACATATAGCCTTGAAAAGTATTGTGATCAGAACATATGAGCATTGAAAAGTATCGTGGTAAAAACGTATGATCATTGAAAAGTAATGTGGATAAAATATATAGGCCAATAATTAATAAAATAAAGGGTTATATACTTTTTGGTGCCCTTATATTCCGTCCACGAACGATTTGGTACCTTTTGAATTTTTATTCTAATTTGGTACCCTTATGTTCGTTCCACAAACGTTTTGAGTTAATGGGGTTAAAAAAAACTAACAAAGTAATGTGAAATGATCACTTTACCCTTATATTTATTTAGTTGACTTTTGACTTTAATGTAAAATGATTATTTTACCCTTATATTGACTTCTTTTTTTATTTTTAAAAATAAGGGTTATTATCATACGGATACCCTAAAATTACTTGGTTTTCATCCGAGTACCCTAAAAATACTTTGTGACAAAATAGTACCCAAACGAAACATTGTGTTTCAAATTAGTACCCGCCGTTAGTTTTCCATCCATTTTGGATGGAAAATGGTCATGTGCGAAGCACATGACCCTGATTTTTCAGAAAATGACAACATTACCCTTTGGTCTCCTAAAAACCCTAATTCCTTTTTATTTTCTATTCTCTCCCTACACTCTTATTCACGTCTCCTCTTCCTTCCACTCCCATCCACGTCTCCTCTTCCTCCCATCACCATGGCTGCTCATGCTCATGGCTTCTTTCTCACAGATATGTTCATCTTCATCTTAACCCCCTCTTCTCTTACCTTTGTCTCCGACCAACCTTCATCTTAACCCAACCTTTCTCTAACCACGAATTCGCACGCCAGCATCCTGGTGAGCTCTCGGCTGCTCCGGCCTCTAAGCATCAGATCTAGAGCACGAGCACACAGAGGGAGTCGGAGCTTGGCCTCGCCGGTTCCCTTCGGGTTTGACCTTCCGGCCATGGCGAGTTCCCACAAACGAGCTTCAGATCCGAGCTCGGCCTCCTCAGAAACAATGGAGGCCATGCAAGTCGCCGGGAACGAGCTTCAGATCCGAGCTCTGTAGATTTTTTTTTCTTTTTTTTCTACTTGTACCCAAAAGCTTCTTCTTATGTTTTTTTTCAATAGAGGTCATCCATTATTTTGATTTATGGACTGAACAATTTGAAAATTGATCTGCGCATTTCAAATTGATCTTTGCATTTTTGATGTCCATTAGTTTTGATGTTGTTGTTGATGTGTGCATTTTGGTTACTGAGAAAATTTGGGGATGGATTTAGATGAACACAAATTTGGGGATGAATTGGACGAATACAAATTTTGGGATGATAATATCTAAAAAAAGTTCAAAAAGAATAAAGAAAAAGCAAAATAAAATATGAAGAAAAAAAACACTGATTTGATGAAAATAATAAATTTAAAATATGATTTTTTTTGAAATTAAAACTGAATTTTTGAAAATAAAAACTGATTTAAAAAAATAAAACAGAACTAAAAAATTAAATCTGAATAAAAAATAAAGGGTTATTGTTATAAAAAATAACATCTGAATAAAAAATAAAAGGGAAAACTACCAATACCTACCCAAAACCATGCCCATTTAACTGATGTTTACCCTGGAGTTTAAAGTTAACTGATGCATACCCTGAAGTTACGATCTGTAACTAAAAACCCCTTCTGTCAACTAAAATGACGAAAATACCCTCAGTGATTTTTTAAATAATTTTTTTTTTAAAAAATGAAGTGTTTTTTAAAATAAAAATGAAGTCATTTAATAAGTAAATATATATATATAGGGTTGGTATCAGGTACAAACCACCCCTTATTGTGCAAACTACGAACTCACCAAGTGCTGACACGTGGGCGCGCGCGCTGCTGGTGCGCGCGCACAGTGCTGACACGTGGCGCGCATAGTGCTAATAGTTTGGGCGCACTGTGCTAATAGTTTGGCACTGTGCTAAACTATCAGCACTGTGCGCCCAAACTATTAGCACTGTGCGAGCGCGTGGTCAACACGCTCACGCGCGCTGGCAGAGGCGCGCGCGAAGCTGCCACGTGTCAGCATCATGCGCGCTCTGCTGATGTCACTTTGACCGCATCATGTGGCTTAGATTAGTTCGTAGTTTGCACAATAAGGATGGTTTTTACTGGATAGCTACCATATATATATATAGGGTTGGTATCAGGTACAAACCCCCCCCCTTATTGTGCAAACTACGAACCCACGAGAGCCATAGGATCCCTCCAAAGTGATGTCAGCAGAGCGCACCGGATACTGACACGTGGACAATAAATATATAAAACACCACACCTTATTGTGAAAACTACGAACTCACCAGGTGCTGACACGTGGCGCGCACAGTGCTGATAGTTTGCGCAGCACGGTGCTAATAGTTTAGCACAAATGCAAACTATTAGCACCGTGCTGCGCAAACTATCAGCACTGTGCGCGCCACGTGTCAGCACCTGGGGAGTTCGTAGTTTGCACAATAAATATATATATGTAACAAAAGTAATTTTTAAATAATTTTTTTAACATAATTATTGAAGTGTAGTTGAGGGTATTTTCGTCATTTTAGCTGACAGAAGGGGTTTTGAGTTACATTTCGAAACTTAAGGGTATGCATCAATTAACTTTAAACTTTAGGATAAACATTAGTTAAATGGGCATGGTTTTTGGTAGGTATTGATAGGGGTGGGTATTGGGTGGTTAACCACCCAATGGAACCCTTTACGAACCCAACCCGATATTACCAGTTTGACATATCTTGGAACCAGCCCCAACCCATAAACAATTTTTTTACAGTGAAACCAACCAGTTCATTAACCGGTTGGTTAATGGTTTTAACCAACCAACCACTTTACTACATGTAAGTACAAATTTGGATACCAATAACCATACACATATTTCTATTTCAAGCCAAAACATATGACTACATTCTCCAAAACTAAATAAAAATTACATATAAGTCATCATGTTCTATGTTAGCAATCCGTGTGACACAAAAGAATGCTCATGGGCCATTCATCTTTATCATATCAATGGTTATTATGAAGCCACATGTATATGGTGAACAGTACCGATTTGGTTGGTTAACCGATGGTTTGGCATTTCAAGAACCGACAACAAACCGTTAACTTTCCGGTTCGATCGTCAAGAACCCGCAACCAACCGTTAACTTTCCGGTTTCGGGTTTTCTGGTGCGGTTTGCGGTTGGTGGTGGTTGGATTTAGCGATTTCGTTTTTTTTTGCCTACCCCTAGGTATTGGTAGTTTTCCCAAAATAAAATATGAATAAAGAATAAAAATTGAATTTGTAAAAATAAAAAAATGATTTTATAAAATAAAACTGATTTTATAAAATAAAACTGATTTTTTGAAAATAAAATTTGATTTTTAAAAAATAACATGGAATGAAAAATATTTAATTACATAAAAAGTCTGATAAGTGAAAAATGTTTAATGATTTTAAAATTAAATTATGATTATTTTAAATAAAATATTGATTTTTTTAAAAATAAATCTAATTTTTATAAAATAAATAAACTGATTTTAAGAAAACAAATAAATAGAAATAATTTTTGAAATTCAATGGCATGGATTTGAAAATTTAACTGGTAATGAGGGGTATTTTGGACTTTTTAAGTGTTTTGAATGGAAAATGGATGGTAAATAGACAGAAACTAACGACTGGTATTAAGTTGAAACAACATGTTTCGTTTGGGTACTGATGTGTCACAAAGTATTTTTAGGGTACTCGGATGAAAACCAAGTATTTTTAGGGTACTCGTATGATAATAACCCTAAAAATAAATTATTTTATTGAATTAATTTTTAATAAAAAATATTTTTAATATATTTTTCGAATTTCGTTTTTTTTATTTTCTGAAATAATTAATAATTATTTTTAAATTTTCTGAATAATTTATAATTTTTTTAAATGTTCATTTTTCTTATAAAATTAATTAATTTATTTATATTATTTATTATTATTATAATAATAATTTAATTATTTAATTATTTCTTGTATTATAACTAAGGGCATAATGGTATTTTTGTCTATCAAATTTATAGATTAAAATAAGAAAGGGTAAAATCTTCATTTCGCACCCCACTTAACTGTACATGACTAACTTAGAGGAATATTCAGTTAGTTTTCTAACGGAATAAGCCACTTCCATCTGTGGACAAAACAAAAGGGTACCAAATTGGTCATTTTAAACATAAGGGTACCAAATCGTTCGTGGACGGAACATAAGGGTACCAAAAAGTATATAACCCCAAAAAAACTCCTTCCATATACAAAAAACTACAACAAAAAAATTAACTATGATTTCAACAGAAGATATACTTGTCCATCAACAACATTCAAACTACAGAAGATATTCGGCTCCGTCATCGCATGAATACAATACTTCATGTGAAACTGCTTCAGAAGTGTGGGTCTCATGTACTCTCCGATTGTTTTTCCCGCCAACTCCAGCTCGATGAACTTTCAGGGTGTAGATCCCACTTCCACCTCTCCTACCAACATACAACAATATATTAAGCATGAAATCAATTGTGTAGATAAGATAAATAACCTATCATTCATACATTTTGGTTTGACGTAGACCTCGCACCATCTTAAAGCTGAAATCCTCCTTGTATACGCTTAATTTCTCCGGTGTCCCGGGTAACGAGCGATAGAGCATCCAAGGGATCATGTGGACATAAGAAGCCATTATAGATTGTAACTAATAATAGGATATGTGGCTAATAATGTTGTCGTAGACTTTAATTTGTCTTTCTTCTACGTCAACGACCAACAATATCCAGTGTTCGTCCTTGTAGTTCACTAGAAAATATCTTCTTCGTATAGATCCACGTTTTGCTATGACTTTCTAGCTTCTTACCTCGAGGATATGCCATCAATTGAAGGTCCAGTTCTAAATCCGCCTCATATTGTGCCAGACATAGTTCGTGGAACCAACAATCCAGTAATACATGCCCACCCCTGAAAACGTTATAGTAAAGCGTTTGTCTGAACCGTATGCCTAACAACCCATCGTCCATATGCTGCACAAATTAAAAAAACGTTATGAACTTACTTACGTAAATGGATCCTCATATGCTGCATAAATTAAAAAATAATTAAAACTTACATGGGGTGTGACCCATGAACCAACGGTTGAGAGTTTCTGGAAATATTCATTGTTGCGGCCTTGTAGGTATTTCCGATTGAAAAACCGCTACATATGATATCGGAATACTTCTTCAGTCGTTTGGGTATCAGAGTTGCAGGATCTCATCTGGTAACCAACATCGCTTCTACCCTACTCACCTCGAGGATTATCTTCCTCTTTCTTGAACTTGAAGGATCGGGTGATAAGAGGGGGGACGAGAACCTCCAACAAGGGGACGAGTAACAGATCCTCTGACAGACGGACTAACATGCCCCGTCTGAAGCGCTGCTTGGGCAGGACACTGAGAGGTCGCATCAAGAGGCTGAGATTATGCACCCTCACCCGCAACTTCATCTTGACTCGCTGGCTCCCAAGAGATCCTCGATCCAACGTTACAAAAAAACAGTAAACCAAAGTCCTAAACTTATTGAGCCAAAAGATTATTCGATCTAAATAAGTGAAACCTACTAGAGAATTAGCTTTTAGTGCAGATTCCTTGAGACTTCCCTGCTGCAAAATCTTGTTCGGGGTTGAGAGTCCCAAATTCGGGTGCTGGTGAAATAGGCCTCATCCTATCGTCCCTCCTCCCGGATCCCAGATCCATCGAGGGAGCGGATCCATGCCGGCGAGGGGTGACCCTAGGGCGGGAGGCCGCTGCAGATGGAAGACGGCGCGTGGAGCCCGTATTCCGGAGAACGGCAGGGGGACACGGTGGCTACTGGCTCGAGGGCGGGACCGGTCCGGCGACGCATGATCGGTAGCGCGAGGCGAGGGAGAGGCCGTGGCACGGATTGAACGATAGGCGGCGACCTGCGGAGGTAGTCCGTCTGCAAAAAGATAAGAAAAAGTAAAACCGACTCCGATCCAATGAACGGCGACGATAGATCTGAAACCCGAAGTTTGGAAGAGAGCTTTGAATCAGGGGCTTCGATGGTGGAAGCAGGGGGCTTCAATGGTGCGAGACTCCAAAGGGGAGGATGACGACAGCGTGGTGGTGGCGTGGTGGAGGCGGCGGTGGCAGTAAACCCTAAAGGGTAGAGAGGACCTCACATGGAGGTAGAAGAGAGCTGTCCAGAATTTGTTTGAGAGGTCATACTTAGCTTACACTTGCACATACATAATAATTACATTAAATTGATATAAACAACCTACTTCAAAATTAAATAAATACGTCTACAATTACATTTTATTACCTCTGCTTTTACAAGTTCGTCTGAAACCTCCTTTAGAGGCGGGGCCTTGGGCTGCTTCTTGCACCATTTGGAAAATCTTAGGTGGTTCGTAGTGTAATTTCTATCCAAGGTCCCCTACTTTGTTGCAGGTTTTGGCATACACTCGAAAACCAATATCTGTTACACAAATAAATTAATTTATAACCAACAAAGTAAATTAAATATTAATGATGATAATAATAATATTATCATTGTTGTTTTGCTTACCGTAAACAACGAGAGAAAATCGTAAATGGTGTATGTGGGCCCTAGTCGACCAGGCGCGATGATGCATACTTTGCTCCCAAGTCTTGAATACACTCCGTCCTTATATGTTTGAAGGAGGCATATCCAGGTTATCCACTAACGCTATCTACTGTTCATTGACCTGTTTATCTTTTTGTGTGTTCGGTAGCAATGCATCAACGACGAATAGCAGTTGAGTCACTTTGCATATATCTACACGTGGCTCGTTCCTCCGACTCCTCGATCTCAACCGGTTCTCCACAAGCTTTTTCAACTTTTTCTCCAAGTCCACCACCGTCACTCCATGTTCAAGATGTGGAAAATGTTTCTCAACAAACACTTTACACTCACATTGTCTAACCAGCGCTTCGTCTGGAGGGTTCAGTGTTGAGAAATTCAACCCAGTGATCAATGCATATTCCTTAAGGCACAACTTGATCAGTGTCCCTTTCATCACGAACCACATCTCGGAGGATCTTGTCAACTTTGTACTCCTAATTATGAGGGACCACGCAAGGTTGTTGGAGTGAGTAAACTTCTCCTGTAACTTTGTGAACCTCCCGAATGGACCCTCTTTTAATGCTTCAATTGTGGGCCTGTCATCCTTCAGGTCGTCGCTCAGTTCTTCCAACATTCTGTACCCACACCTCATGGTAACACGACAATAAAAGAAACGGACCTTCTTGGAGTTCGGTTTTTAGTCGTGCAAACCTTTACGGTATTTCGGAGGGAGTTGCACTAGAACCGAACGAGAATCACTAACTACGAGCTGCATTTGATCTGTCATTGTCTGTAGTAGTAATAGTACAATTACTAAATCCAAAATATGTAACGGAAATGCTAATTTAAACTTACTTAAACACTGTTACGCGTCGATTGGCGAGTACATCTCATCGATCGGTCGACAGGGAGTTTTGCTAACGCTCATTCGGCGCCGAATGTGGCCAAACGGCGGAGGTCTAGACCCTTGCATAAAAAGGAACAAAACGTCGTCGTTTGACCCCATTCGGCACCGTATGGCCCCAAACGATGGGCCTTCCTTCCTCATGCAAGGGGTCTAAACGCCATCATTTGACCCCATTCGGTACCGAGGCCGTATGGCCCTAAACGACGGGCCTTCCCTCCTTCTTCTACAAGGGCCAAAAAGTCCATCTTTTGGCCCCATTCACCCTCGTATGGCCCCAAATGACGGGGCTTTAATACTTCTCCGGTAAGGGCCCAAAACCCCATCGTTTGGCCCCAATCATCCGCCGATTGGTAGCCAATCCACGGGGTTTTGGTCCTTCTCCGGCAAGAGGCCAAAACCCCATCGTTTGGCCCCTAATCGGCTGAGGATTGGGGCCAAACTACAGAGGATTGGTCACAAGATTTAGCCTTAAACAAATAGAGGTTTCTCCTTGTCGACAATGGCGAGTATCGAGTTTAAAATAAAAACAACCCCTAAATATATTTTGCAAAAACAAAATCAACCCTAAATCATTCAGCTCAACTCGTACCTAGTTGGACCTCGTTGTCGTGGACTCTCATTGCGACGATGACTTCGATAGAAAAGATAAGGGTTTTGCTCTGATTTGTAAAGAGAGAGAGAGAGAGAGAGAGAGAGCGAGAGAGAGCGAGAGAGAGACTTTGGGGTTGGGGTTTTGTGTTTTGAATAAAGAGTACTAAAGAAGGAGAAGGTGGGATGAAGAAAACGAAGAGTTTGGAGGTAACTAAAGAGTAAAGTAGGAGGGTAGTTTTGTACTTTCATTATTTCAGATTTAAAATAAAACAGAAAAAAGAAAAGCAAAATAACGAGTACTACCCCTCAAATTGAATTAGCGCATAAGAGCATGTACAGTGGGTCAAACCGGATGATCAAACTGTATGCTAACTATGCAAATTTAAGGTTTGAAATCCTTAAAATAAACTGTGTTCCACAGTGGTACAAACCGGATGATCAAACCGTATTGTGAGTTGATGTTGGCTGTATGTTGAATTGATATTTTGATTTAATTAAATGTTTTATTATAACATTAAATATTATATAAAATTGAAATTAAATTGAAAAATATTTAATAACAACATGCTAAAAATAAATTTTATTCATCTATTATAATTAACGTCAAGTACACAATTGTTGCCTATAAAAAGATATCTTCAATCATCGTTGGGATTGAAATGGGTTCCAAATCGACCCCATATGTGCTCAATCAGATCATTTTGTATTTTTCGGTGGGTAGAATCATTCGTGACACTGAATTGAGCGTCCAAGCGTGCTTGGTATACCAAGGGACCTCCTCGGTGCCATCGCTCTAGTGGTGTCCATCCTGGCATTTCTTGAGGGGGTTGAACAACAACTCATCATCTGCATACTCGTACCGGTCGTGTTCATCCTCTAAAATCATGTTGTGTAGAATGATACATGTGTGCATGGTATCAACCACAAGGAACTTGCTCCAACTACGAGCGGGACGGGAAATGATGTGCCACCGTGCTTGAAGAACTCCAAATGCCCGTTCAATATCTTTTTGAGAACCTTCTTGGACCTTAGCAAACAATTTCTGTTTGTTTGTGTAAGGATGCCGAATAGTCTTCACGAACCAACCCCATGGTGGGTAAATGCCGTCCACCAAATAGTAAGGACGGTCGTACTGATGACCGTTGATCTCGTACTCCACGGAAAGCTCATGGAACAAGAAAGCGTCGTGGAACAAGTGGTTGTGGTTGAGAACGTTGATGTCGTTGTTAGACCCATCCATCCAAAAAAAGCATGCCAAATCCATAAATCACGGGACGCTACAGCTTCAAGCATAATGATACTTACCCCGTGGTGGCCACCCCGCCCATTGGCACCTTTGCGATGCAGTTGGGCAATTCTTCCACTCTCAATGCATGTAGTTAAAACTCCCAATCATGTCGGGGAACCCTCGGTTGTACCCCTCTCTGAGTAATCAGGTCATTTCCTCCGGTGTGGGTGAACGCTCATACTCAGCCTCGAAAACCTCAATGACAGCCTTGCAAAATCTGCGTAAATAATCGAGTCCCCAATGCGTAAGGTTTCGTCTAACGAATCGACTGAGCACCCATACGCAAGCATCCGTATCATGGCGGTACATTTCTAGTGCGTATAACCCCATGCGTCTTACAACGTCCGACTTCTGAATGAAGTAATCGTCACGATCCTTCACCCTGTCCATCTCATGCTCAAACAATGCTCAACACATACGAAACCGACGCCTTAACATATCGGGCCCATACATGGCCTAATCGTCAAAATAATATTTCATTAATTGTTTGTGGTCTTCGAGACGACCTCTAGGAATTTCCCGTCGGGCAGGTTCCCCACGTTTGATCCTCTGCCTCACAGCGTTGATCCTCGGCATTATTCTCTGTATGCCTCTCTCAACTCTTAGTCGGAGTCGTACTTCAAAAAATAGCAGTTGCGCTGCCAACTCCTCATCTGATGGAAGACCGTCACCGCTAGACATTTTCTATCGAGTTTGAGGGGAGAAAATTGATATCGAGTAAAGAGAGGTTGTAGAAGTGTTGGTGTGAAATGAGAACGGGGTTGGAGGTATTTATAAGGTTTGAATTAAGAGTTTTAAGAATTAAAAAAAACTTATCGTTTATTTCCGACTGTTGCCAACCGTCGGAATTTTTTCTCTTGCATTGAACACGTGTCGCGTTGTGGTTGGACGAGCCACGAACCACGTGCTACAGCCCGCGAACCATTGTTACAATTCGCGCGTCGCGGTCTGCATACCGAACCACGACTTTGCGGTTCACGGGCCACAAAAAAGCGAGCGCCATAGCGCTGCGGCTTGCGACCCGCGAACCGCAAAATCGCGGTTCGATTCATGGTTTGCCACACGGTCCGTAGAACTGTGCATGCTCTAAGGCTTTGTGAACAATTTCTCCGTAATGTTTTCGCTTCAGTATATGCCTACTTGGTTTAAAATGGGTTTTGTGTAGAAGTCAAAATAAATAAAAAAATCTCTACTTTCCACTGCCCTCTATTCTTGATGATTGAGATATGGTGTAGTCAAGAACAGGAGGGGAAGATTCTGTATTTCTTTTCCTATTTTATGTTCTGGGTATGCTGTTTTTGGTTCCAAGTCTATAAAATCTCGACACACCCACCTGCAATTTGTTATAGCTTACTCTTATTTTCTCAGCTACCAAACAAGTAATCCATTTTCTACCTCAAATTGCTGCCAGGGATGAGTTCATTTGTTGGAGAAGAAGCAGTAAGTTATTTTGCTTATTTAGCTACCCTTGTATATTGTGCAAGAGCAAGCAATAAGTAGTGAAGAAAGAACAATGGATTGTGCGTTTGCTGTTGCTATTATGGAGCAAAGTGTTGGTCCTCCTTATGAGTCAATTGATGAATGTGAAACCTTTGCGGAGGCATGCTGCAATAATTCCACTTGAGCCCCTCAACCCCCTTGCTTGTGTTTCCCTATCCCCTCCTTTCCCAACCATGCTCAAGCTCTTCCCACCCTCCTGTTTGCTTATCAAACTTTAGGTCACCACATGTGAGTTTCGATTCCGCATTGCGTAATTAAGGGATTATGGAAGCTTTGATAGTATCCTATGTGTGCCGCTCCTTGGTAGGCTCAGTCAGAGTCTCCAGGTGGGGTGGTAGAACAAGATGGGTTCCATGAAAATCAAAATTAGACTAGTTTCGAGTATGAATGATGGAGAAAGGTGGGGAGCCCAAAGGGTTAGTCCCAGAGGGGTGGATATGGCTCTTAACTTGGATAAGGGGCAAATATCACTACTTGAAGGAAACGCAGAAACAAAGCATGGACTTAGAATCTTGAGCAGTCTTGGTGACTCACTTAGAACAACTTAGATGTGAAGATGAACGTCCAGACTTAGAATTTAAGCCTGGGGGTTTAGGGAGGCTCCAGAAGTCCCATATCCATTTATGATAAGTTGATAGTATTTTAGAAATGTTGCTCTATTTATGGACCACGCTTCTCTGCAGATGTAGCAGGACAACCAGTTTTGCATGTATCTCCATATTGTGATTCATGCAAGCAACCACATTCCTCCAATGTCTGAGTTGACTTATGATTCTGGTCTTATCCTGCAAACCAAGCATGTCAGATAAATAAATACCTTTGTAAAAAATGCTTTCTATTAATGGTCTCTATTCCGGGAGGGGCTGTCCTTGCTAAGTTATGCTTCTGTGGAAGGTTAGAAGTCTCCCATTAATTAACTTTCTTGTTTATCATGAGATACTGTTTCTCTCTGTCTTGGCTTACAGAAGCCGATTAAATTATAGCAAACATGTATGTTTTGTTCTAGAAGTCAATCTTTAATGCTTATTTTTGAAACTTATGCTGTTAAATTGTTATATTTAGTTATTCAAAATGCAAGACTTCACTGGATATGTTAAATATAAATTTTCTTTATGAATTTATTAGAAGCACATTAAAATGTACTTTAAAAAATTAAAATAAATTTATTTCGATGAAAACGTTTTTGGTTTCTTTCGGAAAAAAAATTGCCTGGTATATTTGTATGTTGTGAAATAAAATAGTCGTTGATAGGTCTTGCCCCGGAAAGGTCGGTAGGAAATGGACATGGTTGGAGGAAGCCGACCAGGAAGATGCGGGAGAGAGAAAGAGAGATATTTGGGTTAGGGTAGGAGAGAGGTAGGGACATTATAGAATTGATTAATCTTAATTTGCAGAAGGATTGCCAAGACAGAGAGATTGCTGATGTGATAATCACAACACTGAAAAGAAGAATACAAACACCAAAACCCCAGAAGATCTCCTTTTTTATGTGGGTGTTGGTGGTGTTTACATTTTGAATACAAGTTTCTCAGATCCTCTTGTTGTTCTAATTTCATTCAATAGAAAATTAGGACAACAAGATGAATAACATGAAATCAAGTGCTTCTCTCTGTCAAGGCATGGACTCTTCCAAAAGATTCAAACCCAGGAGGCTCTATCAAGTTTGGAGGGGTAACAATGTAATCTCTCTTGCTTTCTTTCTCTATGTTATTCATTCTTTTTAGCTATACTTCTCTTTTCTTTCTTTTTTTGTCCTACCATTTTGGCACCTGAAAAGCTTGTTGGGTTTTGATCCCTCTCTCAAGGAATGAATTGATTGCCTATGCCAATGCCAAGAACATGTTGCATTCATCATGTTGTTCTCATTCCTTGTATTGTCGCTCATGATTTAAGAAGAAATGCACATTGTGTTTTATGAATGATGGCAGAAATTCTTGTGTGGAGGCAGACTGATCTTTGGTCCTGATGCTTCGTCGCTATATTTAACTTCATTTCTAATTGGAGTTCCTGCGTTAGCATTCTGCATAAAAATGCTAGTGGCGGTCAAAGATTATGAGCCTAGTTTTGGCTATCCTGTACTCGTCGGGGGATGGATCATCACTTTTTTGGTTGGTAAAAATGATTTCTTTTTTTCTTGTTCTTGGGTGTTGACAAGAGTGAAGAATGTTTGAATTAGTAGAATGTTTGTGCAGAACTTCATATTTCTCTTCTTGACATGCACTAGAGATCCGGGAATAATCCCAAGGAACAACAGGCCGCCGGAGTCAGAGGACATATTTTCCCTAAACAGCCAATCATTTGATTGGGGGGCAGGGGCGAGGACGGGGACGAGGACCAGAAGAAATTCTCATCTTAGAGTTCCACGAACAAAGGATACATTCATTAACGGGCAGACAGTTAAGCTCAAGTTCTGCGAGACCTGTTTGCTTTATCGCCCACCACGTGCTTCTCATTGTTCCATCTGCAACAACTGCGTGCAAAGGTTTGATCACCACTGCCCATGGGTCGGCCAGTGCATAGCCTTAGTAAGTTGCTTACCTTTAATCAATGTTTGACTCTATTCTTCATAAGGAAATTAATTAATTAAGTGTATCGTTGATGTTGGTGATGGCAGCGGAACTATCCATTCTTCATATGCTTCATATCCTCATCAACCTTCTTGTGCATGTATGTGTTTGTCTTCTCCTGCGTCAACATCAGCCAGCAACAAGGCAGCTTTTATGCTGTCATGGCACAGGATATCCTCTCCGTTGTTCTTATCTTTTACTGTTTCATTGCTGTCTGGTTTGTTGGAGGCCTCACAGTCTTCCATTGCTATCTCATCTGCACAAACCAGGTTAATTAGCTTCCAATTCTTTTGACTTGACTTGACTCGACAATCTCTGATACGTATGTTATTGGATTTTGCCATTTCACAGACAACTTATGAGAACTTCCGGTACCGATACGACAGGAGGGAAAACGTATATAAGAGGGGATTAGTAAAGAATGTAAGAGAAATCATATTTGCTAGAATTCCTCGGTCATTGGTGAACTTCAGGGCATGGGTGACAGAAGAGGAGATGTCAGTGATGGGGTCGTTTCGGTCGTATTTTTCAGGAGACTGGATGCATTCAACGAGGAAGTATGACGTGGAAACGCCCAGGGAAGGACTCCCGAAGATATTGCAGAATTTGGATTATGGTGGGTTTGACGATGATAAACTGAGGAAAGGGGGTGCTGGTGTGGATCCCCATTCCTTCCATACTGCCCGTGAAGCTCCAACTTCTCAGAGAAACTCCAATGTCGATTAAAAGGGTAATGATCACTTTATTTTCATACTCATATCTGAGAAAGACACTTGGATTATATATATTTCCCTCTTGTTTGGTACAGGTTTGAGTATGAGTAGCTAAAAGAGGTATATTTTTGGAAGTGAACAGCTGGGCTTGTATCTCATCAGAATATATGATGCATATTGTTAGTCAAGGACAGAGACTGACTGAAGGTGTTGTAAAGTGTTTGGTATCTTTTTTTCTTTCTTCTTTTGGAAGAATCCTGTTATATTATTCATCATTGTAGATTATGCAAAGTTGGTAGCATTTTCATATCACAAATTAGTGATGATCATTTTGTAGTGTTATTTCTCTTAGACCAACTATAGCTTCTGTTTTATGCTACGCTTGGAAATGGATGGTAAATCCTAACTAAAATGGCAAACTCTATTGAAAAATAAACGAATAGAATCATCCTCAAACTTTACTGATGGACTTGGTTGATGAAATCTATCATATCTCTAAAGGAGAAAATCCATGTACAATTTGTGTGTCATCTCATTGTGGGTGTCTTCTTCTCCTCTCCCAACACGTGCGACTTTATTGTATATGCGTCTTTACAGCGCTGCGCCTTATAGGTTCCTCTTTAAACGCTTTATCGCCTACGAGCGTCTCTTCGGCTTGTTTGTGTGGCCCGTTCTCAACCGTTTCTCCTTCTCTTCCCTCACCATTTTTCTTTCCCATTAAATTTATCTCAGGCTCTTCCTCTCCCTATTTCAACTTTTCCATATTTCCTCTTTTCTCCAATGTCTTCCTTTTCTTCCTCTTCTATATTTTGGCTATAAATCAAAAAGCGGGAATTAATGAATAGAAAATAAGGCGATCAGAGAAAGTGATCGTTTAGTCCAGAGAAAGTGATCGTTTAGTCCAGATCCACAGTATGTCAAGGATCTAGAGTGGTCCTTGAGAAATGGATTGGAAAAATAGAACTTTTGCAATAACGAAGATGCAAATATAGAGTCAAGACACCTTAGGGGAGCCCTTTCTATCTTTAAGCTACCATTATCTATTCTGATACATTTCGATACCAAAACCCTAAAAGAAGTTAGATATTTATACTCTAATTCTAGGGCGGCACGGATGATCATCAACGGTGATCCTTTTCTTTCACTCTGCAATTCCTTCAGGCACGTTGAAGCAGAGCAAGCAAGGAAAATGACAGCTAACGGTCTTCAACAACGATAAATAGGAAATGAGCACATGGCGCCATTAACTTGACGCCCTGCGTTTTTAGCACAGAAAAGGACACGGCAAGCGTACCGGTCGTCAAGTAGTATTTTTGGAATTTAAGTTCCGGATTATCGTACCCAAGGGAGCGCAAAACAATCAATTTCTATTTAAAGTTCGTTGTTAAGTTGTTTCGTTAAAAAGATGGTTTTTGGTTTTAAAAGATCATGCAAATGTAAACAAGTAATTAAAATGTGAACATGTATTTAGATAAAACCGAAGAGATTAGGATCAGAGAAAAATATAATCTAAGGTTTTTGGGTTCATAGAGACCAATTCCAATGCATTTAAATGACGATGAACACTGTGAAGTTGTCTGATTTTAAGGACAACGAATCATCTCTCAAACTAGTCCTAATTCCTCACGTTGTTTCGGACCCTAATGGAATCTAACCACCTAGTTCTCACGAATCAAGATGTAGAAAGACCCAAAGCACTACGTTCTTTGATAACTTTTAACTTTCGGTACGAATCCTATGGTTGTTGCAATTGTGTTAACCTAGTTATCACTAGTCTAGATTTAAACCCAATTTGTATAAGATTTCTGACCTAATTACAACCCACCTCTCACGAGTGTCAGATTGCAATTCCCACCTTCTATCAGGCATACCCGGGAGATAAAGCATTAAGTTCAAATCTAATACAAACCCTAAATCAAATCAACCAACACAATACTCGTGCATACATTCAATACATTGGAAAGTAAATTTCTACTCCCCCATAACCCTAGATTATGGGGTTTAGCTACTCATGGAGAAGAAGATGAAGAAAAACATTTATAAGCAATCATCATATTGAAAGAGTAGTGGAAATACAATACCAATGTAGAATTACAATAGTTGAGTTCAAGCACTCTCTTCTCATACAAAGCTTGCCCAAGTTGCTTCTCTTCCTTCAAGCTTCAAAGTTCACCAATCTCCACCTTCTAGCTCTTTAGGATTGTCCCAAAAACAAGTTATCTCTCTCCAAATTCGTGTTTCTCTATATATAGGACTTCAAGACCCTTATTTCCTTCTCAAATTCGGATTTGGAATAGGAAAATTCCCAGTAGAAAACCCGTCTGGAAGTTTGTAAGCCTCGCGCGGGCCTGATAGAGGGCCGGAATGGCTTTGGGCCCTTGACGAAAGTTGTAGATCTCTGAATTTCCTTCGATTTGACATAAAATTCAAGGCAATCTGAGTTTGTATGAAGAAGTTATGCCCTTCACAAGATTAGACAACTTCCAAAACTCCTAAAACCGGGTTGGGTTTTCCTCTATTTTAGCCCATTTCCCCATCAAATCACCTACAAAACATAATGAGAGACACAATACGAGTTACGAGAGAAAAGTGGTCCAAATTATCCAATCCCGGGACTAAAATGCTCAAGAATGTGGGCTAAAAACATCTAGAATCGATGCAATTTATGTCTACATCAGTCTTCAACAGCGGTAAATAGGAAAGGAGCACATGACGCCTCCACGTTATTTCTTTCGAGCTAACACACTTCACTGAAACGGTGCGTATTGATCGTCGTCTTCCTTGGATAACTTGAGGAGCAAGGAACACGACAATGTCTCTCTCTCAAAGCAGGGTTGTCCTCAAGCATGCATCTTAGCGATCCAATCCGTAAACTCTACTCGAATCGATGAGGCTTCCTCCCACGTTGCATCCTGAGTGGTGGAACGCTCCCAATGAATTTGATATTGAACCACAACCATTTTGTTGCATTTGATGATGTGGGTTTGTAGAACTGCATAAGGATAGAGCTTTAACGTGTCTTCTGTGAGATAGGTGGCAGTGTTTGCAGCAGTTTGTTCTTATGCCCCATCTGGCGTTTCAAAAGCGACACATGAAAGATTGGATGGATTCGAGAGTCCTTGGGCAGGCGAAGCTTGTAAGCTACCGAACCTTTGTGTTATGTTAAGTGATACGGACCATAATAATGAGTTTTGATCTTGATGTTCTTGTAAAGGTTAATAGAATTTTGGCGATATGAAAGCGAAGATAGACTCAGTCCCCAACTGCAAATGTCATCTCAGTTCTGCCATTGTCGGCCCGAGCTTTAATACGGTCCTGTGCATTCTAAAAAATTTCCATAAGAATGCGAATTTGTTCCTCCCTCCTTGCCAGAAATGTTTCAATAGCTTCAACATTTGACTCCTCACCAGATAAACTAATCAATGGTGCTCTGTAGCCATACAATGCCTCGAATTGGGGCATTTGTAGTGTAGAGTGAAACGATGAGTTATACTATAACTCAGCTAGTATGAGCCATGATCCCCATTTCTTTAGTGCATGATGCGTCATTTCACGTAGATAATTTTCGAGGCACTGATTCACATGTTCTGTTTTCCCATCTATTGTGGGTGATAGGAGGTAGAAAGATTGAGAGATACACCCACCCATTTGAATAGAGTATCCCAAAAGTGGCTCAAAAATAAACAATCCCGATTAGAGACAATGCTCTCAAGCATCCCGTGCAGACAAAAAACAGAGTTAAAGAAGGAATGAGCCAAATCCGTGCATGAGTATGAGTGACGCAGAGCAACAAAATGTACAAATTTGGTCAAGCAATCAACTATGACCCATATGCAATCGTTTCCATCTGACACCGGCAATCCGTCCACGAAATCCAAAGAAATTTGAGACCACAGAGAAGATGGAATGGGTAGAGGTTGGAGCACACCTGGGGGCTTGATGTGTTCCACCTTGCAATGTTGGCAAGTGTTGCATTCTTGAATGTATATCACTATAGCCATAGTCATGTGCCATCAAAAAAATAAGTCTTTAAGCATTTAGCAGTGGTTGTGATGCTTGAATGACCTCTAACTGTAGATGAGTGGAAGAAGGCCAAGCCTTTAGCACGAATACCCTTCTGAGTTCCTAGCAAAATTCGCCCATTAATCAAGATTATACCATTATGCACCTTGTGGTTTGGAAGGGATTTAGGAGCAAGAGGCAATAGGAGAAATAAACGCTCAACCTCAGTATCCCATTCAACACCGATGAGTACCTCAGTAATCCAAGCATGAGTCATGGTGGAGATTTTAGAACACTCCGCAACAAGAATTCGACTCAAGGCGTCAACTGCCACATTCTCGCGACCTTTATTGTACTCAATAGAGTAGTTGATGTTGGTGTATAGGATGTGTTACGTAAACATGGTGGAAAACAAAAAAATTAGCTAACTTTTTTCGGTAACCTATACGAATCGCCCAGATCACATAACCATACAATATATAACCTATGCATTATTTAATAGAGATTACATCGGATTCGGCTATTTTGGAATTAACTGGTTTGAGACGGGGACCTTTGGTAGTGTTGGTATATGTAAGACCCGCCCCCGGTCGATCCCGGATGAACCAGTGAATCCTAACTAAGTTTGACTTTCGACCGGAAAAGTCAACCGATGACTCGGAAAGTCATTCGGGACCTTTCCGGGGCCCAAAAAGCTTAGCCAACTACACGGTTAGCTTAGTTGGGTCGTTTCCTTCAGTTTGACTGTAATTTTGTTAAAGTCAACCGTCGGTCAAATCTGAACTTTATATCAGTTGTTTTCCGATAAAATATTGGAAAGCTGGAAATTATTTAAGTGGGAGTGACCTCACATGACACTTGTCATGCTTGGCTTGGAGGATGAAAATGAGACTCCAAATGACCCTCATACCCTCCTAACTTACCTTTAAAGGGATAAGACTTTAAGAGCTTTTGAGTAAATTGACATTTTAGGTCATTTAAAGGAAAGGGAGCAATAATTCAGCTCATTCCTTGTTGGTGCAGCCGAAATTCACTAGGAGAGAGGAGGAGGAGAGCTCATTTCTTGAGGAAGAAGATAGAGAAGAAAGCTTGGATTTTGGAGCTTGTTCTTGGTCCTTTTGCCTCCATTTTCATTTCATCTTCTTCATCTCATCTCCCTAGAGGTAAAGATGAGATGAAGAACAAGCTCACCCCTATGAGTTTATCGTTGTGATTACAAGCTTGTTTGAGGAGTAGAGGCTCGGGAGCTTCTTGGTGTGGGTGTCCTGTAGAGACTTCGTTTTCATTTCATTTCAGTTTTGAACAAACCTTGTTGGAGGATTAATATTACACCCCTGGAGGGTTATTTATGTTTTTAAATTGAGTTATGTGGATTTGAGTTTTATATCAGAGATTTTCAGGAAGTTGTTGTTGAGTTATTGCCTTTTAATCGTTTTATCCTAGTCATGCCTCGAGTCCGGGCAAGAACCGGATTTGGGGCGTGACAATTTGGTATCAGAGTCTGGTTTCATTTGAAACAGGTGTCTTGGTGAACTTGTTTTCAAACCTCGGACCGAAGTCAATTAGGTGGGTAGAGTTAGGGAGTCTGAGCCGTTATACTCAGTGACGCGATTTGGAAACATTGACGCGGAGAGTTGGAACGACGTGAGTCTTGAGTCACTTTAACGTTTGTCCTAAATGGAATCTTTACACTATCATGTTTGCACTACTTTATTGGTATCCTCTCCCTAGTGATCGGTGAAGCCGAATGGTTGAGATCGGAATTGGGTTAACGGGCAATGATCGACCCGCTATGCATTCATTGTAGAGTGAGCCGACGGCCGGTGGTGTTGCCATTTTGGTGGATCTTTTCGAAAATTTTCAAGTTGTAGTTTGGTCTTGTTCAAGTGTTGACTTGTGGTTGACCGCTTTTCTGGAGCATGAGTACTCCATGTGTGCTTGTATTGAGTGGTTTGGGTGGGGCGCGAGAACCCCGTATCCCGTTGTATGAGAACTATGAGTGGGGTCGTCGAACCCGTGTCTTTACCTTTGGTTTGAGTGGCCGTGAGTGCCGTGGGGTTGTTGAGCCCGTGAGTTACTGTTGTTGAGTCTTGGGTGGCCTTGAGAGCCCGTGTTATTATTGGTGTTTGGGTGGCCATGAGAGCCCGTGTACTAAGGTTGGTGTCTTTGGCTGGCCTCGGGGAGGTTGCGAGCATTCTTTGGCTGGCCTCGAGGAGGTTGCGAGCACTCTTTGGCTGGCCTCGGGGGAGGTTGCGAGCATTCTTTGGCTGACTTATGAGTTAGAGTCTCGGTAAGTTGCGAGCATGTTTTATTGTTGAGATTTGGGGCACGAGAACCCCGTGTGCCCGTGTGTGGCGAGATTTGGGGCACGAGAACCCCGTATGCCCATGTGTGGTGAGTTTGGGGCACGAGCACCCCGTAGTATTTGGGAGCACGAGAACTCCGTTTATTGATTGCGTTGTGTACTTTAGGAGCACGAGAACTCCGTTTATTGACTGTGTGGTGTCTTTGGCCGAGCATGAGAACTCTGCGTACTTTGTCTTGTGGATTTGTGTCAGTAATTGTCCCGCTTAAGCGGAGGGTTAAGGGAAAATACGAATGGGTCATGCCGAAAGTTTGGTAGAATTAAAGTGTTTGTACTATCACGGGGCGACTCAGGGGCGCCACTGTAGTCGAGCGTGATGGTTTGATGTCAAGTTATTACAAAGAGGTTCGGGGACGCCTGAATCAGGTTGTAACAACATGAGATCGACATAAAAAGGTTTAGGTAAAAGTTAAGAAATGGGAATCCATGGAAGGGAAGGAAAGGTTAAGGGTGATTATTGAATTGAATTGTGTTAAGTACTAAACCCCTCTTTGTGAAAGGATACCCGAGCAAGGGGTAAGCCTGTTGTTTTGTGCTTTGTGTGGTATGCTTGAGTTGGAACCCTCCTGTGGGAGTTGGTGGTTGATTGCTTAAATCGCTGGTTGTTGTTGTGAGACGCATAGAGATGCGAACTTGTGTGCTATTATATATGAGTACTTATATCTACTAAGCTTAAGAGCTGTAAACTTGGGTGACTTGTGAGACGCGCGTGAACGTCCTTGTACTTGATCGAACCTTTGTTTCCTGTGTGAGACGCACGAGGTGCGGGTCTCTTGTCTACATAAGTGTTACTTATGAATTTACGACTTACTTTTGGTCCAAGTGGGATCCGGTGGAGACGCACGAGAACGTCATGTTTTGGTGAATCGAACCGATTAGGTTAAACCGAGATTTGAACCTATAGTTGCTAAAGGCAGTGAACTGGCGAGATGTCACGTGTTTTTATCCTGGAGAGTACCAAGAGCCGTCCAGTTGTGGGGTAGAGCCAGATACCAGCTATCGTTCTGGCAGGGGCAGTGAGCGCCCAGGGAGCTACTTCCGCAGAGCACCAGGGTTTTGGGGGATAGACCGATAGGGTCATCACCTAGAGTTCCTCCAGTCGCAGAGCCGACTCAAGCGGCCCGATTGATGAGGTGGTTTGCGCAGTGTTAGATGCGCTCAGCATGAGAGTACAACACCGGCACAAGAGTCTGTGCCTACCGCCGACGCGGTCACTACCGAGATGCCAGGCCAGGTGGACGGTTACACGGCCCAGGCGCTCAGGAGTTTTCTTAAGTTGAGTACACCAGTTTATTCCGGGAATTCAGACCCTGGGACAGTTGTATTATGGTTGGAGTGGATTACCCACAACCTTAATACATTTAGAGTATTCAGATACTCGTTGGAGAATATGTTCCACGACCCCCCAGCCGAGGGAGAGGCACGATATTGGAAGCAACGTGTGCAAACCAGATCTGGAAATGACTTCCAACCGTTCAGCGGACTGTCCTCGGGACAGTGTTTCCTTTGATCTGTTCGAGATGACCGAGACCAGCAGTTTTGATCTGCGATAGGAAGGGGTGCCCGTCTATGGGTATTAGGCGAGGTTCATGTCCCCGTATCGCTCCGCACCCGGGATGGTGCCGATCGAGAAGAGCCGTCGTAGGCATTTGAGAAGGGACTCAGTTCTCTTGGCACAGATTGAGTCATTGCTTCAGATCCGTGGACGATTCAGCACTAGTGGAGCAAACACTAGCTCCTTGAGGCCGTCAGTAAGTCGCAATCCGTGGAGGCAATGGACCTCAGGATTCTTTCAGTCCCAGACCCAGCCCGGTGAGGCACGACGGGTTAGAGAAGTAGCGTCCGTTGGACCTGCCTCGGTGGCATGGTTTTCCCCTACGCAAACAGTTGGAACGTCTAGGCCGAGAATGCCAATTGAACAATGGATCTACGAACCGTTCCTCAGGTCGACCTACGAGAGCCGACAAGAGAGCATGCTGCCATAGTAGTAAGTTCTTTCATCCCATCGAGAGGAGGACCTCCGATGCGGTAGGGCCGAGAGTACATGATTACCGGGGCCGAGTGAGGACTTGATACCGATCTTGAGGTCGCGTAGAGTACTTGTTACATATTACATTTTGGATTTCGTGTCAGCTGACACTTGAGCTTCACACTGGAGTATTGGTTCGTGGTGACGTTTTGATCAAGCGAGTTTAACACTGTTAAGCCCACCGGTACTTTAACCACATCGACTAGAGGTATGGTAGTACCGACTAGAATCAGTGGGAGTTGGGAAGTGGAGTAACAAACTTAGTCATATTTAAGGTTCTTTTCTTCTCCGATAGTGCGGATCGAATTTTAAGAACCGAGTGCTGAAACACCAAGCGTTCATCGAGCGCCATCAGCGACGAATGCCGAGCAGTGAAAGGCCGCAGGCTTGACCAGTAAACGGTCTGACCGGTCACCGGAGATGACCGAGCAACGATAAGATCAGAGTAGCGCAGTGGAAGCGTGGTGGGCCCATACCCACAGTAGTCGTAATCTCCAGTTCTTCTAACCCCGCTACAAGATTTAAAGTTATAAGATTAGTACTGTCGAGACGATGTTGTTTCACATCCTTGTTAGCAAGCGAAGGTTGCACGAGTGTGTGCCGTACGTGAGGAACTAAATGAAGGTGTGTTTCTTACATTATCCCCAGAAGGACTAAGCTTAACCATGGGGTTATGTCCTAGAAGCGAGAGCACCTCGCGTTATAATACCAGCTACAGATAGTTGAGGGCGACTACCACAAGCTTTCAGGCCAGTAACAAGATGGCACCGAACGAGGAATTGGATGATAGGTCGGATTTTGTGCCACGTGTGAGCACCGGAAAGATTAAGAGTTAACCGTTGTGGGTTTTATTTTTTCAAGTAGCGGATGACGGAACCACGCGAGTTTCTAAACTATTCAAGATTTTCGAGATCTCAGTGCGTGTTGATTACTCCTTAAGAGGTGACGTGGGTGGACCTGACTTTAAGTTGTGTTTGATTGGTAACTCGTGAGCGGGTGTCAACGGTATAAGGAATACCGTCGGTTGGGATAACCTTGGGCAATCGACCTTGGGTCGTGGTTCGCAGTCGAGTGTAATTTCATGCGTTTAATTTTGGTGTCTTGAAGGACGCCTACTTTTGACCAAGTGCTAGTGAGGGGTTCTATTTGTCTCGTGTTATGATGATTCAGGTGAGATGACTTGTGAAGTGACTGATCATATGTTGAGAACTAGTTTTAATGTCAAGAGAAATATCGCGAGTTGGATAACCTTTCCGATTGATCACAGTGAGATGTGGATGGCTTACCGCGAGTTGTGTTTGTGGTACGTGATGTGTAACTGACCCGTACCAGGTTGAGGACCGTGTTCAGGTTTAACCGTCGTGACAGATGTGCGTGATGTTGGTTGTGTGCGAGACACGTTTGTGCTTTATCGTTTACCCTGGATGTGTGATGACCTGTTAATTGATGTGGTTACAGTTGGTGTGGGTTCGTTCGACCATGCTTTGTGAGTGTGGTGGGGTCATGAGATGAGGAGTGTGGTTACGAGTTCCGTGGGGGTTAGTTGTGTGACGCACCCGTATGCCAGACTTAGCATGACGGGAGGTGTTGAGTAGGTTATGTTTGAGGCATGCCGCTTTTCGACTATATGACGGTACGCGGTACCCGTTGCTTGGCGGAGGTATACCTACCTTGTTCTTGAGATGTGATGAAACGAACGATCGTTCCAAACCCCGCAGTGGTTATGAGGACCTTTGTTTGGATGATTACCGTTGTGTGTTGCTTGCTCGTCTGAGTGTGTTAGGTCGTGATGAGACTTGTTCGGCGTTCTAGTGTGAACTATTCGGGAGACGGTTACTAAAGCGAATTGAGGGTACGCCTTCGGATGGCTCCTTCCTTGTCCGATTTTCGGAGTTTTCCGATAAGACACCCATACCGAAGGAAGATCCCGGTATGGCATGTCAGAACCAAAGTCGTTCTATCCGATGTGATACCGGTACAGTTGAGGATCATGATAAGAGGTATCTACATCAAAGTTATTGATGACGCTCCGCTGTCTACGCTAAAATTGGAGTCTGTTAGAGGTTGCCAAGATCGTTTCTGGCGTTCCTCAGTATCTGAGGTGGGTACGATTTACCCTTTGAGTTGCGCGTTATTGGCCCACCAGATGTGGTAAACCGAATGATTGTTCCGAATCGAGCAATGATCATGAGATCCTTTATCTTGAGGTAGTGGTTGTTACATTTACTTGAGCGGGTAATCGTTCGTGGTTAGTTTTAGCAGGGCGAATATTGGATTTCTGGGTAAGTTGTCCCTGTAAAAAGTTACTAAGAAGGAAACTGAGTGGTTATGTCTACGTGTAAATTCCTACTTCAGTTCGCCTGGCAAGGTGTTTCGACACGATATCTATGACCGACGGGAGATTCCGGTATAGAATATCCAGACCGCTATAGAGTTTTTCAGTACGACGTCTATACCGAGGTAGGATTCCGGTATAGGATGTTTTGGTACCGTCCTCCGGTATTCCTTAACGATTTGAATGTTCTTTGACGTGTTGGGTACCTCAGTGGTTCTTGAGTTATGGTTGCATGTCAAAACTGCGAACTGTGGGGAAAGGCTGTTGTTCACCGCCAAGTATGGCTTTTTGAGTAACTAGCGTGAACTAGTGAAGCACGAGTTGGTAAAGGTCGAGTAAATGCGGAAAACGGTTAAAGACCGAGTAGAACCTACATAAGAGTTACACAGCCGAAAGGCGCGGGCCTACTGAGTTTCATCGCGGGATCAGATATCTCTAAGAGTGAGCCTAAGAGGGGCCTTAGCGGATCGACAACGACGGAGGCAAGTTGGCCCCGCAGTTTATCGAACATTTGAGATCTTGGATCGGATTGGAGCCGTAGCTTATCGGTTAGCGTTGCCAACGCAGCTCGGGAACGTGCATAACGTTTTCCACATGTCCCAATTGCGGAAGTGCACGACAGATCCTTCCCACATTATTAAGTGGTCAGACATCGAGGTAGCGAATGATGTCACATATGAGGAGCAGTCAGTTGAGATCTTGGGTACAAAGGAGAAGGTCCTGCGGAACAAGACGATTCCGTTGGTATTAGTACCGTGGAGACACCGAGGAGCAGGGTCCACTTGAGAGTGCAGGGATGAGATCCGCGTAAAGTATCCCAACCTGTTCGACCATTGAGTTACTTGTTTTTAATTTCGAGGACGAAATTCTTTTAAGGGGGGTAGATTGTAAGACCCGCCCCCGATCGATCCCGGTAGAACCGGTGAATCCTAACTAAGTTTGACTTTCGACTAGAAAAGTCAACCGATGACTCGGAAAGTCATTCGGGACCTTTCCGGGGCCCAAAAAGCTTATCCAACTTCATGGTTAGCTTAGTTGGGCCGTTTCCTTCAGTTTGACTGTAATTTTGTTAAAGTCAACCGTCGGTCAAATCTGGACTTTATATCAGTTGTTTTCCGATAAAATATTGGAAAGCTGGAAATATTTAAGTGGGAGTGACCTCACATGACACTTGTCATGCTTGGCTTGGAGGATGAAAATGAGACTCCAAATGACCCTCATACCCTCCTAACTTACCTTTAAAGGGATAAGACTTTAAGGGCTTTTGAGTAAATTGACATTTTAGGTCATTTAAAGGAAAGGGAGCAACAATTCAGCTCATTCCTTGTTGGTGCAGCCGAAATTCACTAGGAGAGAGGAGGAGGAGAGCTCATTTCTTGAGGAAGAAGATAGAGAAGAAAGCTTGGATTTTGGAGCTTGTTCTTGGTCCTTTTACCTCCATTTTCATTTCATCTTCTTCATCTCATCTCCCTAGAGGTAAAGATACTCCTAACTCTCTATTTCATCCACTTCCAATCTATGGGTTTTGTGGGTTTTGGTTTAAAATTTGAAGAACTTGCTTTGTGGGTGTTGCTTGGAGAAGAAGTAGTGAAGTAGGATGTTTGGATTGTATTTTGGTTGAAGTTTTGATGAACCCATTGAGGGTGTTGATGTTGGGTAACTTTGGATGAACATTTTGGAGTTGAGAGGACTTGGAAATGGGGTTTTTATGGTGATTTTCGTGAAACTCGAATTGGGGAAGAAAGGGGAAGAAACTGGTCAGGTTTGATACGAAACGAAGTATGGAGAGTGTCACATTCCGGCCCTCTGAGTGGCATGGAATGGGTCACATTCAATATCAGACTCCCAGAACCCAAATCCCTTCCTTTTATCCCATTTTGATTCCTAAATCATTTCTTCAAACCTTAATTCCATTATTTGAGTGTTGTTCTGTACTTTGGGGATAAGAACATCGTTGAGTTATTAACTTTGGCCTTTTGGTGGTCTAAGACCATGGTACCGAGCAAGGAAGGAAGGAAGAACTTGGACTTGAGCTTGAAGAACGAAGAGTCACGCCGGAACCCGTGTGAAGAACGGTGTGGTGACTATCGTTTGTGACATCAGAGTGTTGAGAAGAAGACCTTGAGGTAGGGAAAGTCTTAACCTCTCGTTTCAATGCTTAGTATGCATGTTAGGCTAATAAAATTGGAAAGGTCCTAGAAATGCCTATAGGATGCGAATAACTATAATAGTTGTCTTTCAATTACTAATAACCAGAAGTGTCTAGTGGTGAATGATTAGGATGCCAATCACTAGCGTAACTCGCTTTCAATACTTGGGAATTGTTTTACTGGTAGAGCGGCCTTGGCAAACCCCTCGGATTAGTTGCGTGTTAGGATCACATGCTTGGTTGTTTGGTTGCTTAGTGGATAGGCTAAAGAGTCTAATGGAACTAGTAGAATTGCATATTTGAATGCTCGTTTGAAGGTTTTCATGATTGGTTGATTGAACTCGTATTTGACTGTTGGCTGTATTTGAATGATTACTTGATTTCCTTAAATGGTTGTTTGGAGCATCGAGTATGACTGGTTGTACCGAGCGGTGCAATCAGGTGATCGATGCCCCGATGGGTCGTAACTGGTAAGCGAACGGTAAGTTATGATTGTGTTATTCGTGTGTTGTGACCATGTGATTCGTGTGCTGTGTTTTGTGGTGAAAAGGTGATGCGTGAGCTATGTGTGATAGTGAAGTGGTGTTTGTTGGGAATGGATTGCTTCGTGTTTCGGTTTGAGTGTGTTACTCAATTATTATTTGATTATTATTGAATTGCCCAAGTGTATGCTTCCTATGGGAGTAATACCTTGGTTCCCGAGGACCTAAAATCCTTTGGAGACGTTTCTGAGACTTCCGACGATATGTGCCCTAAAGGGTGTTTCCGATAGTCTCAATGATATGCGTCTCCTCTGGATTGGAGGGAAAATCCGAGAGCACACATCATATGTGGATCGGAGGGTAGTGACTTCATGTGCCACGGCATTGATCGGTTTACCTATTGCATGTGATTGTTAAGATTTATCTTGTTGACTTTGCTGATGAAATTATTGAGTTTAAAGTCCACCTTGTTATGTATTTTCCCTACTGAGCGCAAGCTCACCCCTATGAGTTTATTATTGTGATTACAGGCTTGTTTGAGGAGTAGAGGCTCGAGAGCTTCTTGGTGTGGGTGTCCTGTAGAGACTTCGTTTTCATTTCATTTCAGTTTTGAACAAACCTTGTTGGAGGATTAATATTACACCCCTGGAGGGTTACTTATGTTTTTAAATTGAGTTATGTGGATTTGAGTTTTATATCGGAGATTTTCAGGAAGTTGTTGTTGAGTTATTGCCTTTTAATCGTTTTATCCTAGTCATGCCTCGAGTCCGGGCAAGAACCGGATTTGGGGCGTGACAGTATAGGAGTTCAAGCAGTCTCCCTCTGATGTATCCACATGAGAAATTTTAATTCACGACTAGACCTGCTAGTAGCCCTTGAACGAAACTTCACAACTTCTCACTATGCTTGACCGAAAATCACAAGGGAGTAATTCTCTTGTTGTCTTGTTATTTGGGCTAGCTCTATACCCATGTATTTATAGGAGTAAGTACTACTTAAATCCCAAGACAAATAGGAATATGAAACATTGAACTAGTCCAACTAGTTCTCCTTGTTTTCTAGACTTTATAGAAATAGTATTTCCTCTGGTTCCGGTCACCGCCGGATACAAGTTTGTTGTTGTTCGTCAAGAAATCATAACCGGCCGAAGACACAGACCTCCGACCTCAAATCCATCCACCATCAAATCCCTAACTCAATTACCCTCAAATAAGATCTCCACCGTGCACCACCACTCCCTAAAAGCGGCATAAATTATCACCAATAACTTCGGTGATGGAAGATCTAGAGATGAAAGCCGACAAGCTCCAGCCCGACATCAGTGGGGATGAATGACGATAGGGTGACTATTGAGATCTCCACCGTGCACGGCGGTGAGTTGTGCGATCGATTTGGACATGAGCCTCTTACGTAACTGATGTGAACGCAAAATGCATCTATTCTAGATGTTTTGGCCCACATTTCTAAGCTTTTTAGTCCCGGGTTTATGTGATTTAATGTATTTATATCTCTATTTATGTAATTGGTCTCTTTTTAGGGGTATTTAGGAGTTTGATGTGAAATAAGGAGGTTTAGAGCTAAATGGAGCAAACATCAGCTTAAGAAATTTTAGAGTCTGGCTGATCTTGTAAGGGGCATAACTTTCACATCCGAACTCCGATTTTCTACCGTTACATATCAAATCGAAGGGAATTCAAAGATCTACAACTTCTATGAAGGATTTGTTGGGAAAATTCACGGTTAAATGCACTTTGTGCATCTAACCGTGCATGTTGGATAGAGGCGCCAGAAATTTGCACCCCGTGCAACGGAACGTGTAAACGCCACGAGACGTTTTTTCTGGTGTGATTCCCTATTTTAATTGGTTTTTGACTCGATATAAAAGGGGAATTAGGTCAGAAAAGAGGGTATCACGAAATTGAGAGAGAAAAACACTTGTTGAGAGTTAGGAAGGGGGTTTTAGAGATTGGAGAGAAGAATCAAGAGTTCAACATTCGATTTCTTCATCGTTTCATCATAATCAATATTTGTATCACATTTATCCTTTTTTATGGTTATTGTTGATTTGATCCATGCTTTATGTTCTTACTTCATCGTTATGAACTAAATACATGTAGACTGAACCCTGATAAGTTGTTTATCGCATTCGAACCCCGTTAATGTCCTAAATCATCTTAAATATATGAATTCAAAAAATCACTTTTCAAATTGTGCTCTCGCATTCTCGGACCATTTACATTATTTCATAATTGCATCGAATTATTATTTTCAAAACAAAACCAATCATCGTTATAGGAATAGCTTGAAAAACGAATTAATTAATTAAAGTTCTTGCCTAATTGCTCCCTTGGGTACGATATGTCAGACTAAACACCGAATACTACTTGACGACCGATACGCTTGCCGTGCCATTCTAAGAGTTAATTCTCGGAGTGTTAGTAACCCTGAATCAAATATGAAAGAAGCATATATGGAAAAACCAGATATCAAACTATCAGACCTGGACAGAAGGATCGGTTGCAGCGAATTGGTAGCGAAGAGAGGAGGAAGTGGTGAAGTGCGGTTGTTGTCTTGCTCCAGCACTAACGATCATATGGCGAATAGAGAGGACACAATTGGGTATGTGAAGTTGCGGTGGGTGGTGGTTGGAGCAACTCCGGAAAGCTAGAGTAAAAAAGAAATGAGGGTGTGAGAATAAAGAGAAAACAAGGTGAGTTTACTAAGGTTTATTTGGGTTTAATATAGAGGTAGTTTACGATAGTTTTGACATTTTTGTAAGATCATGGGCCTCGCACATGATTGTTTTCCTTTCAGAATCTAACAACGTCATAATACTAAAGTGCAAAAAACAAACCACTCAAGCTATTGAAAACGATTTTATAGTTAAGTATGGTAATTTGAAAAATATACATAGTTAGATAGAGTTACATATAATTTTCCCTTTTAACTTATACGTCCAATCCTTAAACATCATCTCACTGTGGGCCGCTACTTCCCTTCCTCTCCAAATATGGACAAACTTGTGATATGCTCAAATATCTATTCGTTAGCGTTCGTGGTTGACGTTCTCTCCAAATACGAAAAACCGATCAGCGTCGCTCCTCCCTCTTCCATACATGGTGTTGTCCAATCTTGTTATCTCCTTCTTTCTTGTTCTCCGTCCTTATCATCAACAATGTTTATGGCCGATCTGTCCACCACAACTCGGAGCGTCCAGATCTTTCTCCCTCTCTCATCCTAGTTTCATTTTCTCAAATCTAGGTTATCGGTCAACACCAGTAACTGACTGACAAAAATCGAGATCTGATAGGTAATTTCTAATGTCGTGTGTAAGTATTAGCTTCTAGGAAATCGAACAAAAATCCATTTTGTTATTGGCTATCCGACTTTTCACATCCCTATTAGTATATGTAATATTGAATTAATGAAACTATATATCGATTAGAGGAACATAATTGAACATCCTATTCTTGTGGTTGAATCCTAAATTTCAGTTCGTGTTAAGGTGAAAGGAGGCTACTCTTCGTGTTGTATCTCATAATCATTTCCACATAACATGTTGTTTATAGTTCTCCAACAGTTGACAGATACATCATATAATGAAGGATATGGCTTTGGCATCAAATACTTGAACCAAGTTTTTTTGCAAGTTTAAATGATCTATAAAGAAATAAATGCAGATAAAATGGACTCAAGTTCAGTTGTTCATGAGAGCACCTCTAACGATTGTTGGAGGACCGTTGTTTACGTGTCGTCACAGGCGTTGCAACGGTTAGTTGCAATGGCTAGTCAATGTAGGCGTCGTTGTTTGGCGTGTCGACGCAGCGCGTCGCCTTATATGTCTGCAACGATATGACTAGTCGGCACAGGCCCAACGACTAGTCAGCAGACCAACCTCAGGCTGACGCATGGCATTGCAGATTTAAAAAAAAAACTAATTTTTCCTATAAATACACTTTGACCCCTACCCAAAAAAACACACACCCCTTTCTCTTCTCTTTCTTCTTATTTTTTTCTACATCCCTTCACAATGACCAACCCAGGGAGCCTCGATTTCATGTTGGACTCCTTGAATGTTTAAGGCTCGACGCAGACAGAAGAAGAGCTCAATTGTCATATCGAATCCTACACCTCCCTCCTCCAACCGACCCAATCCATTTCATCGTAATTAAACCCGCTACAACATTACCAATGGCCACAGTCGTAAATCCCCAACGAGCAACCTTCCCAATATGCTCTGGCCAAGCAATCAAGAAGGAAGGCGAAGAAACTTGTATCTGCATCGACTACAGGTCTGCGGCTGAAATGGAGCATCACGGAGGAGGAACGGTTGGTGGCGGCATGGCTCAACCATTCTCTGGATAACTTCACAGGGAAGAACAAGAAGAACGACATGTACTGGAAAAAAAATTGAAAGTGAGGTCTATGCGATGAGCAATCCAGGCGACCCAGAACGAACGTGGAAGAATTGTAAGGACCATTGGCATCAGATCAACAAAAAAAGTCACTAAATTTCAAGAGAAATGTCAAGGTACAGATGGCGCGTACCAAAGTGGGAGATGCGACACTGACATTATGGCAGCAACTGAAACGGCATACAAGAGAGAGGAGAAGCAATAGTTTGCTTGGAAGCATGTTTGGAAGATCGTGATGGATCAACCAAAGTGGAAGAACCTCCTGGTCCCGCAATGTGACGTTGACATTGAGGTCCCAAAACTCGACGTAGAAAGTGAAGCAAGCAATCGTACAAGGTTGGACGAGTTTTGCAACTACATATCGGGTGACGTAACCGAACACGAGTTGACCTCATTTGTATGGGAGGAGCGTCCGAACGGCCAGAAAAAAAGCCATGGCTAGAGTTAGAGTCAAAGGGAAACAAGTGAAGGCGGACCCGATAGTTGCACCCGAGCACGTTAAGTTTCTTCAAGACTTTGGCGAGCGCCATGCCCAAATTATTGAGCGTCAGGCTCAAATGACTGAGACCAAAGCAAAGATGTAGCAAGATTTGCTTCAAATGTTGGTGGAGTGCAGAGCCAAGACACCACCAATATGACCGCGCAAGAACGGGATGCTCGTGCCTCACTCATAGACAACATTGGAAAATGTTTGGGGTCTCTTTGATTTAACCTTTAGTTGTACCTTGGATTTTTATCGGATCAATAAAATAAAATGAACAAATGAAGTGTTTTTATCGAATTCTTAGTGCCTCGGTTTTTGTGCACGCACACTATTCGGGGAATAGTGTGTGTGCGTCGGCGCAGCCACGTCGAGACCCCCTCCCCCAGTCCTTACAAATACCACACACCTCTCCCTTCAATTTCATTCCTCTCTCAAATTCTCATACTTCGTTTTTGGTTCCTCCGTAATGGCTTCGTCTTCTTGGGCAACTGGTCCACTATGGTCCGCAGAGGTGGAGAAGCATTTGGTGGTGACATGGCTAACCGTTGCAAAGGTCGGGGGGAAGTATTGGGAAAACGACCACCTTGCTTTCCTTCAAACCGCAGATGAAAAGTGGCCTACACGGACAAGTAAGCAGATGAAGGATGATTTCCTTCGGATGAGCCAAAAGTGCAAGACTTTCGATGAGATATATACCAGGATCGTCTTAACGATCCTAGAAAAGGAGCAATCGATGAGGAAATCTATGCTGCGAGCGTGGCCGATTACGAGGCAAAAAACAAACCATGGACTAAATGTGCTATGTGTGAGATGCAGAAGGATGAGCCGAATTGGCGTATGCACATTGGCGCGATTAAAAATTAATTGAATGGTTGTCGGGTTTGTGACAATGTCATATGTTTAATTATCATTCGTAGTATGTGTAATTATTATATGTATAATTATCGTTTGTAGTATGTTTAATTAACATACGTATTTTAAATTTGGTAGGAATAAAATAACTAGTTTTATTTGTAGTGGTTTTAAAAATATGAGAAGTACAAATAATGACTTTAAATAATTACTAGTTATTTATCATTGAAGAGATAGTTATAAAAAAATAGTTATTTGGAAGAGAGAAACTAAAAATGTGTTTTTAGAACCTTTTCAAACAATTGAGCGCACTATTATTATTATTGGAGAATTTTTTTTGTCCATGGTAGCCGCCCTTCTTCTCTCTACAGATTAGGGTTTGTTTTTTTTTTCTTTCTCTGAGCAACCATGGAATACTTGGCGGCTCAGATCTCTAGTCCTTCCGGTGATCCCTTGTTGTGGTGTGATGAACCAGAGGCGGTCGACGGGGAGGAATCCGGCGGTGAGGTCGGTGTGGGCGTCGAGGACGCGAGGGGGACGGCGGGGTTGGGTTTCGACGGTCTGCCCGAGGACGACGCACAGGTGGTCTGGGTGATGAGCCTGGGTTGATCCCGGCGGCGCTGGAAGTCAGGGCGCTGGAAGACGGGGCGGCGGGGACGGAGGTGTCCGGCACGGTGCCGGAGCCGCTGACGCCGCGGGAAGGCTCGATATCTCCGAGCCCTCGAGCTGCGAGAGGAGCGGGGTCGGGACCGGCTCGGGACGTCGCGAATGAGACTCGGGCGACGTCGGGATCGGTGACGGTGGCGACATCAGTTGTGGAGGTGTCCTCCGATGGTGGATCACATATAGCAGCGGCGGGGGACCACAAGCACCCCCGCCTCCAGGAATGAGTCTGAGGTGGTCCGGGAAGGGGGTGGTCGACTGTGACCCCTTCCTGGCGAACAGATGGCGAGGGTACCATCGACAGTCGTTATCTGTCTCCCCTACCAGTCCGGTGTCAGCATTCCCGCGTTCAGGAGCCCTAACATTATCAGTCAAGGGAGGACGACGCACGCTGACTCACCGGGAGAGATGAAAGTCCACCAGTATTCCCCTCTCACTCGGCTGGCTCGGCCAGTGTCATTTGGTAGAAGCATGTTGTATCGGTATCCAGGGTTCGCCTGGATGCTACCGCAGATATCCCACTTCAACCGCCTCTAAGCATCGAACAACTTTTACTTTCTGTTATTGCTTTCTGTTATTTAGTTGGGTTCCATCCTGTAAGATGGGTACAATTATGTACTCGTCAAATTATCTCTTTTATCAGTAATAGTATTCCCTGTTCTACTCAAAAATAAATATTATTATTGGAGATGTTTAAGTGTGTGTTTCCTATTTATGATCGTAATTGAACAAACACTAAATATTTTCGAAAAAAATACGTTCCTACTATTGGTGTACAAACATTTGCTTTCCACACCCACAAGAATCAGGAATGAAACTTGACACGAGAAAATCAGGTTGTATTGGTTGAAGACCACAAGACCTAGGTGGCACCACCACTGCCAAACAAGTCATGTACAGAGGCCCACAACATCTGCCACGTGTCATAATCCCGTTTAAGCGCGGAGATTTCATTGGATGAGATTTTTGATCGGTCTGTGGACCAATCACAAGCCTCCTCACATCTTATCCTCCACAGTCACTCACTCCCATAAAGAGCTGAGCTCCAGCACCAGCACCACCAATAGCCTTAACGCTTGTCCCACAAAATGGCTCTCGTGAAACCAATCTCCAAGTTCATCGCGACCCCCAAGTTGGGGTCCCGGAGAACATGCTCGAGGTTCTCGACGGTGAGAATGTCGGCGACGGCTCAGCCGACGGCGGGGAAGAAGAAGGCGAAGACGGCCATCAAGGAGACGCTGCTGACGCCGAGGTTCTACACCACGGACTTCGACGAAATGGAGACCCTCTTCAACACCAAGATCAACAAGAACCTGAACGAGGCCGAGTTCGAGGCTCTGCTGCAGGAGTTCAAGACCGATTACAACCAGACCCATTTCGTCAGGAACAAGGAGTTCAAGGAAGCTGCCGACCAGATGCAAGGCCCTCTCAGGCAAATCTTCGTCGAGTTCCTGGAGAGGTCTTGTACCGCCGAGTTCTCTGGATTTCTTCTCTACAAAGAGCTCGGAAGGAGGCTCAAGGTATCCATTTTCTACAACAAACCCAATTCCCAATTCCCAATTTGTTTTTGTGTTTTTAGGTTTTGTGTTCATTTTCCCAGTATATTTCCGATGCTAATTAACTGTTATGAATGCTAATGATGCTGTAGAAAACCAATCCTGTTGTTGCTGAGATTTTCTCGCTCATGTCAAGGGATGAAGCCAGACATGCTGGGTATGCTCAATCTTATATCTGTATTTAGTGTCTTATTATAAAATAATAATTCTGCTCCCTCTCAATTTTAAGCTTTTAGTTGAGTGGGTGATGTATGGTATTGGGGAAAATGTGGAGATAAGTTAAGAGGATAAAACTATAAGGGTTAATTACCTTTAGTACCCCTTATGTATTGGTAACACACATTTAGTATCCCTTATGTATTGGTAACACATTGGATAAAATTTTGGTCAAGTTTAGGCCATTTTGACGACCTGTGACCAATTCATAAGGCGTGTAATTGTCCCGTTACCAATACATAAGGGGTATTAAATGATGTGTGATCAATTCATAAGGGGTACGAAATGTGTGTTACCAAAACGTAGGGAGTGTTTTTGAACGTTACCAAACGAAAGGGTGCTAAAGGTATGTTACCAATAGAAAAGGGGTACAAAAGGTAATTAACCCAAACTATAATTTGAGCAGTTATGTATAGACTAGAGCTTTAGTTTAATCAGTCTCTTACACTGAGGTTTGTTCATTTATGGACTGTGTAGGTTTTTGAACAAGGGTTTGTCTGATTTCAACTATGCATTGGACTTGGGGTTCCTGACCAAGGCTAGGAAGTACACATTTTTCAAGCCCAAGTTCATCTTCTACGCCACATATTTGTCTGAGAAGATCGGGTACTGGCGATACATTACCATATACAGGCATCTCAAGGCCAATCCTGAGTACCAACCTTACCCCATTTTCAAGTACTTCGAGAACTGGTGCCAGGATGAGAACAGGCACGGTGATTTCTTCTCTGCATTGATGAAGGCGCAACCCCAGTTTCTAAATGACTGGAAGGCAAAGTTGTGGTCAAGGTTCTTCTGTCTTTCGGTAATCACCTCTTCACTCACTTCAAGCCATCTATTCATTGCCATTGTTTCATTTTTGTAAACTTGTGTATCTTGGAGTTCGAGTGATGCATACATACACAATACTCACATAGTCACATGTACCTAAATGGATTATGCAGGTGTACGTAACTATGTACCTTAACGACTGTCAGCGTACAGCTTTCTATGAAGGCATTGGACTGAACACCAAGGAATTTGACATGCATGTCATCATTGAGGTGCATGGAATCCTGCATTGCTGTGTGTATCTGTTGGTGTTATTTAGAACTTAATCTAACATCTGTGTATTATTGGTGACAGACAAACCGCACAACAGCTAGGATATTCCCAGCTGTGCTGGATGTAGAGAACCCAGAATTCAAGAGAAAGCTGGATAGGATGGTTGAGATTAACGAGAAGTTGCAAGCTGTAGGGGAGAGTGACGACATTCCTCTAGTAAAGAACTTTAAGAGGATTCCTCTGATTGCAGGGCTGGCTTCTGAGATCTTGGCTGCCTACCTCATGCCCCCCATTGAATCCGGATCCATGGATTTTGCAGACTTTGAGCCGCAAGTGGTCTACTGATATTTTTGTTTACATTAGTTTTACCTCTCCTTATTTTCCGCTTATGTAACATAAGTTCGCATTTCACAACTCAGTATATGGAACCGAGTGAGAGCATTGCTATGAGAGGATCAGCTTGTCTTTCATGTAATGATTTGAACCTGTTTAGTAATCAGTATGTTGTGCATTATGGTCTTCAATTTCAAATAACTTGTTTTTGAATATAGATCAGGCTTTCATTTTCAAACATATTGCAATGGCCAAACAAGCATGAAGAAATGTGGTTCAATTGCATTAATCTGATTCAGAGTTTACAAGGAAATGGTGTTTGTACGTCTATTCAGATTTGGGTTTCTCATCTTTCCAAGGACGAACGAGCAGCTTGAATGTCCATACTGCTAGCAGGGTTCCCTGAACTGGGGCGAGCCAATACACAAATATGTGCTCCTTGGTTATATGATCCCCGCGTGCATAAGCCCATCCCATCACCTACAAATGATTCATCTAGTTCCGTTAAATTGATCTATGGAGAGATCAGAGTATTTACTGGTTGTAGTTACTTACAGAGGCTGGGTTCATGCATCCGCCAGTAAGATCAGAGCCAAGTATGTGAAGAGCTAACTTGCAAACACTGGAGATCCATGTCTTCATGTAAAAACTTCCGGGTATGTTTTTGGAAAGTGCAAGTGAGAGCATCACAATGGCAAATGTCAGTGATCCTTCCGTTAGGGCACCATGGTGGATTTCAACATTCAAGCGTGGCCCTACTCCTATCCCAGGAAAGGTTGCAATAATGAACCTAACCCCAGTTATAGCTCCAAGTACCTGCAAACAAATACAGGTCTCCAAGCTATTTCAAACACGAAAACAATGAGATTATATCTCTACATACCGATGTCATTCAAGAAAATGTATTTGGTATTCATAATCCATCATTTATTCAAAGTCACTCCCAAATATACAAAAACAGTGCCTTACCTAACCAAGCGAGAAATAGCAGGATGCCCTATGAGAAGAGAAAGGTTTTACTAGTCAAAGCATATACGCAAAAGGCAAGGCATGAAAAGAACCGATTTCAAGGATGGTCCAAGTTGTATTTCAATCTCTAATCCTTAAAATAAAACAAGGTACAAAACATCAACTGGGAACCACGATGATGAATTGAAGACCTGGCTTTATCGAATTCATCATACCAAACTCGGAAAGAAAGCAAAATATGGACACATTAACTACCAACTCAAAATGTTGCTCACATATCAGATATATGCTGTAATTAAACAACAGTGTTATTTTCTTTATAGGCAAGCAAATGCAATGAGCTTAGTTTCACAGGTCAGTACAACCCAAGAACAAAACAAATAAAATTCTCAACAGTTTTTAGCTAAGATGCCCAATTTAAATGCCAATCTATCTCAGGTCTCAGTTCAGATACAAACATCAAAAGAAAATGAACCTCAGCTCCCAATTCATAGAACACGCATAACATTCATATTCATGCTGACACAAGCTGCCATAATGACTGTAACTTAACATTTCAGTCACTAAATCAAGTGTGGCAATTGGAAAAGCTTTCAGGCGAAGAACAACAAAATTGATTTTGACTCTAGTGTGGATCAAACAAACTTTCAGTGAACAAAACGTAAATGTTCAATCATCCAAAGTAAATAGTGAAGCTCTGGATCATCTGCTAGAACCGAGGTAAGTCAACAGGCCATCATAAAGGAGTCAACTTTATTTCAATCAAAGCGAACCCAGATGATATTTTCAACGAAACACAAAGAAAAAAGGAGGGGAAAGGGAGAGGAAGCACCTGAGCAGGGATCCGAGCAGCAACGGTGAAGAGAAAGTGAGAGAAACCCCCAGAAATAGCGGAGGAGATGACAGTGAGGGGATTGTGAAGCCCGCCTCTGGTGAGCTTAGGAAGCAAGGCAAAGAAGAACATGTTGAGGATGGAGAGAGAGCACTTGACAACCTCACCTTTGGTGTCATGGCCAAACCCTAGGACGCCGAAGACAAAGATCTTGATCAAAACCCCAGACCATACCCACATGAAAGAAGTCGCGAAATCGGCAGCAAGCAGACCGATCCCAAGACCCATTGTCTGTCTGTTGTTGATGGTAGAGATTGGAGGCGTTGTTAAGAAGCAGTCACAAACATGGGTATGGGGATGGGGAATCTGTGAATCAGTGGGGAATCTGATCTTTAGAGCAATACAATTGGTCCCTTGCTTTTGGCGGAAACACAGGAGCAGGATAGGGTGAACATTCGACGAATGACCACAAAGGTCTTCGTTGAAATTTTCCAAGGTTGTTGTCGGGTCGAGTCTTCGCTGGCTACTCTTGTTCCCGATATGAAGTGGGCCCTGATTCTGTGGCCATCCTCACATGCATTAACGTATGTCTTTGGCCTGTGTTTCGGGTTTTTTATACCTCCCTTTGATTGTGCAGATGCACAGATACGTTGTTGAATTCGATGATTCTGTCGTCGATGTTAACCAATATTATCGTTAAAAGTACGATCATTGAGTTTAGTATTTTGTTTAGTGTTAGAGCGTCAAGGTTAGACGAAACGTGGACATCGACGACTCTTCGAAACACTCGTCGAATGTCAATTCAGATCAATGCAATAAACCCCGGGACGACGCATGTCAAGGAATTTGATGCGTTTTGACCTGTGGTAACTGAACACCAAAATAAATTTAATTAATTACAAAATTAATTGCATTTACTTGCAAATTAATAACATTTATCAAAGTAATTCGTTTTTATACTACAAAGGGATATTCGTGCATCGAAGACTCACGCATCTATTGCACTGAAAACTTTCCCAACACTTTTCTTGCATGTTCCAGTGTTGTGTCACCATTATAACCCTCACAGACTGTAAATTTCGGTCACCATATAAAGAAAAGAAGAGTGAAAAGTTCAACATTTACTACAAGCTTCAGTGGTGGCATTCCTTACTCATATGGATACTGTTAAAGGGTAAACTCTGAAGTGCCTCGATAAGTTTTTACCATAACCCATAAATTCCAGTCTCGAAACAACGTTATTCTACAATGAAGTGATCTCTATGAAATACGAACACTAGATTAGTCCTTACATGATGCATGAATATAAGAATTTAGGCATTATGAAAAAAATTGTTTTTCGTCTTGTTTGTGAAACGCATAATCCTACGCATGATCCATACGGTAGAGGGTTTGTCTAGCTAAAATCTGATGTGAATGCATAGGTAAGTATTGCTACGTCCCTTTAACTAAGTATTGCTAACCATACATGCACTTACAAATATATTAAAGGTCAAAACGTCAAAAACACCTAGATAAAATCGATTGGAACTGTCTAATTAGAGCACCTATAGTAGAGTCTTTATGAGCCCAATTTACGCGTAGAAATCGGCTAAAAGTTGAATTGATTTATCGATTGGTCGAAATCGGGTTATTTCCAAGGTCGAATCGGGCTCTATACAACAATCCTTCTACGATTATACAAATGTCGCTAGCTGACGGATCTGCAGAGATGACTTTGAGCAACCGTTTTAACGAACCACACGTGATACGATTCTATGCAGAGATTCTTCCACTCGACGATGAGTCGGCATAATTTGTGCTTGAAAATAATAAAAATAAAAACAATCAATTTGAAGTCAAATTTCGCTATAAATATCCATTGATGATCTAATTTTTTTCTACGATATCAACTGTTTCATTGTTCTCTCTATACAATTATTCCAACAATGTTTTTTTAGACGAGTGTTGATGGATTTGTTCAGTGGTGACGAGTCTAACCCTGCCTCAATCGAATATGCGACGTTGTAAGAGATGATCCGCGAGACGGACAATGAGTTAGTGAAGTCGTTACAGACTATTGTGAGGGAAGCCGAGAAACCGATGATGAACCCAATGCCGGTAAAGCATAATAGAAATTACATCTTCAAAGATTGGTGCGATACGTATGTCCGACTACTTCAACGACACTCCATTGTAAGGGTTAAGAAGTATCGTCGACGAGTTCGTATGTTGAAGTTCGTTTTTATTCAAATGTTAGAAGACGTGTCCAATTTTGACCCATACTTCACCCAAAAAGAGAATTGTCAGGTCGGGCCGGGTTCTCCACTTACAAAAAACGTACTGCCGCTATCTAGATGCTATATTACGGCTCATCGACCAACATCCTGAACGAGTATTTGAATATGGCGGAATCAACGTCTCTCGAGTACATGTATATGTTTTAGTACGTTGTCATTAACGTCTTCAGAGATACCTATCTCTGTAAGCCAGATATGAAAGTATCTACTATGTAATCGTTTTCCCTTAATATATCTATTTTCCTTTCAATAGCATGTCTATAAATTATGGATTTCTATATACAACAGACCAAAATTACAATTAGACATAATCCGTCTCTAACCACTGCACCACTAAAATCCAATAGATCAACAAATTAAATAAACCACTGCACCACTAAATCCAATAAGTCAACAAATTAAATAAAAATGTAAAGTAAATTTAGGTGAATTAGACCCTAATTAAACCGAATTGATCTCTTACCATTACAAAAGATAAAACAGAACCGTAGATTTTTGCAACACTGCTCACAGATCAGCAGCAAAATTAATTATTGAAATGAACGTTCGGGGAGAGGAAGTGCACTGTCACAAATTGTAGGAGAAAAGAAACAGGAACCCTCAGACGCACAGACACTCAACTCCTTTACAGAAACAGCAATGACCTCTAAACAAAATGGTAAGCTTTAATCTATCAATCTGACTTTACTCAAATACACACTCAGGGTACTGAAGGTGATAATTGTATCTTTACAAAAGCACAATGATATTTAAACAACATTATATCCAAGAAGGGATCTATTCTCGGGTGCAGAAAGCAATTACCTTCTATCCTCAACATCAGTAAGCCCACTGCACAGGACAGGACTGTGATTTCTCTTAAACCCAGTTCAACAAAAAGCTACAGCCTGTACCCTTGATACTCCATCGTGTACCTTGTTCAGTTTTGGGTAAGAGAGATGCACCTTGGATCGCAATTGTCAAATTAATCTAAATCACGTGAGGACATTCTAAAGTACTATTCCAACTTGCAGAAAGCAAAAGTCCAGATCATCCAGTGGATTGAACAATGTACTCAAGAGACGGGAACTTCCACCCAAAACCGATATGCTCCAAATCAAGAAGACATAAGAAGTTCAAGATGTTCATTCCTGTCACAGGCCATTAAGCGAACTCCTAGCCCGATGTATCGACTTCCTTGCCATGATCATCCTCATGAATATTTCTCCTCAACCTTCTTAACCATATATCATAATCAATGGGGTAGGGTGTCCCACATAGACTATCAACATAATCAGCAAATGCTTTCAAAATAGTTGATAGGTCACCAAGCCTTTGCTGGATCAATCTCCTTGACCAAGAGGTCTCTCTCCACTGCAGTGCTCCCTCGACTGAATCCAGATCAGGCATATCCCCACCAGAGGAAAAATAGAGCATGTATATGAGACTTTCTGCATCTGAAGCTGAGCACAGTTTTCCCTCTTGAAGAGCATAAGTTGACGAAAAATGAAGATTCATCGCAGGGCGATCCCTATCTTCAAGAATAGCATGGCCCCAACCAATGAGAACAAAATAGGGATGCCTTGCCCCAGACCTCACATAAATCACGTTCTCTGGTCGGATATCTCCATGTCGAATTCCAGCAGATGCAGCAGTGGATAGAGCAGATAAGCAGTCATGGCAACACCTGATGGCCTCATCCACACCAAACCGACCTCCCCTTACCATTTCAGCAATTGTTTCACCAACAGGACTGGTGACTAGAATTGGGGTACCACACCAGGGATGGTCACATTTTGCAACTGAGCTGGGTCTTCGACACTGTCCAGGGTGAATAATCCTTCCAGAAGCACTTAATTGAGGCAGATATTTATTAGAAATACCTTTCTGTTTCATAGTAGTTAAGATTTTAGTTTGCCTCTGAACTTGATACCATAAATTCATATCTTCCCAGGCCGGTTCTAGCTGAGAAGGATGAGAACCAACATATAATAACAGAGACTTCCCAGCGTCTTCAATGGGGGAAGCAATGTAATACAAAAGTTCGCCATTAGTTAAGACTTCATTTATTTGATAACCCTTTTGCCCGTTTGTATCCTCCAACCACAATGTTGAACCCATTTCTAGTTTCATTAACTCTTCCGACTCAACTTTGATAGTATCATCATGAACTTCAACAATTTCAGGGGTAACACTGTGCTGCTGGAACCGAAATAGACCATCCCCGTTCGCTCCGGTGTCACCCAACTGTCTCTCAATTCTTCTTGTTTGGAGGCGAGTGCCATGTTCACCAGCTAGGTTCTCAATAGAATGTTTGGGCATTCCAGCAAATTGCATGATACAGTGGAAGGTTGCAAAAAGTACCTGCAGAGCACCAATATCCCCCCAGTTGGCATTTCCAAGTTTATTCCAGATCCTATCTATTGGGGAGACCGCAATACTTGAGTGCTTTATGATCCATTCAGCGGCACATTCATAAACATTATTCACATCAAACTCCAATTTATTTACATCACCTTCAAGCTTTACCACCCCACCGTATTGAGAATCAACAAGAAGAACATATACAGAGTTTGAACTCTCAGAAAAATCAAATCTGCTTAAACTTCTAGACAATAGCATACGGAGACCATAAAACAGGGCTTCCCCTAGAACAGATGGAGAAGGCTGCCGGTCACCATCCACTGCAAGACCGCCAATATCAGGCCTCAAAAGGGCTAGTTCAAGAATATGATCCCAGTTCCTATGTGAATGTCTAGGGTTCTTAAGCATAATACCAGTGCCACAAAGACCTCCCAACTTCCCGTTAGCAATTGCCTTCTCGGCCTGGTAGAACTTTAAGTTTGTATTGAGTAAACAGGAAACTGAGAAAGGCATGGGCTCACTCTGACTCCAAAAGGCTTCCCACAAACCCTTTACACTTGCATGCAGAAAATCTTCGATGGCAAGATAAGCAGTTGCTTCAACAGCATTAGATGTGGAAGCATAAACAGCACTCGGCATCCGAATAAGCTGCTGAAAACATACTCCTTCTAATGCATAGTCAAACTTTTGAAGTTCAATCAACTCAAAAGGTACATCAAAGACAGGCTTCTTGGATACTGACTTTTCTGATATTGATTCAAACCAATCATCAAGGTTGGCAGTCAAAATTTCACTGTGCACTAATCTATAAAGAAACTCCTTGCGACTCCGAGACCTACTCCTTAAGGACACACTTGATCTTTTTGTCCCAGACCCTATTGATTCATTGTCTGGTGATCCACCTGCCCAGCATCAAGTGTTAAAACAATACCAACCAGTTAGCTGACTTCTGGATAAAGTTTGAAGTGCTTTCATCTATGGCATTTACATAATGCCAACAGATGGGGAAGTAAAAACAAGATAACCAAAATACTACAGAAGCTATGCAGGCAATTTTATTCAGTTGAAATAACTTAGCCATTTACAATATGAAATGCATAAGAACTTATTATGTTGTTTAACTCCCATATTTAAATGATGACTTAAAACGATATGCTGATATAAACATGTCCTTCAAGCAAAATTTGATAGAATATGTCAAATAACTGGGATCACATAAGAAAGTACACCAAACTTCAATGTTCAACAAGATGCATTTGCAATAAGGTCATCTGACAAAAATAGATGAAATAAAGTCCCTACTAGATAATCTGCCTAAAATCCCAATCTACAGTAAAAAGAAAAGAAAAAAAAAGCATTGACTACACAATGGGGCAGATGACCTAAATTAAACAATCACGTGGGGCTCAATATGCAGCTAGAATAGATAAACCAAGTAGCAACATCGGTTGATTTCCATTGCCAAATCAGAGAGAAGTTTCACACAACTTTTGGTGGTTGGTAATCAGGGATTAATCATACTTAGCTTTCAAGCCATGATAAAAAGGAATGACACATTATTCCACCGCGTATTAAAAATGAAATAAAAACTGTCTAACAATGTCTCCTCCAATATCCATACAAACATGTCTTCAGCTTAAAATGTTTTTCAATTTGAGCTAATTACTGAATGTGAGCAAGGGTGAAGTGTATAAGAACATCCTTTTACTATCTACGAAATAAAATTGAGCATTATGTACACCTGACAGGGAATTCATTCCATGAAACAAGTAAGCCATACAAAGGAAGTTTTTTTTTCCACAAGCACAAGATCCTAACATGCACAACCTTCATCAGGACCACTCTACAACGCAATTCAGGCCAACATATGCCTGAATTTCGAACTGAATTCATCAGCCGAACTTAAGGGTTGCATTTTCCAAATCCAAACAATAACTAACAATCATACTTGGAATTCTCCCAATTACAGGTCTAAAATCACCAAACATGACAAACTTAAGGCAGTAAAGTAGCGAGTAGGCAAAGGTGAAGAGGTGAAAATGAGTGATGGAAAGAGAAATTAGGGTTTGAAGAGAGGATTGAACCTTCCATGAGGGCTAGAGGGTGTGCAAGACTTGAGATCTTCTGCTGCTGGGTTGAAGCATCAAAGCCTAGCAGCTGGTGCTCCGCTTTCTCTCTCTAGGACTTTTCTTTCTCTTCTATTTGTCGTCTCGTCGTCGTCGGTTTTGGGCACTCGTATATTTTAGTGGTGCTCACACTCAGGCGGCTTCGTCCTTCTCAACCGTTGATTCTCGCCGCCGTGATTTTACCATGCACTTGCGGCGGTAAATAATGTCCCCATTTTACCTGCACGTGTTCAAAGTAAAAATACTATAATAAGGAAAATATTAGTTTTTTTTTAAACGGGTAACCGGAGATTTTATTAATGCCAAAAGGCAATCATACAAAAAGAGGCGTGACCGCCTTAGGTTCCAGATATTTGTCCGGACCGACCGTAGCTAGCCCGGCGCTCATGGACCCATAATTTTAACCCACATGAACTCATGGGCAACAACTCAAGACAACTCCCTACCGACGTTTCAACATGCGTTACAAGGAAATAATAAACCAAAGTCCTAAACTTATTTGACCTAGCACAGTCCCAAGCGGTTAATCGACTTAGCACAGTGGATAACCAATAACTTATTCGACCTAAAACAGGAAAAGAAATTAGCAGACAAACGAAAGAGCAGACTACCAAAACTGTGATGCCAGGTCTTCTAGGCCCCGTGCCATTGGAGCGATCTGGTATCGTCAATTTCTCGTCTTGGTTCGCCCTGCTCTTTCGAAGTAGTGCAGAAGGCGAGAGCATCGATTCGATCCGCAGCGGTTTGATCGAGATCGAGGGTCCCGACTTCGGGTGTCGTGGAGGCAGATCCCGTCTTATCGGCCTTCCTCCCAGATCCCAGATCCGTCGGGGGAACGGACCCATGCCGGCGATAGGTGGCACGACGCATGGAGCCCGTGACCTGGAGATTGGCAGGAGGGCCACGGTGGCTGCGAGACGTCCGGGCAGTAGGACGCGGGGCGAGAGGGCGGTTGGTGGGCGGCAATGGACGGCAGCGGCGGACCCTATGCCGGGTAGACATGATCTCACCTGGAGGTAGTGGAGAACCTTGAAGCTGGGGCTTCGATGGTGGAGGCATGGAATTGCCATGAAGGAGGCTGGCGGTGGAGCGGCGGCGGCGGCGACGGTAGAACCTTAAAAAGGTTAAGAGAGGAACCTCAAGAGGTTATTTGGAAAGCTTTTAGTAGTTTAAGGTAGATGCTCCAATGGTGGAGAAGGAGGGGGAAGGGGGAGGAGGCTGCGCAGAGCAGCCTAGGGTTTTTTGTGAGTTAAGGAAAATATTAGTTTAATACCCATTAGTTAAACGGGATTTTTTTTAAACGGACATAAGGAATTGTATTATTAATACAAGCCTAATCATACACACAGGTCTAAAAGTCTTAAGAATATAATATAATCTAAGTCTCAGAAAGGGGATCCGTAGCCGCCCTCTCTCTGCGATTAGGGTTTGGCTTTTTTGAGAAAATGGCGACTTTGGCGGCATGGTTCTCAAGTAACTCCGGCGATCCCCCAGTCGGGTATGACGAGTCTGAGGAGGTCGAGGGGTTTGGTCCTAACGGCGGGGTCGGCGGGGTCGGCGTGGGCGGCGAGGACGAGGTGGAGCCGATGGCGATGGGGGCTGCCGGACGGACTGTTGCCGATGGATCGGTGGTCGGGATTGGGGCGGGGCTGGAGGCCGCGTCTGGGATAACTCTCACGGTGCTGGAGGCTGAGGCGGGGGAGACGGAGGTGTCCGGCTCGGTACTACAGTCGTGGCCGCCGCGGGACAGCGCGTCTTCTCCGGTGGGGTTTTCGGAAACGAGGAGTGACGGAGCTCCGTTGATGGGGGGAGGCTGGTCGCACACTACGGCGGCACATATTCGCCGGATGCCGGCGAGGGGTCCACGCCCTCAGACTGCAAGGGGAGTAATATCAGGTCCGGCTAGGGCTGGCGACACAGTCCCGCGGGGATCGCTGGGTGTGGCGGGGACGGAGGCTCGGGTGCCGGTGTTGGTGGTCTCATCGGGCACGGAGGCTTCGGCGGCGGCGGTAGCTTGGCGAAGAAGCAAGGGTACAGGGGTGCTGCAAGAGAACCCTAATGGGCCGGAGTCGGGCCTTGGAGATGGGTTGGGCAGTCCGTCTGGGCTCATGCAGGGTGGTTCACATGTAGCAGCGGCGGGGGGGCACAAGCACCCCCGCCTCCAGGAATGAGTCTGAGGTGGTCCAGGAAGGGGGTGGTCGACTGTGACCCCTTCCTGGCAAACAGATGGCGAGGGTACCATCGACAGTCGTTATCTGTCTCCCCTACCAGTCCGGTGTCAACATTCCCGCGTTCAGGAGCCACTAACATTATCAGTCAAGGGAGGACGACGCACGCTGACTCACCAGGGGAGATGGCAGTCCACCAGTATTCCCCTCTCACTCGGCTGGCTCGGCCAGTGTCATTTGGTAGAAGCATGCTGTATCGGTCTCTAGAGTTCCGCTGGAAGCTACCGCAGATATCCCCCTTCAACCGCCCTTAAACATCGAGCAACTTTTATTTTATGTTATTGCTTTCAGTTTTTTAGTTGGAGTTTCTCATGTAAGGTGGGTACGACTACGTACTCATCCCACTATATTTCTTTTCAGTAATAAAAAAAGTCTTTTGTAGGACACTCAACGCTTATGAGCTCGTAGAAAATGTCTAGTTTCCATCCTAAACAATAATAATTATTCTTACGTCATACCTTGTGCTGGGAAATTAAACAAATAAAAATAGTAAAATCAACTAACATGAGTCCAAATAAAAACATAAACGAAAGTAAACAGAAACAAGAAAATCAGTTGGTACTCTTTAGTGCATGCTCACTCCCACAAGCCAAAGTCCTCAAACTTGGTCTAAGATCATAGGGTAGGCCACCAACTCTCTACCCCGCGAGCCCCAAACAACCTCATGAGTCCTGGTGGGGATGTTTTGCAACTCCCTCCATATCCAGGCCCTCCTCAGCCTCCTCCTCGTCCATTAGCTTATAACGGGCAAATGGGGTGGTCACAGACTATGTGGCCTCCAAGGCCCTCTTAGATTGGAAGAATCAATTGTATGTCTACCCCATCTTTTTCATGTTCCTAGTCTGCAGCATCTTCATCCACTTAGGGCTTACTCCAACCCAAATTTTCTGAGGCTCCTTTTGTTTCCCACCTTGTGCAGAAACTTTCATCGGCAGTTGGAGGGGGGCTCTTGGGAAGGCGATATTGACTGCGTTGGGACCTCACTGAGATAGCTAAGTTTCCCCTCCTCCTCCCTTCGATCGGTTTCCTGGCCTATGTTAGCCAGGCCACTGATTTTTGTGGTCGCAATTGATGTCCTAAGGAATCCTGGATGCGCCCCTTGGAAAATTAGAGGTGTCCCCTCCGAAACCTCTTTAGCCAAGTCACTGAACTCTAGTATCTCCTTCCTTACCCTGGCCAATAATGAAGGAAACCCCGATGGTGTGGGAAGTTGTCGTCCCCGTGGTTTGTCGTACCCCTCCAGCTCCAAAATGAGAGAGGTGAGTAAATTCTCCACCCTAAATCCCGGATGATGCACTCCCCCCCTAATGAGTCTGAAGTAGGCGATCCGTGTCCCGTCCCATCTGGATCCAGATTGAATCGTTGAAACGAAGCCGCCCACATTGAGTAAAGAAACCCGGGAGTCGTTCATACGTGAGGTTGACCGTGGTTGAGTGTTGATGCCCTAGAAACTACAGTCGGATCCGTCGTCTGATCGGCTTGCCCACATCCAAACTGACTATGAACCATAAGAAATCATCCCATGCTTTTGGGGTGGGTATTGGGTCCTTCGTCACTTCCGTTCCCAAAGCATTTGCCAGTAGGGACCGGATATGATCATTCCGGGCATCCCCCGGGACATTAAAAGCTTGGATGTCTATCTTCATGTATCGAAAAGGAATTGTGTCGGGTTGTATGCACGGTAAAAAAGGAAGCAGTATCAACGGATATCCGCTAAATGACCAAGGGCATCCATGTCGGACCCGGTTCAGTGTTGTGTCACGCCCCGAATTCAGTAGGACCAAACCCGGAACGCGAACGGTGAAACAATAAAACCATTTTCAAACATTTTAATAAAACCGCTTAAAATCACCACTTTGAGTTAAACAAAATACGTCCAAAACAAGGGGACAAAAACCAACATGTACGTCGCTAGACTCCCAAAAACCCGGACTCCCGCTCCCAGCTCTTCAAGCTTCGAGAGTTCCCCTAGTCCGCCTCGCGACCAGTACCTGTAGGAAAAGCAGCTAGGGGTGAGCGTTTCGCTCACCACCACGGATACCAGACTGACTATGGCATACTAGCAGAAATACCGGAAACACCAACAACAAACTAAACACCGGGGACTACTATCCCCAAACTCAAATAACCCAATTGTCACACGAAAACTGTTACTTTCCCCAACCAAACTAAACACCCGTACACGTAATGTAGACCCAACACCGTAATGACGACCTCCAAGAACACAACACAGAAGTGATCAAAATCACGCAAACCACAACCACAAGCCTCAACACTTTACCGATCACGCGCCGGAAGGTGCTACTCACCTGATGGGGACACATCCCTCTGCTCTTTACCGACCGCGCACCGGAGGGTACGACACACCCCTCCGGCATAAATCCAGCCTCTGCACTTTACCAATCACGCGCCGGAAGGTACTACTCACCTATGGGGACCACAGCCCTCTGCTCTTTACCGACCACGCATTGAAGGGTACGACACACCCCTCGGGCACAGCTCTAACCTCAGCACTTTACCGATCACTCGCCGGAAGGTGCTACTCACCTGATGGGGACACAACCCTCTGCTCTTTACCGACCGCGCACCGGAGGGTACGACACACCCATTGGGCATAGCTCAACAGTACCACCAGAACAATCACAGTCACAACCAAAAGGCACACAATACCCCGGAAAGGAAAGGAAAAGAATACGACAACACGACTAACTACCACTCGGCACGTCAGTCAACCAAATACGGGCTCAACTCCCCAAGGGCACTCATGGCCACCCACAAACACAAAAAATAACATACGGGTTCAGCACCCCACAGGCACACATGGCCACCCACGACACACAAATAGTAACATACGGTTTCAACACCCCACAGGCACACACGACCACCCACGACACACAAGCAGTAAAAAATACGGGTTCAACACCCCACAAGCACACATGGCCACCCACGACACACAAACAGTAAAATACGGGTTCAACTCCCCAAAGGCACACATGACCACCCACGACACACAAACAGTGCTCTACGGGTTCAACTCCCCACAGGCACTCATGGCTACCCACAAATACAAACAATTCAATCAACCTCCGGGCACAACCAAATGCCACCAGTATTTCTATTGTTCGATACGTTCACTTATCCTACGACACTACTAAGTGTCACATGCATTTCTATTGTTCGATACGTTCACGTATCATACGACACCACTAAGTGTCGCCTACATTTCTAGTGTTCGATAAACTTACTCATCCTACGACACCACTAGGTGTCAAATGCATTTCTACTGTTAACTTTCCCTAGTCAAGGCCGAGATCCGGCTACTTTTCCCTACCTCTTGAAGCGTGTCAAACCCGATGCTCTCGCTCCGGCAAAGCTCCATATTTCCCGCTTAGCCTCCTCTTTCCACGGTAGGCGACACGGTCTACAATTATCACAAATTGAAACACTTTTTAAGTTCGCAGGCAAAGCTGAATTTTAATGAACTTGACGCCCAAAAGCAACCCCGGTAATGCCGATCACTCCCAAACTTCCCAATTACTCGACATTGTCAACAATGGGCCCGGAAAGGCCCGATTCGCCCGGCTCGGCGAATCTGCCCGGGATCGGAAAACGCCCTTCCGGGGCTCCAAAAATTCCCGTTTTCGTTTCTACGATCTTAGAATAATTCAAGGGTTCCAATGCAACCAACGGAATCAATTTCCGACTTCCGAGCGATTTAATTCGCGTTTAAAGTTTCTAAACCCGAAATTTCCAACTTCCACAATTTGATCCCATAATTCGTTCCGGGTGTGAATTATCGACTTGGGCATCGTCCAAGACTACCCGAACACGAAAAACCCGAGGCCCAACCAAGTGGGCCCCACACGGCCACAACGAAAAATGTTCCTTTTCGCCCCAAAACGTTCCTAACGAACCCCAATCCTTAACCCAACCTTAATCAACCCATTTAAACTCAAACCCTAAAATTCAAACGTTCCAAAACGAGAAAAAGATGGGTTCTTACCATAGGGAATGACGATGGGAGATCGATTCTTCAACCGTTGAGACGATCCGTCGGTTGGATCGTCGGGAAAGTCCACAACCCTAACACCTTCTTCTCTTTTTTTCCTTTTTCTTCTCTCCTTATTCTCTCTTCTTTGTCTCTCTTATTTTCTCTTTTTTTTTTAATAATGGTCGAACACCCCTTTGCTTCTTCCTTTTGTTTTGTTCAAAATTACCAACTACCATCACTTCTTCCTTTTGTTTTGTTCAAAAATAACAACTACCACCACTTGTGTGACAAGTGGCAAGTGGGTCCCACCTTTTTAATAAAATATCTTTGTAGATATTTTCTGTCAGATCCGCGAAATTCGGCCGTCTCGGGGCCCTGAACGGGCCCATTTTCCAAGAAATTACGAAATTTCACGGGCTACAAGGAAACGGCTCAACTAAGACCATTGTAACGACGACTAATCTTTTTGGATCCAAAACGAGCCTCGAACGGACCAAAACGTCGCTCGGTTGACTTTTCCAATAAAAAGTCAACCTTTCCCAATTTGGTCAAACAGTTGCCTTGAGTCCCCCAGAACTCACTTTGGTCGATAACGGGGTCAACTTAAGTCCGATATGACCCTCGGGGTCAAATTTAGGTTCATTTAGTTGTTCGTCCCAAAATTTTAAATTTTCCTGTTTTTCGCCGATTTGACTGGCGTTGACCGGGAGTGGTTCTTAAATGTTGTGTTCGTAGGGAATCGGAACGAGACAACCTTCTTAGATATCACCTCGACCTCCACATCGATGACCTGCCACCGTTTAATCATGACCCTATAAAGGATTTTGGGGTTGTAGTTGATCCCATCCATGATCTTTTCCATTAGAGACAATCGGTAGCGATCATTTGACATGGCCAAGACTACTTCTGTTGGGACCATGGCCACGACATCCTCTCCTCCTCCCCGACCCCCTCCCAATCTACTTAGAAATGGCATCTAGAGGACCTCGAGATCTCGGAGAAGACAAGGTGGTCGATAGCGGTGGGCCTGGCCTAACGTGGGGTGCTTATAGTTGCACCGATGGACAGAAAGCCCCGACTCCGGGTGTTTCTCTCGGATCTAAAACTGGCCTCCCTGATGGAGAGGTCCGTTTTCATGTGTCGAGCACGGTGATGACGCCCATCTGGAGGCAACGAGCATGTGTGCTCCCATGCTTTCCAGGCAGCCTGGATAGGATGAAGTCTCGGGGAACGGCGGCGCACCACGCATGAGGGGATTGAGAGGAGCAGGATTCTCCCTTCCTAGAGAAGAAGCGGCCACATGCTCGACCACTCTGGGTTGCGGGATGTCGGCCTTTAGATTGCCAAGCCTTAGGCTCGAGGAGGATGATGAAGAAGACGAGTCGGAGGACACCATGGGTAGCGTCAGAAATGGTGGTTAGAGGAGGATGATGAGAGGGGAAACCCTAAGTCTCTGAGACTAGTCCACGTGAATCACAGCTAAATGTGATTTAAAGTATCTTCGTTGTTAAATTAATTTTTGAAATATCCTAACTATCAAAAATTTCATTTTCAGCCTACAGCGTTAACTTTCTATCTTAAAAACGTAAAAAGACCAAAATTCCTTTCACTAACAATCAAATTTTCAAACCTATTTCATTGGTTTTTAAAAATTATTTTTATTTATTTATTTTATAAAAATTAGTTTTGTTTTAAAAAAAAGGGTATCTCGATGTCATAACGTAGACCTTTCATTTATTACCAAATCATAACCCAAACAAAGGTTCGTTCTCGTATCATAACGTTGAGCGCAACGTTTGTCATTTTTTGTCCTCAAGTTTAACGGTCGTTAGTGAATAACAAGAAAAGTCGATATGTTATGGTTATTATTTAAGAATAACTGAAAGGTTTACGTTATGACATAAAGTTTTCTCATGTCATTTCAAGAATGTTTTGGAGGCATATGACAAGTGTGTGACTGGTATTTCACGAAGTTAGTCACACTTAACAAATTTTGATAAATTTTGAGAATTAATTTGTGAAACTTGTTACTATGTAAGAATGTTGATAGGTATGTGTTATGATTTTAGAATTGACCAAAGTACAACGGGACTACATAGGGTTCTCTCTTTTAAAGGGGTAAAGTGATGTCGTAACGTCACCTATTGTTTATTATGAGATCATATCTCAGGCAAAGGTTGATTCTAAATATAAAATTCTGAAAAATTATTAATGATTCTTCAATAGTCTTGTTGCTTCAATATAATGAGAACATCTCTTTATATAGAGATGGAAATTCTAATACTAAACAACATAGAAAATCTAACTTAAATAAGAATAGGAAATACTTGTAACCGGAAATAAACTAAACTCTAACACTCCTCCTCACGTGCAAGTCGAATAACGAGTCTTTCATGTGAACGAAGAATAAAATTCAAATTAGAACTTCATGTTGTTGCGTCACCACTGTGTTGTTGTTGTCGAAGACTAAGATTTTTTTTTTCAACACCCCCCTCACGTGTAAGACTAAACATCTACACATGTACCATAACATGAATACACATCTGCATATGGGCCATAGAAGGAATGTATGTCTACTTATGGGCTTAAAATTTTAATATAGGATTGAGGTAACAAATGCGACGATACCTAGTAATGGATTTTTAAAGCCTAAGACGATCTGGAGTCATTGGTTCATATCCTGATTTTACAGACGCATGATTCTGCTTCGAACAATTACATCACGTGGGAGCATAACATCTTCACAAAAGTCGCATAACAATAATGCAAAACAACTTCAAGCAACTACGTCACATAAGTGACGATGCAAACTTCTTCAAACAACTACGTCACATGACGGTGCAATTGTTTTCAACCAACTATGTCTCATAAAGACGGTGTGAAACAACATCAAGCAACTACGTCGTATAGCGATGGTGCGAAACTTCGAGCAACTACGTCGTATAACGACAGTGCAAAATATCTTCAAGTAAGCACGATGATGGTGCAAACCATGCTGATTTTATGAACGCGTGAGAATGTGTGATTTTTAGTTTCAGAAAAATAACCAAAACCCTAAAATTTGAAGAACTAAGATGGAAGAAAACTGCCCGCACCAAATTTTCAACGCGTGAACAGTGTCGATCGGTGAATAGTAATCCCTTGAATAGTGACGATATCAACAATACCCACATGAATGGTACCCGAGTGAACAGTATTCCATGAATAGTGTCGTCGATGAACAGTACTCGTAGATGAACAGTAGAAGTTCCGAACAACAATGACTTTCCCACCGGCTAAATCATATATTAACGAGTGGGCAAAGCAATGATCCACGAAAATCTAACCTACAATCGAACTAGGCTTTGATACCATGTAGAATTCTGAAATAGTATTAATGATTCTTCAATAGTCTTAGTGTTTCAATACAATGAGAAGATCCCTTTATATAGTGATTAACTCTTTGCGAAATAGGAAATACTAATACTAAACAACATAGGAAATTTAAGTTAAATAAGAATAGGAAATACTTGTAACTGGAAATAAACTAAAGTCTAATACTTACATCATAACAGTTGACAAAAACATCTAGTAGATTCTGTTCGAAAAGTGGATGGGAGTTATGTGAGAATGCGAAATGTCAAGTTTTCCCTTGAAAGTCTATTGTTGTGACTTCAAAAAGAATGCCAGTTATGGAACGAGATTTCCCCTTTTTCTATAATTCTTCATTAATTCTCATTAAACTGATTTTTTTTTCACCAATGAACATTTCCCAAAAATTAAAATTCATCAAAATTACCTTTTTTCACTAATTCTTCTTTCATGAGAATGTACACCAAAAGAAACATCAAATATCATAATATGCATAGGAAATATAAATAAATAAATGATAAGTTTACAAAAATACCATTACACACATTACAATAAATTAATTAAAAAAAATTTGTTTATAAAATTAAATATAATAAATTTATTTATAAAATTAAATATAATAAATTTATTTATAAAATTAAATTTAATAAACTTAAATCATATTATATCCTTATATAAGGGCACAATCTATTGTAAATGATTCTTATGTTGTAATATGTAAATCAAAGTAACAACATGAACAAAAAAACTGTAATAAAAGGATCAAGAAACTATAACACCAAATTTTGGATTTAAGTATTCTATAATTTATCAATTATAAAATTGTATAACACATTTGAACCTAATATTCAAATACAAAATTTGTTGTTACATTTTTTTATCCTTATGTTACATCTTTTTGTTCTTGATGTTCTTTTTTTACAATTTATAACATATTTATCCATTTACAATGGATTATATCCCTATATATTATATGGAAGGGATCTTATTCGCACTCCTCTTACAATGCTAACTTTCGAATCAATGTAAATCATTGGATACAACCATTTAGTGACGCCACATGGCAACATTCGTTGAAGGGTAACATCCTCGCGGACATAGGTGTCATCGTAAGAGTACAACGATCAAATCAAGACGGCGTAGGAGAAAGTTCCTTGTTAAAACTCGGGGGGACTACTGTAGATGGAGAAGAAGTAGACCCTTGTGGGCAGGGGACCTCAGGGATAACAAGGGGTTTAGGAAGAACACTGGAACCCACAAATGTATTACCAATCTTAACGTGAATTTTATGCTCCGCAAGTTGGGCCCCATTCAAAGCGTCAATCGCCCTAACCAAATCACCAGCTTTAGTAAAAATACACAAAGGCGAAACGCATCATTTTGTCCAGAAGTTTCAATCCAGCAGCAATAGAAGCTATGAACCCAAACCGAGCAAAAAGAGTTTTGAGTTAAGCAACAATAGTAGTTTTCGAGAAATTGACAACGAAAGCCAAAAATTCCCTAATCTCCAAACCCGTACAAGGCTCAGCACCAAGTCGAGAACGTCCACCAATGGAACCACCTAACTGATCCCGGGATGAATTGGAGATTACAATTGAAGGAAAGGTTGGTGTCGTCTTCAAGCACGGAGCAGAATTAGTAACTTCCCAAACCAGCAGGAGGTCACTAGAGATGGGCCAGCGGAGGTGATCACCGAAGCTGGGACAGAAGATATGATCACCGGCGTTGGGTCCAAGGAGGGACCAATCGTACTGGCAATCTTGCGACCAGGCACCATGGGAAGGCCACCATCGGCGGTCGCAACACCCCCCAAACCAGTTGTATGTGGGGAATGGGGATGAGGCAAGGCGAACACCCTCTTTGTTGGCCACAAGGAGTTTTTCACGATGGGAGTTTAAGAACTGCCCCCGGTCGAACCGGTGATTTTTGGCGAAGTTTGACTTTCGACCGGAAAAGTCAACCGATGACTCCGAGAGTCATTCGGGACCTTTCCGGGATCCAAAAAGCTTAGCCGTACTTACGGTTAGCTTAGTTGGGTCGTTTCCATTCAATTGACTGTCTTTGCAAAAAAAAGTCAAACTTAGGTCAAACATAGGCTTTTAACGACTAAAACCCTAATTAAATTGAAGGTGCTAGATTTTATTAAGGACAAGGTGGTCCCCACTTGGACATGTGTCCATAGTGGCTTGCAGGAGAAGAAATTGGCCTTTAATGACCCATTTACCCTCACATAAGCCAAAATAGAAGAATTGGACCTAAGGGGCATTTTGGACTTTTAATAAAATAGGTTTTAAAAGCAATTGGGAGCACAATTCAGCCAATTCATTTGTGCTGGCCGAAAATCACAAGGAGAAGAAGAGGGAGGAGCTCAAAAGCTTGGAGAAGAATGTCACACTCGGGTCCAAAGTCTTGGATCACAAAACAATTCCCAAATCAAAACAATTTTCGAATTGAATTAGCGAGAAAACACCAAAATAAGCCCGAGGGTCCAAACATGGCCTGAAAGGAAAATGGGCCGAAACGAGGCCCATCTCGGATGGCCCACTGGCCTGAAATCCGACCCGGCTCGTGCAGCGTACCGGTTCGGTACACGAACTGACCCGCGCCACAGACCGGCCCGGAACCAGACACGGTCCGTGCGGCGTGCCATGCTAGGAACAAGCCCGTTCCGTGCCGAGTTCCATGTCGAAACCTAGCCCGTTCCGGGCGGCATTCCGTGATGGAACCTGGCCCTCTCCGTGCTCCGTTCCGTGCCAGACCAGAGTAGAGTCTCTTCTTCTTCCCCAACTCGTTTTCCACGAAAATCAACAACGAAACACCATTGATGAATCCTCAAAACTCCAAAACAGACCCAAAAGCTTCAGTAATTCAATACCCACAAAGGGATTTCATCAAAACTACTCAAATCCACCAAAAATCAATCATCTAACACTCCTTTTTCTCCAAAAACCAACATCCAATACCCAACATCAAAAACTCAACCATTGTTCATCATTTTCCTCAAAACCCAAGAATCGAACTCACCCAAAACGAAGATGGATTGAGGGATTACCTTGATGATGAAGAGAAGATGAAGGAAATGAGATTTTAGAGAGGTTTTGGTGTAGAAATGAACTAAAGTTCCTTCCTTTTCCTCATTCTTCTTCCTCAAGCTTCCTTGGTTCCTCTCTTTCTCTCCACTCTCTCTAGATTTCGGATACCTTGGGAAATGTGCACCAAAGTGGTGTATTAAACCTAGAGGAAAGGATGTCCAAAGTACTATTTGCCTTATCTCTTCTCAAGTTCACTCATTATGGTTATAAGGGTCAAAACACACCCAATTCTCTCCTTCCAAGCAAGCATGGACACATGTCCATGTGGGGATCACTCCAAGCTTAAATAATTCCAGCACAAAGAATTTATCGGATTTAGTTCTTAATCGGACCGTGTTTGACCAATAAAAGGTCCTGGTTGACTTTTCCCAATATTACAGTCATTTTAAAGGAAACGGCCCAATTAAGCTAACCGTGACGACGACTAAGCTTTTTGGGCCCCGGAAAGGTCCCGAATGACTCTCGGAGTCATCGGTTGACTTTTCCAGTAAAAAGTCAACTTTCGCCGAAAACCTCCGGTTCGACCGGGATCGACCGGGGGCGGTTCTTATAATCCACCCCCTTAAAAGAATTTCGTCCTCGAAATTTAAAATAGACGTACCTCAAGGGTCGAACAGGCTGGGGTACTTCGCACGAACCTCATCCTCGCGCTCCCAGGTCGACTTTGCTCTGTGGTGCTTCCACTGCACACATACTAGTGGGATAGTCCTGCCACATAAGGCCTTTTCTCGCCTATCCAAAATCCTGAATGGTTGCTCCTCATGCGAAACATCCTCAGCTACCTCGATGTCCGTTCACTCAATCATGTGGGAGGGGTCCGCAGTGTACTTCCGTAGCTGGGATACATGAAAGACGTTATGAACATTCCCGAGCTGCGGTGGAAATGCAAGGCGATAAGCAACAGCTCCAACTCTGCCCAAAACCTCAAAAGGTCCGATAAACCGTGGGGCCAACTTGCCTCCGCCACGGTTGAACCGCAATAACCCCTTCTTCGGGCTCACCCTCAGAAACACATGATCACCAACCGAAAACTCAAGAGGCATGCGCCGCCTATCTGCATAACTCTTCTAGCGACTATGTGCGGTCCTCAACCGATCCTGAATCAGTGCGACCTTCTCTGTCGTCTCCTGGACAAGCTCTGGACCAAGTAGACTCTGGTCTCCCACCTCTGCCCAACACACGGGCGATCTGCACGGCCTACCATACAACGCCTCAAACGGTGCCATCCCAATACTGGCCTGGAAGCTGTTGTTGTAGGCAAACTCCGCTAATGGCAAGTGGTCCTCCCATGACCCTCAGAAGTCCAGCACACATGCTCGCAGCATATCCTACAGTATCTGAATAGTGCGCTCTGACTGACCGTCGGTCTGTGGTTGATACGATGTACTAAGCAAGAACTCGGTACCCATCTCTCTCTGCAAGCTCTCCCAAAATCTAGAGGTGAAACGCGGATCTCTATCGGACACAATCGACACCAGAACCCAGTGAAGACGGATGATCTCTCGAACATACAACCGGCTCAAAGTGTCAACTGTATCCGTCATCCTCATGGCCAAGAATTGTGCCGACTTGGTCAGCCGGTCGACCACCACCCAAGCTGCGTCATGCCCTCTCGGCGACCTTGGTAACCACTCACGAAGTGCATCGTGACGTGCTCCCACTTCCACTCTGCGATCGGTAGTGGTTGTAGCAAACCGGCGGGACGCTGATGCTCGGCCTTTACCTGCTGACAGGTGAGGCATCTCGAAATGAACTATGCTGCTGCTCTACGCATCCTGCTCCACCAGAACTGCCATCTGATATCCCGATACATCTTGGTGCCACCCGGGTGCACAACAAGACGGGAGTGATGAGACTCTCTCAACACATCATCTCTACAACCACGCGGCACATACAGTCCTCCTCGGTATCGAAGACCCAGATCGGTACCCTGCTCCCAGCCCTCGGTGTCTACACCGCTGATCATCCTCTCTCGGATCTCTGCTGTCTCGGTATCCCCAGCTTATGCCTCCAACACACGGGCAACAAGTGTGGGCTACGCCACCAACGAACACATGGCCACGCCATTAGTGATCTCATCAAGCTCGAGCCTGAACGTGCTCAACTCCTCCATCATGTCCCACTCTTGGACAGATATACTACCAAGGCTGTTAATCGACGACCTTTGCCTTGCCCGGGTGGTAGAGTAGCTCGAAGTCATACTCCTCCAACAGCTCCATCCATCGCATCTGGCACATGTTCAGGTCGCACTGGGAGAAGATGTACTTGAGGCTCTTGTGATCCGAGAACACCCGGAATCGCTCACCATACAAATAGTGCCTCCAGCTCTTCAGCGCAAAGATAACTGCTGCCAACTCTAGGTCATGGGTCGGGTAGTTGCGCTCATATGTCTTCAACTGCCTGGAGCCATATGCAACTACCTTCCTGGACTGCATCAATACACACCCTAGTCACTCACCGGATGCATCACAATACATGTCATAACCTACCCCGTGCTCCGGCACTATCAACACGGTCGCAGTGGTCAAACGATCCTTCAGCTCGACAAAGGAGTGCTCACACTCATCAGTCCACACAAACTCCGCTCCTTTGCGGGTCAAGGCCGTCATCGGCGCGGCTAGACATGAGAAGTCCTGGACAAACCGTCGATAGTACCCTACCAAGCCTAGGAAGCTGCAGATCTCGAAGACACTCTTGGGTCGTGCCCACTTTGAGACCGCGTCGATCTTCGCCGGATCGACGAGTATACCCTCTCGGGACACAACATGCCCGAGGAATTTCACCTCGGCGAGCCAGAACTCGCACTTCTCCAGGTTGTCGTACAACTGGTGAGTACGCAACAATGTCAACACTGTCCTCAGGTGCTCCACGTGTGCCTCCTCACTAGGCGAGTAAATCAGGATGTCATCCACAAACACCACGACGAACTGATCCAGGTAGGGTCGGAAGATCCCGTTCATCAGATCCATGAACGCTGCAGGCGCGTTTGTCAACCCGAACGACATCACCAAGAACTCATAGTGCCCATACCGAGTCTGAAATGCGGTCTTCTCCACATCCTCCTCCCAAACCCTCAGCTGATAGTACCCTGATCGAAGATCAATCTTCGAGAAGCACTTCGCTCCTCTCAACTGATCAAATAGGTCATCGATCCTCGGCATCGGATAACGGTTCTTCACCGTAACCCGGTTCAACTTCCGGTAATCGATGCACATCCTCAACGCTCCACCCTTCTTCTTCACGAAGAGGGCAGGAGCTCCCCACGACGAAGCACTCAGTCGGATGAAACCCTTCTCTCGAAGCTCCTCGAGTTGTCGTTTCAGTTCGACCAACTCGGCTGGTGCAAACCGATACGGGGCCATAGAGATCGGTGTCGTACCCGGGATCAAGTCGATCCTAAACTCCACCTCCCACACCGGCGGTAATCCCTACAGCTCCTCCGAAAAGACCTCTGGGAACTCGCATACCACTCACGGTAGCTCTCTACTCAGCACGGTCTCTGTCTCAACTCCTACAGTCAACGCAGACAGGAGTACTCCGCTCCTACTACCCAAGACACAAGTAACGACCGTGTCACCCGATACTACGGTCACCTATCGACGATAACAGTCTGTCACGCCCTGAATTCAGTAGGACCGAACCCGGAACGCGAACGGTGAAACAATAAAACAATTTTCAAACCTTTTAATAAACCTCGTTAAAAACACCACTTATGTTAATCAAAAACAATATTTTACAACTGAAAAGAGTCCAAAACAAGCGGACAAAAACTAACATGTACGTCGCTAGACTCCCAAAAACCCGGACTCCCGCTCCCAGCTCTTCAAACTTCGAGAGCTCTCCTAGCCCGTCTCACGACCAGTACCTGCAGGAAAAGTAGCAGGGGGTGAGCATTTCGCTCACCGCCACAGATGCCGGGTTGACCACGACATACCAGCAGAAATACCGGGAACCCGACCACAACAACCCCAGGGACTACTACCCCAAAAACACGATTTAGACTGACGGTCACGCAAAACGACTAATAAACTTTCCCAACCAACTCAAAACCCGGACACGTAATGTAGACCCGACACAGCAGTTACGACCTCAACCAAAAACGCAAATAATAACCACGCCACACCCAATATCACAAAAGATCGCACACAACAGTCAAGATCACAAAGGATCGCACTCTAGCTACTCAGTACCGGTTGCTAACCGGCTGGCTTGAGCCTGCCCCACGCAACTTTCCCCGACACGCAGTCGGGCCAGACGATCGACCTGTTCGCGACATATACAACAATACTTTTCCGATAGCTAGTCGGAAGGGGAGCCGCCCTTCATCGCAGAAGAATGCACAACTTTACCGATGGTTAGTCGGAAGGCTAGCCAACCCCCACGCGCGCGACCCAGGACCCCTTTTCTGTCAGGCGGGCCCCAACCTCCATGCAATCACAGTCATCACCCAAGGTTCAACGAATAGCGAAAATAATATACGACTAACTACCCCTCAGCAAGACAGTCAGCAACAATACAGGTTTAACACCCCACAAGCACACATGGCCACCCACAACACACAAACAGTAACATACGGGTTCAACACCCCAAAGGCACACATGACTACCCACGACACACACACAGTAACATACGGGTTCAACACCCCAAAGGCACACATGACCACCCTCATAAACACAACAAGTTACTTAACCTTCGGGCACAACCAAAAGTCACCAGTATTTCTATTGTTCGATATGTTCACTTATCCTACGACACTACTAAGTGTCACATGCATTTCTATTGTTCGATATGTTCACGTATCCTACGACACCACTAAGTGTCGCCTGCATTTCTATTGTTCGATAAATTTACTTATCCTACGACACCACTAAGTGTCACATGCATTTCTACTGTTAACTTTCCCTAGTCAAGGCCGAGATCCGGCTACTTTTCCCTACCTCGTAACGCTTTCCAAATATCCACGCTCAATCTCCGACGTGCTCGCAGTCACCCACTTAGCCTCCTCTTTCCGCGGTCGGTGGCACGATCTAACAAGATCACAAATTAGAACACTTTTTAAGTTCGCAGGCAAAGCCGAATTTTAATCAATTTGACGCCGAAACGCGACCCCGACAATGACGATCACTCCCAAACTTCCCAATTACTCGACATTGTCAACAAAGGGCCCGGAAAAGCCCGATTCGCCCGGCTCGGTGAATCTGCCCGGGATCGGAAAACGCCCTTCCGGGGCTCCGAAAATTACCGTTTTCATTTCTACGATCCTAAAATAATTCAAGTGTTCCAACGCAATAGACGGAATTAATTTCTGACTTCCGAGCGATTTAATTCGCGTTTAAAGTTTCTAAACCCGAACTTTCCAATTTCCACAATTTAATCCCATAATTCGTTCCGGGTGTGAATTATCGATTCGGGGATCGTCCAAAACCACCCGAACACGAAAAACCCGAGGCCCGTGCAAGTGGACCCCACACGGCCACAATGGGAAAATTTCCTTTTCGCCCCAAAACGTTCCTAACGAACCTCAAACCTCAACCATTCATCTTTAAACCAATTCTAACCAAAACCCAACCATATTTGACTCGTTTAAACTCAAACCCTAATATTCAAATGTACCAAAACGAGAAAATAATGGGTTCTCACCGTAGGGAATGACGAGGGGAGTTTGAATCCGCAGTCGTTGAGTCGATCGGTCGGTCGGATCGTCGGGAAAACACAAAAACCTCACCCTTTTTCTTTTCCTTTTTCCTTTCCTCCTTCTCTCTTCTTTTCTCTATTTTTTTCTCCCTCCTTCTTTTTTTTTTCTATTTGGCCGAGACCTCTCCCCTCTTCTCTCTTTAATCTGTTTCAAAAACACAAAACACTACATATTTACAAACTACCCCTCATTTCCTTTTTCTTTTGTTCAAAATACCAACCACCACCACTTGTGTGACAAGTGGTAAGTGGGTCCCATCTTTAAAAAAAATATCTTTGTAGATATTTTTTTGTCAGATTCGCAAAATTCGGCCGTCTCGGGCCCCGGACGGACACATTTTCCAAGAAATTACGAAATTTCACGTGCTACAAGGAAACGGACCAACTAAGACCGTTGCAACGACGGATAAGCTTTTTGGATCCAAAACGGGCCTCGAACGGACCAAAACGTCGCTCGGTTGACTTTTACAGCAAAAAGTCAACCTTTCCCGAATTGGTCAAAAAGTTGCCCTGAGTCACCCAGAACTCACTTTGGTCGATATCGGGGTCAACTTAAGTCCGATATGACCCTCGGGGTCAATTTTAGTATCATTTAGGTCTTTGTCCCAAAATTTTAAAATTTTTCTGTTTTTCTGCCGATTTGACTGGCGTTGACCGGGAGCGGTTCTTACACAGTCGATCGACGCCCGATACCTCGTCATCCAGTCCATCCCCAAGATTACGTCAAACGTCGTCATGTCCAGCACAAGCAAATCACCGTAAAACGGGCAATCAGCCACCCGAATCTCACATGCATGACAAACGGTACTCAAAACTACCTCTCCCGTAACAGGGGTGTCAAGACATAAAGGTCGACTCAACGACTCCACCCTCAACCCCAACATACCAGCGAAAGAATAGGAGATTAAAGAATGAGATGCTTTAGTATCAAACAAGATGATCCCCATGAATTATAAAGCAAGCACGTACCTTAGGTAGCCTCATGGCTGGCGTGACGTCCCTCAGCTTGGGAGTCGGTGACAGCATACACCCGACCTTGCTGTGCCTGGGGTCCGCCTCTCGGAGGCGGTGTAAGTGCCACTTGTTGCGCAGCTTGCTGCCTCGACGCTGGTGTGCTTGCAGCCTATCGCGGTGCTCTCTGCGTCGGTGCCTAACGCTGCTGGAACTGCAATGACTGCCCAGTCTGCGACTGCTGTGGTCGCGGAGCTGACGCCACCAAAAACTAATCGGGACATCTGGAAGTGAAGTGTCATGACCGACCACACCGGTGACAAAGCGGTGGCCCGACACTCGACCTCTCCTCAGGTCTGTCCGCCGGACGGTCTACTGGTCCGCTGATACCCGGACAGTCTCGAGCCATATGACCCGGCCGCCCGCATCGGTAACACGTGCTCCCTGACAAGGAGGGTCCAACAGAAGCCACTGACCTGGTCTGTCGCGGTCCTCTCAACTGTGTCTGAGGCTGAAACGATCCCGAGGTCCTCTGCCTCCTCGGATCTCGAGACTCCGATGGCCTCAGAGAGCTGCTCGATCTCGGCCTGACCTCCCGAGCCCTAGTTGTATCACGGAATCGTCGCTCCACGGTCAAGGCCTGCTCCACCAGGTCAGAAAACACCTGGGTTCTCAAAACAGCGACCCGGTCAGCGATCACAGGGCGAAGCCCTCCCTCGAAACGTCAGCAACGGAGAGCCTCAGTCTGTACCATCTCCTGAGAAAAGCGAGACAAGGAGGTGAACCTCACCTCGTACTCGGAGACTGACAGTCCCTCCTGTCGCAGCTCTAGGAACTGCTGACGCCTGTCGTCTAGTACCGACTGTGGAAAATACTGCTCAAGAAAACGTTGTCCGAACAACGCAAAGTCATCTCCCACTCGCGCCTGCTCGCGCCGCCACCAGTGGTAGACCTCTCCCTCCAGATGGAAAGCTGAGAATGACACTCTCAGGCTACCACTCAGGACCCCTGATGTGTCCAGGTTGCGGGTGATGCGCTCCAGCCACCTTTCGGCTGCCTCGGGGTCTGGCTCCCCGGAAAACACAAGCGTGCCCAGCCTGCGGAAGTCTCGCAGCGCCTACGCAGTGTAACTGTCGCCTGACTAGGTCCCTCAGTGGCTGTTGCAGCGGCAGCAGGCGCAGCCTCCGATGTCGGAGCTGTTGCCTCTCTCCGGGCAAAGGGTGCTGCCAATCCCTGAACAGTGTGGGTCAGCTCCTCCAGAACTGTCGCTTGGGCTGTCTCAACCTCCTCGTGCCCCTCAGCGGGTGCACCCTGGGCACTAGTCGTCCCTGCCGACTCGGCGGTCGATGGATATCCCCGGCCCCTAGCTGGCCGTCTCCTGGTACCTCGTGGAACATAACTCGGCGCCATGTCGTAGATCCGCTGCACGGATAACGCACATGTTAAGTTTCTTACTCTTAAAGAATGACGCGCTTAACATAACTAATGTCACACACAGTCCACCACATTAGTACTCATAGTAATAATATACTCAGTATAGTATAGTCACACAATTTCACACAGCAGAGAAGTCTACACACTAGTGCGTCAAAAGATCATACACTCAAACAGCGAGGTTACACACAGTTCCACACTCAACAACAATTTCACACATAAGTCACACAGACTACCGTTTATACCACAAAGCAATTCCACAATGCAACCACCACACAACAGTTACACATTAGACAACATCAACTTAGATTTAAAATCTTAGCACGTCCTCTATCTAACATAACATTCATGTTGACACCGCGTCGTTACAACCCGGTTCAAGCGTCCCCGAATTACGTTGTAACCACTCGACATCCCCCCATTCACGTCCAGCTACAGTGGGCCCTATAGCTGAATCGCGATGGTACACACACTTCAGTTTCTGCAGAAAATTGGGCATGACCCGTTCGTAATTTACACTAACCATCCGCTTATGCGGCACAACCAATTTACGCATGCACACAACACTCAAAATATAAACACAGCACACAACACTCAAACACAAACACAACACACAACAAATTATCTTAGCCACACACCTCGGGTATCGGTAATTTCACTCTTACCGCCCGATCAAGTTCACACATGGAAAACAATTTAAATCAAACAACAACACCAACCACACAGGTTCACCAAAGTCACACGGTACTTATACCGGACAACCACCAACCCGAGACTCTCTCCATCTCGTTTCTACGCGTAGGACATCTCCGACTTGCATGACCGACACATGGTACTTAACGACCCCACTCTACCCACCTAATTGACGTACGGTCCGAGGTTTTGAAAAACAATTTCAAAATATAACCAGGCTTTGATACCAAATTGTCACGCTCGGGTCCAAAATCTTGGATCACAAAACAGTTCCCGAATCAAAACAATTTTCGAATTGAATTAGCGAGAAAACACCAAAATAAGCCCGAGGGTCCAAACATGGGCTGAAAGGAAAATGGGCCGAAACGAGGCCCATCTCGGATGGCCCACTGGCCCGGAATCCGACCCGACCCGTGCAGCATACCGGCCTGGTACCCGAACTGACCCGCGCCACAGACCGGCCCGGAACCAAACCCGGCGCGTGCCACAGACCGGCCCGGAACCAGACACGGCGCGTGCCACAGACCGACCCAGAACCAGACACGGTCCGTGCGGCGTGTCGTGCCGGGACCAAGCCCGTTCCGTGCCGAGTTCCGTGCCGGAACTTGGCCTGTTCCGGGCGGCGTTCTGTGCCAAACCAGAGTAGACTCTCTTCTTCTTCCCCAACTCGTTTTCCACGAAAATCAACAACAAAACACCATTGATGAATCCTCAAAACTCCAAAACAGACCCAAAAGCTTCAGCAATTCAATACCCACAAAGGGATTTCATCAAAACTACTCAAATCCACCAAAAATCAATCATCTAACACTCCTTTTTCTCCAAAAACCAACATCCAACACCCAACATCAAAAACTCAACCATTGTTCATCATTTTCCTCAAAACCCAAGAATCAAACTCACCCAAAACGAAGATGGATTGAGGGATTACCTTGATGATAAAGAGAAGATGAAGGAAATGGGATTCTAGAGAGGTTTTGGTGTAGAAATGAGCTAAAGTTCCTTCCTTTTCCTCTTTCTTCTTCCTCAAGCTTTTCTGGTTCCTCTCTCTCTCTCCCCTCTCTCTAGATTTTGGATACCTTGGGAAATGTGCTAAAATGTTCACCAAAATGGTGTATTAAACCTAGAGGAAAGGATGCCCAAAGTACCCCTTGCCTTATCTCTTCTCAAGTTCACTCATTATGGGTACAAGGGTCAAAACACACTCAATTCTTCCCTTCCAAGCAAGCATGGACACATGTACATTTGGGGACCACTCCAAGCTTAAATAATCCCAACACAAAAATTTATCGTATTTAGTTCTTAATCGGACCGCGTTTGACCGATAAAAGGTCCGGGTTGACTCTTCCCAATATTACAGTCATTTTAAAGGAAACGACCCAATTAAGCTAACTGTAACGACGGCTAAGCTTTTTGGGCCCCAGAAAGGTCTCGAATGACTCCCGGAGTCATCAGTTGACTTTTCTGGCGCAAAGTCAACTTTCACCGAAAACCTCCGGTTCGACTGGGGCAGTTCTTACAAAGAAGCTAGTGGAAAAAATAGAAGCTTTTGGTGGATTTCTTCTTAAATCACCTCCAAAATCACTTCATCTTCATCATCTACCCATCCTCAAGGTAAGTAAACTCTTAAATCCTTCTTTCAATCACTTTTGGGTTGTGGGTTTTCATAAAACTTGCATGAACTTGTTGGGTCTTGTTGTTAGTGTTGTTAGATGATTGTTTAGTGAAGAAGTAGTGAAGGTTTTGGTTAGAAATGAGTTGTTTGTTGATGTTTGGAGAAAACCCATTATGGGTATTGAAGTTTGAGGGTTTTTGTGACTAATTTTGGAGCTTGTTGATGTTAAAAATGGAGTTTTTGAAGTAGATTTTCGTAGAAACGAAGTTGGGTAAGAAGGGGCTTCAACCTGCCCAGATTTGGCACGAAGAGGGTCTGGTTCCGGCCCTCTGAGCGGTACGGAACGGGCTCGGTGCCGGCCCTCTGAGCGGCACGGAACGGGCTCGGTGTCGGCCCACTGAGCGGCACGGTCCATGCCTGGTACCGGCCCTCTGAGCGGCACGGTCCGGGCCGATTTCCAGATCTGTGGGCTGCCCAAATTGGGCCTACTTCGGGCCCAATTTACCCTTTTGGCCCAAGTTTTGTCATTATCGGTATTTTAGGTTTTTCACTTTAAAACCGACTTTGAATGTTTATTAATTATAGTATTAATTTATGTTCCTAGACCTTATTCTCAAGCTTGGAGGAGGAGACTTCTAGGCTCTCGGTTGGTTAAGCGTTTGGAGAACTTGAGGTAGGGAAGAGTAGTAAATTTATGCTTTAATTCATGAATGCTAATAGTATGCATATAGGATGATAATAACCGGAAAGGTCCCAGTTTTCATATAGGATGTGATTCACTAGAATAACCGCTTTCAATTATGGGATTTGTCGTGCTGTAGAATGGTCATGTCGAGCCTTAAGATTGCGTGTTGATTGTGTTTGATCATGGTTTTTCGTCCTTAATTTATCGGCATATAGTATGTCCTTTGTTTAGTTAAAGAATCATATTAAACTTTATGAATTATGATGATTGTGATATGAATGGTTGCTCCATGACATGATTGATTGAGTGGACATGTTGAATGTGATATGATTGTACCTAGTGATATGATCGGGTGAATGATAGACCGATGGGGCATGTTTGGTAAGTCGTGTCGGTAAGCTTAATTGGTAAGATGAGTTCGGTGTAATGTGTTTGTATGGCATTGTGTGCATTGTGGTCTACTTGCCCCGAGGTGTGTTTCCGGGAAGATATACGACCGAGGGGTGTGCCGGTCCGATATGTTTATCATGTTGTTTCACCCCGATGCTACGTGTTCCGGGAAGACCTAGGTCGTGGGGTATTCCGGTATGGTATATTATTGTCTCATCCCGATGCTACGTGTTCCGGGAAGACTTATTTCACCCCGATGCTACGTGTTCCGGGAAGACACCTAGGCCGATGAGTATTCTGGTATGGTGTATTGTTGTCTCATCCCGATGCTACGTGTTTCGGGAAGACTTATTTCACCCTGATGCTACGTGTTCCGAGAAGACACCTAGGCCGATGAGTATTCCGGTATGGTGTATTGTTGTCTCACCCCGATGCTACGTGTTCCGGGAAGACTTGTTTCACCCCGATGATGTGAGTTCCGGGAAGATATCTAGGCCGATGTGCGTCCCGATACGATATGTGAGTTGTGGGTGGATCGGAGTCTTGTGGTCTAATTTTCTATATTTCAGTACTCGTGTGTTCTTTGAGTTTGTTCCTATTGGTAAATAGTTTTATCCTTGTTGATTTCTAATTGTGGTGTCTTTTGGTAATCATACTAATCGAGAAATTTGTTGACGAAGCGGGAGTCCTTTCCCTTTACTACTTTTTCCTACTGAGCGTCAGCTCACCCCCTTTTTGTGTTTACTGTTTTTACAGGTTTCGTCAAAGAGTAGACTTAGAGGTTTTCTCAGGGCTCAGGAGCTCATTGAGGACCCAGGTGGTTTTATGTAGTAGAGAGACGTACTTTCAATTTTCATATCAAACTATGTTTTCCGTTACTTGGTTGGATTTGAGCGTTGGACTCATGTTATTTTGGAACTAAAATTTGGAGTTTAATTGCGTTTAAATTTACTTTTATTATTGTTTTTGTATTATTCCTAGTTCACGTCTCGAGTCCGGTCAAAATCGAATTTGGGGCGTGACAGGGAGCGTCAAACTGAACGCCGACGGCGATGCTTTGAAGTAGACCCAGAATAACGACGCCCCATGAACAATCCCGAAGGCCATACTACTCGTAATTCATCCTCCAAGACTAAACCGACCGCCCACGCCACGAACAGGTCGAGCCACACCTCTTATCAAGTGAGCCATGTTTGTACTTTCGATGATTCAATCGGTCAAACTCCGTCGTGAACATCCAGATAAATGCCTCCTCTTCGCTATTGCACACCGTCGAGTCTCGCTTCTGCCAGATCAACCCAACATTCACCAGGTCTCTCTTTCTATGTTCTAGTTCTCAAACAGCAGTGGCGTAACATACGGCCAAAGAAGACAAGACCTAAAAGGTCTCGCATGTGGGGCGCGTGTGTATGCCATGTTGAATCCTCTTTATGTGAGTAGTTGACCGTTATGATTTAAAAGGGTAATTTGTTTTTTTAATCAAAGGGCATGTACGCTGCACATGACCGACTACTAATGTTTTCTGTCATTTATCACAGATGTTGATAGTTTATAATAGTTTCCGATAACTGATCGTTATGATGTAAGAAACAAGTTCAGCTAGGGTTATGATATAAGAATTGACTATAGTACAACGAGACTACACAGGATTCTCCCTTTCATTTTAATTGAAGGAAAGCTGTGAACTCTGTAAATTAGGCCTTAAAACTTTATTAAGGCATAAAGGACAATGGCTATCTCTTGATGTTGAACCTTGAAATCCAGATCTTTGAAATTATGAAGGGACAATGCAATTGCCACACCAAACATCTATAAAATGTTAAACCTTCATTATAAAAAAATAATATAATTTGTAATTCTTCTTCATCGCTAGCACTAATGAACTCATATCAGATCAAAAGAAGTAGATTTAAAATATGGAGGAAAAGGAGATGAGGGATTGGGTTGGAGGATGAACCCACACTAAACGTCGATGCATGGTCCTCCGGTAGACCTTACAACACGTAGGAGAGCATCGTCGAGCTAAGGGGTAGACCCATGACGTCCTCAAATCGACTTGGATCTGCAAATCCGAGACCAAGGCGGAGGTCATGTTTATATCTCCTTAACCGGAGAACAAAGCGACCCCGACACGCCAGAGAAAAGAGCGCCCAAACTCCACCCCCGCGATGTCCTTCCTTACCGCCCACATGAAGTTTAGACCCTCATTTAAGGGACATAAGAAATGGATTAAAGAGTAGAAGAATATGTTTAAAAAGGAGAAGTAGGGTTTTAAGTATTCAAGGGTAATTAAGTCATATTTTGGAAAAAAAACATGGTCATGTGCTTCGCACATGACCATATTTAATCTATTTTTGGACGGAAAAAACTAATGTGATTTTTTTTAAAAGATTAGGTACTTCTCAAGTCAATTTTATAGTTAAGGTACCTTAAGTGAAATTCATGTATAGTTAAGGTACCTTAAGTGATATTATCCCTACAATATATTAAGCACTATGAAATTATAAATCTACGTTTTTTAGGGTTAAATGTAAAAACCTACTTTTATGTATTAGTCACGAACAATAAACTACCCAAAATTTAAAAAGTGTTAAATAAAAGACATTCTATTTTGATCACATGTCCTTCACATGATTTTATGAATTGGTCACGTATCGTTTGCATGCCTTATAAATTGGTCACATATCATTTACATATTTTTATGAATTGATCACAGATCTTTTACATGTCTTATGAATTGGGCACATGTCATTTACATGACTCTAATACTGCCCATACTTTTGGATAGTTTAATGTTGTGGCCAATACTTTAGAATGTTGCTTAAACAACGACAAATATTGAAGTGTTTTCATTGGAGTTGCCCCTTCTTCGATTTCGATTCAGATCAATCTCGGCTTTCGCCTACTACATGTCGTCAATCCCAGTTGTCAACGATTGAGTTCTACGATGTTATCTTCTGTTTCCAAGTCTAACTGTGATTTTGGAGGCTCACACCAACACCGGAGGCTAATCCCCATTCTACCTCTTGTTGGGTTTTTGTTCCCTAGGCTAATCCACATAGACATATTACAACGTCTTTGTGATTAATAATAGATGACAAGCATTTTATTATCATTAACTTGTAGTGTTAATGAAACCATTGAATATACTACTCTTTCTAAGGTATCAAAGAGCAGCTCCCTGATAGTATAACTCTTAGATACAAAAGAGAGTCTATTCACTCGTCCTTATTCTAAACCAATAGCTAAAGCTAGTGTGATTGTTGACTTGAGGATCATGTTTTACTGATCATGCATATAAAGATATGAGTCAAAGTCATAGATGCCAAATAGTTTGACATTGAACGACCTACCTTGAGAATACTTCATAGAACAGAGACATGAGTATCTCTCAACTACCAAAGTAGTTCTTAGTCCTACGACAATGACATCACGATATGATCTACATGATGTTGATTCATTCCTTGACAGAACTAAATGCTAGTCCTAAACATATGACAATAAAGGTTATGCTCAGATGCGAGACATATGAGTGATGATCATAGGGACTTGTCACTTGTATTCATATAAGTCAGATGCCATTAAGTGCATTCTGGATGAGTATGAAGATTGTAAAAGAAGCATGACCATGAGTGTGATTTGTCACCTACAACCCTCACTCACAATCAAGATAACTTGTAGACTGAATTGGAAATGATGACGATTCTATGACTTTGTTTAGTCATGAAAATCGTTAAACAACAAGAGGATAAAATTACTTATGGTAGGAGTTATCCATGACTTGTGGAGGAACTGATTATTTCAGTTCCACTGTCAATGTCATATGAATCCTAAAGGGTCACACACAAAGAGAGAGACCACAACGAAGTGAACAAAATGTATTATCGATTAAACGAATTGGTAAGAAATTATATTCTGACATAATACATCTTTTTTAATTAATCTAATACTCATAAGACAAGACCGTTATTTGTATTTAATTATTATAAAGTATAGTAATTAACTAGAACAAATAAAGGGCCAAATATATAAATATTATAAGGCTTGGCCGAAGTGGTGTTTTTATTTATCAAATTGAATTATAGGAAATCCTAAATATTTTAGAAGATATAGACTTTAAAGGTATCTAGTTGGACTAGGTCAAAAGGAAACAAGACACCTCTTTTTGATAGGTTTCCTAATTCTATTTAGATTGGTTTAAGGCAAATCAATTCCTATAAAATATTGAAAAAAAACTCCTATAAATATATCTTAAATTAGTGGGGGGCGAATTTTATAAGCTTGTTAGCTAAAAAAATTCGGCCACCCCATAGAGAGAATTTGTGAGTATTGTTAAAGGCTTCTAGTACGTCGAGTTGAGGAGCAATCTTTCTCGCGTAGATACCGTTAGAGGACGAACACTTGGGTGACTAAGGATATTCTTTCCAAGGTCCCCGTCACGAACCTGTTGATCCAAAGCAGCCTATATCAAGGTAATTATTATTTACGTAATGCACATATTAGAAATTATATGATATATTTTGATCAAGGCTTTATAAGGATTCACCGACAAAAATTATGATTTTTTTTGTTTCCAATCGTGTTAACATAACACATAATGCAACCAATTCGAGATCAAGATATTAGTGATCAACCTCCTGAAGCATGATGCATTCCATGAAAGAGACATCGATATATAACTAGATTTTTAGATATATGTTCAACTTTATTTACAATTTACCAATTTCATAAAACTATGATATATGTAAGCTCATGTTTTATGACAACACAAAATTATTTTTAATCTATATCTAATCAAACGATATTAGATTTAATTAGGAAAAAAATCCTTATTTTAGATCACATGACTTACCCTTGACGTTTGATATTTAAAATGTTAAAATTACCCTTAGAACACAAAATTGAAAAATTGCTCTTTAACTTCTTCATTTCCTTCTCCAAAAGAGTGACTTCCTTTTCTAGAGAGCGAGTGATAGTTCTTGACTTTTGGTTGAAGTTTTGGTATTGATGATGAACTGTTATGGATGACGCATGGGTAGAGGAGTTGTTTGGTCCCACCTCAGATATCACAGTCTAAATAAGAAGGTCTAAAAATAAATCCTTAGATTGTTAAGGATGAGAATGTTCCAGATATATGTTTTTTGTCCTCATCATCCATGATTAGCTCGTATCTTCTTAAATGGTTTCAGGTTCACTAAGTTGGGTCTACTCGATTCTGGTCTATTAGAAGACCAACTCAACTAAAAGCTCAAATTGATAGTTGAAGGTCCAATTACAGTTATATTCTAACACACTCTCTCACGAACAAGTCCATTTATGGGTTTGGTGGTGGATTATTTAGAAGAGAAGATAAGCCCGTTGAGAAGAGAGATAAGGGCTGACCCGTTTAGGGAAAATTTGATAAATCGGCAATAAATTAGATTTTTTTTGTAGATAGTGAGGTTTGAACCCGGGTCCAGGAGGAATCAATCTCTAATACAATAATATAGGGTCAACTCAACTAAAAGTTCAAACTGATAGAATGCCCAATTATAATTATATTCTAATATGGTCTTCCGTTCGCTAGAATTAAGCCTTTTTAGCTCCAATCCAATATTCTTCAGAGATAGTCTTTTCCATCATAGAGTAGATTCAGAACTTTCATAGAGGAGCAGAGCTAAACGGCCATAGGATATGGACGAATCGACGATGATCAAATCCTTCTTTTACCAGATAGGGCTAGTTGAAATCGTGCATGTCTCCTCGGTGGAAACCATCTTCAAGTCTAGACGACTGTTGACGTTGAGAGTTCCGTTCAACAATAACTATCCATGTCTTAATCGAATTCATCGACTCTCGTTTTCTTGTCATTATATTGTATGTGGGGATGATGATAATGACACTATCATCATTTTAATTTATTTTTATTGTTTATTTAATTTTAATATTTTGAATATTTCATAAAGCAATAAAAGTTAAAAAAAACAATTTTCTCCGATCATATAATTTATGTTTAGATGAAACTAATTAATTATTCCAATCCAATAAACTATTTAAATGAACGCTTCTGAAATCCAGAAGATCTCGTGTACTAACACATCAGCTCTACCAAAAAACAATTATATTTAAGTCGTTTTAATTATTTTTCCTCTACTAACAGAGAAAGTTTCTAAAAAGACTTCCAAGCGAAACCAATTTTGAGGTCCCAACCTACACTTCTATTCTTCTTACGAAGTTAAATTTTTATCCTTATTGAAAAGCATATATTATCAAAGGCACCCCCTGAAATTAGTGTGGATACCAAGGGTAAAATTGAACTTTCCCTACTAAATGAAGATTTTTTATGAAATTAAATTGAGGAAGGCGGCTATGAAACCAAATACATTATCAAATAAGGTTATTCTAAAAATTTACCCCTGTGAAATTCAACCTTAAAAGTTCCACGCTCTCGTGCGGCTCCTCTTGAGAATCTCTCTAGCCTTAAAACCCTAGCCACCTACTAATGTCGACTGTTCCTACCGCCTCTCCACCGCCGTCCACTCTATCAATAGTGATCATCATGCCTCTTTCTCCACAAATGGTGGCACTAATCCACCTAGCCTCACCATGCTCCCTTGTTCCTCCTCTAAGGTTGTTCGTCTGATTAAGGCTTGAAGGAAGAGGAACCACAAACTCGTTCCTTTTGTGTTAATTTCAGCACTGGTCAATCTTGTTGAGCAAGCAACCTGGAGCATTCTGCAATGGTAGTCTTCTCTAAGGTATCTCCTTGCCGGTGTCTATGTCGGCCAAACCGAAAAGGGGGCACCCATTTAAGGTCCCCTCTCCCATTCCACCGCAAACGATAACATGTCGCCGCCCAAGGATGGTCATGAATCCTCGGTGACAGAGGTCTCTCAGGTCAGGGACAAGCAACACGGGATCTTCGGGACTCTTCTAAACCCGATTATGGTTTTCACCTCCCTTGAGGCGACACCTCCACGGGTTGCCTCGCCGTCAATGTCGACCCTCTAAACGGGGTTTTCATCCTACTCCATCACATAATATGAGGAGATGAAGATCGTGCTCCCTTTCACTCTATGGACCCAAAATTCCTTGCTCGACAACCTTTGGCATGATAGGAAGGCTCTTGGCACAAAAGCCTCCTCGGAAAGACTTTATGCTGAAAATCATCGCGAGGGAATGGGGACGATCGGCTTCAGGTATGGTGGTTAAAGACTTGGAACTGGGTGTCTATGCTTTCTACTTCGAAACCTAGGATGATATGGTTTGGGTTCGCAAGAACGAACTGTGGTGTTTCGACGGGTATCCATTGATGCTAGGGAAGATTGTGGATCCAATGGTAAGGGATCTCCCCAACCTATATTTGCTTCAGCTATGGGTATATGCAAGGGGCCTCCCACCATTGGTTTGGATGAAAGCTACTAGGGAAGTCATTAGAGCTATACTAGGTGAGTACGTGGATGTTTCGTGTGACCAGTGGGGCTATTGCTAGGGAGGGACGGTGAAGTTTCGATTCTAGACGAACCTCCACCGTCCTCTGCACCGGACAATTGTGTCACGCCCCAATTTCAGTAAAACCGAACTAGGGACGCGAACATTTTAAAACATAAAAACACTTGAAAACCTGTTTTCATTAAACTCCTTAAAAGTACCATTTGTTCAACAAAATAATAAATACAGTTTAAAACACGTCCCAACAAGTGGACCAAAGTACATGGTATCCGTCACTAGACTCAAAAGACAAAACCCAGACTCCGCTCCTAGCTCCACAAGCTTTGAGAGCTCACCTAGTCCGTCCCACGAACAGTACCTGTAGGAAAAGCAGCTAGGGGTGAGCGTTCGCTCACCACCACGGATAACAGACTGACTACGGCATAATTAGCAGACAAAGCAGGTAACACCAACAACAACTCAACACCGGGGAACACCATCCCCAACCCAAGTACTCTAACTGAACATACACCCACTGTTGCCTTCCCTGACCAACAAGACACCCTGACACGTAAAGTAGACCTGACACAACCATTGACGACCTCTTCCAAGGACTCAAAAGAAAGTCACGCAACACCAAACAGCATCAAAAAGGATCACACACCAAACAAGATCACAAAGGATCGCACACCAAACAAGATCACAAAGGATCGCAAACCAGCTGCCAAGAACGCCCTCCCGGGACTCTAACCCGGTCAGGCCAACCCAAGAATGCTGCAACTTACCGGGACTCTAACCCGTAAGCCAGCCGGAAAATGCTGCAACTTAGCGAGACTCTAACTCGTAAGCCAGCCGAGGAATATTGCAACTTACCGGGACTCTAACCCGCAAGCCAGCCAAAGTATGCTCACAAACCCAAACCACACACGCGCGGCCAGGACCACTTTATTGGCGAGCGGGCCCCCTACCCCGTCTGAACATGCAGACGCGTGTGATCGTGGACCCCCGTTTCATGAAGCGGGCCCCCAACCTCAGGTAACCACAAACACAATCACAATCACAATCACAAGCAAGTTCAACAACCAGTAACAACACAAGTTCAACACTCACAGGCACTCATGGCCACCAAGACACCAACAGTAAAACTCGGACTCAACAGCCCCACAGGCACTCACGGCCTCCCAAGACACACCGACAGTAAGACACGGACTCAACAGCCCTACATGCACTCGCGGCCTCCCAAGACACCAAGCATAAAACAAGCTTGCAACTTACCGAGACTCTAACTCGTAAGCCAGCTAAAGAAAGCTTGCAACCCCCCGAGACTCTAACTCAGTCAGGCCAGCCAAAGACACCAACCTTAGTACACGGCTCTCAAAGCCACCCAAAACACCAATTTAAATACACGGGCTCTCATGGCCACCCAAAACACCAACAATTAACTACGGGCTCTCATGGCCACCCAAGACACCAATTTAAATACACGAGCTCTCAAGGCCACCCAAACTCAACAATAACACACGCTTGCAACTTACCGAGACTCTAACTCGTAAGCCAGCTAAAACACCAACAGTAAAGTACGGGCTCTCATGGCCACCCAAACACGAATAATAACACGGGCTCTCATGGCCACCCAAGACTCAACAATAAAACACGGGCTCTCAAGGCCACCCAAAACTCGATAATAAAACAAGGGCTCTCAAGGCCACCCAAAACTCGATAATAAAACAAGGGCTCTCAAGGCCACCCAAGACACCAAATAAACAATCAACCTCCGGCTTAACCAAAGCCTCCAACAGTCCTAATACCAACAGTTTCTCAATCAACCTCCGGGCATGGTCATATGCCTCCAGTACTCCTAATATCGATAAGTTCACAAACAACCTCCGGGCATGGTCATATGCCTCCAGTATTCAATTATCGCTAAGTTCTCTACTCCTACGACACTACTAAGTGTCACATGCTTTTCCAATAATTACTAAGTTCCCGTAACATGCTTTTCTAATAAACGCTACAATCCCGTATCATGCTTTTCTAATATTTAAATAAATCTACTCAACCCACGACACCCCGGTGTCACATTCAATTCTACTATTAACTTTCCCCAGTCAGGGCCGAGATCCGGCTACTTTTCCCTACCTCGTGCGTGTTCTCCCAAAAGACAACCACGAGCTCCGGTGATGATCTCAGTCACTCACCCAGCTTTCCCTTGCCCCGGTCCGTGGCACGATCTAAAAGAACACAATTTAAGGGCACTTTTAACCTAGTACGAATAAACCGAAAACCATTAAACTCGAAGCCCAAACTTAACCCCGACAATGTCGATCACTCCCAAACTTCCCAATTACTCGACATTGTCGATAAGGGACCCTTAAAGGCCCGATTCGTCCGACATGGCGAATCTGCCCGGGTTTAGTTAATTGCCTTCCGGGGCTCCAAAAGCCCCCGTTTTCGTTTCTCCGGTGTTAGAAAAGTTCAAGGAACCCAATGTACTTGCCCGAATCGAATTCTGACTCCCGAGTCAATTAAATGACGTTTAAAGTTTCTAAACCCGATAAATTACAACTTCTCCAATTTAATTCCAATTTTCGATTCGGTTTAGGATAACTGGTCCGGGGAACGTTTTAAACTACCCGGACATTGAAACCCAAGCAACCGAGCACGTGGGCCCCACCCAAACTCCTTGGCCGAGACCCTAGGGTTTAAGGGGAGGCTCGGCCACCATGTGGTGGCTGCTGCCAGCTCCGGCCAGCCACCTCATGGCCGGCCGGCCACCACTCACGGTGGCCGGAGCTCCTCCCGAGCCTCCGGTCATCGGAAAACGTGAAATTAAACCCCCAAACACCTCTAAAACAACTCCAACACCTCCCAAACCTCCACACAACCCTAATTCATTCATTTTAACACAACCCTACCTTTCCAAAAATAATCAAAACGAGAATCGGTTTGGGTATTACCGTAGAGGAGGATGAGGTGAGCTTGACTCTCTAACTTTTGAGATGATCGAGTGGTGGACATGACGTGAATAGTAGCTCCAAAACACTAGCAACCTTCTTCTTCTCCTCTTCTCTCTTCTCCTTCTCTCTCTAACTTCTCTCTTCTAATTTCTAAATAAAACAACTAACTCAAAACTCACATTTTCTTCCTTTAACCCCTTAGTTTCGGCCACACCATGTCCACTCACCCTTTCCCCCAAAAACTAACACCACCACAAGTTGGACATGTGTCAAGGTGGGTCCCACACCTTTTGGAAAATATCTACTTGATATTTTCCAATCAGATTCGCGAAAAACGGACGTTTCGGGCCCCGAACGGGCACTTTTCCCAAGAAATTACGAAACTTGGCGGGCTACAAGGAAACGGCTCAAGTAAGACCGCTACGACGACGGCTAAGCTTTTTGGATCCCAAACGGTCCTCGAATGGACCAAAACGTCGCTCGGTTGACTTTTCCTGCGAAAAGTCAACATTTCCCAAATTGATCAGAAAGTTGCCCTGAGCCCCCGGAGCTCACTTTGGTCAATAACGGGGTCAAATTAAGTCCGGTATGACACTCGGGGTCATTTTAGGTTCACTTAAATGTCAGTCTTAAAAAATTTAAATTTTTCCTGTTTTTCGCAGGTTTGACTGGCGTTGACCGGGAGTGGTTATTACAAATTGTCATATGGTTCAAGGAATTTCCTGAACCTATTCGGTTCACCCTGACCTATGGCAAGCTACCCACCTTTTGCTATAATTGCGGCCGAATTGGCATGTGGTACGAGACTGTGATCGGGAGATGCCGAGTATACCTCGGTTTGATAAGTCCCTCCTAGAGTTCAAACCGGACAAGCTTGGCTAGTCCTATGCCACTGATTGGGGTATGGATGACGTGGGACCAATGAGTCCTCCAGGTTTCCCCTCATTGACCTTGAACACTATACCTAAGGTCCTGGTACCTCGAGGAAGGGGATCAATTGTAACCCCGAACACTCTACCTAACATTCAGGTGGGGGAGTTGGGTGTTAGAGAGTATGAGGTTCCTCCCCTCGAGGAAGGTCATAGCTCGGGGACTGGGTTCACCAATCATTCAAGGATTGTCCCATATATGACGATGGGAAAGAACAGGGGGTCGGTTGGAGAACCTCGAGAAGATTAGATGAGGGCTTGGAAGCAACCTCACCAGAAGGGATGTTAGAAGCCCGAGGTTTCAGGGACATTGGTCGGGAGGAGTCCCTAGTATAAGCCCTGCCTCCTATTACTACTATTGAGTTCAAGTTCGATCGTGCTTCTTATAACAAAAAGAGTCTTCACCAAAGGATCAAACAACATTTAAGCATTATCTTAAACATTTTTTTCCTTCGATTTATTAGAGGTATTTGTCTTTCAAAAACCTTTTATGATTACCGTCATTTTTCCTTAGAATGTTGATCAAAGACATTATGAGGCCTTCGATTTTTATAATGACTCTTATTTTTTACTAGGTGGCTGCACTGCGCTATCGCGCGACGCTATTTGTAACATAAATCTTGATCTTTGGATTGTTTCTCAGATTTTGGATTGTTTGTACTAAATTAATTCATAGTCTAGTAAAGTTTAAAACTGCTCTCCTCATCCATGGACACTTAGAGCAAGGACAACAGAACGGTCCCGCTCCCCGCGCCGTGCCGTTCGCTGGCCGGGCGCGCGGGCCGTTCTGCTGTGGAGGCCAAAAAGCTCGGCCCCGCTCCCCATTTTCGCGCTCCCGCTCCCCTTGCACCGCTCCCCGTTCCCCTCTTGCTGGCCGGGCGCGCCTTCTGCTGCGCTGGCAGCGTGTGGCGCTGCCACGTGTCCGGAACGGCTAGTTTTTTTTTAATTCAAAAATCAGCAAAAAAACCCCTATAAATACCCCTCTCCTCTCATTTTTTTCACACCACTTTCTACTTCAACTATCCAACTTCACTCTCTCCTTCCCAAATTCTCCTCTCTCGTTTCAATTATTCTCGTGAAATATGCCGGGCGACGCTGGGTCTCGTGCATTGTATTCATTTTTTAATTATTTTATTATATTAATACATTGTGTTACAATTTTCACTTAATTTATTGTATTAATTTTTTGCACTTACTTTATTATTTTACTTTTTTGCACTTAATTTATTGTATTAAATTTTATATTCGTGTTGAATTTATTAATAACTGATTGTCATTAATTATTTATTTCCAAAATTGTTTAAATTATGACTAAATTAAACGGTTTCTGATAACGAATTAAATAAAACAGGAAAATATCAAATAATAATCCAGTCAGCACTGTTCTGCACTCCCAGGACCTCAAGGTCCTTTCTGTTGCAAAACACCCACTTTTCTGCACTCCCACTCCCTGACTTTTGTCCAGTCAGCACACGGTCTGCACTCCCACTCCCTGACCAAGGTCCTTTCTGTTGTACATGCTCTTAAACCAAAATGAAATATGTTGAATAGAGAATTAAAATAGGCCGAATAGAGAACTAAATTCATATAATTTAGTACAGTTAAAGTGCTCACACCTCATACACTATATTTAAACCAAGCAACGAATAACACAAATAAATAACTTTCATATACACCCAAGCATTCAATGCAAATGCTATGTTTTTGCCTGGATAATTAGTTGATTATAACCTTCCATTACACTGAAACCACAATTCAAATCCCTTTGCCTACATGTTTCCAAACTCATCGTTAGCATACTCAACTTGAAACTCTTTTAAGCCTCACCTTATGATTGTTGAAGCTTGGGAAACTCCGCAGCGGAGACATGGTATAGAGCTAGGCTACCAAGTATATGACAAAGTGATGGCTCTGTATCCGTGAGGCTTGACAGATCCTTACAACATTTTGATGCGTGTCTTCGACTAATTTACCCAATAAAGAATCTTAAAAGTTTGAATCTTCTACGTGTGATCCACCTTCCACTGTTACCCTTGAATCTCTAGATTGGCTGACTTCTTATGCATTTTGTGTGTTTACCAGTTCAATTTTAAGATTTCATACTTCAAAATTTTAAATATCAACAACCATTTTCTTCCCCCAAAATAATGAAAACAAATCATAGATCAATAATTTCATTACTGAAAGTTGAAATCAAATGTATCTGACCCACCAGACAAAATCTACACAAGGTTGCATATGGTTGCACTAAAATGATATTAGAATTTTGAACAGAAACATAACTCTTACTGATAAATGATAATGCATACATAGCAATCCGACAAAAGATAGCACACTTGACATAATAAATCTACTGAAAAATTAATAAATGGGATGATTTCTCCATTATATTTCATGTAAAAGTGGTTCGTAATTTGGGATTCAAGAGTACTCTAATGATGTGATTTTTGTTGTATATTAGGGAACAGTTTCATATTTAATAGCAAAAATAATTAAGACTAACTTCAAACCTCAAAAAGAAGAACACCCAGTGAGTAGATATTTTATGACATTGTACAGCCTCTCCCGCTAAGCTCCTTAAACCATTTTTCTTCCAACTGATTGCTTCCATAAGTAACAAATCCAAACACATAAGTAAATCTAAACCGATCTAAACAGGGTAGAAAAATATTCTTCGCAATAATTGAAAGGACTCCATAAATTCATAGTTATGATGACTGATGTGGACATAAATTGCATCGGTTCTAGATGTTTTTAGCCCACATTCTTAAGCATTTTAGTCCCGAGATTGTATAATTTGGACCACTTTTCTCTCGTTAATCGTATTGTGTCTCTTATTATGTTTTGTAGGTGATTTGATATAAAAAAGGGCTAAAATAGAAGAAAACCCGGTTTTAGGAGTTCTGGAAGCTGGCTGATCTTGTGAAAAGCATAACTTCTTCATACGAACTCCGGTTGCCTTGAATTTTATGTTAAATCAAAGGGAATTCAGAGATCTACAACTTTTGTCAAAGGCCCAGAGCCGTTCCGGCCCTCTATCAGGCCCGCTCGAGGCTTACAAACTTCCAGACGAGTTTCCTACTTGAAAAAAGGAAATTTTCCTATTCCAAATCCGAATTTGAGAAGGAAAAGAGGCTCTTGAAGTCCTATAAATAGAAGAGCACGAATTTAGAGAGAAGGAACTTGTAATTTTGAGAGCTAGGAAGAGAGGAGAGTTGAGAGCAAGCTTGAGGAGAGGATTTCCACTTGAAGAACATCATTGTAATCAAATATTGGGTATTGTATTTCTCTACTTTGTTCAATTATGAAGCTTTGTCTATGTTCATCAATGGTGTTTTCTTCTTCCTTGCTCATGAGTAACTAAAACCCCATAATCTAGGGCTATGGGGGATTAGAGATTTGTTTTCCAATGTGTTGATTGTATGAATGAGGATTGTGTAGAATGATTTGATTTAGGGTTTGTATTAGATTTGAACTTAATGCTCTATCTCCCGGGTAGGCCTGATAGAAGGTGGGAATTGCAATCTGACACTCGTGAGAGGTGGGTTGTAATTAGGTCAGAAATCTTATACAAACTGGGTTTAAATCTAGACTAGTGATAGCTAGGTTAACACGATTGCAATAACCATAGGGTTCAAACCAAAAGTTAGAAATTATCAAAGAACGTAATGCTTTGGGTCTCCCTACATCCTGATTCGTGAGAGCTGGATGGTTAGATTCCATTAGGGTCCGAAACAACGTGAGGAGTTAGGACTAGCTTGAGAGATAATTCGTTGCCCCTAAAATCAGAACAACTTCACAATGTTCATCGTCAGTTAAATGCATTGGAAACGGTCTCTATGAACCCACAACTTTAGATTACTTTTTCTCTGAATTAAAACTCTTATAAGCTTTGTGATTACTAGTTCGTTGTCATTTCGCTTACTGTTTACTTTTAATGTTTTAAAACAAAACCATCATCTCATCGAAATAGCTTGACAACGATTTTGATATAGAACGTGCTTGACTCGTGCTCCCTTGGTTACGATAATCCGGAACTTAAATTCCAAAAATACTACTTGACGACCGGTACGCTTGCCGTGTCCTATTCTGTGTTAAAAACGCAGGGCGTCAAGTTAATGGCGCCGTTGCCGGGGAGCAATTAAGACAACCTTTTCTATATAGTTTGTGTGACGATTGTTTCATTTTTTCTCTTTTTTTCTTTTTTGCAACATAACTGTCATGGATTATAATTATTGTGATATATGCAAAGCTACTGATCATTGGTTTTTGGATTGCGAGTTTCTTGTGGTTTCCGTTAATCCAAATTGGAGGGAAACTTCCTCACGATTGCCTAAAGAGAGTCAAAGGCAATTGAATGATCTCGTAGAATTGATTAATAAGACAACCTTCAAGGAACTACCAATCCACATTGAGGATGATCATTCCGAGCACTTATGTGACACAACAGAGCAAGAAACTCCTGTTTCAACCATGAGTTTAGAGGTAAGTGCGGAATGTGAGGTATCAAGTTCTTATCCCTCTTGTATTATGCCAATTCCATCTCCATGTAGTTTTGGTGCATTGAATTTTGTAGATGTAAATAATAAGTGTATAGTTGAAGAAAAGAGTTCACAAACTCTTGTTGAGCCAAATCTTCCCATAGTATCCATAGAGTTGGCTGACAGATCTATTAGATATCCAAGGGGTACTATGGAAGATGCTCTCAAGAAAGGGGATGTTCTTGAACCTCCCATTGATCTTATTTTGCTAGACATCGAGCATGATGTCGAAATTCCTTTTAGTGTGAGAGATTCATATTTAGATTCTAGCAAATCAACTCTATATGTTCAACCTATACCATTGGTCTTTAAATTTAATATTGAGCATAGAGTTGTTAATATTAATCATGAATTTTTGGACACATTTTCTAGTCTTCAATCCCCGTTTGTGAACCATTATTCTATTTTGGTGGATGCTACTAACCCTTGTGGACATGTGCATTTTCCAATTCATGGGATTCATATCCCTATCGAGTTATGCCAAGATGAACTTGATCATAATTATTCTATTAAGGCAAGCTTGATGATGTTGGCCTTGAGTTTGGAGTTCTTACAAAACTCAAGGAAAAAGTTCTTATGCTACATTGTGTTCCTCCTCCCACCTTCACATCCACACTTGAAGAGGAGGATGCTGTCACGCCCCAATTTCAGTAAACCGAACTCGGGACGCGAACGTTTAAAAACATACAAACACTTGAAACCTGTTTTCATTGAATCACTTTAAAATACCAGTTTAGTTCAAAAAAATAATAATTACAACTTAAAACACGTCCCAACAAGTGGACCAAAAACATGGTATCCGTCGCTAGACTCAAAACACCCAGAAACCCGCTTCAAGCTCTTCAAGCTTCAGAAGCTCACCTAGTCCAGCCTACGAACGGTACCTGTAGGAAAAGTAGCTAGGGGTGAGCGTTCGCTCACCACCGCGGATAACAGACTGACTACGGCATAATTAGCAGACAAAGCCTATAACACCCACAACAAACTCAACTCCGGGGATCACCGTCCCCAACTCAAGTACTCCGATTGACAAACTCCCACGGTGACCTTCCTCGAACGACTCAACACTCAACCACGTAAGTAGACCCGACACAACAATTGACGACCTCTCCCAAGGACTCAAACGAAAGCTACACAACACCAAACAGATCACAAAGGATCGCACACCAAACAAGATCACAAAGGATCGCATACCAGCTGCTCAGTAACCTTTCCCACTCACACGAACACGGATCAGGCTAGCCAAAGAATGCTTACAACCTGTGATACTCAAACTCGGACCAGGCCAGCCAAAGAATGCTTGCAACCTGTGTTACTCAAACCGTGTCAGGCCAGCCAAAGAATGCTTGCAACCCGTTGATACTCAAACTTGGTCAGGCCAGCCAAAGAATGCTTGCAACCTACCGGGATCCGCAATCACAATCATAATCACAAGCAAAATCATCAACCAGTAACAACACAGGTTCAACACTCACAGGCACTCATGGCCACCAAGACACCGACAGTAAAACTCGGACTCAACAGCCCCACAGGCACTCACGGCCTCCCAAGAAGCACCAACAGTAGGACACGGACTCAACAGCCCCACAGGCACTCACGGCCTCCCAAGACACCAACCATAAAACACGCTTGCAACTTACCGAGACTCTAACTCGTAAGCCAGCTAAAGACCAACAGTAAAGTACGGCTCTCAAGGCCACCCTAACTCGACAATAAAGAACACGGCTCTCAAGGCCACCCAAACTCGACAATAAATAACACGGCTCTCAAGGCCACCCAAACTCAACAATAAATAACACGGGCTCTCAAGGCCACCCAAACTCAACACTAAATAACACACAACAACCTCCGACATAATCAATGCCTCCAACGGTCCTAAGATCACTAGTTCACAAACAACCTCCGGGCATGGTCATATGCCTCCAGTAATTCAATTATCGCTAAGTTCTCTGATCCTACGACACTACTAAGTGTCACATGTTTTTCTCGTAAACGCTACAATCCCGTATCATGCATTTCTAACATTCGATAACCTACTCAACCCACGACACCCTGGTGTCACATGCAATTCTACTGTTAACTTTCCCTAGTCAGGGCCGAGATCCGGCTACTTTTCCCTACCTCAACCGAAGAACGCCCGCTACGCTTCCTATCTGCTGACGTTCTGGCTCGCTACCTCCGGGCTTCACTTCGATCGAAGCCGGACGCTAAGGATAACCCGAAAGTCATAATTAGAGGCGGTTCCCAGGTTAATTTAAAGGTCACGATTATTCCAGTTTAAAACCGACAGTTGTCCTTTAAACTCGAGCGGGATCAAAGCGGGGTCACGGCGAATCGGGTTTGAGTACCCGAGCACCGAAACCGGTGCATGTTTTCGAGGCACGGTCCCAATGCACGAATCCCGAGGTCCGATTCAGCGGCCCACTTTTGTTCCTTTCTAAACCCAATTAGCAGTCCATTTTAACCAGGGTTCCAGATTCGTTCAAATGCTCAAGTTCCGTTTTAAAAATCGAACTGATTTTACTTCCATTTTATTTTCAAATCTGATTTCAAACTCCTTCCAATTTAAAAACCTTTTTCTTTTCCATTTACATCCCTTTCCTTTCCTTTTTCTTTGAACACTGATTTTTCATTTTAATACCTCTTTCTTTTCAAAACAATCCGCTTTTGTTTTAAAACTGATGTTAAAACCGTTTTAATTTAACTTCCAGATCCAAAACTAGTCTGCAATTAATCTGATTCAAACCCAGTTTTAATTTGAATCCTTTTCATTATCTAAAACTGATTTTCGTTTTAATTTCAGTTTTCTTTTCGTTTTCTTTTAATAAAAACGTTCTCCTTAATTATCAGTTTCGAAAACGTCTTTACCATTTCCGATCAACAAAACAAACCAGATCCAGAAAAGCTCGAATCAAACAAGGCACGGAAATAGTGTAAAAGGGAGAGAGAGCTCGGGTTTCAGACCGGCCGGCCACCGGCGAAGACGCCGGCGACCCAAACCCCGTGGGTGAGAATCTCACCGTGGACAAAGGGAAAGACGAGGTGGTGGAGCACGGCGGAGCACGGTGGGGGCCTTTCTCGCCTCAGATCCGGACGGCTCGGTCCCGTCCCGGATCTGATGAGCTCGCCGGCGACGGCGGGAGCTCTGGTTAGAGGAAGACGGGGTCGGAGACGAAGGAGACGGCGGTGGTGGTCGACGTTGAGCACGGGCTTTGTCCTGGCCGGAAAAGCACGGCGCGGCGGCGTTGGCCGTGAGAGGAGAGAAGGCGAGGGAGAGGACGGCCGGATCGGCCTCGGAGATGGGGAAGGACGGAGAGGCGGTGATGGGCTCGGTGTGATGGCGTGGTTGGGCGGAGATGAGGGCTCGGTGGTGGCGTGGTTGGACGGAGATGGGGGCTCGGTGGTGGCGTGGTTGGACGGAGATGGGGAAGAGGAAAGGGAAAAGGGAGGTCGGGACGGCGTGGAGACGAGGGTGAGAGGGATGGCGCCGACGACCGGAGTTGAGAGAGGAAGATGAGGGAGGGAGGGAGGCGTGGGTGAGAGAGAAGAGGGAGGAGGCTGCGCGAGAATGAAGAGGGAGGCTGGGTCTGTTCGACCCAAACCCTAGGGTTTGGCTTATAAAGCCTGGGTTGGGCCGGGTCAGCACTTGGGCCGGTTCTGACTCGGGCCGGGTCAGTCCGGTCCAACCCAAAACCCTTTTTTTTTTCTTTTTTTTGAAGCGGTCTTCACAATCTACCCCCCTTAAAAGAATTTCGTCCGCGAAATTTAGAACAACGCCCAATAAGATACAATAAGAACGTACCCTGATAGGTCTCGTGGTAGGTGGAGGATCCTGGGGTCCGGGAGTCGATAATTGCGTACATTCTTCCCTCCGACTCCTGCTGCCCCTGACCCGGCGCACTGACTGCTGGGTACCCATAGCTCTGCTGCTGTCTCGGAGCTGGCACGCTCGTCGATGGCTGCGAAAACCTCGACTGCTGACTCTGACGAGGGCGACCCCTGGGTGACTGTACCGTCCGCGACTACTGCGGTCGCTGCGCCGATGTCGCTCCCAACGGCTCACGACACCATTCCATCGTGTGTCCCACACGGCCGCACCGGAGACAGCTGGTCTCATCGGCTCCCGACCCGAGCCCTGGCCTGCCCGGCACCCCCGCCGCAAGTGGCTTGGCTCCCTGCAGAGATGGCATGTCGGCACCCTCTGTGTCGCGACTGGCCCCATGGACGCCACCGAACCGTGCTGTCTCGTTCCACCCTGATGAGTCGGTGGTCGGAAGAATCCCGCGGTCCTCTGCCTCCTTGGGTCTCATGACTCTGATGGCCCTGTAAAGTCGGTCGGCCGCTGTCGAACCTCGCGTGTTCTGGCCGCATCCTGGATCCCCTGCTCCACCGTCGCTGCGGTGTCCACGAGATCTGTGTACTTCCGCAGTCTCAAGGCGAGAACCTGGTTCCGAATCCCCTGCCTCAGTCCTCCCTGGAACCGCAGGCAACGGTTCTGCTCGGTCATCACCATCTCCGGCGCGAATCTGGCCAAAGCTGTGAACCTGGCCTCGTACTCTGCTACCGTCATCCCCTCCTGTTCCAAGTCTAGGAACTACCGATGTCGCTCCAACCGAGCCGACTCGGGAAAATACTGTTCCATAAAAACTGTCTGGAAGATGCTGTAGTCATAACCGACCATGTCCTTCACACGCCCCCACCAGTGGTAGGCGCTGTCTCTCAGCTGGTGGGCCGCGAAGGACACCCTGCGATGACCCTCCTCGACACCCGATGTATCCAGGTCGCGCGTGACCTGCTCTAGCCACCTCTCGGCTAGGTCGGGGTTCGGCTCCCCGACAAATGTAGGTATCCCGAGCTTCAGGAAGTCTAGTAGTGCTCTGGATGTGTGATCCTCTGTCTGACCGGGCCTCACTGGGACCGCGGCTGCCTCAGGGGCTGGTGAAGTCGACTCTCGGTTGGCAATGACCGCCACTAAACTCTGGACTGTCCTAGTCAGCTCATCTAGGGCAGTCATGACGGGTGGGTCTGCGACCGGCGGGACACTGGGCGTGCCCGTAGAAGGTCCCGCATCGCTCCTCCTGTCCTCACCGACAGGAGCACCCTGCGCCTCAGCGTACTCGGCGGGCTCAACGGTGGGCACCCGTCCTGGTGTCCCCGCTGACCGTCCCCGCCTGCCTCGCGAGGGCGCTCGTCCCTGTGCCACTACTGCTCTTCCTCGTCTGCCACGAGCCATCAGCAGGTATCCTCTGCACGGATACACGCAAACGTTCAGTTTGCGAACTCAAATAAGGACAACCAGCTCGAATACACTAACGTTCCCACGGTCTACGTCTACCCCAACGTACTTGTTACTAAACGCCACACCGTTCACGCTAACCACACTTTAATTGTAATAACACGTAGGCGGAACCTCAAATTTAACCACACAAACGTACAACAAGCCCTCATCCGGTCCTTTATGCACTTACTTATAACTTTCCGCAACCAAACCAGTGTTCGCTACTCGTCCCTTGCGGGAAAAGTAGTAAAGGGGATGAGCGTTATGCTCACTCCACGGACACCCGTTCGATTATGGCATACTAGTAACGCACCAAAGACTTACCACTCTAGTCAGGGCAAACCACCATCACAAAACTGAAGCCAAACGTCACACTGCTCACTCTATTAATGCCTTAATTATAAAGGTACGTAAGCGAAAAACTCAACAACAACCCAACCGAGCACCAGGCCTACGACCTCTACAACCCACAATCGCGAATCCAAACACGTAAGACCAACGCTCAAACCGCACGAACATGAACTGAGTCACACAACCGCAAACCTAAGCGCACAGAGAAACAAAACGACTAAAGAAAAACGAAGACGGCTCACTGGACCAGGCCGGTACACGACCCCTGTCGTGCCACTCTCCGGGCCGGGAACCCCGCCTTGCCGGACCCCTTACCGGGCCGGGTCCAAGTCTTGCCGGACCACCTGCCGGGCCGGCGTCCAGCCCTTGCCGGGCCAGATTCCGGACCAGCGTCCAAGTCTTGCCGGACCACCTGCCGGGCCAAACCAGTGACTCCTATCTCGTAGCGATGATGAAAACCGCCCTACTTACACCCGCTGTGTCTACCCTAGGGTATTTGTAACTCTACCGGCTAATAACGACCCGTACACTAATACGTCGCAGACAACGACCACCAAACACAAGCCAACACGGCCGAGTAATAACAATACACGCCCACCGGGCCAACCAACACCGAACTACGCCCACCGGGCCAAACACAATCAAACACAAACGCCCACAGCGTCAAACAGAATCAAGACACGCCCACCGGGCCAACCAACTTACACACCCGCCCACAGGCCCAATCAAAATCAAAACTTTCTCCACTTTATTTTTAAGACCTCATACTTGACATCACGCAGTTACAACCCGGTCCAGGCGTCTCCGAACTACTTTGTACCGACTTGATATCAGCACCGTCACGTTCGACTACATGAGCGCTCCTGAGTCGCCCCGCGACAGCTTAAAAACGTTTCACACAGCAATAACAATCAGCAAGCCAGCAAGAAAACACTACACGTACACACAAACCCAACCAGGACTCATAACACTACGGGTCTACACTGACTCGACCCTCCCCACCTAATTGACGGACAGTCCGAGGTGTGAAACCTCGAGCTCTGATACCAAGCTGTCACGCCCCAATTTGACGCCCTGCGTTTTTAACACAGAATAGGACACGGCAAGCGTACCGGTCGTCAAGTAGTATTTTTGGAATTTAAGTTCCGGATTATCGTAACCAAGGGAGCACGAGTCAAGCACGTTCTATATCAAAATCGTTGTCAAGCTATTTTGATGAGATGATGGTTTTGTTTTAAAACATTAAAAGTAAACAGTAAGCGAAATGACAACGAACCAGTAATCACAAAGCTTATAAGAGTTTTAATTCAGAGAAAAAGTAATCTAAAGTTGTGGGTTCATAGAGACCGTTTCCAATGCATTTAACTGACGATGAACATTGTGAAGTTGTTCTGATTTTAGGGGCAACGAATTATCTCTCAAGCTAGTCCTAACTCCTCACGTTGTTTCGGACCCTAATGGAATCTAACCATCCAGCTCTCACGAATCAAGATGTAGGGAGACCCAAAGCATTACGTTCTTTGATAATTTCTAACTTTCGGTTTGAACCCTATGGTTATTGCAATCGTGTTAACCTAGCTATCACTAGTCTAGATTTAAACCCAATTTGTATAAGATTTCTGACCTAATTACAACCCACCTCTCACGAGTGTCAGATTGCAATTCCCACTTCTATCAGGCCTACCCGGGAGATAGAGCATTAAGTTCAAATCTAATACAAACCCTAAATCAAATCATTCTACACAATCCTCATTCATACAATCAACACATTGGAAAACAAATCTCTAATCCCCCATAACCTTAGATTATGGGGTTTTAGTTACTCATGAGCAAGGAAGAAGAAAACACCATTGATGAACATAGACAAAGCTTCATAATTGAACAAAGTAGAGAAATACAATACCCAATATTTGATTACAATGATGTTCTTCAAGTGGAAATCCTCTCCTCAAGCTTGCTCTCAACTCTCCTCTCTTCCTAGCTCTCAAAATTACAAGTTAGATCTATTGGGAGGCGACCACATTTTACAAACAGATCTTAAAATCAAAAATCAAACCTGCAATACTTCAAAACAACAATCGACCATATACTCACCACTAAAAATTATCATAATAGGTAATACACATGCATGAGAAGCTCAAATCACTCCTTGTTAACCAACAAACAACGACCTAGTATCAACGTTATTTAGAACCTACAATACCACAACCCACGCCAAAGTCCAAACCCAAATCCATGAATTTAAAACCGAACAAAAAACTTCCATAACCTTAACAATGTCACAATAAAAAAAATTGTCAAATGTCAATTATGGCAAATGGTCTGATGTGTTAATAGTTAATTAACTATAAGGAGCATAACAACACAGATATCATTACATAGTCACCATTGGAAGATGCATAAATATAATGCTCTACCTGTATTAAGCCTTTGTTGAATCTGTAATGGATCTTTGCCGCGTTCCTTATTTTGATTCCCTGTAGCCATCAACCCTCACACCAATGGGTAATGTCTGATCCTCGCTCTGAACAACACTACTATTTGAAAGCCTTAGCAAATTTCAATGAAGCTAATACCAAAAAATCAACAACAAAAACTGAGGGGTGCTACAATATGAAAATTGCGATTTTTGATCGTATGAAAATATTTGGTTTCAATGAAATAAGAACCGAACTATAGGAATAAATAGTACAAAGAGCGAGAGAGAAGGAACAGTAGCTTACCACATTAAACCCAATAATCAAGGCTTCGAATTTGTTAAAGAAGGAATCATCGATCTCCTAACTCCAGCATCAATCTGTTAGTATAAATTTGGGGAATTAAGATGAAACACGAACTAAACCATGAAACACGAACTAAACCAGACCAAATTACTGAAATCCCAGGAACCCAGAAAGCAATGAAGAGGACGAACCTTAGAGTCGAATATATGTCTAGGGTTTAAAGAACCACATATAGGGTATGATTTTTTTTCCCGACCCAAATATTTTTCCCGGTCATCGAAGGTAGATGCGATGTGATTTGGGAGGAGAGCGTCTGAGAGAGAGTGAGGCGCGTGACTCTGCGAGTGGAGGTTATTAGATAGGCACGTGGTATACAGTGTAATTCTCTTTTAATATATAATATAGATTAACAAAATATCGCACCTTCCGGTATAAAAAAATTACCCCTGCTTATAATATATGAATTTATTGTCCGCGAATAAATAATAAACCTCTCCTTCAACATTCGCCCCAATCAAAATCCATCGCTTTCTCATACGGTTCTCTCTCACCGTTGATTAGACAGACACAGAAGAAACCACTCCCTCAGTTCTGCTCTCGCAGAGATCAGATAAGGTGCTTCTTCTCATCTGAGTAATCTTCTTTCATTTTTGTCTTTTATCTATCCGTGTATTCTTCAACTTTGAATTTGGCTTGTTGTTATTGAGTTTTCATTTTCTGATCAATTCGAGTTCAATCGGATGATTTGATTGTGGGGCAGATCATTTTATACTTTAAGTGAGTTTATTCGCGTCTCGATGCTTATCTTTCTCAACCTCCTATGTTCGTTATGTCGCGGATGTGTGTTTTGCTGGTTTCTTGGTCAAATGGGGAACAAAGATTCTTGATTCACGGTCGAGCAATTGGGTTTGGGTTTCAAATTATTTGATTCGAACTGGATGCTTTCGCTTTGTGAACTTTATGGGTTTGAACAGATCGTTCTGTGTGAGTTGTTTTGCTTTTTGTTGTTGATTTTGACTTTGAATTTGTTGGGTATATTTGAAAGATTTAAATTTCTTTCATTTTCAGATTTTGTAGGTTATTGGGCATGACAAATGTGTTGGTTGTAGTTGTTTGGTTTTCCTCTATTACTTCGACAGTAAAGAATGTATCTTCTTTTCTCTTATTCTGTGCAATTTCAATTGCTGTTGCCATCAGTTTATTTAAATGTTATGTGATTGCTTGATGGATATCAGTGAAGTTTAGTTTTCTTATTAAATTGATGCAAGCTTATGGGTAATAGTTCTGCTTGCTGGTATTTTTGGAATATGTGCATTGTGTTTTTCAGAGACACGCAAGGATTCCCTGTATTTTTGCTGCAGTTTGTGTCACTTGTAGGTTCTGGAGCTTTGATTTCATGAGCTTGAAGTGGTTATATTAGCATGAACGTGTTGACACAATCAATACAAGTAGATTATAGAACTTGAAAAACTTTACCCACATCTAGATATCAAAAGTTGACAGTAGATAATAAATATTTTATTTGTCCTGGGTCAGATCACATATGAACATTTTTTTATTGTTAAATGAACAAAATGAAATATGTAAAATCATAGAGGGCTTCTAACATGGAGAGTGAAACGAATATCTGAACTGAGGGCTTCTAATGCTAGAAGTCTTTTGGCTTTGCCACTGCATTTCTTGTTTTGATCAAATTAATACTTATTTGACTTGCTTTGCTTTCGGTATTCAGGTTTACATCTCTAGCAGTAGCTGGTTATTTTTATCATTTTGAAGAGCCAAGTTGCAAGCAGTTAAGAAGGAATTCATTTTACGCCTATCTCATGGTAATTATCTCTCTTCTCACTGTTCATAGAGTACCTATTTTCCTTCTCCTTATGGAAGCATTTCTTGAATGCCATGCAGGCCAATATAGCTGGCTGTATAACAATTAAAAAATTCACCCTTGTTGTGATGGAATGCGGTACTGTGTATTAACTATTCAATAGTTGACCACAGATAGCAGAGTGGTTGACATATTATTTGTGTCTAGTGGAAGTATGTGCTGTCCTATTTGCTAGTTTGGTTTGTGAATTGGACATATTAGGTTGCTTCAAATAATGTGCTACCTTCTTTTGTGTAATAATATATGAATAATACAAAAGCATCTTGAGTTGGTGACAAAAGCTTATTACATGTCATGATATGGCACAGCTAAATATAGCACTTTGCTATGAATGGAACACATTTGTTGATTTAATAGGAAAACTAATTTGTTTTGGACTTGTTGTGATGCATGAAGCTTGGAGTTAATTCCTTCTACTTGTTATGGTTGTAACTCTTTGTCTTACCATTCCTCTGAAATTTACTTTCTTAGGAAACTAATGAGAATCTCCCCCCAAACGTGATCAAGCAACTTGCAAAGGAATTGAAGAATCTTGATGAATCTCCTCCTGAGGGTATTAAAGTTGGTGTGAATGACGATGATTTTTCAACCATATTTGCTGATATTGAAGGGCCAGGTATATGATTGGGTTTGCAAAACTTTCACATTCCTAAATACCTCGAAAGTCATTTCATACGTACTGAATTCTCCTGACCTTGCAGCTGGAACTCCTTATGAGGATGGTGTTTTTCGGATGAAGTTGATATTGTCTCGTGACTTTCCGCACTCCCCTCCCAAAGGTATGCCCCAACATTCATTATTTATTTAACAAGGCTGTGATCAATGTCTTCGACTCTAAACCTGTAATATGTGTTAGTAACTTATTATTAATCAAGCATCATCATCTTTTATACAGGATCAAGTCACTCCTATATGTAGAATAATTTAATATAGATTTTTTTATGTTCTCTCTCTTTCTATCCACAAAATTATCTCGTGTTTCTACATTCTCTCTCTCTCTGTACTTGTGAATATTACTCATTATGTGTTTTGTGAACTTGTATCAAAATTGTAGGTTACTTTCTAACCAAGATTTTTCATCCAAATATTGCACCTAATGGTGAAATTTGTGTCAACACACTGAAAAGGGATTGGAATCCAAGTCTTGGATTGCGACATGTTCTTATAGTAAGTTCATTCATATGTATACAAAATTTCAGTTGAATATACCTCACAAGTATTTGAGAAACATACTTACTTTGAATCTGATTGGAGTACTTTTCAATGACTTTGACATTCAGGTAGTTAGGTGTCTGCTGATTGAACCATTCCCTGAATCAGCTCTAAATGAACAGGCTGGCAAGTTGCTGCTTGAAAATTATGAAGGATATGCCAAGCATGCTAGGTGAGAACTTGCTTGTTTTGGCAGATTATAAACAAGTTTTAAAATACATGCAAGATTTTGGTAATTTGAAATGAAATATTGATGTGCAGGCTTTACACCGGGATTCATGCTCTGAAGCCCAAACCCAAGTTCAAATCAGGAGCTATTTCTGAGTCCACAACCGCACTGAATGTAGAATCGGTTGTCAATGTTGAGCACAAGAATGCAGCAACAACTGGTGCTGCATTGCCATTACAACTTCCATTGGCCCCTTTAACGACCACGACTGGCAAGGGAGGAGCTGGTCAAGATCAGGCAGCTAATGTAGCCTCAAAGAAGGAAGGCGGAATTGCAAGAGTCAACGCAGACAAGAAGAAAATGGATGCTAGAAAGAAAAGTTTGAAGAGATTGTAAGCAACATTAGACTGACTTTAGTTTGTGGTTGTTCATTGATGGAGATGGAGGGATGTGTTGTTATGTATTGAACCCTTCAAATTGATTGATGACTCACTTCACTAGCACTACAGCTTCTTCTTGCATTGCCACACTTCGGAAAAAGTTTTTTCCCGAATTGTGCCCTAAAGACATGCTTGTGTTCACCAATACCAGGTTACAATTTGTGACAGATTTACCATCAATAGTTTTAATAATTTTTTTGGAAGTACAAATAATTATTAGAAAATTTTGAGATGAATTATGTGCGTTTAGCAATTACTTTCTAGTAGAGGAAAAGTCAAATAGAAACCACCTCTTCACGTAAAAACCGTGTGAACCAATCTAAGCCATCCAATTTAAGAATAGATGGATGAGATGCAATTGAGTTGTTGACTTGTTGACTGAAAAAACCATCAATTTTTAATAAGTTGTAGGGGCTTTTTGGTAAAACTATCATTTTTTTACCAATTCACAAATTTAATTTTTCTCGCTTCGTTTGAAATCCGATTGACTTCAAACTTGCGCCAATATTTTTGTCACGCCCCAATTTCAGTAAACCAAACTCGGGACGCGAACGTTTAAAATAAGAAAACACTTTGACACTCTTTCCATTAAAACACTTTACAATACCAGTTTAGTTCAACAAAAATAATTACAATTTAAAACACGTTCCAACAAGTGGACCAAAAACATGGTATCCGTCGCTAGACTCAAAACACCCAGAACCCCGCTTCAGGCTCTTCAAGCTTCAGAAGCTCACCTAGTCCTGCATACGAACGGTACCTGTAGGAAAAGCAGCTAGGGGTGAGCGTTCGCTCACCACCACGGATAACAGACTGACTACGGCATAATTAGCAGACAAAGCAAGTAACACCAACAACAACTCAACTCCGGGGATCACTGTCCCCAACCCAAGCACTCTGACTGACAACCCCCACTGTTACCTTCCTTGACCAACTCAACCCTTTGACACGTAAAGTAGACCCGACACAACGATCACGACCTCTCCCAAGGACTCGAAAGAAACGAAGCAACACCAAACAAGATCACAAAGGATCGCACACCAAACAAGATCACAAAGGATCGCAAACCAGTTGCTCAGTAACCTCCCTCACTCACGCGCTTTGCCGAACCACTCAGGCCAGGAGGTCGACCTGTCTCAGTAACCTCTCTTACTCACGCACTTTGCCGAACCACTCAGGCAAGGCGGTCGACCTGTCTCACTCACGCGCTTTGCCGAACCACTCAGGCCAGGAGGTCGACCTTTCTCACATCACGCGCTTTGCCGAACCACTCAGTCCAGGCGGTCGACCTGTCTCACTAACCTCTCTCACTCAGGTAATCACAATCACAATCACAAGCAAGTTCAACAGACAGCAACAACACAGGTTCGACACTCCACAGGCACCCATGGCCACACAAGACACCAACAGTAAAACTCGGACTCAACAGCCCCACAGGCACTCACGGCCTCCCAAGACACACTGACAGTAAAACACGGACTCAACGCCCCACAGGCACTCACGGCCTCCCAAAACACCAAAACGACAACACGGGCTCTCATGGCCACCCAAGACTCAGCAATAAATAACACGGGCTCTCAAGGCCACCCAAACTCGACAATAAACAACACGGGCTCTCAAGGCCACCCAAACTCAACAATAAACAACACGGGCTCTCAAGGCCACCCAAACTCAACAACAAATAACGCACAACAACCTCCGGCATAATCGATGCCTCCAACAGTCCTAAGATCACTAGTTTCACAAACAACCTCCGGGCATGGTCATATGCCTCCAGTACTCCTAATATCGATAAGTTCGCAATCAACCTCCGGGCATGGTCACATGCCTCCAGTAATTCTAACACTGATAAGTTCTCTGCTCCTACGACACTACTAAGTGTCACATGCTTTTCTAATAATCGCTACGTTCCCGTATCATGCATTTCTAATATTTAAAATAAACCTAATTAACCCACGACACCCCGGTGTCACATGCAATTCTACTGTTAACTTTCCCTAGTCAGGGCCGAGATCCGGCTACTTTTCCCTACCTCGACTGAAGAGCAACCGCTATGTTTCCTAGCTGCTGACGTTCTGGCTCGTTACCTCCAGGCTTCACTTCGATCGAAGCCGAACGCTAAAGATAATACGAAAGCCATAGTTAGAGGCGGTTCCCAGGTTAATTTAAAGGCCACGATTTATCCAGTTTAAATTCGACAGTTGTTCCTTAAACTCGAGCGGGATAAAAGCGGGGTCACGGCGAATCGGGTTTGAGTACCCGAGCACCGAAACCGGTGCATGCGAGGCACGGTCCCAATGCACGAATCCCGAGGTCCGATTCAGCGGTCCGCTTTTGTTCCTTTTTAAACCCGAATAGCAGTCCATTTTACCCAGAGTTCCAGAGTCGTTCCCAAATCCGATTAATAACCCTTTTTTCAAAACAGAACGGTCTTTATTTTAAATCAAATTCCCCTTTTATTTCAAAACTGTTTCTGTTCCGATCTTTTGAGCCCAAAAAGAATTAGGTTCGGTTTTTGAACAACCGTCCCTAAATCCCGTTTACAACTTAGATTCTCAAACTCCTCGATTCAAAACTGTTTTTAAAACCGAATTGATTTTAATTCCCTTTTTATTTTAAATCCCCTTTTCCTTAAATCTGATTTTCGTTTTACAACCCTTTTCTTTCCAAAGTCTTGATTTCGATTCCAATCGAAACAGATCCAAAAACCATCTTTTACTCCAATCTGATTTTTGATTCAATTATTCCCCTTTTCAAATCAAAATCAGTTCCAAAAATTAAACAAATTCTTAGCAGGTTTAACAGATAACGTTTTTATCAATCAGATCCAATTTTAACTCGAAATGAGCAGCACGGGAAACCGAAAACGAGGGGCTCGGGTTTGAAACCGGCCGGCCACCGACGGAGACGCCGCCGGCGACCAAACCCCGTGGTGAGAATCTCACCGTGGAAGACGAGGTGGTGGAGCACGGTGGCCTCTCGCCCGTCTCAGATCTGGGGCGACGGGCTCGGGTTCGAGGGTTCCGAAGACAAGAAGGGGAGGAGGCGGCGGACTCTCGGGAGAGAGGAGGACGGAGCCGGCGAGTCCGTCTCGGCTCTGGCCGTGCACGGCGACGGCGTGGAGGCGCGACGGAGCTCGGGACGGCGGTGGCTCGGTGGTGTCGTGGTGGCTAGACGGAGAGGGAAAGGAGACGGGGTGCGCTGGCCGAAGTAGGGAAGGGAGAGGCCCTTTTGGTCGGAGACGTCGATTCCGGCGCGGGTGAGAGGGAGGGGTTCGGCGAGGTCGTAGTGGCCGGAGTTGAAAACGAAGGAGAAGAGGGAGGCGGACGGGAGTGAGGGTCTGGACAAGGGCGGTGGCGGCTCGGTGAGGGATATCCGGAGCGAGGGAGAGAGAGGAAGGTGAGAGGGAAGTGGCCGGAGTTGGGAGGGAGGTCGCCGGAGCCGGAGAGAGGATCGGGTTCGGGAGAGGAGGGGGCGGCTGAAGGAGAAGGAGAAGTGGGATTAGGGTTTCAGAACCCTAATGCCCACCTTATATAGGTCGGGCTTTGGGCCGGGTCTGCTGGTCAGGTCCGGTCCGACCCAAATTTTTTTTTTTGGCGGGTTTCACAATTTTTGTTTTTTCAAGGGCTTTACATCAAGATCAGTCATGAATATATTTTGAAGCACGGGAAAAAATTATTTTGGGGTTGATTTAAAAAAAAAGTTAAGTCTGATAATTTTTATCAACACTATACACTGGGTTTATCAACACTGAACATTAGTTTTATCACCTTATTTTCCAAAATCGAACATGATTTTTATCACATCATCACATGTTTTTTTATGAACACTAAGCACTAGTTTTATCAACACTAAACACTATGTTAATCATTAAATTACATGTGTTTTTATCATCCCATCACATGTTTTTTTATCAACACTAAACTCTAGGTTATCACCCTTATTTCGGGGTTGATTTTTAAAAAAGTTAAGTCTGGGTAATTTTTATCAACATTATACAGTGGGTTTATCAACTCTATACACTGAGTTTATCAACACTGAACACTAGTTTTATCACCTCATTTTCCAAAATCGAACATGATTTTTATCACATCATCACATGTTTTTTATGAGCACTAAGCACTATTTTTATCAACACTAAACACTATGTTTATCATTAAATTACATGTGTTTTTATCATCTCATCACATGTTTTTTTTTATCAACACTAAACTCTAGGTTATCACCCTTATTTCGGGGTTGATTTTTAAATAAAGTAAAGTCTGGGTAATTTTTATCAACACTATACAGTGGGTTTATCAACACTATACACTGAGTTTATCAACACTGAACACTAGTTTTATCACCTCATTTTTCAAAATCGAACATGATTTTTATCACATCATCACATGTTTTTTTATGAACACTAAGCACTAGTTTTATCAACACTAAACACTATGTTTATCATTAAATTACATGTGTTTTTATCATCTCATCACATGTTTTTTTATCAACACTAAACTCTAGGTTATCACCTTTATTTCGAGGCTGATTTTTAAAAAAAAGTTAAGTTTGGGTAATTTTTATCAACACTATACATTGAGTTTATCAACACTGAACACTAGTTTTATCACCTCATTTTCCAAAATCGAACATGATTTTTATCACATCATCACATGTTTTTTTATGAACACTAAGCACTAGTTTTATCAACACTAAACACTATTTAGCACTAGTTTGATACCCCGATATAAAAAATTTATTAGCGAAAATTTACACTCAACATTGTTTTTATCACCCCAATATAAATTTTTATTTTCGTGCTTCAAAATATATTCATGACTGATCTTGATTTAAAGCCCTTGGAAAAAGAAAAATATTGGCGCAAGTTTGAAGCTAATCGGAGTTCAAACGAATCGGGAAATATTAAATTAGTGAATTGGTTAAGAAAAAAATGGACACTTGTCCACATGGCATCATGCTATTACAATTATGCCCTTGCTCGTGTAAGAGAGGGTGAAAGTGGCGTGAGCTTTGGTGGAATTGGGGTGATGATATGGCATTATGGTGAATATTGGATCTAAAAAGTGTGTAGCTAGGATTGGTTCACACAGTTTTTAGGATAAGAGAAGTTTCTATTAGATTTCTCCTCCTTTCTAGTAAACTATTGTTTTTGGCATAAAACATCTCGCAATAGTTTTCCGTCTGTAAGTCGTTCATGGAGATAATTTGCTTCCAAAAGTGTATACTTAAAGGTTTCATGTTTCATAATATGTATCCATGAGTGTTTCAAATTGCAAAACATAAAAGTTGGGCAAAGCCCCTCTCTCTATACCCTAGGAGAAGCTTCTTTGTCTCGGCACCCAAAAGCCATGGTTAAGACATGGTTTTTACTATAACCTATGTCATGGTTATGCTTCTCTCCTCTACACATCCTCTCCTTTACACTCTCCCTAAGGATTATGTGAAGGTGGTTTTTGTTAGGGTTTGTTCGAGCCGCCTCTAGTCCCCGCAACGTTGATCTTCTTTCGCTACCAAGAAGCGTCTCCCGACCTGTTTCAGTCTCTCCTTTGCAACTTCGGGGGTTTCCGCCTCTACGGCCGCCGTCCCTAATGCTGCCGTCGTCGTCTGTGAAGTCGTCGTCGTCCCTGGGTTCGTCGCCGCCTTTGATGCCGCCGTCGTCCCTGAAGCTGCAGCCACAGTTGGCGCGCCCTTCTCCCTGGCCTCCACTGCCGCAACCGCCTCGACCCTTTTCACGATTATGGATCTGACTGATTGAGCGAGTCCTTTTTACTTTATTTGAGCTTGTCTTTGCAGGTTCAATGCTTAGTGAACAGAGAATCAGGAATTTTTTCAGGGAGGGAACCCCGATTCATGTATTGTCTCCCACTATTACTATTGAGTTCTTTGACTAATTTTCGGAGCAGGAATTCCAGTATCACCTTCTCAACCTCCGTCTTCCTTCCTTACCTATGCGGCATCCCAGCTCAGTGTTAGTTGACCCATCTAATACCGCAGGGGACTGTTATAATATGAAAAGAACTGCGACACCATTGTGTCTTTTGTCTATTCTTCGTAATCATGGATTTATTCCTGATGCACTAAGATGAATTTGAATTTGAATTAATGAATTGCATATTTCGTCAAAAAAAAAGGACAAAACTGTTATTTTCAAACAAATTAAAGTCCCCTATGACCAATTCTGTTAAAAGATAATTAGAAAGATAGGGATCAATGAATGCCCCCGGGAATTGTTGAAGATGAACTAAGATTTATGTTACTTGGGATACAAAACTAATTAAATATTCTCGGTTTCACCTTAAGTCTCATGTCCCATCTTTATCTTGAACCCTTAGAAAATATTCGTGTCCCGGTTTCTTCCGTCCTAATCAGATGCAGAGAATCCCTTTACTCATTCAAAAATATATACGAGTATATATAAATATATGAGAATAAAATATATCCATCCAGCAAAGACATAACATGGAATCCTCCCAGGCGATTTAAGTTCACAAGAGGCAACGAAAAAACGCAGAAGACAGTTCCAAGACGAGTTAAAGAGTGCGACAGAAGATTACACACCACTACCAAATCAACAAACAAAAAATAGACAGCTACCTTCAGAGTTTACCATCAAATGAATTTGTAACCCAAGAAACAGGGATTCCATTGTTTATCCACTCTTTTGCTTCAATTTCATTTTGAATCATTACTTAGCCATCATCACTTTGACAAATTCCTCGTAGTTTATTTGCCCATCACCATCCACGTCAGCCTCCCGGATCATCTCATCAACTTCTTCATCGGTCAGCTTCTCCCCAAGGTTTGTCATCACATGGCGCAGCTCTGCAGCAGAGATGAACCCATTCTGATCCTTGTCGAACACCCGGAATGCTTCCTTCAGCTCCTCCTCAGAATCAGTATCCTTCATCTTCCTCGCCATCAGGTTTAGAAACTCAGGGAAGTCAATGGTCCCGTTACCATCTGCATCCACTTCATTGATCATATCCTGGAGCTCTGCCTCTGTAGGGTTCTGCCCCAATGACCTCATCACAGTCCCCAGCTCTTTGGTAGTGATACAACCTGCAACAGCACAATATCATACATATAACATCAGCAAATGTCAGAAGGATGCTAACCACACCCAAACATGCACACTACATGTACATGACTGAGAAATAAATTAATCGTAAAAGGTGACAACCATCCATTAAACACAGTCCAAAAACATACAAAATATCAGTAAGCAATAACCAAGCAAATCAAAGTGGCAAAGTTATATCCCCTAAGTTTTGACGATTAGCCAAACTACATTTTAGTTGCATTTGGAACAAGGATTATAATTCTAGCTCTTAGATTAATAGGAGTTCTTTCAAAGGTAAAGTAGATTTTCTATTTGTGAGATTCATAAGTCAAGGTCATGTATTCAGTAGCAGTACCAGCACTAGTGGTGGCAAAGAGTTTTCCTTAACTGGGAAATCCATAAATTTAGGTCGAGACCCATCATTATGCATGAATTCTAATATATTAAAGACATTAGTCAAGCTTGTTATCCAACTACTATTAGAAGTATATGGCAATCAACAATCTAATAGTGGGAGCAAAAAGCATGAAATAGAAATTAAAGTCCACATTCACGAAAAGCAAGATTTCATCACTTAGCTAAGAGTACAAAAAGGGTGGATTCCACATCCTATAGATGCTCTAGTCATTAGTGGGATAGACAGCTGACTAATCAAAGCCACCTGGGGGAAACACTCATATTCTTGTGTGGTGGGTCCTTTCCATATACGTATTCACAATATAGGGTATGAACAAGTTAACCATTTATTAAAAAAAAATAATGCAATAGCACATACGGCTGTTACATAGAATCATGTCTAATAAACTAATAGTAAAGAAAGTCTGTTACAGATAGCTATGCTACTTGATCATGCATGTGATCTTAATTAAACGGAACAGTGCAAATCAAAATAATTGCTAAAGAAAGTATACTTATTTATGTTCACCAAGGATAAAGTTCAAACGGAATAACCCAAATGTTAACAATAAAAATAAATAAGTCCAAGCCAAATACATAAAACAATACTTTCTTTCCATTTAGATCTAGAACATCTGTGAAAACAATCACAGACTGCGGTCACAACAAATTTTCAAGCCGTACGGCCACCTCTTATATAACCTTGGTTTACCTTGCATCAAAATAAAAGTTCCCATCATAAATTACCAGGTATTAGCAATCAATGAAGGCATCATAAAGTTACTACATATCACATCCAAAAGATACGATGATATAATGAAAACATTAAACAGTATTCCAAACAAGTCAGTTTCAATTACTGAAAATTTCCAGTTTCTATTTCATATTTATTACTGCACATCTTGTAAGTCCAAAATCAGAAAGATAGAAATAAACAGGAATTCAAAAACAAGCAACAACTCATTCCCATTTAGCTCACAACAGGTGGAAATGAGAATCGGTAGGTAAGCAGTGAATCAACTGAATATATATCAGATTCAAATAAACAAAATATGATCAACACGAGAAAAATACACTACAAACAACAAGTGCATAAGAAAATTCAAATAACACATCAGCAAATCATCCGAAACCAAAGATCTATGTTGACAGACGAACCAACAACAAAAGAAAAACGACAAGCAGATCAGAAAATAAGCTACAGCAAAAGCTCAGACAAATCATTAAGAAAAGAAATAGCATTAGGTAAGGGAAAGGAGCGAATCGGACCGTCGCCATCCTTGTCGAATAAGCTGAAGGCTTCCTTGAACTCGGAGATCTGGTCGTCGGTGAGCTGATCAGACATTTTTCTTCACTGGTTCAAAGAATCGGCTCTATTCCTCTTCTTCTTCCGCCTCAAGAACGAAATGAAAACAAAAACGACGATTCTCTCGGACAAATCTATTTTATACGAGGTCTTCCGTCAAATACTCTGCACCAAGACTTATCAATATCCCATCTTACTACTTTTACCGTAGTACCCTTTGAGTTCGCTGTATTTACTATCTCCTGTTATTTTTGTGTGGATTACCTTTTTCCTCATTTGCCAAAATCCCCCGTTTTAACTTCATCAAACATAAATGATAAATTTCAACTCCCAATCTTAAATTTTTTCTATTCCATCTTTACTATTTGATTTTTTTTCTTAAATCCTTCCAATTTATTCTATTAAATCAAACAAAAATGATGGGTACCAAAGTGATACAAACTCAATTTTAGGGTGGCGAGGTGAAAATTGTTTTTAGGGTAGTGGAAATGGAATCCGAAAATTTTAGGGTAGTGAGATGGAATTTACCCAAACATAAATTTTAATCACACTAGAGCGAAATTTACTCTAAGGTACTCGAGTTTTACCATGTCTTTCATCCTTTTATGTGGTTGTTTCTTTCGTCTCGAACTCGTAGTCACTAGGAACACCCTTTTCTCCTTCATCTCCCCACACCATTTCGTCTAACGTTGTACGAGGTAGAACCACTGTTTCCCACCCAGGCCGACATCACCTACTATGCCTCGTTGTCACCATAGTTACCGATGCTCAGAGGGTCGGTCTGACGTTCTCTACACTCACCCCGACTCCCCCAGCATCTCATCGGGGCCTTGCCACTCCACGGCGGTCATATACAGTCACGGGGACACATGCAACCACATGCCACGACATCGTGTACTGGGGAGGGTTGTCCCTGTCGAGGGCGGTCATTGTTAGATCACGAACACAAACAGAGAATTGTAGTAAGGCGTTGGAGTATACTTTCCATAAGAATTTTATGCCCTCACTATATTGGACATATCTTTTGGAATACAATACTGCTATATTAATTTGATATGAATTTACAAAGATGAATGTATTTTTTTTGAACAAAATGTATGCAATATATAGATGAAACTCATGGCCTTTCATATCAGGCATGTCTCTTCACATTGTAATTGGTAACAACTATTTTAGAGTGATCCAAAAATGAAATGAATTAGACTAGACTCACAGGCCCGCGTGCCCTAAGTGTCATAGTCTCGATTAATAATAATTATACAAGACCAAATAGTATTTCTACACATGACACTGCACTTAATTCCATACTCAAGTAATAAGAGAAGAATTATGTTTCCGTACATACATTATTTGCTATATAATTTATTTATGTGGGATAAAGCACATTTATACAAACTTTATGTTCCAAGAATCCCCCACTAGTTTGTGTAGATTGTGGTTTTAACACTCATCTCATAAGTTACATACATTGTAAAAGTATCTCTCAATTTGAATTTTTACTTAGTAGGTATATCAAAAATCCCAACAAATTTTTAGGTATCTGAAGATTGAACAAAAAATTCCAAAGTTAGAACAAAGACATATTACTCATGAAACTGATCATAAACAAGTTTATGAAATAATCAGCGCTTTAAAGGTCATGCGCTGCAATATCCTTTTAATGAACATTTACAACATAAATTCCAGAAGCGGCACCACTTCTATGTTCATATAAGTGAAGTTATATTTGATCATGTTACTTTGATCATAACTTCCATTAAGAGTCTAACTGAACCTATCCACGTAACATTTTCTAGTTTATTAACATTATAGTTAATAAATGAGGCTAATTCATGAAAAATGACGATAACTTGTTATTACCCTTTTAACTTGAAATAATATTTAATTCAAAATTGGGTTCCTATTGTTGATTTCCTTCACGGGTTTAAGCCCCATGTCTCTAGCAGTTGAACTTACTAAATCTCTTGACAATGGTTTAGTAAGAGGATCTGATACATTACTCTAATATTTTACGTACACAATTGTGATCACTCCACTTGAGATTAATTCTTGTATATAGGTATGCCTTAGACCAATATGTCTTGATTTTCCATTGTATACGTTGTTGTAGGCCTTACACATTGTAGATTGACTACCGTAATATAAGGACATGGTTGGAATCGGTTGTGACCACAACTCTATATCAAGCAATAAATTTCTTAGTCATTCTGCTTCCTTTCCTGTAGCTGTCAATGCTATAAATTCAGGCTCTATGGTTGAATGAGCAATAATCGCTTGTTTCTTGGATGCCCAACTAATGGCACCACCACCAAGAACAAAGATCCAACCAATTGTTGACTTTGTCGTTTGTTGTGCGCCGCCGTCTGAACTACTTCTTCTTCTTCTTCGCTTCGTCTGCCTGAGTTGCAGGGTCTCGCGCCGCCGCCGGAGTAACCTCTCCCTCGCGTCGGTTGCCTGTGTTGCAGGGCTTCGTGCCCTGGCAGGTTGTGGCCTAGTGGTTGTATTTGACAGGGCTTCGACATCTCTTCGCTTCGTCTACAACTAGCTTTGCGCTGCCGCCGGAGTTGCCTCTTCTTCGCGCCGGCTGCATGTGTTGTTGGGCTTCGTGCTCTGGCTGGTTGTGTCCAGTGTTTTGAGATCATCATGGTTCGTCTGTAGCTGCTGAGCTTTGTGTTTTGGCTCCGGCTCGATTCCTACTGCATAAGGGACGGTCTCAATGGGGGAGTCGGTTAGCTCCCAATAATTTCCGGACCTGTTTCAGGTCAGTTTGTCGGCTAGCCTCCGCCTCTGTTTTTCTGGTTTTGGGTGAAGCCGGTTGTGTGTGCTGTTGGTGGGTTCCGGTTTGGGAAAAATTATTCTCTCCTCTCAGTCCGATGGCTTCCCCAAACAATCTTGGTGGGGGTGTGGTGAAGGATGCTTTTCTGAACCCTTTGTTCTCAACATTCCTGAATCGTCTGAGAAAAAGGGACTCATCTCTATCTTCAGTGCAGCGGGTGTGGTTGATGATTTGTAGTTGCCCCTTGCTCCGAATAAGGCCGGTAAATTCTTTTGTTTTGTGATTTTTCAAGATTCAGCTGTTTTAGAAAGAGCAGTGGAGATGTTCAATGGTTCGAAGCTTGGGGGTTTGGTTCTCTTTGCGGCACAAGCTAGAGAAATGTTCGCTTTCAAGGCCAAATCAAATCTTGTTTCTGACTCTGCTGCGATTAATGAAGATTTGAGGTCCTTACTAAACAGGAAAAGGCATCTGAAGGTTCCTAAAGTCTCAGTTAAAGGTGCTGAAGTTGAATCTTTCCGGGCCTTAGCTTCTAATGCTTGGATGGGTGTAAGTAACTGTCTTAGAAGTGCGGCTTTAATTCAACAAGAAATCTGTTTTCAAGGTGTTCTGGATATCCAGGTTAGAGATTTGGGAAACAAGGTGATGATGATCAATTGTGCAGATGATGCTTTTACTACTAAAATGATCGAAGAAGATTGGACTTGGCTTTCTTCTTGGGTCACCATGGTCCATGGAAAGGAAAATCTTCTGCTTAAAGGCAAAGTTTATAAGTGGCTCTGCATTCAAGGGATGCCAATTCAAGGTTAGAGCACGGACAACTTTGAAGATATTGTAGGCAGATTCGGAAGTTCCCTCCTTGTGCACCCCGAAACCAGCTCAGGTTTGTCCTTTCACAGGAGTCTTGTTTTGGTCCACTGTAGTTCTACAAAAACAATCTTGGAGGATATCACCTTTACTTTGGATGAAGATTCTTTTACAATTTCTATCTATGAATTGGACTATGTGTTAGTCCCTCCAATGCTAGGCTCAAATGCGAGTTTGTCTGCCTCTCTGTCTGCTCACCCCATTGATCACTTTGGGCATGTGGGCAATCTTGAGGCTGAGTCATCTAACTACTCTCCCCATGTTATTGCCACTGATTCCGAAGAGACCATTTGGCTCAACAACCCCACGGCACTCACAGCCACCCAAGACACACCAACAGTAACTCACAGGCTCAACAACCGCACGAGAACTCACGGCCTCGCAAGACACACCAATAGTAACTCACGGGCTCAACAACCCCACGGGCACTCATGGCCACCCAAGACACACCAACAGTAAAGACACGGGTTCAACAACCCCACGGGCACTCATGGCCACCCAAGACACACCCACAGTAAAGACACGGGTTCAACAACCCCACGGGCACTCATGGCCACCCAAGACACACCCACAGTAAAGACACGGGTTCAACAACCCCACAAGCACTCATGGCCACCCAAGACACCAACAGTAAAGACACGGGTTCAACAACCCCACGGGCACTCATGGCCACCCAAGACACACCCACAGTAAAGACACGGGTTCAACAACCCCACGGGCACTCATGGCCACCCAAGACACAACTTACACAAACAACCTTCGGGCATAACCAATGCCTCCAGCAGTCCTAAGATCAACAGTTTCACAATCAACCTCCGGGCATGGTCATATACCTCCAGTATTCTAACATCGATAAGTTCTCTACTCCTACGACAATACTAAGTCTCACATACATTTCCAATCTTCGGTAACCTACTTAACCCACGACACCCCAAGTGTCACATGCATTTCTAATATTCGATAACCTACTTAACCCACAACACCCAAGTGTCACATGCAACTCTACTGTTAACTTTCCCTAGTCAGGGCCGAGATCCGACTACTTTTCCCTACCTCGTATGCTTTCTCCAAAAGCTCACAAATAAGCTCCGGCGTGATCTCGGTCACTCGCCTAGCTTTCCCTTTCCTCTGTCTGCAGCACGATCTAAAAGAACACAATTTTAAGCACTTTTAAACTCGCGGACATAAACAGGAATTTAATAAACTTGACGCCCAAAAGTAACCCCGACAATGTCGATCACTCCCAAACTTCCCAATTACTCGACATTGTCGATAATGGACCCGGAAAAGCCCAATTCGCCCGACATGGCGAATCTGCCCGGGTTTTGGAAACGCCCTTCCGGGGCTCCGAAAATTCCCGTTTTCGTTTCTACGATCTTAGAATAATTCAAGGGTTCCTAGGCACTCGACGGAATCGAATTCCGACTTCCGAGTCATTTAATTAACGTTTAAAGTTTCTAAACCCGTCAATTACATCTTTTACAATTTAATTCCAAAATTCGATCCGGTTGTAGATTAATAACCCGGGGAACGTTCTAAACCACCCGAACACAAAACCCGAGCACCCGAGCAAGTGGGCCCCACACGGCCATAATGGGAAAATTTCATTTTCGCCCCAAAACGTTCCTAACGAACCCCAAACCTCAACCATTCATCTTTAAACCAATTCTAACCAAAACCCAACCATATTTGGATCATTTAAACTCAAAACCAAAAATTCAAACGTACCAAAACGAAAATCGGTTAGGTGCTCACCGTAGAGAATGTCGATGGAAGCTCGATTCTTTTATCGTTGAGACGATCCAACGGTTTGATGCTCGTGAATAGTGGAAAAACCCCCAACCCTCTTCTCTTTTATCTCCCTTTCTTCTCTCTTATTTTCTCTCTCTAAAAATTATCATCTTTTCTAATTTTTGAAGCAATGGCCGAGACTTCACTTTGCTCTTCCTTTTGTTTTGTTTTAAAAACAAGGGAAAACTACATATACCTACCCAAAACCATGGTCATTTAACCGATGTTTACTCTTAAGTTTAAAGTTAACTGATGCATACCCTGAAGTTACGACTTGTAACTAAAAACCCCTTTTGTCAGCTTAAATGACGAAAATACCCTCAGTGATTTTTTTAAAATAATTTTTTTAACATATAAATGAAGTGATTTTTTAAATAAAAATGAATTCATTTAATAATTAAATATATAAATATAACAAAAGTAATTTTTAAATAATTTTTTTAACATAATTATTGAAGTGTAGTTGAGGGTATTTTCGTCATTTTAGCTGACATAGGGGTTTTGAGTTACATTTTCGAAACTTCGGGGTATGCACCAGTTAATTTTAAATTTTAGGTAGGCATCAGTTAAATGGACATGGTTTTGGGTAGGTATCGGTAGTTTTCCCTAAAAACAACTAACACCATATTTACAAAACTAACAATCCAAGTCTCATCTTTGTTTTGTTCAAGAAACCTAACACATCCACATAATTTACATGTGGCAAGTGGGTCCCACACCTTTTTGGAAAAATTTCTTCTAGATATTTTCCAATCAGATTCGCGAAATTCGGACGTTTCGGGCCCCGAACGGGCACTTTTTCCAAGAAATTACGAAACTTGACGGGCTACAAGGAAACAGCTCAACTAAGACCGCTGCGACGACGGCTAAGCTTTTTGGATCCAAAACGGTCCTCGAATGGACCAAAACGTCGCTCGGTTGACTTTTCCAGCGAAAAGTCAACATTTCCCAAATTGATCAGAAAGTTGCCCTGAGTCCCCCGGAACTCACTTTGGTCGATAACGGGGTCAACTTATGTCTGGTATGACCCTCAGGGTCATACTTGGGTTCATTTAAGTGTCTACTTTAAAATTTTAAATTTTCCTGTTTTTCGCAGATTTGACTGGCGTTGACCGGGAGCGGTTCTTACAATCTACCCCCTTAAGGGAATTTCGTCCGCGAAATTTAAAACAACGCACCTCCGGAGTCAAACAGATCGGGGTACTTCGCGCGAATCTCGTCCTCGCGTTCCCAAGTCGACTCGGCCTCGTGGTGCCGCCACTGCACCCGTTCTAAACGGGTAACCTTTTCGCGCAAGACCTGCTCCCGTGGATCCATTCCCCACATCGGTTTATCCTTATACGGGACATCACCCGTTACCTCGACATCCGCCCACTCAATGACGTACTCAAGACCTCGAAAGACCCGATACACCGCGGGGCTAACCCACCTCCGTCGCGGTTGAAACGCACCAGTCTACCTTTCGGACTCACCTCCAGGGATACACGACCACTGATTGCTGACTCGAGAGGTCGGCGCCGTCTGTCAGCATAGCTCCTGCTGACTCTGCGCGGTCTTCAACCGCTCACGCTTCAGCACGACCGACTCAACTGTCTCTCGGTCCAGTTCTAGACCCAGTGAACCCTCACTCCTCACTTCCGCCCCGCACACGGGCGACCGTCACGGCCTACCATACAACGTTCCGAACGGTGCCATCAAGATACTGGCCTGTAAGCTATTGTTGTAGGCGAACTAGGTTAATCGTTCACGAAACCCATCGTGACAAGCCCCCAATTCTACTACTCAACCCGCGGTGGTTGCAGTAAACCAGTGGGACGCTGTTGTTCGGCTCTCACCTGCCGACGAATGATGCACCGCGATACCAACTCCGCGACCGCTCTCCGCATCTCGCTCCACTAGATATGCCACCTGATGTTGCGCTCCTCTTAGTGCTACCCACGTGCACTGTCAGATGCGAATGCTGCGACTCTCGCAGCTCGTTGCCAGTAACAGTCGGTATTGGCTTAGCACTTCGCCAGTCAATCCATTCCCAAGATTATGTTTAAAGGTTGTCATTTCGTAAGTATCCTTCCCACGGACATACGCACAAGCTCAGTCGCTGCCGATCCTCACGGATCCTCGCAGTCTCTCTAAGACCTCGCTCTACTACCGTTGTCGTGCCTACCGACTCCGAACATACCCGATCCTCGGGGTGAGGACTCGATCCAGCATCAGGGCTCTTGAGCCCTCTCTCGAACCTCCTGTATCGGTTCGCTTCTCCAACTCCGCAGGCACGACGGGCCCTAGTTAACACCACCCCACCACCAACCGGTGTGTCCAGACGCAGGGGTGGACTCAACGGCTCTATACTCAGCCCCAACCTCCCAGCACAACTCGACGAACAAACGAGTGTGACATCCCGGTATTCAATAAAACTGACGCGCAAATCGGAGACCGAACACCCACTCCATTAGTCACTCCGATAAGGTCTAGTGCAACCCTCACACGGTCCTCTAGGCATTTACTTATAACTATCCGCAACCAAACCAGTATTCGCTACTCGTCCCTTGCGGGAAAAGTAGTAAAGAGGATGAGCGTTATGCTCACCTCCACGGACACCCGTTCGATTATGGTATACTAGTAATGCACTAAAGACTTACCGATCTAACCAGGGCAAACCACTACCTCAAAACCTGATGCCAAACGTCACACTGCTCACGCTATCAACACCTCAAGTACCAAGCTTATGTAAGATAAACTCGACACGGGAAACACGTCCTCAATTCAGTAAATCACTATTGCTCACAACCTCAATACCCCAATTACTCGATCACGTAGGGAAACCTCAAGACGGGGATCACGCTCTCAACTAAGCAAACACTATTGCTCACACTATCAATACCCCAATAACCCGATCACATAAGGAAACCTCAACCCACCCGTTCACGCGAGGGAAACCTCGAACACCCGTTCACATAGGGAAACCTAGTTCGTATGGCGCCGCAGCGCACCCACCCTAGCCCCTCTCCGTGGTGAGACTCTCACGTCGAGGCGCTGTATCACTACCGCAGGTTATTGATGAGTCTCGAGCCCAAGACCTCATCCCTTAACACCGAACTTACGACCTCTACAACCAACACAACCGTGAACACCGCCACGCAAAGCCAACCCTCAAACTGCACAATCAGGGCAGTGGAACAAAACAGGAATCACGGACCCGTGATAGACCCCGTCACGGTTGGGGTCACGGTGCCGTGACAAAGGCCCTAAAGTGGCCAAAACCCTCTGATCCGTCACGGACCCGTGACAGGATCCGTGACTCTCGCGCAGGGCAGTTTTCCAAAAACGTCTTAAACTCGGCCCTTACTCCCTTTTTAACCTCAAAGAGAAACCTTGGACGACACACACACTCGACCAACAATTTAACAACACACGTACAATAATTCAAGACCAAACACAAGTCTCCCAACCGCAATCATAAGCCGACACGGCCAAACAACACCACAACAACACCCGCCCACCGGGCTAACCAACGTCGAACCACGCCCACCGGGCCAACCAAAATCAAAACACGCCCACCGGGCCAACAAATTTTAAAACTTTCTCCTTTTCATTATAAAACCTCATACTTGACATCACGTAGTTACAACCCGGTCCCGGCGTCCTCGAACTACATTGTACCCATTGATGTCAACACCGTCACGTTCGACTACAGGAGCGCTCCTGAGTCGAGTCGCGACAACTTAAAAACTTTTCACGCAGCACACACAATCAGTATGCCAGCAACAAAATACTGCACATACACACAAACACAAAAAGGACTCAAAACACAACGGGTCTACACACGGTTCCGACCTGCGTACCCAATGCACGACGGGACTTTACTGACTCGACTCTCCCCACCTAATTGACGTACAGTCTGAGGTGTGAAACCTCGAGCTCTGATACCAAGCTTTCACGCCCCAATTTCAGTAAACCGAACTCAGGACGCGAACGTTTAAAACAATAAAACATTTGAAGCCTTTTACATAAATCACTTTAAAATCAGCGTTTGTTCATCAAAATAATCATTTAGAACTTAAAGGTACGTCCCAACAAATGGAAAAAATGCAAGGTATACGTCGCTAGACTCAAAATAAACCCATAATCCCGCTCCTAGCTCTTCAAGCTTCATAAGCTCACCTAGTCCAACCTGCGACCGGTACCTGTAGGAAAAGCAGCTAGGGGTGAGCGTTCGCTCACCACCACGGATAACAAACCGACTACGGCATAATTAGTAGACAATGCCGGTAACACCAACAACAAACTATACACCGGGGATCACTATCCCCAACTCAAGTACTCCGACTGACACACACCCACGGTTACTTTCCTCAACCGACTCAACACTCGAACACGTAATGTAGACCCGACTCAACGATTGACGACCTCCTCCAAAGACACGACAGACAACCACGCAACACCCAAGATCACAAAGGATCGCACACCAAACAAGATCACAAAGGATCGCAAGCCAGCTGCTCAGTAACCTCTCTCACTCACGCGCTTTTCCAGTCCCGGTCAGGCCAGGCGGTCGACCTGTCTCAGTAACCTCTCTCACTCACGCACTTTGCTAGTCCCGGTCAGGCCAGGCGGTCGACCTATCTCAGTAACCTCTCTCACTCACGCGCTTCCCTGACACAAAGTCGGGCTAGGCGGTCGACCTGTCTCAGTAACCTCTCTCACTCACGCGCTTTTCCAGTCCCGGTTAGGCCAGGCGGTCGACCTGTCTCAGTAATCTCTCTCACTCACGTGCTTTTTCAGTCCCGGTCAGGCCAGGCGGTCGACCTGTCTCAGTAACCACAATCACAATCACAAGCAAGTTCAACAAACATCAACAACACAGGTTCAACACTCCACAGGCACTCATGGCCACCCAAGACACACCGACCATAACTCACGGGCTCAACAACCCCACGGCACTCACGACCACCCAAGACACACCAACAGTAACTCACGGGCTCAACAACCCCAAGTGTAATAACCACTTCTGGTCAACGTCAGTCAAACCTGCGAAAAACAGGAAAATTTAAAAATTTTAAGACAGACACTTAACTTAACTTAAATTGACCCCGAGGGTCATGCCGGACTTAAGTTGACCCCGTTATCGACTAAAATGAGTTACGGGGGACTCAGGGCAACTTCCTGGTCATTTTGGGAAAGATTGATTTTTCGCTGGAAAGGTCACCCGAGCGACGTTTTGGTCCATTCGAGGACCGTTTTGGACCCGAAAAGCTTAGCCGTCGTCGTAGCGGTCTTAGTTGGGCCGTTTCCTTGAAGCCCGTCCAGTTTAATTTTTTTTGGGAAAAGTGCCCGTTCGGGGCCCGAAACGTCCGTTTTTCGCGAATCTGTTTGGAAAATATCAACTAGATATTTTCCAAAAGGTATGGGACCCACCTTGACACTTGTCAAGTATATGGTGGTGTATTTTTTTGGAGGGAAAATGTGTGGTTAGAGAGGCTTGGCCGAGTATGGGGTATTAAGAGGAGAGAGTGGCGGCTTGGAAGCACACATGGGGAAAGATGAAGAATGGGTATTCTTCTTCAAGATGGTGTGTTGGAAAGTTCAAGACTTGGCTGTGAGAAATCATCAAGAGCTTGGTGTTCTAGGTTCTGCTTCTTGTGTATCTACAATCTCTTGTTGGTGTAGTTCTTTGGCTGCGTTTGTGTGGTGTGGTAGCTGCAAAATCAAAGTACAAGAGGAAGGAAGAGATTATGGGGTGATGGTGGAAGTCGATTCTTGTGTAGGTGCGGTGATACAAGGGAAAGATCTATACTTGGCTGATTTGACTTCTCTTGTGTCGGCGCCACGTGAGTAAAAAAAATAACTTTCTTAATCCTCTTCTTATGATGGTGGTATGGTGGCTAAGAGGTATCAAGAACTCCATGATTGATTGCTGCAAATACAAGGGACAAATCATCACCGTATGTTTGCTTGGCCACAGTATATCAAGATAAGAACATAGTGTTCTTGTGATGGCACAACTTGTCCTCTTGAGTGGTTTTGAGCCACGGATCAAGGAAAGGAATTGTGCACCTTGTGCGTGGCAGATGAAGCAAGCAAATAGAACCAAGTAACTAAGGGTTCGCCATCGATCGCGGAAGGGAGGAGCTTTAGACGGTTCGTCGCGAGCGCTTCTGGAGCTACGTTGGTTTTGGAGTGGATAGCGATTGAGGTAGGGAAAAGTAGCCGGATCTCGGCCCTGATTAGGGAAAGTTAATAGTAGAATTGCATGTGACACCGGGGTGTCGTGGGTTGAGTAGATTTATTTAATTATTAGAAAAGCATGATACGGGATTGTAGCGTTCAAGAGAAAGGCCTGTGACACTTAGTAGTGTCGTAGGAACAGAGAACTTAGCGATAATTGAATTACTGGAGGCATATGACCATGCCCGGAGGTTGTTTGTGAAACTAGTGATTTTAGGACCGTTGGAGGCATCGAGTATGCCGGAGGTTGTCGTGCGTTTTAATTAATTGTTGAGTTTGGGTGGCCTTGAGAGCCTGTATTTAATTGTTGAGTTTGGGTGGCCTTGAGAGCCCGTATTTAATTGTTGAGTTTGGGTGGCCTTGAGAGCCCGTATTTAATTGTTGAGTCGGGGTGGCCATGAGAGCCGTGTATTTAATTTTGGTGTCTTGAGTGGCAGTGAGTGCCCGTGGGGTTGTTGAACCCGAGTCTTGACTGTTGAGGTGTCTTGAGTGGCCTTGAGTGCCTGTGTGATTGAACTTGCCTGTGATTGTGATTGTGGTTACCTGGGGTGGTGAGTTCTAAAGGTCGACAGCCTGATCCGACTTAGTGTCGATGAATTGCGAGTTCTAAAGGTCGACAGCCTGATCCGACTTAGTGTCGATGAATTGCGAGTTTTAAAGGTCGACAGCCTGATCCGACTTAGTGTCGATGAATTGCGAGTTCTAAAGGTCGACAGCCTGATCCGACTTAGTGTCGATGAATTGCGAGTTTTAAAGGTCGACAGCCTGATCCGACTTAGTGTCGATGAATTGCGAGTTCTAAAGGTCGACAGCCTGATCCGACTTAGTGTCGATGAATTGCGAGTTCTAAAGGTCGACAGCCTGATCCGACTTAGTGTCGATGAATTGCGAGTTTTAAAGGTCGACAGCCTGATCCGACTTAGTGTCGATGAATTGCGAGTTCTAAAGGTCGACAGCCTGATCCGACTTAGTGTCGATGAATTGCGAGTTCTAAAGGTCGACAGCCTGATCCGACTTAGTGTCGATGAATTGCGAGTTCTAAAGGTCGACAGCCTGATCCGACTTAGTGTCGATGAATTGCGAGTTTTAAAGGTCGACAGCCTGATCCGACTTAGTGTCGATGAATTGCGAGTTCTAAAGGTCGACAGCCTGATCCGACTTAGTGTCGATGAATTGCGAGTTCTAAAGGTCGACAGCCTGATCCGACTTAGTGTCGATGAATTGCGAGTTCTAAAGGTCGACAGCCTGATCCGACTTAGTGTCGATGAATTGCGAGTTCTAAAGGTCGACAGCCTGATCCGACTTAGTGTCGATGAATTGCGAGTTCTAAAGGTCGACAGCCTGATCCGACTTAGTGTCGATGAATTGCGAGTTCTAAAGGTCGACAGCCTGATCCGACTTAGTGTCGATGAATTGCGAGTTCTAAAGGTCGACAGCCTGATCCGACTTAGTGTCGATGAATTGCGAGTTCTAAAGGTCGACAGCCTGATCCGACTTAGTGTCGATGAATTGCGAGTTCTAAAGGTCGACAGCCTGATCCGACTTAGTGTCGATGAATTGCGAGTTTGAAAGGTCGACAGCCTGATCCGACTTCGTGTCGAGGAATTGCGATAGGTCGAACCCTGACCTGATAGAGATTGGTTACTGAGCAGCTGGTGTGCGATCCTTTGTGATCTTGTTTGGCGTTGTGTAGTCTTTCTGCCGTGTCCTTGAGGAGGTCGTCGATAGTTGTGTCGGGTTTACACTGTATCATCGAGTGTTGAGTCTGTTGAGGAAGGTGACGGGTTGTGGGTCAGTTGGGTACTTGAGTTGGGGACTGTAGTCCCGGTGTTGGGTTTGGTTTTAGTGTTACTGGCTTTTTCTGCTAATTATGCCATAGTCAGTCTGTTATCCGTGGAGGTGAGCGAACGCTCACCCCTAGCTGCTTTTCCTACAGGTACTGATCACCGGACGGACTAGGTTAGCTCTTGAAGTTCATGGAGCTTGGAGCGGAGTCTGGTCTTTACTTTTGTTGAGTCTAGTGACGGATGTTGTACCTTGTCCACTTGTTGGGACGTTTTTGTATTGTAAATGCTATTATTTTGAGAAGTAAATGGAAATGTCAAAGCTTTTATTGAAAACAGGTTTCAAGTGTTCATGTTTTTAAAAGTTCGCATCCCGAGTTCGGTTCGCTGAAATCGGGGCGTGACAGCTTGGTATCAGAGCTCGAGGTTTCAAACCTCGGACTGTCCGTCACTTAGGGGGGGAGAGTCGAGTCGGTGTAGACCCGTCATGTCTTGAGCCTTGTTTGTGTTTGTGCGTATGTTACAGTATTTTGTTGCTGGCATACTGATTGTGTGTGATTGCGTGAACTGTTTTTAACTGTCGCGGGTCGACTAAGGAGCGCTCCTGTAGTCGAACGTGACGGTGTTGATGTCAAGTCGGTACAACGTGGTTTGGGGACGCCTGAACCGGGTTGTAACTACATGATGTCAAGGAACGAAGTTTTAAAATGAAAGGGTGAAGGTTTTAAAATTGTTGGCCCTGTTGGCATGTCTTGAACTTGATTGGCCCTATGGGCGTAAGTTTGATTTTGGTTGGCCCGGTGGGCAAGGTTCGATTTTGATTGGCCCGGTGAACGGGGGTCGTCGTGTTGTGCGGGTTGGTTTGCCGCCGCTTGTTTGGTGCACGTCGGTGCGGTCTCGTTTACTAATGCTAGTATATAAAGTACGTTTAGCTTGAGCGGTGTAGCGCTTTAGTGATAAGCACGTTAGTGTAAGCTTAAGCGGGTGGACGTTAATGCTTTTGTACTGTCGTTTTTATTTAAGTTCGCAAACTGAACGTTTGCGTGTATCCGTGCAGAGGATATTGTTTATGGCTCGCGGTAAGCGGGGACGACCATCAGGAACACGGGGCCAGGCACCCACGCGAGGCCGGCGGGGACGGTCAGCAGGGGCACCAGGGAGGGTGCCGACCGTCGAGCCCGCCGACTATGCGGAGGCACAGGGTACTCCTGTCGGAGAAGACATGAGGAGTGATGCGGGGCCGTCTGCATGCACCCCCAGTGTTCCGCCAGTCGCGGACCCTCCAGTGATGACTGCCCTGGATGAGCTTACCAGGACCGTTCAGAGTTTGGTGGCGATCATCGCCAGCCGAGAGTCGGCTTTGCCAGCACCAGAGGCAGCCGCAGTCCCGGTGAGGGCCGCGCAGACAGAGGATCTTACCTCCCGAGCGCTACTAGATTTCCTGAAGCTCGGGATACCTGTTTTTGTCGGGGAGCCGAATCCCGACCTGGCCGAGCGATGGATAGAGCAGGTCACACGAGACTTGGACACATCGGGTGTCGAGGATGGCCGTCGGAGAGTGTCCTTCGCGGCCCATCAGCTGAGAGACAGCGCCTACCACTGGTGGGGGCGGGTGAAGGACATGGTCGGATACGACTACAGCGTATTCCAGGAGGTATTCATGGCACAGTACTTCCCCGAGTCGGCTCGGCTGGAGCGACATCGGCAGTTCTTAGACCTGAAGCAAGGGGGATGACGGTAGGAGAGTACGAGGCCAGGTTCACAGCCTTGGCCAGATTCGCGCCTGAGATGGTGACAAGCGAGACGAACCGTTGCCTGCGGTTCCAGGACGGACTGAGGCTGGGCATCCGGAACCAGGTTCTCGCCTTGAGGATACGGAAGTATACCGACCTCGTGGACACCGCAGCTACAGTAGAGCAGGGCGCCAGGGATGCAGTCAGGAGCCGTGAGGTCCGACCTCGGCCGATCAGTTGGGCAGGGCCGTCAGACTCACGAGACTCGCGGAGGCAGAGGACCGCGGGATCCTTCCGACCACCGCCTCATCAGAGTGGATCGAGACAGCAGGGGTCAGTGGCATCAGTGGGGCCAGTCGCCTCAGAGAGGAGGCCGTCATGCTATCACTGCGGGCAGCCAAACCACTTACAGCGAGACTGTCCGACGAGGGGAGGAACCGTGGCAGTACCAGCTACTAGCCGGACAGGCCAGGGCTCGGGGTCAAGGGCTGACGAGATCAGCTGTTACCGATGCGGCCGGGCCGGTCACACTATGGCATGGTGCCGAGAGCAGTTGGGGGAGACATTAGTGCAGCGACCGCAGCAGTCGCGGACAGTACAGTCGCCCAGAGGTCGCCCTCGACAGGGTCAGCAGCCGAGATCATCACGGCCGTCTACGAGCGCACCAATTCCGAGACAGCAGTAGAGTCACGGGTATCCAGCAGCCAGTGCGCAGGGTCAGAGGCAGCATGCCTCGCAAGGGAGAGTATATGCAGTCACCGACTCCAGAGCCCCAGGACCTAGCACGTACCGTGAGACCATCCAGGGTACGTGTTTGTTGTATCATTTATGGGCTTTGTTCTTTTTTGATACCGGGGCATCGCACTCTTTTATTTCGTCAGGTTGTGCTGAGAGGTTGGGGTTGAGCTTATAGCCGTTGAGTCCACCCTTATGCCTGGACACCCCAGTTGGGGGTGGTGCATCGTTGACTAGAGTATGTCGTGCCTGCGAGATTAGAGTCGCAGACTGTCCTTGCCCTGGTGATCTTCTCGTGTTGGGGATGACTACCTTTGATGTGATTTTGGGTATGGATTGGTTGTCGAGGTACCGAGCCAACATCGATTGCTACAGACGACGAGTGACAGTGACAGTGGGCGGTACGAAGGTGACGTGTGTGCTGGGGAGTAAGAGTGGGGTCCTCCTGTCGGCGTTGTCCGCAGAGGAGGAAGTACCGGCTGTGCAGAGCCGAGAGTTACCGAGAGTGGTATGCGAGTTCCCCGAGGTCTTTCCTGAGGAGTTGAGCGGGCTGCCACCGATTCGTGAGGTGGAGTTCGGGATTGACCTAGTGCCGGGAACGGCGGCGATATCGATGACGCCTTACAGGTTTGCGCCGGCAGAGTTGACTGAGCTGAAGCGTCAACTGGAGGAGCTTCAGCAGAAGGGGTTTATCCGTCCGAGTGCATCGCCGTGGGGAGCACCAGCACTCTTCGTGAAGAAGAAGAGTGGAGAGCTACGGATGTGTATAGATTACCGGAAGCTGAACCGGGTTACGGTGAAGAACCGGTACCCGATGCCGAGGATCGATGACTTGTTTGACCAGTTGAGAGGGGCGACTCACTTCTCGAAGATCGATCTGCGATCCGGTTATTATCAGTTGCGAGTCCGTGAGGGGGACGTCTCAAAGACTGCATTCCAGACACGCTATGGGCATTACGAGTTCCTGGTGATGCCATTCGGACTGACGAACGCGCCAGCAGCGTTCATGGTCCTGATGAACAGCATCTTCCGGCCATACCTGGATCAGTTTGTGGTGGTGTTCGTGGACGACATCCTAATATATTCGCAGAACGAGGCGGCGCATGAGGCACATCTGAGGGCTGTTCTGACCCTACTGCGCGAGCACCAGCTATATGCCAACCGGGAGAAGTGCGAGTTCTGGCTCTCTGAGGTGAGATTCCTCGGCCACATCGTATCCCGTGACGGTATCCTGGTCGATCCGTCGAAGATCGACGCGGTCTCGAAGTGGGCACGGCCCACGAGTGTTTTCGAGATCCGCAGCTTTCTGGGATTGGCAGGCTACTATAGGCGATTTGTCCAGGATTTTGCACGACTAGCCGCACCGATGACTCTGTTAACGCGCAAGGGTGTTGGGTTCGTGTGGACAGATGACTGTGAGCATGCGTTCGCGGAGTTGAAGACTCGACTGACTACAGCTCCAGTGTTAGTGGTGCCCGAACGAGGGTTTGGCTATGATGTTTACTGCGATGCATCCGGAGAGGGACTGGGGTTGCGTGCTGATGCAGTCGGGCAGAGTTGTGGCTTATGGCTCCAGGCAGTTGAAGATACACGAGCGCAACTATCCTACCCACGACTTGGAGCTAGCAGCAGTCGTGTTTGCGCTAAAGAGCTGGCGATATTATCTGTACGGCGAGGGGTTTCAGGTGTTCTCGGATCACAAGAGACTCAAGTACATATTTTCCCAGCGAGACCTGAACATGCGTCAGCGACGGTGGATGGAACTACTCGAGGAGTACGAATTCGAGCTACACTACCACCCAGGCAAGGCGAACGTAGTCGCCGACGCCTTGAGTAGGAAGTCGGCTCCGAGCCTCGCCAGCATATCTGTCCGAGAGTGGGACATGATGGGGGAGCTGAGCACATTCGGGCTTGAGCTAGAGGAGGTTACTGGCGGTGTTGCCATGTGCTCCCTAGTGGCTCAGCCCTCACTGCTTGCCCAAGTGTTGGAGGCGTAGAGGGAGGACGTCGAAGCATCAAAGATCCGCGAGAGAGTCGTCAGGGGTGACGAGGTGGTGGGCTGGCAGGACAGTACTGATTGGGGACTACGGTACCGCGGGGGGCTGTTCGTACCAATTAACTGTAGAGATGCCGTGTTACGAGAGGCACACCATTCGCGTCTCGCAGTGCATCCGGGGGGCACCAAGATGTACCGTGACCTCAGGAGGCACTACTGGTGGCGCGGCATGAGGAGAGCAGTCGCAGAGTTTGTGTCGAGATGCCTTGTCTGTCAGCAGGTGAAGGCAGAGCATCAGCGTCCCGCGGGATTGTTACAGCCACTACCGATTGCTCAGTGGAAGTGGGAGCACATTACGATGGATTTCGTGTGTGGACTACCGAGATCGCCCAAGGGAAACGACGCCGTTTGGGTGGTAGTCGACCGGTTGACCAAGTCGGCCCACTTTCTGGCCATGAGGATGACAGACCCGGTCGACAAGTTGAGCAGTCTGTATATCCAGGAGATAGTGCGCCTCCACGGGGTCCCGGTGTCGATAGTGTCTGACAGGGATCCCCGCTTCACGTCCAGGTTCTGGCCGAGTCTGCAGAAGGCACTGGGGACAGAGATCCTACTCAGCACAGCACATCATCCTCAGACAGACGGTCAGTCTGAGCGTACCATTCAGATCTTGGAGGACATGCTGCGAGCATGTGTGCTGGATTTCAGGGGATCTTGGGAGACCCACCTGCCATTGGCCGAGTTCGCCTACAACAACAGCTTCCAGGCCAGTATCGGGATGGCACCGTTCGAAGCGTTGTATGGTAGGCCGTGTCGGTCACCAGTATGCTGGGCAGAGGTGGGGGACAAGAGTCTGCTGGGGCCAGATCTTGTCAGAGAGACGACGGAGAAGGTCACATTGATCCGCGATCGGTTGAGGACCGCGCAGAGCCGGCAGAAGAGTTATGCAGACAGGCGACGTCGACCTCTTGAGTTTGCAGTCGGGGATCACGTGTTCCTGAAGGTGAGCCCGAGGAAGGGGCTGGTGCGGTTCAGGCGCAGCGGGGGAAAGTTGGCTCCGAGGTACATAGGCCCGTTCCAGATCTTAGACAGAGTGGGAGCCGTGGCTTATCGTCTGGCGTTGCCACCACAGCTTGGGAGAGTACATAACGTCTTCCACGTATCCCAGTTGCGGCAGTACAACGCAGACCCATCCCACGTCATCGAGTGGACTGATATCGAGGTGGCTGATGATGTCTCCTATGAGGAGTAGCCGATTCGGATCATGGACACACGGCAGCAGATTCTGCGGGGAGGCAAGATTATCCGCTTGGTCCGAGTGCAGTGGAAACATCACGGAGCTGAGTCAACGTGGGAACGCGAGGACGAGGTTCGCGCGAAGTATCCCGGCCTGTTCGACTCCCGAGGTACGTCTGTTTTAAATTTCGGGGACGAAATTCCTTTAAGGGGGGTAGACTGTAATAACCACTTCTGGTCAACGTCAGTCAAACCTGCGAAAAACAGGAAAATTTAAAAATTTTAAGACAGACACTTAACTTAACTTAAATTGACCCCGAGGGTCATGCCGGACTTAAGTTGACCCCGTTATCGACTAAAATGAGTTACGGGGGACTCAGGGCAACTTCCTGGTCATTTTGGGAAAGATTGATTTTTCGCTGGAAAGGTCACCCGAGCGACGTTTTGGTCCATTCGAGGACCGTTTTGGACCCGAAAAGCTTAGCCGTCGTCGTAGCGGTCTTAGTTGGGCCGTTTCCTTGAAGCCCGTCCAGTTTAATTTTTTTTGGGAAAAGTGCCCGTTCGGGGCCCGAAACGTCCGTTTTTCGCGAATCTGTTTGGAAAATATCAACTAGATATTTTCCAAAAGGTATGGGACCCACCTTGACACTTGTCAAGTATATGGTGGTGTATTTTTTTGGAGGGAAAATGTGTGGTTAGAGAGGCTTGGCCGAGTATGGGGTATTAAGAGGAGAGAGTGGCGGCTTGGAAGCACACATGGGGAAAGATGAAGAATGGGTATTCTTCTTCAAGATGGTGTGTTGGAAAGTTCAAGACTTGGCTGTGAGAAATCATCAAGAGCTTGGTGTTCTAGGTTCTGCTTCTTGTGTATCTACAATCTCTTGTTGGTGTAGTTCTTTGGCTGCGTTTGTGTGGTGTGGTAGCTGCAAAATCAAAGTACAAGAGGAAGGAAGAGATTATGGGGTGATGGTGGAAGTCGATTCTTGTGTAGGTGCGGTGATACAAGGGAAAGATCTATACTTGGCTGATTTGACTTCTCTTGTGTCGGCGCCACGTGAGTAAAAAAAATAACTTTCTTAATCCTCTTCTTATGATGGTGGTATGGTGGCTAAGAGGTATCAAGAACTCCATGATTGATTGCTGCAAATACAAGGGACAAATCATCACCGTATGTTTGCTTGGCCACAGTATATCAAGATAAGAACATAGTGTTCTTGTGATGGCACAACTTGTCCTCTTGAGTGGTTTTGAGCCACGGATCAAGGAAAGGAATTGTGCACCTTGTGCGTGGCAGATGAAGCAAGCAAATAGAACCAAGTAACTAAGGGTTCGCCATCGATCGCGGAAGGGAGGAGCTTTAGACGGTTCGTCGCGAGCGCTTCTGGAGCTACGTTGGTTTTGGAGTGGATAGCGATTGAGGTAGGGAAAAGTAGCCGGATCTCGGCCCTGATTAGGGAAAGTTAATAGTAGAATTGCATGTGACACCGGGGTGTCGTGGGTTGAGTAGATTTATTTAATTATTAGAAAAGCATGATACGGGATTGTAGCGTTCAAGAGAAAGGCCTGTGACACTTAGTAGTGTCGTAGGAACAGAGAACTTAGCGATAATTGAATTACTGGAGGCATATGACCATGCCCGGAGGTTGTTTGTGAAACTAGTGATTTTAGGACCGTTGGAGGCATCGAGTATGCCGGAGGTTGTCGTGCGTTTTAATTAATTGTTGAGTTTGGGTGGCCTTGAGAGCCTGTATTTAATTGTTGAGTTTGGGTGGCCTTGAGAGCCCGTATTTAATTGTTGAGTTTGGGTGGCCTTGAGAGCCCGTATTTAATTGTTGAGTCGGGGTGGCCATGAGAGCCGTGTATTTAATTTTGGTGTCTTGAGTGGCAGTGAGTGCCCGTGGGGTTGTTGAACCCGAGTCTTGACTGTTGAGGTGTCTTGAGTGGCCTTGAGTGCCTGTGTGATTGAACTTGCCTGTGATTGTGATTGTGGTTACCTGGGGTGGTGAGTTCTAAAGGTCGACAGCCTGATCCGACTTAGTGTCGATGAATTGCGAGTTCTAAAGGTCGACAGCCTGATCCGACTTAGTGTCGATGAATTGCGAGTTTTAAAGGTCGACAGCCTGATCCGACTTAGTGTCGATGAATTGCGAGTTCTAAAGGTCGACAGCCTGATCCGACTTAGTGTCGATGAATTGCGAGTTTTAAAGGTCGACAGCCTGATCCGACTTAGTGTCGATGAATTGCGAGTTCTAAAGGTCGACAGCCTGATCCGACTTAGTGTCGATGAATTGCGAGTTCTAAAGGTCGACAGCCTGATCCGACTTAGTGTCGATGAATTGCGAGTTTTAAAGGTCGACAGCCTGATCCGACTTAGTGTCGATGAATTGCGAGTTCTAAAGGTCGACAGCCTGATCCGACTTAGTGTCGATGAATTGCGAGTTCTAAAGGTCGACAGCCTGATCCGACTTAGTGTCGATGAATTGCGAGTTCTAAAGGTCGACAGCCTGATCCGACTTAGTGTCGATGAATTGCGAGTTTGAAAGGTCGACAGCCTGATCCGACTTCGTGTCGAGGAATTGCGATAGGTCGAACCCTGACCTGATAGAGATTGGTTACTGAGCAGCTGGTGTGCGATCCTTTGTGATCTTGTTTGGCGTTGTGTAGTCTTTCTGCCGTGTCCTTGAGGAGGTCGTCGATAGTTGTGTCGGGTTTACACTGTATCATCGAGTGTTGAGTCTGTTGAGGAAGGTGACGGGTTGTGGGTCAGTTGGGTACTTGAGTTGGGGACTGTAGTCCCGGTGTTGGGTTTGGTTTTAGTGTTACTGGCTTTTTCTGCTAATTATGCCATAGTCAGTCTGTTATCCGTGGAGGTGAGCGAACGCTCACCCCTAGCTGCTTTTCCTACAGGTACTGATCACCGGACGGACTAGGTTAGCTCTTGAAGTTCATGGAGCTTGGAGCGGAGTCTGGTCTTTACTTTTGTTGAGTCTAGTGACGGATGTTGTACCTTGTCCACTTGTTGGGACGTTTTTGTATTGTAAATGCTATTATTTTGAGAAGTAAATGGAAATGTCAAAGCTTTTATTGAAAACAGGTTTCAAGTGTTCATGTTTTTAAAAGTTCGCGTCCCGAGTTCGGTTCGCTGAAATCGGGGCGTGACACCAAGGGCACTCACGACCTCCCAAGACACACCAATAGTAACTCACAGGCTCAACAACCCCATGGGCACTCATGGCCACCCAAGACACACCCACAGTAAAGACACGGGTTCAACAACCCCACGGGCACTCATGGCCACCCAAGACACACCCACAGTAAAGACACGGGTTCAACAACCCCACGGGAACTCATGGCCACCCAAGACACAACTTACACAAACAACCTTCGGGCATAACCAATGCCTCCAACAGTCCTAAGATCAACAGTTTCATAATCAACCTCCGGGCATGGTCATATGCCTCCAGTATTCTAACATCGATAAGTTCTCTGCTCCTACGACACTACTAAGTGTCACATAATTTCCAATCTTCGATAACCTACTTAACCCACGACACCCCAAGTGTCACATGCATTTCTAATATTCGATAACCTACTTAACCCACGACACCCAAGTGTCACATGCAACTCTACTGTTAACTTTCCCTAGTCAGGGCCGAGATCAGGCTACTTTTCCCTACCTCGTATGCTTTCTCCAAAAGCGTACAAATAAGCTCCGGCGTGATCTCGGTCACTCGCCTAGCTTTCCCTTTCCTTTGTCTGCAGCACGATCTAAAAGAACACAATTTTAAGCACTTTTAAACTCGCGGACATAAACTGGAATTTAATAAACTTGACGCCCAAAAGTAACCCCGACAATGTCGATCACTCCAAAACTTCCCAATTACTCGACATTGCCGATAATGGACCCGGAAAAGCCCAATTCGCCCGACATGGCGAATCTGCCCGGGTTTTGGAAACGCCCTTCCGGGGCTCCGAAAATTCCCGTTTTCGTTTCTACGGTCTTAGAATAATTAAAGGGTTCCTAGGCACTCGACGGAATCGAATTCCGACTTCCGAGTCATTTAATTAACGTTTAAAGTTTCTAAACCCATCAATTACATCTTTTACAATTTAATTCCAAAATTCGATCCGGTTGTAGATTAATAACCCGGGGAACGTTCTAAACCACCCGAACACAAAACCCGAGCACCCGAGCAAGTGGGCCCCACACGGCCATAATGGGAAAATTTCCTTTTCGCCCCAAAACGTTCCTAACGAACCCCAAACCTCAACCATTCATCTTTAAACCAATTCTAACCAAAACCCAACCATATTTGGATTATTTAAACTCAAACCCTAAAATTAAAATGTACCAAAACGAAAATCGGTTAGGTGCTCACCGTAGAGAATGTCGATGTGAGCTCGATTCTTATATCGTTGAGACGATCCAACGGTTTGATGCTCGTGAATAGTGGCAAAACCCCCAACCCTCTTCTCTTTTATCTCCCTTTCTTCTCTCTTATTTTCTCTCTCTAAAAATTATCATCTTTTCTAATTTTTGAAGCAATGGCCGAGACTTCACTTTGCTCTTCCTTTTGTTTTGTTTTAAAAACAACTAACACCATATTTACAAAACTAACAATCCAAGTCTCATCTTTGTTTTGTTCAAGAAACCTAACACATCCACATAATTTACATGTGGCAAGTGGGTCCCACACCTTTTTGGAAAAATTTCTTCTAGATATTTTCCAATCAGATTCGCGAAATTCGGACGTTTCGGGCCCCGAACGGGCACTTTTTCCAAGAAATTACGAAACTTGACGGGCTACAAGGAAACGGCTCAACTAAGACCGCTGCGACGACGGCTAAGCTTTTTGGATCCAAAACGGTCCTCGAATGGACCAAAACGTCGCTTGGTTGACTTTTCCAGCGAAAAGTCAACATTTCCCAAATTGATCAGAAAGTTGCCCTGAGTCCCCCGGAACTCACTTTGGTCGATAACGGGGTCAACTTATGTCCGGTATGACCCTCGGGGTCATATTTGGGTTCATTTAAGTGTCTGCTTAAGTTTTTTAAATTTTCCTGTTTTTCGCAGATTTGACTGGCGTTGAGCGAGAGCGGTTCTTACAGTTGTGCAGTGTATCTGCGTTTTCATTGTATTATGTTTGTTTGGTTTCATGCTCTACTTTCGAGCTGATTCTGTACTTCGACGGCATTTTTGCAACCTCCCTTTTTCCTCACTATGGAAATTGTGGATTTATAAAACCTCGCTGATAAAAAAAAACTAGCATCACAATATCCATATAAAGTAGAAGGACTAATCCATATTCTATACTACCTTTAAGATAGTCAAATACTCTAGTAATAGTTTTCAAATGTTCGTTACCAGGCCTGCTTGTATATCTTGATAGTTTGCCAACTGCAAATACTATTTTAGGCCTAGTGTAATGCATAACGTACATCAAGCTCCCAATTGCACTAGCATATTCTGGTTGAGTAACGATTTTATCACATTGATCCGTAACTTGATACTAGAATCAAAAGAAGAATTTGCGTCCTTTATTCTAAGATATTGAAATTTCTCTAACATCTTCTGAACATAATGAATTTGATTTAAAACATGATCACCATTATGTTTAATTATTTTAATACCCAAAATGGTATCAACCTCAATAAGATCACTTCTTGGTTTCCTGCATACCAATCATATTGGTACTGAATATTAATAAATCATCGACATAAAGATCGATGATTACAATATATTCTTTAGTACATTTTGAGTAAATGCACTTGTCGGCATTGTTGTGTTTGAAACTATCACTTAAGATAACTTTATCAACCTTTCCATGTCATTGTTTTGGAGCTTGTTTCAGCTCATATAGGGATTTCATTAACTTACACACCTTGTGTGAGTTTCCTTCTAATACAAATCCTTCTGGTTGCTCCATATACAGTTCTTAGTTTAAATCACCATTCAAGAAAGCTATATTTACGTCCATCTGATGCACATGCAAATCATATATATACACAAGATATATTAAAGTTCTTATAGACAAAAGTCTAGCAACTGGAGCATAAGTATCGAAATAATCGATCCCTTTTTTTGCGTAAAACCTTTGACAACCAATCTTGCCTTAAAGGTTTGCAAAGAACCATCTGTATGAAATTTCTTTCTGAATACCCATTTACATTTGACGGGTTTCGATCCATAAGGAAAATTAGATAAAGACCAATTCCTGTTAGAAACTAATGAGTCATACTTATCGTTAATGACTTCTTTCTAAAATGGTGCATCTCTTGAGCACATGCCATCCTGATATGTTTTAAGATCATACTCAATATTTATAACAATAGGAACCTTGTTAAAAACCTTATCTCTATTTCATTCAACAAGAAAGACAAGAGTATTTGTATCAATGAAATCAAATCCAAACGATTTCTCTTTTCTTACTCTTGTACTTTTTCTTGGCTTGACTTGAACCTACACTCTTTTTCTTTTATTTCTATCGTGATCATTGATTACAATGTTGTCATTATTTTGAGTACTAGATTCAGCTGGTACTTCTAAATTATCAGATGTTGGATCATTGACAAATTTATTTTCAAAGAAATCGATGTGAATCGAGTCTATGATAACATTTGTCTCCAAGTCCAAAAATCTATAAGCTTTAGAGTTTTCTGCATATCCAACAAATACACCTCTTTTTCCTCTTGTTCCAAGTTTTTGGAGGTTTCGAGTAATAATTTTGTAATGCTATGAAGCCCCAAACGCTAAAATAATTTAAGTTTGGTTTTCGACTATACAAAAATTCATAAGATTCTTTTTGAGTCTTTTTTGTAGGAATTCAATTTCCTACATGACAAGCTGTTTTGAGTGCTTCTCCCCACAAAAAAATTAGGCAGACTAGCATTCAAAAGCAAAGAATTAACCATATTAGGTATTTGGCACCGTGCGATGCGCGGTGCAAGCGTGAGGAAAAACTTGTGATATTTGTGTAGTAGAGATGCAGTATGTTTGTGTTTGTACAAGGAATTAGAGCCGTTGATTAAGACGGGTGCATGCATTGTTTGAAGACGGTGATCATTTAAGAACCACTCCCGGTCAACGCTAGTCAAATCGGCGAAAAACGGGAAAATATAAAGAAAAACAAAAAGAAAAAGAAAAAGAAAAAGAGCCTAAATTTCAGCCCATGGGCTAGGCCCATTTAACCCAAATTAAAGCCCATTTCTTTTTTGCTTGGATTGATGTATATACTGAACTATAGGGTTTGTGTGTTAAGGGAGAGGCACACTTGATCTAAAAGGAGGCAGCACCATCGGGTTAGAGAGAGAACCAATGTTGAGTTTCTTTTCTCCTTGATTCTTGAGGGAGTAATCATCAAAATCATCTCTTGATCATGTATGTGTGGCGGCATCACTGAGGCATCAAGGTGAGAGCACCAACTTCAACTCTTATGAAGCTTTTACTTGGGTAATTATGGATGGCACACGAATCAAGAATATGGGTTGATATTTATGACCAAAATCCTTGGTTCTGTGTGATTAGGTAGGGTAGGAAGCAAGGGCTTGGATTTTTTTGCTTTAACTGTGGGGGAATCGAAAAAAAAAAGAAAAGGAAATTGATCTTGAGTCGGTAGCTGTAGAGACAAGAAGAAAGGGAACAAATTTTGGCTTCTAAGGTAAATTTGTTGGAGCTATATTTTTTTTCGGTAACAAAAGATTGTTTCTTTGTTTCTTTTGTAGATTTCCGATTTTTGTTGAGGAGTAGAGAATTAGAATTTGTAATACGTGAGAATTAGGAAATTGTAGTTTAGAAACTTTAATTGTGGTTTTAGAACGCTCGGAAGTCGGAAATGGATTCCGTCGATTGCGTTGGAACCCTTGAATTATTCTAAGACCGTAGAAACAAAAACGGGAATTTTCGGAGCCCCGGAAGAACGTTTTCCAATCCCGGGCAGATTCGCCGGGTCAGGCAAAACGGGCCTTTCCGGGTCCATTATCGACAATGTCGAGTAATTGGGAAGTTTGGGAGTGACCGACATTTTCGGGGTTACATTTGGGCGTTAAGTTTATTAAAATTCAGTTTATGCCCGCGAGCTTAAAAGTGTTTTAAATTGTGTTCTTATTAGATCGTGCCACCGACAGAGGAAAGGGAAAGCTAGGCGAGTGATCGTGATCACGCCGGAGCTTGGTTGTGAGCTTTTGGGAAAGCATACGAGGTAGGGAAAAGTAGCCGGATCTCGGCCCTGACTAGGGAAAGTTAACAGTAGAAATGCATGTGACACTTGGGTGTCGTGGGTTAAGTAAGTTTATCGAATAATAGAAAGGCAGGCGACACCGGGTGGTGTCGTATGATACGGGAACGTATCGAACAATAGAAATGCATGTGACACTTAATAGTATCATAGGAGCAGTGAACTTTCGATATTAGAATTACTGGAGGCATTTGGTTATGCCCGGTTTAAAGTGTGTTATACTCAATTGGTAAACTGAGTATAACACATTTTAATTAAATACAATCTCAAAAAATATAAAAGAGAGAATTATCATATCATTTTATATGGACTCAAGAATGTTAGTAAGTACTGTAATTAGAACCCACTTCTCATCTCCTAGATCATTGCGAAATTTTTTTGGTGGCATCTAATCAGTAAATAAATCCACAGTGAGAAATTCAGACAATACATGAATGTGCAAAAATATACATCATACAAAACCTGCCAAATTCAGTGGCATAGTATGTATGAACCAATTAGTACTAATGATAAGTGTAACTCAGAAATTTCAACATGGTATAGTTCAAGGGTATGCTGTTGAAGCTACAAAGGTTCCAAAACTCATTTCAATGCAACAATCAGATCCATCTCTAGAAGGGAAAAAGAAAATTCAATCAAACATCACACCAAAAACCCAACATATTTTAGAGTTTAGTTGCTGATTCAACATATTTTAATAAGGGCAAACAAACAGGATATATTGTTTTTAGTATTTTTCTTATGTCTTTTGATATAATATGAAACTTACCTAGTTGAGACAGGACAATTGTAACGACCCGAGAGTTTCCGTCTCGGACCGCCCGACACGTGGACTCAAGAACGTCACGACCACTCTATGCCGACATAAAAGGCCAGGAAAATAATATTAGAACGATGAAATTAAATGTTACAAAACAGCCAAGGAGCTTATATTCCATATTTTTTTACAAATCCATTATGATGATTGCAACTGATAGAACAAAAATGCAACATGTAATGAAGTTCGTAATAGAAATGATCATTGAAAGCTTCCAGATCAAATTATGAAACTTACTTGTGATAGAGTATATGGGAAATAATATTTTCTTCCATTTGAAATCTTTAAGCATCAAAAGATAGTGGATGTGAGTTTAGAACCAACATACACAACATTAAAAATCAGTTATAGATTGCATTAATGATGAGGAAAAGATTTGCAAACCTCTGAACTACGATGATGCTTGTATCTATAGATATTTTTTTGTAGAATGTTTAAGATTACTGACCCGGCAGGGACGCAATCTAGCACTTGGAATCTAGTAAACAGAAAAAGAAAACAATAATAATTGGGATAATTAACTTTTAAACTATTACTTTTGCTAGCTTTTTCTTGTTCGAGGCAAAATAGGTCCTTCGGTCGCGCGCTCTGCAATAGTTATGTGTTTCAGTTAAATCATCTTAATTCAGATGATAATCTAGCAAAAATCATTTTGATATTAAGCTGAACAATTTTACCAACCCCAAAAGACGCTTTTTATCAACAATTTTTTTTAAAGAAATTCTTCAATAAAACTCCTTGAGCTCCCTGACTCATATTTATCTCCCCACATTATATAGAATGATATCTCCTCTGTCATAAAATTAGAAGTCACATTTATTATAAAAACAACTTTGCAAAGTTTCACATTTATCATCAAAACTGCATTGCCTGTAGTACAAACCCAAAAACATCCACACAGTCAAGGCATGGATCTCTCCCCAAACTAATTTTCCATCCTTGCGTACTCATTCAATCATAAGATCAAAAAGCCCCAAAACAATGTCGTGTCGTTTTGACCCAGGCCCTAAAATAAATCGCGTATTGGAATTCAATCTCACCGGTTTTGACCATACCTTCTTAATTTCAAAACATTATCACCTTAAAAGGCGTAACTGCAACGGAACATTCTCCTAACATTGAGCTTGCAACCAAAATTCCCTCCCCTCCTTATTTGTATCTGCACCACAAAAAACCCAGTCAATAGAAATTATCAGCAAACTTCAGAGATAAAAATAATTAATACAAAGATTCGTATCAAACTACTGAAGTTAATAATGCATAACCAGCATGCATAATCGTAAAATCTATGTATCCTAAATGCTTAAATGTTGTTCGAACGGTGTACCTGCAAAAGAGTTGTTAAAGAGAGTGAAAGTCAATCAACTGAGAAACTTATTTGGTAACAGAAAATAAACAACAGAGAGTGAGAAAGAAGTTCCTCAGTTGATTGACTTGGTCTTGTAAAGAAAAATAAGTAAAAAAAACTATGGTAAACTCATGTCAGTACGAACATAAACATATTGGTTGGATACGAACTCAAAAACATAAACACCAAACAAATACATCATATGATTTCGAACCAAAATCCCACACTTGATCTTGTAAAGAAATTGTGTGTTAGAAATCAGATCAATTTTCACATGGGCTAAGTTGGGAACTTTCGATATTTTCTTTTTCTTTGCCGTGGACATCTTAACAATCTGCAACACATAGCAAGGGTAAAACAGATTCATTGTATAGATAACAAGCACAAACCCAACTATAAAACCAACAGTTAAATTTCGGCAATTCATGTCACAAATAACCTCGAAACAAAACAACAATAGTATGAGCAATATCAAAAAAATATGAATTCATCAAAATGAATGAAAAATTGAACAGAACCCACATGGCAATTCATCAAAGCACCAAACACCCACAAATTCTATGGAAAATCAGAAAGACCTCGTCGAAAATATGATCCAAATAGTAAATTAATGATCACCAATGTACATTATAAAAGCGAGAATTAAATGGAAACATAACTCATTAATCAAGAGAAATGTTGTCTTCACTTGGACCCGTTAATAGTAAGTTGCAAATTATCTAAATTCCGTATGAGAGACAAATTATGCTTTGATCGATGCAAATTATCTAAATTCCGTATGAGAGACAAATTATGCCTTGATGGACGGTGTGCCTTGCCATGCATAATATGTGTCTTATATCTCCACTCTAAAAGATAAAAGAGAGGTAATTAACAGAAAAGATAAAATCAAGCTTCACATAACAAAAGGGGACTTAAAATTAGTGTTAGTAAACAAATCTGTTCCCTCAGAATCATTCATCATATGAGTGAATTAGGACTCAATTACATTATTATTTAAATCTCTTAAACTACTTCCAAGAACACTGTGCCCAAGAGACTCTACAACCTACAAAAGAACATAACTTTCTCCACTACTTCTTCAAGAACAAAACCTTTTCATATATTTTCTTAGTTTTAGTGAAATTAAAATTACCTCTGCAAACACTTATTTGCTCTCCTCCCTTCGCTTATCCGATGTGGGCATGAAGAACATACCAAGAGGATATCACCATGTACGGGAAGATTGAACCCAATTTCCTGGGTAACCAGATTAACACAAAGTAATCTGTCACGTCCCAATTTCAGTAAATCGATCTCGAGACGCGAACATTTAAAATCATAAAAACACTTGAAACATGTTTTGAATCAATACTTTGAAATTGTCATTTAGTTATCAAAATAATAATATTTACAATACAAAAACGTCCCAACAAGTGGACAAGGTACAATATCCGTAACTAGACTCAACAAAATAAAGACCAGACTCCGCTCCTAGCTCCACAAGCTTCAAGAGCTAACCTAGTCCGTCCGGTGATCAGTACCTGTAGGAAAAGCAGCTAGGGGTGAGCGTTCGCTCACCACCACGGATAACAGACTGACTATGGCATAAATAGTAGATAAAGCCAGTAACACCAAAACCAAACCCAACATCGGGACTACAGTCCCCAACTCAAGTGCTCAACTGACCCACAATCCGTTACTTTCCTCAACAGACTCAACACTTGATAAAGTAATGTAGACCCGACACAACTATCGACGACCTCCCCCAAGGACACGACAGAAAGACAACACAACGCCAAACAAGATCACAAAGGATCGCACACCAGCTGCTCAGTAACCAATCTCAATCAGGTCAAGGATCGACCTATCGCAATTCCTTGACACGAAGTCGGATCAGGTTGTCGACCTATCGCAATTCATCGACACTAAGTCGGATCAGGCTGTCGACCTATCGCAATTCATCGACACTAAGTCGGATCAGGCTGTCGACCTATCGCAATTCATCGACACTAAGTCGGATCAGGCTGTCGACCTATCATACTCACAACTTCAGGTAACCACAATCACAATCACAGGCAAGTTCAACACACAGGCACTCAAGGCCACTCAAGACACCTCAACAGTCAAGACTCGTGTTCAACAACCCCACGGGCACTCACGGCCACTCAAGACACACCAACGATCAAGACTCGGGTTCAACAACCCCACGGGCACTCACGACCACTCAAGACACACCAACGGTCAAGACTCGGGTTCAACAACCCCACGGGCACTCACAACCACCCCAAGACACCAACAATAAAATACGGGCTCTCACGGCCACCCAAGACACCAATTTAAATAGCACGGGCTCTCATGGCCACCCAAGACACCACAATCAAATACGGGCTCTCATGGCCACCCAAGACACTAACAATCAAACACGGGCTCTCATGGCCACCCAAGACATCAACAATCAAACACGGGCTCTCATGGCCACCCAAGACATAAATTAAACAGTCAACCTCCGGGCATGGTCATATGCCTCCAGTAATTCTAATATCGCTAAGTTCTCTGTTCCTACGACACTACTAAGTGTCACATGCTTTTCTCATAAACGCTACAATCCCGTATCATGCTTTTCTAACATTTAAAATAAACCTACTCAACCCACGACACCCCGGTGTCACATGCAATTCTACTGTTAACTTTCCCTAATCAGGGCCGAGATCCGGCTACTTTTCCCTACCTCGTATAAAACTCCAAAACTGTTCCACTAAGTCTCGATGTGATCCCAGTCACTCGCCGAGCTTCCCTTTGCCTCGGTCCGCAGCACGATCTAAAAGAACACAAATTTAGGGCACTTTTAAACTAGTAGGCATAAACTGAAATTTAATAAACTTAACGCCCAAATGTAACCCCGACAATGTCGATCACTCCCAAACTTCCCAATTACTCGACATTGTCGATAAAGGACCCGTAAAGGCCCGATTCGCCCGACATGGCGAATCTGCCCGGTTTTGTAAATGGCCTTCCGGGGCTCCAAAAGTCCCCGTTTTCGTTTCTACGGTCTTAGAATAGTTCAAGGAACCCAAAGCACTTGACGGAATCGAATTCCGACTTCCGATTCAATTAATTAACGTTTAAAGTTTCTAAAACCCGTGAATTACAACTTCTCCAATTTAATTCCAAATTTCGATTCGGTTAAAGATAAATGGTCCGGGGAACGTTTTAAACCTTCCGAACACTAAACCCGATCACCCGAGCAAGTGGGCCCCACCCGGCCCACTTGGCCGTGGGCCCTAGGGTTCCAATGGGGCTCGGCCACCATGGTGGTGGCCGGCCCTAGCTCCGGCCAACCACCTCCTATGGTGGCCGGCCACCCCCTATGGTGGCCGGAGCTCCTCCCGAGCTCCCGGTCGCCGGAAAACGTTCAATCAAACCTCCAAACACCTCTAAAATGTCTCCAACAATTCCCCAACCTCACTACAACCCTAACCCATTCATTTTAACAAAACCCTAGCTTTTGAAACTAAACAAAACGACGATCGGTTTAGGTCTTACCAACGAGGAAGACGAGGGGAAGAAGATTGCTCCTTGCCTTGAGACGATCCAATGGTTGAAGACGTGAATAGTACCACAAACCCCAACTTCTCTCTCTTTTCTCTCTTCTTCTCCTTCTCTCTCTAAACTCTCTTCTTTTTCAAAAACTAACTCATTTTTCCTTCTTTTTTTTCTTTTTAACCAAGGGTGGCCGGCCACACTCCCTCACCACTCCTTTCCCCCCCAAAAATAACACCACCAATTGTTGGACAAGTGGCAAGGTGGGCCCCACAGCTTTTGGAAAATATCTGCTTGATATTTTCCAATCAGATTCGCGAAAATTGGACGTTTCGGGCCCCGAACGGGCACTTTTCCCAAGAATTTACGAAACTTGACGGGCTACAAGGAAACGGCTCAACTAAGACCGCTGCGACGACGGCTAAGCTTTTTGGATCCAAAACGGTCCTCGAATGGACCAAAACGTCGCTCGGTTGACTTTTCCAGCGAAAAGTCAACACTTCCCAAATTGATCAGAAAGTTTCCCTGAGTCCCCCGGAACTCACTTTGGTGGATAACGGGGTCAACTTAAGTCCGGTATGACCCTCAGGGTCAATTTAGATTAACTTAAGTGTCTGTCTTAATTTTTTTTTAAATTTTCCTGTTTTTCGTAAGTTTGACTGGCGTTGACCGGAAGTGGTTATTACAGTCTACCCCCTTAAAGGAATTTCGTCCACGAAATTTAAAACAGACGTACCTTGGGAAACGAACAAGGCGGGATACTTCGCGCGAACCTCGTCCTCGCGCTCCCAAGTCGATTCGGCCCCGTGATGCCTCCACTGTACCCGTACCAGGTTGATAATCTTGCCTCCCCGCAGAACCTGCTCCCGTGTGTCCATGATCCGAACCGGCTGCTCCTCATAGGAGACATCGTCAGCCACCTCGATATCTGTCCACTCAATGACGTGGGAGGGGTCTGCGTTGTACTGCCGCAAATGGGATACGTGGAAGACGTTATGGACTCTCCCAAGCTGCGGTGGTAACGCCAGATGATAAGCCACTGCTCCCACTCTGCCCAAGACCTCGAACGGGCCTATGTACCTCGGGGACAACTTGCCCCCGCTGCGTCTGAACCGCACCAGCCCCTTCCTCTGGCTCACCTTCAGGAACACGTGATCCCCGACTGCAAACTCAAGAGGTCGACGTCGTCTGTAGGCATAACACTTCTGCCGGCTCTACGCGGTCCTCAATCGATCGCGTATCAGTGCGACCTTCTCCGTCGTCTCTCTGAGAAGATCTGGCCCCAGCAGACTCTTGTCCCCTACCTCTGCCCAACACACTGGCGACCGACACGGCCTCCCATACAACGCTTCGAACGGTGCCATCCCGATACTGGCCTGAAAGCTGTTGTTGTAGGCGAACTCGGCCAACGGCAGGTGGGTCTCCCAAGATCCCCTGAAATCCAGCACACATGCTCGCAGCATGTCCTCCAAGATCTGAATAGTGCGCTCGGATTGGCCGTCTGTCTGGGGATGATGTGCCGTACTGAGTAGAACCTCGGTCCCCAATTCCTTCTGCAGACTCGGCCAAAACCTAGACGTGAATCGGGGATCCCTATCAGACACTATCGACACCGGGACCCCGTGGAGACGCACTACCTCCTGAATATACAAGCTGCTCAGCTTGTCGACCGGGTCAGTCATCCTCATAGCCAGGAAGTGGGCCGACTTGGTCAACCGGTCGACTACCACCCACACGGCTTCGTTTCCCTTCGATGATCTCGGTAGTCCACACACGAAGTCCATCGTGATGTGCTCCCACTTCCACTGAGCAATCGGCAGTGGCTGTAACAATCCTGCGGGACGCTGGTGCTCGGCTTTCACCTGCTGACAGACGAGACATCGCGATACAAACTCTACGACTGCTCTTCGCATCCCGCGCCACCAGAAGTGCCGTCTGAGGTCACGATACATCTTGGTGCCCCCCGGGTGCACTGTAAGACGCGAGTGATGTGCCTCTCGGAACACGTCGTCTCTACAGTTAACCGGCACGAACAGTCCTCCTCGGTACTGTAGTCCCCAATTTGTACTGATCTCCCAACCTACTACCTCATCGCCGTTGACGACCCTCTCTCGGATCTGTGCCGTCTCAACGTCCTCCGTCTGCGCCTCCAATACTTGGGCAAGCAGTGAGGGGGCTGAGCCACTAAGGAGCACATGGCCATGTCACCCGTAACCTCCTCTAGCTCAAGCCCTAACGTGCGCAGCTCCCCCATCATGTCCCATTCTCGGACTGATATGTTGGCGAGGCTCGGAACGGACTTCCTACTCAAGGCGTCGGCGACCACGTTCGCCTTACCCGGGTGGTAGTGTAGCTCGAAGTCGTACTCATCGAGTAGCTCTGTGAAGACCGCTTTGGTAAAAAGGTTATTTTAATTAATTTTTAATCGTTCGGAACGTCGAGGTTGAAATCTAAATCGGTTCGGGTAAAGGCGAGGCTGAAAGTCGTTTTAATTCTTTAGTCATGTAAAAAAAAACAAAATGGTCTGGTTCGTTCTTTGGGCCTGGCCCAACCAGCTGGCCCAAAACCCCGGGTATAAATACCCAAAATTTAGGGTTTTGACCCAAAATTTGTGCTGCCCCTCTTCTTTCCTCACGCAGCCGACCTCACCCACCCCTCTTCTCTCTCTCTCTCTTCGTTCTCGGCTTCACACCACCGATCCCGTCTCCCTCTCTCAACTCCGGTCGCCGGCGCCACAGTCCCGAGTCCGGCCACACCTCCCTCTCACCCTCGTCTCCACGCCGTCCCGACCTCCCTTTCCCCTTCGCCCCGTCTTCTCCAGCTCACGTCGCCGCCGCCACCGTTGGTCGAACCCATCCCTCTCTCGGGCCTGTCTCGCCGGAAATCGCCGTCTCCGACCTCAAGGGCCTCTCCCTTCTACGCGAAACCACGACCGAGGTCGCCGTGGCCTTCTCCTCCGTCATCGCACGTCGCCGCCGCCACCGCCCTTGTCCAGACCTCACACTCCTCTTCTCTCCCGAGTCCCCGCCGCCGATTCGATCCATTGCCGTCCCCTTCTCTACGGTTAGGCCCCGGCCGACGCCGCCCTCTCCGGCGGCCGACCGGTTCGAAACCGAACCCTTGTTTTTCCCGTTTTCGATTTCTGTTAATTATGGGTTTTGTCGAAACAATCCTTGTGTCTGTTGGGTTGTTCGAAACGGACTAGAACCGAGAAATTTGTTAAAAGAAAATTAGACATTAAACGAGTTTGGATTTAAAAGTTAATTTTGTGTTTTGGGACTGAAAACGTTGGATCTGTGGGTTGGTTTTAATTGGAATCAAAATCAAAGAATTTGAAAAGAAAAGAGTATGAAAATGAAAAATCAATCGGTTTAACAAAACAGTGTGGTTTGAATTTGGTTCAGCGAAAAGAACTTGTTTTGCTTCTTAAAACGAAAAATCGGTTGTAATGAAAAAGGGTTTTAATCAGTTTTAATAAAAGGGGACTGTTGACGGTTTTGGAAACTAGAACGAACCTGGATCGGCTTTGGAAACCTTAACGGGTGAGCTGGAACGTTTTTGGAAACTGATTTTAAAACGAAAATCAGATTTATTCAAAAAGGCTTAAGATCTGTTTTGATCAAAAGAACTGATTTTGGGCGTGTGGAATCGAAGTTGGAACATAACTGTGAAAAGAAAGCAATTTTCAAAAGGAAAGTATAACAAAACCTAATTTAAATAGAAAGGGGTTTAAAAATCAGATTTAAATGGAAAAGGATTTGAAATAAAAGAATTTTGAAGTAAATTTTAATTTAAGATGGTTTGGAACTGGACGTTTAATCGGACTGTGAACGAGACAAAAACGGGAGCGTCGGATCGGACCTTGGGACTCGTACCTCGGGACCCATGCCTCGAGAAACGTGCACCGAGTTCTGTGCTCGGGGCTTGAACCCGATTCGTCGTGATCCCGCTTTTAGCCCGCTCGAGTTTAAAAGACAAATGTCGGATTTAAACTGGACAAATCGCAATCTTTAGCTTAACGGTGGAACCGTTATTAATTTATGACTTTCGTGTTATCTTTAGCGTCCGGCTTCGATCGAAGTGAAGCCCGGAGGTATCGAGCCAGAACGTCAGCAGCTAGGAAGCGTAGCGGGCGTTCTTCGGTTGAGGTAGGGAAAAGTAGCCGGATCTCGGCCCTGACTAGGGAAAGTTAACTGTAGAATTGTATGTGACACTAGGGTGTCGTGGGTCTTTTAGGTTATCGAATATTAGGAATGCATGATACGGGAACGTAGCGATTATTAGAAAAGCATGTGACACTTAGTAGTGTCGTAGGAGCAGAGAACTTATCGGTGTTAGAATTACTAGAGGCGTGTGACCATGCCCGGAGGTTGATTGCGAACTTATCGATATTAGGAGTACTGGAGGCATATGACCATGCCCGGAGGTTGTTTGTGAAACTAGTGATCTTAGGACTGTTGTAGGCATCGTTTATGCCAGAGGTTGTTGTGTGTTATTTATTTACTGTTGAAGTTTGGGTGGCCTTGAGAGCCCGTGTCATTTATTGTTGAGTTGGGTGGCCTTGAGAGCCCGTGTTATTTATTGATTGAGTTTGGGTGGCCTTGAGAGCTCGTATTATTTATTGTTGAGTTGGGTGGCCTTGAGAGCCCGTATTATTTATTGTTGAGTTGGGTGGCCTTGAGAGCCCGTGTTATTTATTGTCGAGTTTGGGTGGCCTTGAGAGCCCGTGTTATTTATTGCTGAGTCTTGGGTGGCCATGAGAGCCCATGTTGTCGTTTCGGTGTTTTGGGTGGCCGTGAGTGCCCGTGGGGTTGTGAACCCGTACTTTACCGTTGGTGTCTTGGGTGGCCATGAGGGCCCGTAGGGTTGTTGAACCTGTGTTTGGTTGTCGGTGTTTTGTTGGCCTTGAGTGCCTGTGGAGTTGTCACCGGTGTCGTTACTGTCTGTTTGAACTTGTTTGTGATTGTGATTGGTTACTTGATACTGGTGGAGGTTGTGTGGTGTAGCTAGCCTCCCGACTGGGATCGGGAGAAGCGGAGGGGTTGTGGGCTAGCTCCCCGACTGGGATCGGGGAAAGGACGCACGGGTGTGGCTAACCACCCGACTGGGATCGGGTGAAGCGGAGAGGTTGTGGGTTAGCCTCCCGACTGGGATCGGGGGAAGTTGCGCAACAGGTCGACCGCCTGACCACGTCTATGATCGGTAAAGGGCGAGAGACAGAGATTGGTTACTGAGCAGCCAGTTTGCGATCCTTTGTGATCTTGTTTGGTATTGTGTGGTCAGTCGTGTCTTGGAGGATGTCGTCGATCGTAGTGTGGGGTCTACATAACGTGTCCGAGTGTTGAGTCGGTTGAGGAAAGTACTGGTCGTGTGTGTGTCTTTTGAGTCGTTGTGGTGTTACTGGCATTGTCTGCTAATTATGCCGTAGTCAGTCTGTTATCCGTGGTGGTGAGCGAACGCTCACCCCTAGCTGCTTTTCCTACAAGTACCGTTCGCATGCTGGATTAGGTGAGCTTCTGAAGCTTGAAGAGCTTGAAGCGGGTTCTGGGAGTCTTGAGTCTAGTGACGTGTACCTACCCTTTTTGTCCAAGTGTGGGACTATTTTGTTTGAGATGTAAATCACATTATTTGTTGAACTAAACTGGTATTTTAAAGTGATTTAAAGAAAACAGGTTTAAAGAATTGTATCTTTTAAATGTTCGTGTCCCGAGTTCGGTTCGCTGAAACTGGGCCGTGACAAGCTCCATCCACCGCCGCTGGCGCATGTTCAGGTCTCGTTGGGAAAATATGTACTTAAGGCTCTTGTGATCCGAGAACACCTGAAACCCCTCGCCATAAAGGTAATATCGCCAGCCCTTAAGTGCGAACACGACTGCTGCCAGCTCCAAGTCGTGGGTAGGGTAGTTGCGCTCATGCGTCTTCAACTGCCTGGAGCCATAAGCCACAACTCTGCCCAACTGCATCAGTACGCAGCCCAGTCCCTCTCCGGACGCATCACAGTAGACATCATACCCGATCCCTCGCTCGGGCACCACCAATACTGGAGCAGTAGTCAGCTGAGTCTTCAACTCCGTGAACGCCCGTTCACAGTCATCCTTCCACACAAAATCAACTCCCTTGCATGTAAGAAGAGTCATCGGCGCGGCTAGTCGTGCGAAATCCTGGACAAATCGCCGATAATAGCCTGCCAACCCCAGAAAGCTACGGATCTCGAAGACACTCGTGGGCCGTGCCCACTTCGAGACCGCGTCGATCTTCGACAGATCGACTAGGATACCGTCACGGGACACGATGTGACCGAGGAATTTCACCTCATCGAGCCAGAACTCGCACTTCTCTAGGTTGACATATAACTGATGCTCGCGCAGTAGTGTCAGAACAGCCCTCAGATGCGACTTGTGTGCCGCCTCGTTCTGCGAGTAGATCAGGATGTCGTCCACGAACACCACCACAAACTGATCTAAGTACGGCCGAAAGATGTTGTTCATCAGGTCCATGAACGCTGCAGGTGCGTTCGTCAGCTCGAATGGCATCACCAGGAACTCGTAGTGCCCATAGCGTGTCCGGAATGCAGTCTTTGCGACGTCCCCCTGACGGACTCGCAACTGATAATAACCGGATCGCAGATCGATCTTCGAGAAGTAGGTCGCCCCTCTCAACTGGTCGAACAAGTCATCGATCCTCGACATCGGGTATCGGTTCTTCACCGTAACCCGGTTCAGCTTCCGGTAATCTATACACATCCGTAGCTCTCCACTCTTCTTCTTCACGAAGAGTGCTGGTGCTCCCCACGGTGATACACTCGGACGGATAAACCCCTTCTGCTGAAGTTCCTCTAGCTGACGCTTCAGCTCAATTAACTCTGCCGGCGCAAACCTATAAGGCGTCATCGATATCGCCGCCGTTCCCGGCACTAGGTCAATCCTGAACTCCACCTCACGAACCGGTGGCAACCCGCTCAACTCCTCAGGAAAGACCTCGGGGAACTCGCATACCACTCTCGGTAACTCTCGGCTCTGCACAGCCGGTACTTCCTCCTATGCGGACAACGCCGACAGGAGGACCCCACTCTTACTCCCCAGCACACACGTCACCTTCGTACCACCCACTGACATTGTCACTCGTCGCCTGTAGCAATCGATATTGGCTCGGTACCTCGACAGCCAATCCATTCTCAAGATCACATCAAAGGTAGTCATCCCCAACACGAGAAGATCACCAGGGCAAGGACAGTCTGCGACTTTAATCTCGCAGGCACGACACACCCTAGTCAACGATACACCACCCCCAACTGGGGTGTCCAGGCATAGGGCTGGACTCAACGGCTCTAAGCTCAACCCCAACCTCTCAGCACAACCCGACGAAATAAAAGAGTGCGACGCCCCGGTATCAAATAAGAATAACGCCCATAAATGATACAATAAACATGTTCCCTGGATGGTCTCGCGGTACATGCTAGATCCTGGAGCTCTGGAGTCGGTGACTGCATACACTCTCCCCTGCGAGGCCTGTTGTCTCTGAACCGGCACACTGGCTGCTGGATACCCGTGACTTTGCAGCTGTCTCGGAATCGGTGCGTTCGTAGAAGGCTGTGACGACCTCGGCTGGTGACTCTGTCGAGGGCGACCCCTGGGCGACTGTACTGTCCGCGACTGCTGCGGTCGCTGCGCTGATGTCGCTCCCAACGGCTCACGGCACCATGCCATAGTGTGTCCAACCCGGCCACACCGGAAACAGCTGGTCTCGTCGGCTCTCAACCCCGAGCCCTGGCCTGTGCGGCTAGTCGCTGGTAGTGCCGCGGGCCCTCCCTTCACCGGACAATCTCGCTGTAAATAGCTTGGATGCCCGCAGTGATAGCATGTCGGCCTCCTCTCTGAGGCGACTGGCCCCACTGATGCTACAGACCCCTGCTGTCTCGATCCACCCTGATGAGGTGGTGTTCGGAAGAACCCCGTGGTCCTCTGTCTCCGCGAGTCTCGTGAGTCTGACGGCCCTGTAAAGCTGGTCGGCCGCTGTCGAACCTCGCGGGTCCTGGCCGTTGTCGAACCTCGCGGGTCCTGGCCGCATCCCGGATCCCCAGCTCCGCCGTCGCTGCGGTGTCCACGAGATCTGTATACTTCCGCAGTCTCAAGGCGAGGACCTTGTCCCGAATCACCGGTCTCAGTCCCCCCTAGAACCGCATGCAACGGTTCTGCTCAGTAGTCACCATCTCCGGCGCGAATTTGGTCAAGGCCGTGAATCTGGCCTCGTATTCCGCCACTGTCAATCCTCCCTGCTCCAGATCTATAAACCGCCGATGTCGCTCCAGCCGAGCCGACTCAGGAAAGTACTGTGCCAGAAACACATCCTGGAAGATGCTGTAGTCGTATCCGACCATGTCCTTCACACGCCCCCACCAGTGGTAGGCGTTATCTCTCAGCTGATGGGCCGCGAAGGACACTCTGCGACGGCCATCCTCGACACCTGATGTATCCAAGTCTCGCGTGACCTGCTTTAGCCACCTCTCGGCTAGGTCGGGGTTCGGCTCCCCGACAAAAGTAGGTATCCCGAGCTTCAGGAAATCTAGTAGTGCCCGGGATATGTGATCCTCTGTCTGACCGGGCCTCACTGGGACCGCGGCTGCCTCTGGAGCTGGTGAAGCCGACTCTCGGTTGGCGATGACCGCCACCAAACTCTGGACTGTCCTAGTCAGCTCATCCAGGGCAGTCATAACTGGAGGGTCCGCGACCGGCGGAACACTGGGGGTGCCTGTAGACGGCCCCGCGTCGCTTCTCTTGTCTTCTCTGACAGGAGTGCCCTGTGCCTCCGCGTACTCGGCGGGCTCAACGGTTGGCACCCTCCCCGGTGTTCCCGCTGACCGTCCCCGCCGGCCTCGCGTGGGCGCCCGACCCCGTGTTCCCGCCGCTCGTCCGCGTCTACCGCGAGCCATAAGTCAGTATACTCTGCACGGCTACACGCAAACGTTCAGTTTGCGAACTCAAATAAAGACCACAAGTTCAAATACACTAATGTTCACCCGGTCTATGCTTACTCTAGCGTGCTTATCACTAATACGCCACACCGCTCAAGCTATTCATACTTTCAATATAAGCATTAGTAAAAGAAACCTCAAAGAGACCGCACCAACGTGCACCAAACACGCGACGACCAACCGAACCACAAAACGAAGCAACGACCACCAAAAGTTTGAAAACGACTCACTGGACCAGGCCGGTAGACGACCTGGGCCGTGCCGCATTCCGGGCCGGCAACCAAGCCACGCCGTACCCCGTGCCAGGCCGGCAGCTATGTCCTGCCGTGTCCCGTTCCGGGCCGGCAGCCAGCTCCTGCCGTGCTCCGTTCCGGGCCGGCAGCCAGCTCCTGCCGTGCCCCGTTCCGGGCCGGCAGCCTGCTCCTCCCGTGCCCCGTTCCGGGCCGGCAGCCAGCTCCTGCCGTGCCCCGTTCCGGGCCGGTGCCAAGGTCCTGCCATTCCACCTACCGGGACAAACTAGTGACTCCGATCTCGTAGCGATGATGATTTCGCCCTACTTACACCCGCTGAGTCTACCCTAGGGTATTCGTAACTTTACCGGCTAATAACGACCCGTCCACTAGTACGTCGCAGACAAACGACCACCCAACACATAACATAGTAGAGCAACTAAAAACCGACCTCAATCATAAGCCAACACGGCCAATAACAACACAACCACACGACCCCCACTCACCGGGCCAACCAAAGTCGAACCTTGCCCACCGGGCCAACCAAAATCAAAACATACGCCCACAGGGCCAATCAAGTTTAAAATACGCCAACAGGGTCAACAATTTTTTTAAAACTTTCACCCTTTTCAGCTTTAAACCTCATTTCTTGACATCACGTAGTTACAACCCGGTCCAGGCGTCCCCGAACTACGTTGTACCGACTTGACATCAACACCGTCACGTTCGACTACAGGAGCGCTCCTGAGTCGACCCGCGACAGTTTAAAAACAGTTCACGCAACCACACACAATCAGTATGCCAACAACAAAATACTGCAACATACGCACAAGCAAAAACAAGACTCAAGACATGACGGGTATACACTGACTCGACTCTCCCACCTAATTGACGGACAGTCCGAGGTGTGAAACCTCGAGCTCTGATACCAAGCTGTCACGCCCCAATTTCAGTAAACCGATCTCGGGACGCGAACATTTAAAATCATAAAAACACTTGAAACATGTTTTGAATCAATACTTTGAAATTGCCATTTAGTTATCAAAATAATAATATTTAAATTACAAAAACGTCCCAACAAGTGGACAAGGTACAATATCCGTCACTAGACTCAACAAAATAAAGACCAGACTCCGCTCCTAGCTCCACAAGCTTCAAGAGCAAACCTAGTCCGTCCGGTGATCAGTACCTGTAGGAAAAGCAGCTAGGGGTGAGCGTTTGCTCACCACCACGGATAACAGACTGACTATGGCATAAATAGTAGATAAAGCCAGTAACACCAAAACCAAACCCAACACCGGGACTACAGTCCCCAACTCAAGTGCTCAACTGACCCACAACCCGTTACTTTCCTCAACAGACTCAACACTTGATAAAGTAATGTAGACCCGACACAACTATCAACGACCTCCCCTAAGGACACGACAGAAAGACAACACAACGCCAAACAAGATCACAAAGGATCGCACACCAGCTGCTCAATAACCAATCTCAATCAGGTCAAGGATCGGCCTATCGCAATTCCTCGACACGAAGTCGGATCAGGCTGTCGACCTATCGCAATTCATCGACACTAAGTCGGATCAGGCTGTCGACCTATCGCAATTCATCGACACTAAGTCGGATCAGGCTGTCGACCTATCATACTCACAACTTCAGGTAACCACAATCACAATCACAGGCAAGTTCAACACACAGGCACTCAAGGCCACTCAAGACACCTCAACAGTCAAGACTCGTGTTCAACAACCCCACGGGCACTCACGGCCACTCAAGACACACCAACGGTCAAGACTCGGGTTCAACAACCCCACGGGCACTCACGGCCACTCAAGACACACCAACGGTCAAGACTCAGGTTCAACAACCCCACGGGCACTCACAACCACCCCAAGACACCAACAATAAAACACGGGCTCTCACGGCCACCCAAGACACCAATTTAAATAGCACGGGCTCTCATGGCCACCCAAGACACCACAATCAAATACGGGCTCTCATGGCCACCCAAGACACCAACAATCAAACACGGGCTCTCATAACCACCCAAGACATCAACAATCAAACACGGGCTCTCATGGCCACCCAAGACATAAATTAAACAGTCAACCTCTGGGCATGGTCATATGCCTCCAGTAATTCTAATATCGCTAAGTTCTCTGTTCCTACGACACTACTAAGTGTCACATGCTTTTCTCATAAACGCTACAATCCCGTATCATGCTTTTCTAACATTTAAAATAAACCTACTCAACCCACGACACCCCGGTGTCACATGCAATTCTACTGTTAACTTTCCCTAATCAGGGCCGAGATCCGGCTACTTTTCCCTACCTCGTATAAAACTCCAAAACTGCTGCACTAAGTCTCGATGTGATCCCAGTCACTCGCCGAGCTTCCCTTTGCCTCGGTCCGCAGCACGATCTAAAAGAACACAAATTTAGGGCACTTTTAAACTAGTAGGCATAAACTGAAATTTAATAAACGTAACGCCCAAATGTAACCCCGACAATGTCGATCACTCCCAAACTTCCCAATTACTCGACATTGTCGATAAAGGACCCGTAAAGGCCCGATTCACCCGACATGGCGAATCTGCACGGGTTTTGTAAATGGCCTTCCGGGGCTCCAAAAGTCCCCGTTTTCGTTTCTACGGTCTTAGAATAGTTCAAGGAACCCAAAGCACTTGACGGAATTGAATTCCGACTTCCGATTCAATTAATTAACGTTTAAAGTTTCTAAAACCCGTGAATTACAACTTAGGTTAATTCCACCTCAGTACCCTAAATCTTTCATATTTCATTTAGAGTACCCTAAATCTTTTTTGTATCATCTCAGTACCCTAAATCTTTCATATTTCATTTAGAGTACCCTAAATCTTTTTTGTGTCACCTCAGTACCCTAAACTTTTATTAATTCCATTTTAGTACCCTAAACCTTCATTAATTTCATTTTAGTACCCACCATTAACTTTATCATAATTTTGGTTGTTGGTAAGGGTTAGTATGATCATTTTACTTGTTTTGGATGGAAAAACATATGTAAAGTTAACGGTGGGTACTAAAGTGGAATTAATGAAAGTTTAGGGTACCGAGGTGACACAAAAAAGATTTAGGGTACTCTAAATGAATTAATGAAAGTTTAGGGTACTGAGGTGACACAAAAAAGATTTAGGGTACTCTAAATGAAATATGAAAGAATTAGGGTATTGAGGTGGAATTATCCCTTACAACTTCTCCAATATAATTTCAAATTTCGATTCGGTTAAAGATAAATGGTCCGGGGAACGTTTTAAACCTCCCGAACACTAAACCCGATCACCCGAGCACGTGGGCCCCACCCGGCCCACTTGGCCGTGGGCCCTAGGGTTCCAATGGGGCTCGGCCACCATGGTGGTGGCCGGCCCTAGCTCCGGCCAGCCACCTCCTATGGTGGCTGGCCACAACCTATGGTGGCCGGCCACCCCCTATGGTGGCTGGAGCTCCTTCCGAGCTCCCGGTCGCCGGAAAACGTTCAATCAAACCTCCAAACACCTCTAAAATGTCTCCAACAATTCCCCAACCTCACTACAACCCTAACCCATTCATTTTAACAAAACCCTAGCTTTTGAAACTAAACAAAACGACGATCGGTTTAGGTCTTACCAACGAGGAAGACGAGGGGAAGAAGATTGCTCCTTGCCTTGAGACGATCCAATGGTTGAAGACGTGAATAGTACCACAAACCCCAACTTCTCTCTCTTTTCTCTCTTCTTCTCCTTCTCTCTCTAAACTCTCTTCTTTTTCAAAAACTAACTCATTTTTCCTTCTTTTTTTTCTTTTTAACCAAGGGTGGCCGGCCACACTCCCTCACCACTCCTTTCCCCCCCAAAAATAACACCACCAATTGTTGGACAAGTGGCAAGGTGGGCCCCACAGCTTTTGGAAAATATCTGCTTGATATTTTCCAATCAGATTCGCGAAAATTGGACGTTTCGGGCCCCGAACGGGCACTTTTCCCAAGAATTTACGAAACTTGACGGGCTACAAGGAAACGGCTCAACTAAGACCGCTGCGACGACGGCTAAGCTTTTTGGATCCAAAACGGTCCTCGAATGGACCAAAACGGCGCTCAGTTGACTTTTCCAACGAAAAGTCAACACTTCCCAAATTGATCAGAAAGTTGCCCTGAGTCCCCCGGAACTCACTTTGGTCGATAACGGGGTCAACTTAAGTCTGGTATGACCCTCGGGGTCAATTTAGGTTAACTTAAGTGTTTGTCTTAAAAAAATTTAAATTTTCCTGTTTTTCGTAGGTTTGACTGGCGTTGACCGGAAGTGGTTATTACACAACCAATAGCTCCCAAGCTAGAATTTCAATTTATAGTCCAAATAATAAAAAAAATCTGGTGTTAGTTTAGCACATAATGCATAATGATCCAAAATATATGTATAGAAGCTAAATCCTAATGACATTTTAAACATAATGAGCCTAAAACATATTAAAACAAACTCATACAATAAAAAGGGGAAATTGAAAATATTAAGAGGCCTCTTTGAAGAACCGGTGAGTGTGAGCGATAACAACCCAGGCTTCATCTTCTAAATTTTGGTTGTCCCCGTAATCTTATCCCAAAATGAATATCATGCTCTTCTCAACAGCATTGCCAACGTATTTGCAAGGTATTTGCAATTCCTCACTGAGAAATTAGATTACAGAAAATATGACTCCTTGACTCCGTATCTAGATCACTATTTCACTGAATGGACATGAATAAAAGGAGGAACTGTGGCCTGGCCAACAAAGTGGGTAGTATAAAACATAAGGGGAAAACTAAATTGGATGAACCCCTCACTCTATAACACAGAAAAGACTTATCCATCCGAGAATGTGAGCCATCTTCACAATAGATTAATTAGATTTTGTTCTGTATCAAAATCTGCTATTTTTTTATTGTTAGTTCAAACTCCTCCAAATCATATTATCAACAGCACATGCAACTGTTAGCTACAAATCAAATCCTAATTACTTGTGGAAAATTAAAGCATGTAAATGTAATAGCTAAAAATAGAAGAAAAAGAATCCTACACCTTAGAGATAGGAAGCAAATCATTTATGCCAAACAAAAGACCAACCCAATCGATTTGAAGCTTAAATTCCTAACTCTATGTGAAGTTAAAATTCAATTTCACTTTAAGCAATAGTGAATAACATCAACAAAAAAAATAAATTTTTATGACATCAAATTCATTTAAATGGAGAAGGCTTAACATTACATCCAGGGCCGGCCCAATATTTATTGGGGCCTAAAGCGATAATTGTTTGATCGATGCCTTTTTTTCTTGTGAAAAAATATAACAGAAAAATAAGTATATTTTTCATATAAAAAGATTATACTAGATGATACATAACAAATGAGCTTCAACATCTACTTATAACACTCAAAATCTAAAATGGATGATAGAGATTAATTTCTAACAAGACTACCTGTATGGATAAAATTTACCGCCTAGAGTTATATACAAGAATTCAAAAGTTTAAGGATTCACATTTATTTATAAATAAGATATATTCATGCCAATTTCAAATATGATAGGTTCAAGATAATTGTATATAGTTACACAAAATTATGTTATCTTATATGTGACGTCATGTATGACTCGCTTTATCATAAATATCTAGAAATTTCCACACTTCAAAAATCATTTTTAAGTACTAAATATAAGTTCTAACTAGGATCAACAAAATATAAACAAAAAGAAAATTCATAACTGACACTAATGACGCAAGATAATAGATATCCGTGAATTTTCAAGAACCAACGACATTCGGTATCGAAAATCACTAGTTAACCGATGAAAACAAAATAGGACAAGTCCAACATATTATTTAGATTATTTCAGGATGTATGTCCAAGTTCATTTAGTTGTTATTTTTTTTCTAAATGGTAAAAAAATTTATAGACAAACTCAGGACTAAGAAATCATAAATAAACCGTCATTCAGGTTCATGACTTCTTGTCTTTCTTCTCCGTTGAGCATCTTCATATCAAGGATTGGAAAGCATATCCATCGCATATGAGTGAATCATTTCCTGGGAGTTTAGACAATACAATTATATACGATAGATATATACATCGAACTTTATTTATTGTCTTGTTTAATAATGAAATGCAACTTTCGCAATACCTCCTCTTATTGTAATATTTTTGGAATAGTTTATTTTTCTCCTAACTTGTGTTTTGGTCAAATTCGTCTTGGTTTCTTACAATACTTTCATAGTCTATAATGTATATCAGTATTCCTAAATTTCAATATTTTCAAACTCAACGAGACTCAAGCTTCTAGTTCATGAACTTCATGGATTATTCTTCGATAAATAGTCTTTTTTTATTAAACATTTTAATGTAAATCCAAGACATTCTAGTACCAGTTGTTAATACATGTCATGTTTCCCTTCAAATAAAACAATATTGATATTTTTTTAGATTTGTTTTTAGATGCATAGTTTCATTATTTGAATGTCTACAAAATTGATTTACAAAATATTAAGGGAAGTAGGAGATATCAAATCAACACTTAATGAATTTTTCATATGTTTGCATCACATTTTTTGCTGCTCTGATCAGACATCTATATCCAATATTGGATTTTGTTCTAATTTTGAGGACTTACTTTTCCAAACTATTTTGGCTTGAGCATTTCCGTAATGAATTTCATAAATTGATTGTCATTCCTTAAAAAAAAGGCAAGTGTATTTATATATAAATATGTGCACTTGTTTTCTTTATTTTGGTCCATTGTTTTTGTATCCATGTTTTTAATTCACTGATTACTAGTAAACTGAACTTGCATATTTTGTTTCGTTAACGATAGTTTTTCATTGCGAAATAAAGATCTATAGAGTTGTTAGAATGTTCAACCATCAAGAAAAATTTGTCTTCCATTTGGTTGAAACTTGTTTTATCTGACTTTTTTTTAATCGAGATCAAAATTGAGCCCAACCAGTATTAAAATTTAATTTCAAAATTAGAAGTATAATATTTTTGCTTGATTATTAGGTTTGATCAAATAGTAACGGATCTTTAATTTTATAGTGCATTTTTTCATCTGACGTCTTAAACGACTTCTTATTTAATATTATGGGGCCTTTTCTGACTTGAGGCCTTAAGCAGTTGCTTAACTCGCTTAAAGCTTGAGTCGGATCTGATTACATCACATATACAATTTAAATAACCATAATATTTCAATATGAATGGTATGAACAGAACAAAAAAATGCAAAGAGCTATTACTTGAGAAAATTCAGTATTCACCTAGAACGACTATGCATATACTAATCAAACAAACCCAGATCAGATCTAGGAGAAATCAAACTTAGGCGGAAACAAAATCAAAGAAAAGAAACAGTAACCAATCACAAAATCAACATACCTGAGCTTTAGTAGCGTGATGGTGGCGCACGAGCCGCCTCTGCAGCTCCTCCACAAAGGGCACAACAGAAGGATCTCTCAAATTAAGCAGGAGCACTTCTTGGGCAGTGATGATGGCCTCGATATGCTCCAGATTGATGAGGATAGCGGATAGCCCTCTCTCGGCCGAGAACGATGGACAGGAGCGGGTCAAGGATTCGAAGGTCGCGGAGGTGCGGCGCGTGATGGCGTTCTTGCCGGCTTCCACAACTTGAGCTTGTCCGGTGAAATCGAGGAGGAGCCATGTCAAGATCGTCTTCCGGAGGTTTGCGGCTCTCACCGTGGGTTGAGGAAGGTTCCGGCTCCGCTCATCGATTCTAAATATAAGAAGAGAGAGATTGATGATATAGCTTTTGAAGGAGAGACGATAGGGCTTCAAACGGCCGATTGCCCTTCAATGCACTCAGAAATGGCCGGTTATCCATCAATGAAAAAAGAAACGGCCGGAAGTGAGATTAATGGAGGGAAGCCGAAGAGGACTGAGAGGAGATAATGGCAGAAAAGGCTGTATCGAAGAATAGTGAGATGGGAACAGTGCCACACTGGCATAAAGCCTCCTATTATCTTAGTAAGGATTAATATATATCTTATTCTTTCTTTCAACTACTACATTTGTCACGCCCCAATTTCAGTAAACCGAACTCAGGACGTGAACCTTTAAAACAATAAAACATTTTGAAACATTTTACAATAAATCCCTTTAAAATCAACGTTTGTTCAACAAAATAATATTTACAACTTAAAATACGTCCCAACAAGTGGAAAAAAGTATGGTATTCGTCGCTAGACTCAAAATAAACCCCGAATCCCGCTTCTAGCTCTTCAAGCTTCGGAAGCTCACCTAGTCCGACCTGCGACCGGTACCTATAGGAAATGCAACTAGGGGTGAGCGTTCGCTCACCACCACAGAAAACAGAGTGACTAGGCATAATTACCAGACAATGCCGGTAACACTCAAAACCAACCCAAGGCCGGGAAATACCATCCCAAACTCAAGTGCCTCAACTGACACCCCACCGATCAATTTCCTCAACCGACTCAACACTCGGACTCACAATGTAGACCCGACACAACGATCGACGACCTACTCCAAAGACACGACAGACAACTACGCAACACCAAACAAGATCACAAAGGATCGCACGCAAACAAGATCACAAAGGATCGCATTCCTGTCATCTGCTCAGTGCCGGTTGCTAACCGGCTGGGCTCGAGCCTGCCCCACACGCTTTACCGATCCTTGTCAGGCTCCAGGCGGTCGACCTGTTGGCGATATATACAACGCTACTTTTCCGATAGCTGGTCGGAAGGGGAGCTGCCCTCTCATCGCCTACAAATGCTCACAACCTGCCGAGATTCGAACACGGATCAGGCTAGCCAAAGAACGCTCGCAACCTCCCGAGACTCGAACTCGGTCAGGCCAGCCAAAGGATGCTCGCAACCTCCCGAGACTCGAACTCGGTCAGGCCAGCCAAATTCCACACCACTTCCCGACACACAGTTGGGTCACTAACCTCGGGCAAGCACAATCACAATCACAAGCAAAGTTCAACAAACAGTAACAACACAGGTTCAACACTCCACATGCACTCATGGCCACCCAAGACACCAACAGTAAAACACGGACCCAACAACCCCACAGCACTCACGGCCTCCCAAGACACACCAACCATAACTCACGGGCTCAACAACCCCACGGGCACTCATGGCCACCCAAAACACACCAACAGTAACTCACGGCTCAACAACCCCACGGCACTCACGGCCACCCAAGACACACCAACAGTAACTCACGGGCTCAACAACCCCACGGGCACTCATGGGCACCCAAAACACACCAACAGTAACTCACGGGCTCAACAACCCCACGACACTCATGTTCACCAAAGATACACCAACAGTAAAGACACGGATTCAATCAACCCCACGGGCACTCATGGCCACCCAAGACACAACAGTAAAACACGGGCTCTCATGGCCACCCAAGACACAACAGTAAAACACGGGCTCTCATGGCCACCCAAGACACCACGGGCTCTCATGGCCACCCAAGACACAAAATACACAAACAACCTCCGGCATAACCAATGCCTCCAACAGTCCTAATACCGATAAGTTCACAATCAACCTCCGGGCATGGTCATATGCCTCCAGTAATTCCAATATCGCTAAGTTCTCTGCTCCTACGACACTACTAAGTGACACATGCATTTCCAATATTCGTTACGTTCCCGTATCATGCCTTTCTAATAATCGATAACTCCCTTAACCCATGACACCCCAGTGTCACAAGCATTTCTACTGTTAACTTTCCCTAGTCAGGGCCGAGATCCGGCTACTTTTCCCTACCTTAAGACGATACCACAGCAGCGTCTCCTAGCTGCTGACGACCGGGCCAACACCGTCTTCTAGGGCGAAGTCCGCGTCTGGGCTCAACTCTGGTCTTCTCTTCGATCGAAGCCAGACTCTAATTTAACACGGAAGCCACAATTAAAACTGGTTTCACAGTTTAAATTGAAAGGTTACGACGATTTCGTTTTAAGTTCAAAAGTTGCCTTTTTGACTCGAGCGGGCTAAAAGCGGGATTACACGACAAATCGGGTTCGAGTACTCAAGCCCCGAGCACAGAACCCGGTGCACGGACCCCAGGCACGGGTTTCGTGGCACAATTCCCGAGGTAACCGATTTACCGTTCACCCTTTATCCCATTCTAAATCCGTTAAACGTCTAGTTTAAACGTTCAGGTTCCCAAACTCAATCCAGTTTCGATCCAATAATCTCATAAAAACCTTTTTGCTCGACTCTGGTTTCGTTTTCCTTTTTGATTAAATTCATTTTATTTCCAAAGCTGATTCTTGTTTTTAAACCCATTTTCTTTTAAACTCTGATAGATTAAATTCTTTTGTTTTGGTTTGCTTCTGTTTCGATCCGACTCCACCAGACAGAACTCGCAAAAAAACCTAACTGTTTCAAAACAACTTTCTTTTCAATTTCCCTTTTACATCTCGAAGATTCGAGTCCAGATCAATGAGACTGTTCCAATAACGATCAGATCCAAAGAAGTTCGGAAAAAGGGAAATAAAGGTTCGGTTTTCGAACCGACCGGCCGTCGGAGAGGGCGGTGTCGGCCGGGGCCTAACCATAGAGAAAAGGATGGTGGCGTCGGCGGAATACGGCGGGACACGGCGGCTTCGCGCCCGTGTCAGATCTGGACGGACCCGAGGAGAAGGGAGGTCGGGGATGACGGCGGTGGGCTCGGACCTGGTTTCGGACGGCGCTGGAAGAGAGGGGGGTTCGGTGCGAGGCGTAGCGGCGGCGGTGGTCTGGTTCGAAGGAGAAGAAAGAGTGAGGGAGGTCTGGGACTCGGCGACGGGGAAGTGGCCGGCGACGGAGTGAACGAAGGAGAAGATGGGGCGGAGGTCTGAAACGAGAACAAGGGAGAGAGGGAGGTGAGGTTTCGGGGGTGGAGAGGATGAGAGGAGACGGGGTGGCTGAGCGAGATGGATGGCCGGAGAAACGCTGGCGATGGCGAGACGAGACCGGATCGAGAGAGGGATAGCGGCGTCTGAAGAAGAGGAGAAGCTGGAAATGGGTTGAAACCCTAAAAACGAGGCTTTTAAACCCCTGGCGTGGGCCGGGTCAGCAACTTGGGCTGGTTCTGCCCGGTCCAGCCCAAAACCCTTAACTTTTTTTTTACACGACCACAGAATTAAATCGAATTTCAGCCTCGCCTTTACCAGAACCGATTTAGATTTCATCCTCGACGTTCCAAACGATTAAAATTTAATTAAATTCACCTTTTTACCGAAGCGGTCTTCACAATATTCCCCCCTTCAAAGAATTTCGTTCGCGAAATTTAAAACAGGCGTACTTCGGGAATCGAACAGGTCGGGATACTTCGCGCGGAACTCGTCCTCGCATTCCCAGGTTGACTCAGCCTCGTGGTGTCGTCACAACATCAGTCCCAAGCGGATAACCTTTCCGCGCAGGACTTGCTCCCGTGGATCCCTTTCCCACATCGGGTTCTCCTTATATGGGACATCACCCGTTACCTCGACATCCACCCACTCAAAGGCATACTCAAGACCTCGAAAGGCCCGATACACCGCGGGGCTAACCCGCCTCCGCCACGGTTGAAACACATCAGTCCACCTTTCGGACTCACCCCCAGGGACACATGATCACCGACTGCTGAATCGAGAGGTCGGTGTCGTGTGTCAGCATAACTCCTGCTGACTCTGCGCGGTCTTCAACCGCTCATGCTTCGGCACGACCGACTCAGCTATCTCTCGGTCCAGTTCTAGACCCAGTAACCTCTCATTCCTCCCTTCCGCCCCGCACACGGGCGACCGACACGGCCTACCATACAACGCTCTGAACGGTGCCATCGTGATACTGGTCTGAAAGCTGTTGTTGTAGGCTAACTTGGCTAACCGCTCACGAAACCCATCGTGACGTGCCCCCATTTCCACTGTGCAACCCGTAATGGTTGCAATAATCCAGCGGGACGCTGTTGTTCGGCTCTCACCTGCCGACGAGTGAGGCATCCGATACAACTCCGCGACCGCTCTTCGCATCCCGTTCCACTAGACATGCCACCTGATGTCGCGCTCCTCTTAGTGCTACCCACGTGCACTGTCAGACGCGAATGTTGCGACTCTCGCAGCTCGTCGCCAGTAACAGTCGGTATTGGCTCGATACTTCGCCAGCCAATCCATTCCCAAGATTATGTTTAAAGGTTGTCATTTTGTAAGTATCCTTCCCACGGATGCACGCACAAGCTCAGTCTCTGTCGATCCTCACGGATCATCGCAGTCTCTCTAAGACCTCCCTCCACTACCGCCGTCGTGCCTACCAACTCCGAACATACCCAATCCTCGGGGTGAGGACTCGATCCAGCATCAGGGCTCATGAGCCCTCTCTCGAACCTCCTGTATCGATTCGCTTCTCCAACTCCGCAGGCACGACAGACCGTAGTTAACACTACCCCACCACCAACTGGCGTGTCCAGACGCAAGGGTGGACTCCACGGCTCTAAACTCAGCCCCAACCTCTCAGCATAACTCGACGACCAAACGAGTGTGACATCCCGATATCCAATAAAACTGACACCCAAATCGGAGACCGAACACCCACTCCATTAGTCCCTCCGGTAAGGTCTAGCGCAACCCTCACACGGTGCTCTAGGCATTTACTTATAACTTTCTGCAACCAAACCAGTGTTCGCTACTCGTCCCTTGCGGGAAAAGTAGTAAAGGGGATGAGCATTATGCTCACCTCCACGGACACCCGTTCAATTATGGCATACTAGTAACGCACTGAAGACTTACCGATCCTACCAGGGCAACCACTACCTCAAAACCTGATGCCAAACGTCACACTGCTCACGCTATCAACACCTCAAGTACTCGCTCAAGTAAGACAAACCTCGACACGAGAAACACGTCCTCAATTCAGTAAATCACTATTGTTCACAACCTCAATAACCCATTTACCCGATCACATAAGGAAACCTCAAATAACCCACTCACGTGAAGGAAACCTCAACCCACCCGTTCACGCGAAGGAAACTTCGAACACCTGTTCACATAGGGAAACCTAGTTCGTATGGCGCCGCAGCGCACCAACCATAACCTCTTTCTGCGGTGAGACTCTCGCACCGAGGCGTTGTATCACTACCACAGGTTATTGATGAGTCTCGAACCCAAGACCTTATCCCTCAACACCGAACGTACGACCTCTACAACCAACACAACCCTGAACACCACCACGCCATTAATACTGTAATTACAATAACACGTAAAGAGACCTCAAATAGACCGCACAAACGTGCACCAAGTCACGCAAGTACAACACGAAAACTGCGCAGACAAGACGGTGAAACAGACAGGGGTCACGGACCCGTGACAGACCCCGTCACGGTTGGGATCACGGTGCCGTGACAAAGGCCCGAAAATGGCCAAAACCCTCTGATCCGTCACGGATCCGTGACAGGATCCGTGACTTTCGCGTAGGCCAGTTTTCCAAAAACGTCTTAAACTCGACCCTTACTCCTTTTTAACCTCAAGGAGAAACCTTGGACGACACACACCCTCGACCAACAATTTAACAACACACGTACAACAATTCAAGACCAAATACAAGTCTCCCAACCTCAATCATAAGCCAACCCGGCCAAACAACAACAACAACGAAAACGACACCCGCCCATCGGGCCAACCAAAGTCGAACCTTGCCCACCGGGCCAATCAAAATCAAAAAACGCCCACAGGGCCAATCAATTTTAAATCTTTCGCCACTTCATTAAAAACCTGATTTCTTGACATCACGTAGTCACAACCCGGTCCAGGCGTCCCCGAACTACATTGTACCCACCTGTTATCAACACCGTCACGCTCGACTACAGGGGCGCCCCTGAGTCGAGTAGTGACAATTTAAAAATGTTTCACGCATCACACACAAACAGTATGCCAGTAACCACGTACTGCACATACACACAAACACAAACAGGACTCAAAACACAATGGGTCTACACACAGTTCCGACCTGCGTACCCAACGCACGACGAGACTTTACTAATGCGACTCTCCCCACGTAATTGACGTACAGTCCGAGGTGTGAAAGCTCGAGCTCTGATACCAAGCTGTCACGCCCCAATTTCAGTAAACCGAACTCAGGACGTGAACCTTTAAAACAATAAAATATTTTGAAACCTTTTACAATAAATCCCTTTAAAATCAACATTTGTTCAACAAAATAATATTTACAACTTAAAATACGTCCCAACAAGTGGACAAAAGTATGGTATCCGTCGCTAGACTCAAAATAAACCCCGAATCCCGCTCCTAGCTCTTCAAGCTTCGGAAGCTCACCTAGTCCGACCTGCGCCCGGTACCTGTAGGAAAAGCAGCTAGGGGTGAGCGTTCGCTCACCACCACAGAAAACAGACTGACTACGGCATAATTAGCAGACAATGCCGGTAACACTCAAAACCAACCCAAGGCCGGGAAATCCCAAACTCAAGTGCCTCAATTGACACCCCACCGATCACTTTCCTCAATAGACTCAACACTCGGACTCGCAATGTAGACCCAACACAACGATCGACGACCTCCTCCAAAGACACGACAGACAACTACGCAACACCAAACAAGATCACAAAGGATCGCACGCAAACAAGATCACAAAGGATCGCATTCCTGTCAGCTGCTCAGTGTCGGTTGCTAACTGGCTGGGCTCGAGCCTGCCCCACACGCTTTACCGATCCCTGTCAGGCTCCAGGCGGTCGACCTGTTGGCGATATATACAACGCTACTTTTCCGATAGCTGGTCGGAAGGGGAGCTGCCCTCTCATCGCCTACAAATGCTCACAACCTGCCGAGACTCGAACACGGATCAGGCTAGCCAAAGAACGCTCGCAACCTCCCGAGACTCGAACTCGGTCAGGCCAGCCAAAGGATGCTCGTAACCTCCCGAGACTCGAACTCGGTCAGGCCAGCCAAATTCCACACCACTTCCCGACACACAGTCGGGTCACTAACCTCGAGCAAGCACAATCACAATCACAAGCAAAGTTCAACAAACAGCAACAACACAGGTTCAACACTCCACAGGCACTCATGGCCACCCAAGACACCAACAGTAAAACACGGACTCAACAACCCCACGGCACTCACGGCCTCCTAAGACACACCAACCATAACTCACGGGCTCAACAACCCCACGGGCACTCATGGCCACCCAAAACACACCAACAGTAACTCACGGCTCAACAACCCCACGACACTCACGGCCACCCAAGACACACCAACAGTAACTCATGGGCTTAACAACCCCACGGGCACTCATGGCCACCCAAAACACACCAACAGTAACTCACGGGCTCAACAACCCCACGACACTCACGGCCACCCAAGATACACCAACAGTAAAGACACGGGTTCAATCAACCCCACGGGCACTCATGGCCACCCAAGACACAACAGTAAAACACGGGCTCTCATGGCCACCCAAGACACAACAGTGAAACACGGGCTCTCATGGCCACCCAAGACACCACGGGCTCTCATGGCCACCCAACACACAAAATACACAAACAACCTCCGGCATAACCAATGCCTCCAGCAGTCCTAATACCGATAAGTTCACAATCAACCTCCGGGCATGGTCATATGCCTCCAGTAATTCCAATATCGCTAAGTTCTCTGCTTATACGACACTACTAAGTGACACATGCATTTCCAATATTCGCTATATTCCCGTATCATGCCTTTCTAATAATCGATAACTCACTTAACCCACGACACCCCAGTGTCACAAGCATTTCTACTGTTAACTTTCCCTAGTCAGGGCCGAGATCCGGCTACTTTTCCCTACCTCAAGACGATACCACAACAGCGTCTCCTAGCTGCTGACGACCGGACAACACCATCTTCTAGGGCGAAGTCCGCGTCTGGGCTCAACTCCGGTCTTCTCTTCGATCGAAGTCGGACTCTAATTTAACACGGAAGGCACAATTAAAACCGGTTTCACAGTTTAAATTGAAAGGTTACGACGGTTTCGTTTTAAGTTCAAAAGTTGCCTTTTTGACTCGAGCGGGCTAAAAGCGAGATTACACGACAAATCGGGTTCGAGTACTCAAGCCCCGAGCACAGAACCCGGTGCACAGACCTGAGGCATGGGTTTCATGGCACAATTCACAAGGTAACCGATTTACCGTTCCACCTTTATCCCGTTCTAAATCCGTTTAACGTCTAGTTTAAACGTTCAGGTTCCCAAACTCAATCCAGTTTCGATCCAATAATCTCATATAAACCTTTTTGCTCGACTCTGGTTTCGTTTTCCTTTTTGATTAAAACCATTTTATTTCCAAAGCTGATTCTCGTTTTTAATCCCATTTTCTTTTAAACTCTGATAGATTAAATTCTTTTGTTTTGGTTTGCTTCTATTTCGATCCAACACCACCAGACAGAACTCAGAAAAAAAAACATAACTGTTTCAAAACAACTTTCTTTTCATTTTCCTTTTTACATCTCGAAGATTCGAATCCAGATCAACGAGACTGTTCCAATAACGATCAGATCCAAAGAAGTTCGGAAAAAGGGAAATAAAGGTTCGGTTTTCGAACCGATCGGCCGCCGGCGAGGGCGGTGTCGGCCGGGGCCTAACCGTAGAGAAAAGGACGGTGGCGTCGGCGGAATACGGCGGGACACGGCGGCTTCGCGCCCGTGTCAGATCTGGACGGACCCGAGGAGAAGGGAGGTCGGGGATGATGGCGGTGGGCTCGGACCTGGTTTCGGACGGCGCTGGAAGAGATGGGTGTTCGGTGCGAGGCGTAGCGGCGGCGGTGGTCTGGTTCGAAGGAGAAGAAAGAGTGAGGGAGGTCCGGGACTCGGCGACGGGGAAGTGGCCGGCGACGGAGTGAACGAAGGAGAAGATGGGGCGGAGGTCTGAAACGAGAACAAGGGAGAGAGGGAGGTGAGGTTTCGGGAGTGGAGAGGATTAAAGGAGACGGGGTGGTTGAGCGAGATGGATGGCCGGAGAAACGCCGGCGCTGGCGAGACGAGACCGGATCGAGAGAGGGAGAGCGGCGTCTGAAGAAGATGAGAAGCTGGAAATGGGTTGAAACCCTAAAAACGAGGCTTTTAAACCCCTGGCGTGGGCCCGGTCAGGAGCCTGGGCCGGGTCAGCAACTTGAGCCGGTTCTGCCCGGTCCAGCCCAAAACCCTTTACTTTTTTTTTACACGACCACATAATTAAATCGAATTTCAGCCTCGCCTTTACCAGAACCGATTTAGATTTCAACCTCGACGTTCCGAACGAGTAAAATTTAATTAAATTAACCTTTTTACCGAAGTGGTCTTCACAATATTCATTTGAGGACTATAAGGGGTTGTCGCTTGATGAATCATATCATTGTCTTCATAATATTTATCAAAAGATGTAGGAAAATGTTCACCACCCCTATCACTACGAATTATTTTTATCTTATTTTCTTTCTTATTTTCATCTAGAGCTTTTAAACTCCTTGAATTTATCAGAGCCTTCATCTTTAGTTCTCAAAAGATACACATAGGTAAAACAAGGAAAGTCATATATAAAAGTAATGAAAAATCATTTTTCTCCTCTAGATAAAACACCATTAAATTCACAAATATTGGTATGAATTAATTATAAAAGCTCAGAATTTCGCTCAACTCTTGTAAAAGGCTTCTTGGTCATTTTGCTTGAACAAATATTTCACATTTTTCAGGAAAATCACCACAGTACGAAATGTAACCATGTTTAGACATATATTTCAATATACGAAAATTAATATGTGCTAAACTAGAATGCCAAATAGAAAGGGAAGACTCAACAACATAAACAAGCACGTTATTTATTTCATTAATACTTAGTCTAAACATGTCATCACAAGTGTACCATTTTCCTATGTACATACCATTCTTGGTAATAATAACTTTTTCATATTCTAATACAATCTTAAAGACTTTCTTAACAAGTAAGGTGGCTGATAAAAGATTCTTCCTTCTGGAACATGGAACACATTGATAAAAGTCAACTTCTTTCCTGAAGTGAAGTTCATATCCATTGTTCCTTTTCCATGCACCATTGTTGTTATATGATTCCCCATCAATACTTCTTCGATTTTAGTCGTTGGTTCATATGTTTTGAACATGGCTTTGTTGTTACAAACATAAATTGTGGCTCTCGAACCGAGCCACCAATATGTAGAAACTGTTACAACTCATTCCAATCTGTATTTGTGAAATCATTGCAACCAAATCATGTGTTTCAGATTTGACCACATTTGCACTACTCTTCACACTATCAGAAGGTTTCTTTGAACCATTCTTTGTGAACCTACAATCAACCCATAAATGGTTCGTCTTTCCACAATGAAAACATGCTCTTTTATTTGAAGATCTTTCTTTTTGATATGGCTTCTTTTTTAACACATTCTTCTTTGCTTTCATCTTAGGATGGTTGGCACCTTTTTGTTTTGTGGCCTTCAGCCACATAATTCACCCTCGAGCTTAGGTATATCGAATCTCTGACACGATTATTAGCCTTAATTTACAGATGAGTCTAAAATTGCTCTATGGTTGTATTATCAGATGAGTGCAAGAACTTCTTCTTGGAATCATTCCAAAATGGGGGTAGCTTTACCAATATTGCTCCAATTTGGAGTACATCAGGAATCTTGATTTCAAGTTCACTTAAATGAGAAACTAGAATTTGAAGCTCTTGAACTTGATCCATGATTGTATTATCAAACATGAAAAATTCGAAATACTTCATAGCAAGAAATTTGTCAGTACATCTTTTCTTGTTCTTGTATTTTGCCTCTAATATTGTCCATATTTCCTTGGGAGAACTGAGGTTATGATAAAGATCATATAGATGACCAGTTAGCGAGTTTAGAATGTACCCACGACAAACCAATTCATCTTTCTTGTGCTTAGTGCGTTCCTTTTTCAGATCTTAAGTATCATCAGGCATAAGATTAGGGATGATGGTGATATAGGCTTCAAGAACATAGAAAATATTCAAAGTAGTAAGCAAGAACACCATGCGATCCTTCCATCGAGTGTAGTTGGTCCCGTCAAAGCGAGCCAGTTTTGAATCTGTATGAATTTGACCGTTTTGAATTTGTGCTTTCACGGTGGCAGAGAAATTTGTTTCCATAGTAGTATAAAACCCTTACGAATGTTTGATCACGAACACAAATAGAGTTGCAGTAAGGCATTGGAGTATACTTTTCGTAAGGATTTTATGTCCCCACTATATTGGGCATATCTTTCAGGATACAAAATTGTTATATTAAGCTGATATGGAGTTATAAAGATGAGTATATTTTTTTTTGTAGAATAAAATGTATGCAATATATAGATGGAACTCATGGCCCTTCATGACATGCATGTCTCTTCACATTGTAACTGTTAACAATTGTTTCAGAGTGATCCAAAAATGAAATGAATCATACTAGACTCACACGTCCACGTGCCAACGTGCCATAGTCTCGATTAATAATAATTATACAAGACCCAATAGTATTTCTGACATTGCACTTAATTCCATATTCTAAGTAATAAGAGTAGGAATATGGTTCCATATATACACATTATTTTCTCTATAATTTATCTATGTGGGACAAACCACATTTATACAAACTTTATGTTCCAACAGTCATAAGGTCGGGGACACAGTTGTCAGACTCTTTAATGGACCTAGATATCGTGGATGCCATTCAAGGCCACTTTGGGGCCTTCTCGCTGGAGGAAGACAATGAAACCAATGATGTGGTGGTGATGGTTCCCACTAAAGCTATCCCGGTAGCAAAAGATAGGGGATACCACCGTGTTATGTCTAGCCAGACAGTGGCGCATATTGCATGTAATTCACGGATGATATGTAGGGTTAGGGCGTAACGATGGAAGGTGCAAGAATTGGAGGTTATGTGCCTTTCCAACGAGGTGGTGGCCTTCTACTTCCCGAGCAGTATGGCGATGAAGGACATCCGCCACCGTGGCCCGTGGGTTTCAGCGGCTACCTTCTGATCTTAGTGCCACTTCTCTCGTGCATGCAGCCAAGCTCTATCCCTTTTTAGTTCATGGAGATTGGGGTTTGGGCATTCAATGTCTCGGGGAATCTCGGACGACTCCCATCCGCTCGCTCCTAGCCAATACCCTAGGAGAATATGCCATCATCAGGCAACATAAAAGAAAACAAAGAAACCCCAAAATCAAATGTCCATAAACTGTTTTACTGTTTAGATTGTCTATAGGAAAGCTTACTCGCACTTGAGGATTTTGGTCAGCAACAAAAGAAATCTCTAGAAATTTTATTCTTTTTACCGATGTAATTTATTTTCATCTCTCCATATTCTCTTTATCTCATATCACTGAGCTTCTGTCTCTACCATATTAATGCAGATAAGAAATATACTCCTCTCTAAGGCATTAACTCGTACCGGGCAACTCAGATGAAGAGTATCTCAGATGAATAGTACACCTCAAACCCAACTAAATGGCATTAGGTCTTCAAATTGTTGGTGAAGAATCAATAGCAGATGTAGTTGTGACTTCATCTCAGATTGGAGAAAAGGGTAATGGGTATATGAGTTCGTGACTGCAATTTGGTTCCATTTTAAGGATTTACCCATAAATGAAAGATCTGGAGGGCATATATGAGTTTTTATAATCGTGGGCCTTATAGATTTGTTCTTCAGGTTTTACAAAAAAAAAAGAGACATTAAAATGGAAAATAAGTTTGACCTTGAGATGCTTTCTTGTTTGGAAAGACTCTCCTTTTGTAATACAAATTTGAGATGATAAAGAAAATGGAAAACAAGTAATAAAATTTAAAAAATGAATTCAAAATAAAAAATAAAGAAAAGAAAGAAAATAATGGCATGATTGTGTAATATTAGAAAGTAGGTAAGGGTATTTTTGTCATATAATAAAAAAACTTACAGAGATGGACGGAAGGGACAAATCGTTACAAGATGAAACATGCAAGTATATATCAGTTAAAAAAGATGAGTGTATGTATCAGATAATCGTGTAAACTTGAGCGTAGGTAGTTGTAATTATCCCAAAACTAAAATTGATTCCATCTTATAAAAGCAAAGCAAAACAAAACATATATTGCTACTACTCCTATGTAAAGACCACCTTGTTTTGAAAAGGGGTTATTTTACAATTTGGAACATTGGGGTAAGTTTCTGCAACAAGGGTTTTGAAAAAAAAATTCAAAAAAAAGGGGGGGAAATTGAGAAATCTGGACTGAAGAGGAGATTGGGCTAGGTCGGGCCCAATCAGAGACGCCGGCCCATTTCGCTGAGGCGCGAGGCCCGGTCCATAGGGCGTGGTATTTAAGGGCCAAACCCTAAATGGGGGGGGGGGGGGGGGTACTGTTCATCTTCCTGAACCCACGCCTCCCTCTCTCTGCGATTTACCGAGCACAACTCGCCGACGTCTCCTCCTTCTTCTCCGACCTCCCTCGTCGTACCCTTCTCCTTCCTCAGCTTCTACTTCTTCTCCTTCATAGTCACCCCTTCTCCGTCCTTGCACCGAGCCACCGTACGCCTAAATCGAACCCTCGCCGAAGAGGCTTCTCTGAGTTCGTGTTACCGGACGCATCTCGACACCGTGACGAGTAACCGTAGACTTGGACTCGCGGATTTCGCCCTAGAAGACGGTGTTGGCCCGGTTGTCAGCAGCTAGGAGACGCTGCTGTGGTATCGCCTTGAGGTAGGGAAAGTAGCGGATACCGCTTTAATTACGGAAGTTACTAGTATGCATGATTAGGGTTAATAATAAAAACCGGAAAGATCATAGCTTGGCATGTAGGATACGAACAACTAGCGTAGACGTATGAACTGTGAATATTTACGATTCATGTCTTGGGAATTGCCGTGCTGGTATATCCGGGCCATGTCGTGCCTGTAGGATTGTTTGCTGAGTGTGCCTGCTTGTGTGCATTGTGTTGTTGGAACGGCTAATAAATAACAAACATGAAAAAGAATAGAATTGAACTAGTGATGCATGTTGATTACTTGTGTGGTTATTTCCTGTTTATTCGATATGTTGAATTGTGGGATGGTTGGGGATTTGATACCGGTTAAGCCGGTGGGGTTACCACATTGAGTGTGGAGGCGGTAAGTGATGGTAAGTACGTGACGGTTTTGAGTGTGGTTAAGAGTCTAATACGATCTATTCGTTGTTGCATATCGTGATTGTGTAGGAAAGTGTGCCATGTTTGATAATGTGAACCCTTGTTTGTGATATAACCGGGTGAGTGATAGACCGGATGTGTGTGCTATGTTGAGATGGTCCGGTTGGTATACCGAGACCATCAGTGTTATGTGCGGTGTGTTAGTTCCTGTTTTTGGGTGTTCCAAGAGACGGCGTAACCGGGGTGGACTTACACCGAGGGTTATTTCCGGTGAAGCGTATCGAGGCCAAGGATGGCGTGATCAGTACCCGATGATTCGTGGTCTGGGACGATGGTTGACCGAGGCGTGTACCGAACCTGTACGTGTGATAAGATATTACCCCACGTCTGTGTGCGTGGAACCCTTCGTCTGTGTGCGAAGGAGTATATTACCCCACGTCTGTGTGCGTGGAACCCTTCGTCTGTGTGCGGAGGAGTATATTACCCCACGTCTGTGTGCATGGAACCCTTCGTGTGTGTGCGGAGGAGTATATTACCCCACGTCTGTGTGCGTGGAACCCTTCGTCTGTGTGCGGAGGAGTATATTACCCCACGTCTGTGTGCGTGGAACCCTTCGTTTGTGTGCGGAGGAGTACATTACCCACGTCTGTGTGCGAGGATGCCCCCGTCTTTGTGCGAGGATGCCCCCGTCTGTGTGCGAGGATGTCCACATCTGTGTGCGTGAAAGATTTTTGGCTGATGGTATTACCGGTTTGGTGCGTATTTTGAGTAGTGTCGCGTCTGTGTGCGCGGAAGGTATCGGGACCGATGTTGTATGAACTAGTACGATATAAGGGGATGTGCGCATCCGGTGGTATGGCCTATGCGGTAGACGATATCTATGTGTGTCTCGATTGTGCCTTATTTTGGCTGTTTGGTTGTGTGCTGTCTTACGACATCTGTGTGTGTTCTGTTGTGTGCTTTATTCTCATTGATTGACTGTGTGCATTTGTATATGTATGTTTAAGGTTGTGGAAATGGGCAGTAACAGGGAAACGTGTTGTTGGGCTTGAGCCTTGTGTTAAGTGAGAATTGGTCCCGTGAGATCGTTGGAGGGACTCGAGGTGTTGTTGTACCCGATTATTGTGTTGCCGTGCGAGTTCGTACGTGTGGCTGGTTGTGAAATAGCTGTGGGCTCTGCTTAGTGAGAATTGTTGGGTGATGAGTGTCAAGAGCTGGTGGTGGGAAGTGGTAGTGAGTTTGGTTTGTTGTGAATTGGTTTTACAGGTGGTGCCTGAGTAAAGGCCAAGTGATGTCTTGCAGTGACTGTTTACCTGTTTTAATAGTTGTGCTTACTAGTATGCCATAATTGGACGGTTACCCGTGGTGATGAACTGTGGTTCAAATCCTTAACTACTTTTCCTACTGAGCGTAAGCTCACCCCCCTTACTTTGTGGTGTTTCAGGTGTCGAGCAGGTTTTGTACTAGCAGGATTCTCGGAGCTAGGGAGCTGACGGGGATTCGGGCTAGTGTCTAGAGATGTACTGTTAATTTTTGAGTTATTTACCGTTGTTTTTTTTCGAGCTGCGACTCGCGAGATTGTTTTAAGTTTGAAAGCATGAATTGAGACTTGTTGGCCTTATTTTCAATAAAATTATTATTGTTTTAGTTCACGTCTCGAATTCGATCAAAACCGGATTTGGGACGTGACATCCTACATCTATGACTGCCAAAATCATATGAATGTTTGTCTATTTTGAAAAAAGTAAGCACAAATCAGGTAAAAAAAAAGTATACTCATGTGATGACCTTAATGTCACGTATTTGAGCTCTAATCTGGGTTTTTACTCAATAGTGAAGCACATATTGACTATCTACTATTTTGTTCAACAAATAGATATTTAGTTTGTAAGGATTTTGTAACTAGATTCTTTTGTTTTTCATTTTCAATTTTTAAAAGAGGGAGATTTATATTATACTTTACTGATAAAAAAATATACAAGTCACGTTTCTGGGTGAGCTTAAAAGGCTTTTCTGTAATACCAGCTACAAAGATTAGCAATTTGAGGTGGAACTTTTTGTTGAGACTCCTCAAATATCTCATCGGTGTCGTGAGAACATGTGGAATGTATATGGCCACCACCATTGCATGGTTAACACATGGATATGACTCATCTATGTATGGGCTATATATATATTTACTATGTTTTGTTTATGGTTGTTCACAGTCACAGAGAGCAAATTACTAAATAAGAGAATTTTGATTATTCAGTAGAACCAAGGCAAAAACAAAGAAGCAAAGGCAAAGTCGGTTCATCCGTAGCTAGTTTTGGTTTTGATAATTTGAAAAGTAATCACAACAAGTTATCAGCACGAGTTCGCTCCATTTTAATCGTTAAGCTCTCTCAACTCGTTATTAAATGCTCTACTCTACTGATCAAGTATCGGATTTTCATATCATCGTTAATTTGTTTATACCTGATCCATGCTCATTTATATGTTTCTATACTGTTTCGAATAAGTATGTTCTGTGACTGCCAATATACATTGGATCTTTCACATCATAAATTTGATGTTTATCGTACACTCGTATTTTATCATTAATACTCGAATTTGAGATTCGTTAAAATCGAAACATTTGGACCCGAAGTTCCAAAAATGCAAAACTACTTGTTTATAACATGCAACACGATCATTTCGTTATTAAATTTGTGAGGACACATATTTGTAACCTGAAATTTATAAATATGATGGTATGTTGGACCGGAAGTTCCAAATACATAATACCAGCGACCCGATATGTATTGGACCAGAAGTTCCAAAATAAAATACCAACGACCTGAAGTCGAATATGATCCTGACATGCAATTATTTTGACTATGCTTAATTATGTACCCCTTAAACTAGACAGGAAGAACTATTATGAATGGGCGCTAGACACGACTCTCCACTTGACATCTCAGAATCTTGGAGACGTCATAAAAGAAGGGAATAACGAATCGGTTAAAAACAAAGCCACAACCACAATATTAATCCGGCATCATATGCATAGAGACCTATGACTTGAATATATAATTGACGAAGACTCCCTTAGTTTATGGGTTCAGCTCAAGGAGAGATTTGAGCATATGAAAGCAATAGCTCTCCCTCGTGCTCTATATGATTGGTCTAACCTCAGGTTACAAGACTTTAAGTCTGTAAATGAGTACAATTCGGCCATGTTTAAAATTGTTTCCAAGCTTCGCAGTTGTGGTGAGAAGATAACTGACGAATCTATGCTTGAGAAAACATTCTCCACGTTTCATCCCTCGAATATGCTCCTACAGCAACAATATCGAGAAAGAAAGTTTCAGAAATTTACAGATCTGGTTGCTTGTTTGCTCATTGCAGAGCAAAACAATGAATTATTAATGAAGAACCATCAAACTCGCCCTGTAGGCAGTGCTCCATTCCCAGAAGTGAATGTGACAAGATATGATGGTAACTCTGGACCCAGACGAGGCCGAGGATGTCACGCCCCAAATCCGGTTTTGACCGAACTCGAGACGTGAACCAGCGAAAAGACGGAAAAGCAGTTTTAAAGACAGAATTAAATCCATATAATAACCATAAACCAGTAAAAAGACATAAGACGAGTCCTACGCCCAAGTTCAAAACCAACATAAGTTAAATCCAAAAACAGGGGTACGTCTCTACTATGTAAACGACACCCGGACTCTCGCTAAGCTCCCAAGCCTCGAGACGTCCTCTAATCCAACTCACGATCAAAACCAGTAGGAGCAGTAGTGAAGGGGATGAGCATTTCGCTCAGTAGGAAAAAGTAGTAAATGGGATGAGCAATTCGCTCACCACTACGGATACCCGTCCAAGTATGGCGTACTAGTAAAGCAATAACAACTAACGAAAATCGAACAGGAAAACACAAATATCGACACTTGATCCAAGTCAAGAACACAAATACAGCGAAAATATCTACAGTGACACCAGTTGCAAACACGACAGTTGAAAACGGAGGAACTAGTCACACCTCATACCTGACACCAAACCGTCACGAGGATGGTTCTCAACAACCAAACATGCACCACCTATTTCACACAGGAACTCATCAAACACAACTCATACCCGATGTCATACAGTCATACGGTCCGTTACCAAATACCCATAACACTATCACCCAAGTCACACAAGAATCACATAACAGGCATAAGTAACCACAGTGAACCAAAACTAGTCAACACACACAGTAAGTATCCAATAATACGCCGGATCACACATGTCACGCCCCAATTTCAGTAAACCGAACTCGGGACGCGAACGTTTTAAAAACATAAAAACACTCGAAACCTGTTTTCATTAAATCACTTTAAAATATCAGTTTAGTTCAACAAAATAATATTTACAACTTAAACTACGTCCCAACACGTGGACAAAAGTACAAGGTATCCGTCACTAGACTCAAAAGACAAAACCCGGACTCCGCTCCTAGCTCCACAAGCTTCGAGAGCTCACCTAGTCCGTCCCATGAACAGTACCTGTAGGAAAAGCAGCTAGGGGTGAGCGTTCGCTCACCACCACGGATAACAGACTGACTACGGCATAATTAGCAGACAAAGCAAGTAACACCAACAACAACTCAACACCGGGGAACACCATCCCCAACCCAAGTACTCTAACTGAACATACACCCACTGTTGCCTTCCCTGACCAACTCGACACCTTGACACGTAAAGTAGACCCGACACAACCATTGACGACCTCTTCCAAGGACTCAAAAGAAAGTTACGCAACACCAAACAGCATCACAAGGGATCACACCCCAAACAAGATCACAAAGGATCGCACACCAAACAAGATCACAAAGGATCGCAAACCAGCTGCCAAGAATGCTCACGCCCTCCCGGGACTCTAACCCGATCAGGCCAACCCAAGAATGCTGCAACTTACCGAGACTCTAACTCGTAAGCCAACCGGAAAATGCTTGCACTTACCGAGACTCTAACTCGTAAGCCAGCCAAAGAATGCGTGCAACTTACCGGGACTCTAACCCGTAAGCCAACCAAAGTATGCTCACAAACCCAAACCACACACGCGCGGCCAGGACCCCTTTATTGGCGGGCGGGCCCCCTACCCCGTCTGAACATGCAGACGTGTGTGATCGTGGACCCCCGTTTCATGAAGCGGGCCCCAACCTCAAGTAACCACAAACACAATCACAATCACAAGCAAGTTCAACAACCAGTAACAACACAGAATCAACACTCACAGGCACTCATGGCCACCAAGACACCAACAGTAAAACTCGGACTCAACAGCCCCACAGGCACTCACGGCCTCCCAAGACACACCAACCGTAAGACACGGACTCAACAGCCCCACAGGCACTCACGACCTCCCAAGACACCAACCATAAGACACATTTGCAACTTACCGAGACTCTAACTCGTAAGCCAGCTAAAGAAAGCTTGCAACCCCCCCCCCCCCCCCCCCCCCGAGACTCTAACTCGGTCAGGCCAGCCAAAGACACCAACCTTAGTACACGGACTCTCAAGACCGCCCAAACACCAAAGGTAAAGACACGGGTTCAACAACCCCACGGGGACTCATGGCCACCCAAACTCGACAATGAAACACGCTTGCAACTTACCGAGACTCTAACTCGTAAGCCAGCTTAAACACCAACAGTAAAGTACGGGCTCTCATGGCCACCCAAACACGAATAACAACACGGGCTCTCATGGCCACCCAAGACTCAACAATAATAATACGGGCTCTCAAGGCCACCCAAAACTCAACAATAACAGCACGGGCTCTCAAGGCCACCCAAAACTCAACAATAACAGCACGGGCTCTCAAGGCCACCCAAACACAAATAAAAAATCAACCTCCGGCTTAACCAAAGCCTCCAACAATCCTAATATCAACAGTTTCTCAATCAACCTCCGGGCATGGTCATATGCCTCCAGTACTCCTAATATTGATAAGTTCACAAACAACCTTCGGGCATGGTCATATGCCTCCAGTAATTCAATTATCGTTAAGTTCTCTGATCCTACGACACTACTAAGTGTCACATGCTTTTCTCATAAACGCTACAATCCCGTATCATGCATTTCTAATATTCGATAACCTACTAAACCCACGACACCCCGGTGTCACATGCAATTCTACTGTTAACTTTCCCTAGTCAGGGCCGAGATCCGGCTACTTTTCCCTACCTCGTGCGTGTTCTCCCAAAAGCCAACCACGAGCTCCGGTGATGATCTCAGTCACTCACCCAGCTTTCCCTTGCCTCGGTCCGTGGCACGATCTAAAAGAACACAAATTAAAGGCACTTAACCACTCGCAGGAATAAACTGAAAACCATTAAACTCGATGCCCAAACTTAACCCCGACAATGTCGATCACTCCCAAACTTCCCAATTACTCGACATTGTCGATAAAGGACCCGTCAAGGCCCAATTCGCCCGACATGGCGAATCTGCCCGGTTTTAGTAAATTGCCTTCTGGGGCTTCAAAAGTCCCCGTTTTCGTTTCTACGGTCTTAGAATAGTTCAAGGAACCCAATGTACTTGCCCGAATCGAATTCCGACTCCCGAGTCAATTAAATGACGTTTAAAGTTTCTAAACCCGATAAATTACAACTTCTCCAATTTAATTCCAATTTTCGATTCGATTAAGGATAAATGGTCCGGGGAACGTTTTAAACCACCCGAACGATAAAACCCGAGCACCCGAGCACGTGGGCCCCAGCCAACCCACTTGGCCGAGAGCCCTAGGGTTCAAGGGGGGGCTCGGCCACCATGGTGGTGGCTGGTCCCAGCTCCGGCCAGCCACCCATGGCCGGCCGGCCACCACCCACGGTGGCCGGAGCTCCTCCCGAGCCTCCGGTCACCGGAAAACATCATCTCTTCCCTCCAAACACCTCCAAAACGTCTCCAACAAACACCCCAACACCAAAACCACCTTAAACTAATAGTTTTACAAAAACCTAACTTCCAAAATTTATCAAAACGAGAATCGGTTCGGTGTATACCGTAGAGGAGAACGAGGGGAGTGCACTTTCTCCTAGCCTCGAGACGATCCCGTGGTTGTATGAGCGTGAATAGTGCTCCAAACCCTAGCTTCTTCTCTTTTCTCCTTCTTCTTCTCTCCCTTTCTTCTCTCTTCTTTCTCTTTCTAAACAACTAACACAAATTCCCTTTTTTTTTTCTTTTTCTAATGTGCGGCCGGCCACATATGTCCTCACCCTTAGTTTTCCCCCCAAACCTAACACCACCACTTGGTTGACAAGTGGCAAGGTGGGTCCCACACCTTTTGGAAAAATATCTACTAGCTAAAATCCAATCAGATTCGCGAAAAACGGACGTTTCGGGCCCCGAACGGGCACTTTTTCCCAAAAATTACGAAACTTGGCGGGCCACAAGGAAACGGCTCAACTAAGACCGTTGCGACGATGGCTAAGCTTTTTGGATCCAAAACGGTCCTCGAATGGACCAAAACGTCGCTCGGTTGACTTTTCCAGCGAAAAGTCAACATTTCCCAAATTGATCAGAAAGTTGCCCTGAGTCCCCCGGAACTCACTTTGGTCAATAACGGGGTCAACTTAAGTCCGGTATGACCCTCGGGGTCCAATTCCGGTTCAATTCAGTGTCTGCTGAATTTTTTTAAATTTTCTTGTTTTTCGCAGATTTGACTGGCGTTGACCAGGAGTGGTTATTACAACACAGCACGGCTTAAACATATCATACTGGAACACACATCATCGACCTAGATATCATCCCGGAACATTCAGCATCGGGGTACGAATCATACGGAACACACAACATCGGTTTATAAATCATCCCAAACATATCATACCGGAACACACAACATCGGCACCGACATCTAGTCGGAAGGCAGTCGTGCCTCGAACATACAACAAGTCAGACATTACCATGAAAACCCTAAACAAGAGGTAACACACAGTCATGACCGATCAACAAATGGCAATAATATTGCACTTATTACCACTACTTACTCATAACACGATTCACATAACATGCCATCTTAATCATCAATTCCCATAATGCACGAAGCTCACCCACATACAGCGCCTCAAACATGTCACAAAGTAATGGTTCAACAATAACATTCACACAGGTAAAGCACAACCATCACACAACCCTACGGGCACGACATGGCCCACATGCAATTATACAGCACGACAAGTCCCAAACCTACGGGCACGACATGGCCCGCAAGTGATTCCACATTTTAAACGACTACACTAGTTATTCACATCCTACATGTGATTCTACAATCATTCCGGTTACTCATATCCTATATGCAATTCTAGTAACTTACCTTAATTGAACAAGTAACCGCTACTTTTCCCTACCTCAAAAGCAATCCAATCCAGAAGTGACGGCCTGGCTAGCTTCCTCCTTCTCCACGAACAAGTCAGACTCTAAGTTAACAACGTAACACAAAAAACTCAATACTAGTCCAAAGTCGATCAAAGCGGAAGGACACCCAACCTTTGGAACACCCAACACTTTCAAACCTTTTAAAATAAATCACTTTAAAACCACCGTTTAGTTAATCAAAATAATAATTTACAACTCAAAAGTACGTCCCAACAAGCGGACAAAATACAAGGCATACGTCGCTAGACTCAAAAAGGAAACCCAGACTCCCGCTCCTAGCTCTTCAAGCTTCGAGAGCTCACCTAGTCCGTCCCGCGACCAGTACCTGTAGGAAAAGCAGCTAGGGGTGAGCGTTCGCTCACCACCATAGATAACAGACTGACTACGGCATACTTAGAAGAACATGCCGGAAACAACAACAACCCAAACATCGGGGACCACTATCCCCAAACTCAAGTAACCCGACTGACGCGCGGACTATTACTTTCCCCAACCAACTCAACAACCGGACACTCAAAGTAGACCCGACACAGCGGTTATGACCTCCACCAAAGACAAAAAAGACAACCACGCAACACCCAAGATCACAAAGGATCGCACACCAAACAAGATCACAAAGGATCGCACTCCAGCTGTTCAGTGCCGGTTGCTAACCGGCTGGGCTCGAGCCTGCCCCACGCAACTTTACCGATCCTTGTCAGGCCAGACGGTCGACCTATTAGCGATATGTACCGAGCTACTTTTCCGATAGCTAGTCGGAATGGGAGCAACCCTCCGTCGCCGAAGAATGCTCAACCTTACCGATCCCTTTCGGAAGGCTAGCCAAAGAATGCTCAACTTTACCGATCTCTGTCGGAAAGCTAGCCAACCCCCATACAACTTCCCCCGATCTTTGTCGGGCCCCCAACCTCAGGCAATCACAATCACAACCAAAGTTCAACAACCAGCAACAACACAAATTCAACACTCCACGGGCACTCATGGCCACCCAACACACCAACAGTAAAACACGGGCTCAACAACCCCACGGGCACTCATGGACACCCAAGACACACCAACAGTAAAATATTGATTTAACAACCCCACGGGCACTCATGGCCACCCAAGACACACCAACAGTAAAATACTGGTTCAACAACCCCACGAGCACTCATGGCCACCCAAGTAACACCAACAGTAAAATACGGGCTCTCATGGCCACCCAAGACACAAACAGTAAAGTACGGGCTCTCATGGCCACCCAAGACACAAACAGTAAAGTACGGGCCCTCATGGCCACCCAAGACACAAACAGTAAAGTACGGGCTCTCATGGCCACCCAAGACACAAACTAAACAATCAACCTCCGGGCATAACCAAATGCCTCCAGTAATTCTAATATCGAAAGTTCACTGCTCCTATGATACTACTAAGTGTCACATGCATTTCTATTGTTCGATACGTTCCCGTATCATACGACACCACCCGGTGTCGCCTGCCTTTCTATTATTCGATAAACTTACTTAACCCACGACACCCAAGTGTCACATGCATTTCTACTGTTAACTTTCCCTAGTCAGGGCCGAGATCCGGCTACTTTTCCCTACCTCGTATGCTTTCCCAAAAGCTCACAACCAAGCTCCGGCGTGATCACGATCACTCGCCTAGCTTTCCCTTTCCTCTGTCGGTGGCACGATCTAATAAGAACACAATTTAAAACACTTTTAAGCTCGCGGGCATAAACTGAATTTTAATAAACTTAACGCCCAAATGTAACCCCGAAAATGTCGGTCACTCCCAAACTTCCCAATTACTCGACATTGTCGATAATGGACCCGGAAAGGCCCGTTTTGCCTGACCCGGCGAATCTGCCCGGGATTGGAAAACGTTCTTCCGGGGCTCCGAAAATTCCCGTTTTTGTTTCTACGGTCTTAGAATAATTCAAGGGTTCCTATGCACTCGACGGAATCAATTTCCTACTTCCGAGTAATTTAATTCGCGTTTAAAGTTTCTAAACCCGCCAATTACAACTTTTACAATTTATTTCCAAATTTCGATCCGCATGTGGATTAACGACTTGGGGATCGTCCTAAACCACCCGAACACGAAACCTGAATACCCGAGCATGTGGGCCCCACCCGGCCATCCTTGGCCGTGGGTGGCTAGGGCCATTTTGGGCCGGTCCACCATGGTGGTGGCCGGTCCTAGCTCCGGCCAGCCACCCTACACGGTGGCCGAAGCTCCCCTGAGCCACCGGTCACCGGAAAATGTTCAATCTTCGCTCCAAAACGTCCCCAACGAACCCCACACCTCAACTTAACCAAAAACTACTAGTTTTAACCCAAACCCTAACTTTCAAACTTAACAAAACGAAAATCAGATAGTTGCTCACCGTAGAGAATGTCGATGGGAGTTCAATTCTTTGATCGTTGAGACGATCCACTGGTCGGATCGACGGGAAAATAGCAAAAGCCCAAGCTTTCTTCTCTTTTTCTCCCCTTTCTCCTTCTCTTTCCTCTCTCCACTTTCCCTCTCTATTTTCTTCTCCTTTTTGGTGTTATGGTCGAACACTCTATTTGCTTTCCCTTTTGCTTTGTTTTAAAAATAACAACTAACAATTAAATTGCAAAACTAACCCACATGTAGTCTTCTTTTGTTTTGTCCAATAAATCTAACACCACCACATTGGTGACATATGGCAAGTGGGTCCCATACCTTTTGGAAAATATCTTCTAGATATTTTCCAATCAGATTCACGAAATTCGGCCGTCTCGGGCCCCGAACGGCCACTTTTTCCAAGAAATTACGAAACTTCACGGGCTACAAGGAAACGGCTCAACTAAGACCGCTGAGACGACGGCTAAGCTTTTTGGATCCAAAACGGACCTCGAATGGACCAAAAGGTCGCTCGGTTGACTTTTCCAGCGAAAAGTCAACCTTTCCCAAATTGGTCAGAAAGTTGCCCTGGGTCCCCCGGAACTCACTTTGATCGATATCGGGGTCAACTTAAGTCCGGTATGACCCTCGGGGTCAAATTTAGGTTCATTTAAGTGTCTGTCCAAAAATTTTAAATTTTCCCGTTTTTCGCCGATTTGACTGACGTTGACCGGGAGTGGTTCTTACAGAATAAATAACAGAATTTGACTTAAATTCCGTTTCCTACCGGTTTGACCGGCGTTGACCGGACGTATTTCTTACAGAGGACCCTTTAGAGGTCGAGGTCGTGGATGTGGTCGCAGTCAGGGCTATGGGCATAAAAATTTCCAACCTTATAGAAGAGATGATAAAGTGTACCACCAGAAGTGGAACCGATATGAGAAAGGAAAAGGCCCACAGAACCAGATTCCCAGAAATGCTGAAACCATATATAACCGATGGGAAGGGGCTGATCATTGGTCACGTGTATGTCGTGTATCAAACCACTTGGTGAAGTTATATCAAGAGTCGATCAAGGGAAAAGAGAATGTCGCTGAGACAAATTTCATTGATCACGTGAGCCCTGAAGATGCTCCGATCAAGCTTACAGTCTCCAACTTCATTAAAGATGATGACGGAAATGTGGACCGTAATGAAAATGTAGATTGAACTTGTGTTGTTATGTATTCCCCTTCTTTTAGTCAATCTAATATATATATATAATGTTTTTGTAATCTTTTCCTAAGTTTACAAACTAATGTAATACTTCTTTCTATGAAAGGATATAGATCCCAACTATGGGTCACATATTATATATTCAAATGGTCGGCCCTAGTTTGTACGTGCATACACGCGCCGTCCATGTCGCGGTCTAGGCATGTTCTACCGGTGTTTCTCTGCATCGTGTTCTATCGAAGTCGTCAATACAGCAGCGGACCTCCTTGGTCGAGTTCTACCGTTCTCTGCATCGTATCCTGTCTAAGTCGTCAACACAGATCGCAGGTGTTTCTCTCCATCGTGTTTTGTCAAAGTCGCCAATACAGATCGCATATTGAAGGATTTTGTTTCAGATTCAGTGGACCTTTTGCTTCGCTAATCTGTCAAGGTTTTAATCTCATTCCATTATAGGTTTGTGGGTAGCAATTTGGATTGGTTGCTGTGTTTTGTGAACTCTTAAATGGAAGCTTCGCCTGCTGCTCTATCCTTCCCCCTGTTTTGTTCTACTTTGCTTTCCTCTTATGCTCGTTACCGCAGTTTAGTAGGAGGACAAGATAAGAACGCTGCAACCAAAGACAAACTGAAGAAGGTGGAGAAGAAGAAGAAACAAGGACGTGTTGGTTCAAAGTCCGGCCGGATTTCAAAACTAAAGGTTGCTACCTCTGTTTCGGTTGTAAACAGAGCATCATATTCTCGTGTTTCAGAGCCTGTGATTGATGATGTGCAAGTCGGAATGGTTGAGAAAGTTGATCCCGTGGTTGGGAAAGCCGATCCCGTGGATCATCCTCACAAGAATCAGGTGATTCCGAACGAGGTTTTCATTTGCAATCTACCTTTCGATACAAAAGAGGAATGGGTTCTAAAAACGTTCGGACCATTTGGTGAGATATCATCATGCTCCGTTAAGAGGCGTGCAAACGGGGGAGGCAAGTTCTACGGGTTCGTCTCTTTTATGTCGTCTGAAGCTGGAGTCATGGCAGTTGAAACTTACAATGGTTTTAATTTTACTGATCATGTCTTGTTGGTTGCTCTAGCGTGTCCTCGTTCGCCAATGGGGGTCCGTTTTTTGGACCTGAAGTTTATTCTGGCTAAAGTTTTGCTCGGAAAATACAAAAACTCGACTGATTCAAAGGGTCCGTTGATGGAGGTTGTTATTCCGGCGACCGTCCCGACGATTCACGATTCCTTCCTGATCTGATTGTCCCAGGAATCCCGCCATTTTGATTTTCGAATACCCCTTAATTCGAGGGATTTCGTTTCAAGAGATTTTTCAGTGAATCCCGATGATGGTGCTCGTCATGGTGGGGAAGAAGACCAAAACGCAAAGACTGAGGCCGTTTTGGACGTGGGTTTGAGTTCAGAGAAAATCCCGGTTTGGGCTACGAATGAAGCCCAAACATCTGATGCTGAGGCCCTCACGGGCTCTGGGCTTGCTTCGCTGGGCTTTGTGATGTGCTCGGATCAGCAGGCCCAGACGCAGGCATTTGGAGGCAAAGTTTCTCCCCCTTTGGACTCGGCTTTGGGAAATCAGCTTGTTGTTGTAGAGGCAGAAGCTTGTGATCCGATTGAGGATAATCAGAGCAGCCCGTGCAAGGAGGCTCTTTTAAAACCTCCGATGCCAGGCACCGTGACTCATAACAATGTTCTAAAAAGACGTGGTCGTCCAAAGAAGGGACAGACAAAAGCACCTGTTCCTCCAACTACTTTCTATCAAACAAGAGCTAAAACTTCTACTGATAAAGGAGGTAATTCGGGGAGCTTTGTTGTTGATATTGCTAAGAAGAATAGTTCGGGTGATTGGGTTTTGTGCAAGAAAGTTGGAAAGAAGGCTATTGACCTTGCTCCTTTGATGCTCGAACAGCTCACCTCGCAACGTTCCGAGAAAGAAGTCGAGGATTTTGAGGACGAGGAATGCCCTGACCCGAATAGAGGAAATGCTTTAATTCCTATTTCGGTCTCTAACCGTTTCGTTTGTTTTAACTCGGATGCTAGGAGGGCGACAATCTAACGTGTCAGTTTCTTTTTGTTACTTTCTTGTTCTTGTTTTTTATTTTTCTTTTCGTATTGCTCTTGTAGCTGTATTGGTCTAAATAAAAGGTCCTTTTTAGGGATCGTTTTCTTGCTTTGTTCTACTACCCTGTAGAACATTTGCTTAATAAACTATAGCTTATAAAAAAAAACTATGGGTCACGTATTTGCAGAAATGATGGCGACTTATGTATTGTTGATTGCGCGTCGCCGCACACAATCTTAAGAGACAAGAAATATTTCTCTTATCTAACCTTGGTTGAAGCAAATGTTAGCACAATTATGGGTACTGAAAATTTGATAGAAGGCTCCGGAAGAGCTACCTTGATATTAGAAAATGGAACAAGGTTAAATACCCATAATTCTTTATATGCAAGTAGATCCAAAAGAAATCTACTTTGCTTCAAGGATATTCGTAGCAACAGATATCATGTCGAGACCAGAAGTGAAAATGAGACTGAGTTTTTCTGTATCACTTTTAATAAGTGTGGTGAAAAGCGTGTACTTGAAAAATTACAGGTTCTATCATCAGGTTTGTATTATACAACCATACGAACCGTTGAAACCTACGCAACAATGAACCAGAAGTTCATTAATTCAAATGCTTTTATGATTTTGCACAATCGTCTTGGTCATCCGGGATCGACCATGATGCGTAGGATTGTTGAAAACTCAAGTAGGCATTCATTAAAAGACCAAAAGATCCTAATGTCCAATGAGTTATCATGTACAACTTATTCACAAGGAAAATTAGTGGTCCAACCATCGCAAACCAAGATTAACGAAAAAATGTCATCTTTCTTGCAGAGGATTCAGGGAGATATATGTGGCCCTATACATCCAACTAGTGGACCATTCAGTTATTTTATGGTCGTGATAGACGCATCCAACAGAGGGTCTCATATTTGCTTGTTGTCAACGCGAAATGTTGCATTCGCTAAATTGCTGGCACAAATCATTAAGTTGATGGCACATTTCCCTGATCATCCTATTAAGTCGATTCGTCTTGATAATGCTGGTGAGTTCACATCAAGAGCATTTGATGATTATTGCATGTCTTTAGGGATTGATATTGAACATCCCGTTGCACATGTCCATACCCAAAATGGTTTAGCAGAATCGTTTATCAAACATATATAGGTAATTGCACGTACATTACTAATGCAATCACAATTACCTACTTCTGCTTGGGGACATGTTGTATTATATACTGCGTCTTTAATTCGTATAAGACCAAGTGCATATTATCAATAGGGTAAACTACAAATACATACCCCATACTTTACACGATTAACCGATACCTACCCCGAACTATTTTTTTAACCGATACCTACTCAATTGTTACCGAAATATAACAGATAGCCCCTGCCGTCTGATTTTCCATCCATTTTCTGTTAGTTTTTTTAAAAAATACCCATAATACCCTTAACCCTAATCCAGTTTTTAAAAATTCATAAAAATCATTTTTTATATAAATTCAGTTTTTATTTAAGAAAAATATTTTTATTTTCAAAAATTCATAGTTTTTTAAAAAAATACATAAAATCAGTTTTTTTAATATAATTAATATTTAATTATCTTTTATTTTTTATTTCAATTTTTTTTTTCTACCCAAAAATCATTTTTCCATTTTTTCCATCACAACCATGCTCTTCTCCAATTCCATCACAAACACGTTCTTCCCAATGTATTTCAGTTCATGTTCTTCTCATCCCAATCAATTTATTACTCTTCCATCCTCTCCAAAATACCTCATACATCTCTCCAAAATCAACAACCCTAACTCATGGATCTATACCACTCAATTTATTTCTCTTCCCAATGTTTTTATCAGCCGCACACAAAAATCAATCTGAATCTGCAAATCAACTATGGCCGGAGCTTCCTTTATGCTCGACTCTGCAAATCCGAAGAGGAGGAGCTCCGCCGTCGCTACCAGAGCTACGCCGCCGCTGCCTCTTCGCCTACTCCGCCACCACCCACGGCTCCACCAGCGACATCCCCAGGCAGCTCGAAGCAAACCCCAGAAACGCCGGATCTACGCCGCCGTCGCTGCCAGAGCTCCGCCGGATTTACGTCGCCGCCGCTGCTAGAGCTCCGCCGGATCTACGCCGCTGCCAGAGCTTTGACCGTGAAGATGAAGAGAGGAAGATGAAGATGAAGCAAGGTTAAAGATGGTTAAAGATGAGAAGAACACAAGGGAGGGGATGAGAGGTTTGATTTAATGGTGAAAGAGAGAACACACGGTGGTGGCTGTGAAAAAAAATGACTTAATATTAGGGTTTGAATACATATGGGGAGGAGGAGAGAGAAAAAAGGTTTTGAAGACTAATATGTGTAATTACTAATGTTGACCGAGGGTGTTTTCGTCATTTAACAAAATATGACTAACAGAGTTGGACGGACATGGGCTATCTGTTATATTTCGGTAACAATTGAGTAGGTATCGGTTAAAAAAATAGTTCGGGGTAGGTATCGGTTAATCGTGTAAAGTATGGGGTATGTATTTGTAGTTTACCCTTATCAATATTCTCCTGTACAACTTGTGTGTGGTCATCAACCTAACATATCCCGTTTGCGAACCTTTGGTTACGTAGTGCAAGTGCCGATTCCACCTACTCAACGCACAAAAATGGGATCCCAACATCGGTTGGGAATATATGTTGGTTTTGATTCACCGTCCATTATAAGGTATCTTGAACCTCGGACGAGTGATTTGTTTACTGCAAGATTTATAGATTGTCATTATAATGAGACAACATTTCCACCTCTAGGTGAGAAAGATAAGTCTCCTGAAGTAAGGCATGAACTCTCTTATAAGCCTCCTGAAGTTGGGCATGAACTTTCTTGGAAAGTGAGTTCGTTGTCTCATTTAGACCCATGCACATCACAATGTGAAACAAAAGTATAAAGAATAATTCATTTGCAAAATTTTGAAAATCAAATGCATTTGCAGACACGTCAAAGATGACAAGGTCTTATATAGATGCAATCAATGTACCAACTAGAATTAAGGTCACTGGTGATAGTGCAAAAGCAATTATCGATTCCTCTAGTGCACGCCTGAAGCGTGGGAGACCATTTGGATCAAAAGACTGTAAGAACCACCTAAATTTGACCCCGAGGGTCATACCGGACTTAAGTTGACCCCGATATCAGCCAAAGTGAGTTCCGGGGGACTCGGGGCAACTTTCTGACCAATTTGGGAAATGTTGACTTTTTGTTGGAAAAGTCAACCGAGCGACGTTTTGGTCCATTCGAGGCTCGTTTTGGATCCAAAAAGCTTAGCCGTCGTCACGGAGGTCTTAGTTGAGCCGTTTCCTTGTAGCCCGTGAAGTTTCGTAATTTCTTGGAAAAAGTGCCCGTTCGGGGCCCGAGACGGCCGAATTTCGCGAATCTGACTGAAAAATATCTAGAAGATATTTTCCAAAGGGTGTGGGACCCACTTGCCACATGTCACTAATGTGGTGGTGTTAGGTAACATTGAACAAAACAAAGGAAGACTAGGATGGTAGTTTTGTAATTAAAAGATAGGTTTGGTTTTTAAAAACAAAATATAAGCCATTTTAGAAAAAAGGGAGAGAAGTAGAGAGAGAAAGAAGAGAGAGAAGAGAAGAGAGAAAAAAGAGAGAAAGTGTTGGAGTTTTGTGATTTCCCGACAATCCGATCGACGGATCGTCTCAACGGTTGAAGAATCGAGCTCCCATCGTCATTCCCTACGGTGAGAACCTAACCGATTTTCATTTTGGAACGTTTGCATTTTAGGGTTTCAGTTTAAATGGTCTGATTAAGGTTGGGTTGAGGTTTGGGGTTCGTTAGGAACGTTTTGGGGCGAAAAGAAACGTTTTCCGTTGTGGCCGTGTGGGGCCCACGTGTTCGGGCCTTGGGTTTTCGTGTTCGGGTGGTTTAGGACGATCCCCAAGTCGTTAATCCACACCTGGAACGAATTTGGAATTAAATTGTAAAAGTTGTAAATGACGGGTTTAGAAACTTTAAACGCGAATTAAATTGCTCGGAAGTCGGAAATTGATTCCGTCGATTGCGTTGGAACCCTTGAATTATTCTAAGACCGTAGAAACGAAAACGGGAATTTTTGGAGACCCGGAAGGACGTTTTCCAATCCCGGGCAGATTCGCCCGGTCGGGCGAAACGGGCCCTTCCGGGTCCATTATCGACAATGCCGAGTAATTGGGAAGTTTGGGAGTGATCGACATTGTCGGGGTTACTTTTGGGCGTCAAGTTCATTAAAATTCAGCTTTGTCTGCGAACTTAAAAGTATTTTAAATTGTGTTCTTATTAGATCGTGCCACAAACAGAGGAAAGGGAAAGCTAGGCGAGTGATCGAGATCACGCCGGAGCTTGATTGTGAGCTTTTGGGGAAAGCATACGAGGTAGGGAAAAGTAGTCGGATCTAGGCCCTGAATAGGGAAAGTTAACAGTAGGAATGCATGTGACACTTGGGTGTCGTGGGTTAAGTAAGTTTAGCGAACATTAGAAAGGCAGGCGACACCGGGTGGTGTCGTATGATACGGGAACATATCGAACAATAGAAATGCATGTGACACTTAGTAGTGTCGTAGGAGCAGTGAACTTATCGATATTAGAATTACTGGAGGCATATGTTTATGCCCGGAGGTTGATTGTTTAGTTTGTGTCTTGGGTGGCCATGAGAGCCCGTACTTTACTGTTGGTGTGTCTTGGGTGGCCATGAGTGCCCGTGGGGTTGTTAAGCCCGTACTTTACTGTTGGTGTGTCTTGGGTGGACATGAGCGCCCGTGGGGTTGTTAAACCCATATTTTATTGTTGGTGTGTCTTGGGTGGCCATGAGTGCTCGTGGGGTCGTTGAGCCCGTGTTTTACTATTGGTGTGTCTTGGGTGGCAATGAGCGCCCGTGGGGTGGTTGAACCCGTGTCTTTACTGTTGGTGTCTTGGGTGGCCATGAGTGCCCGTGGGGTTGTTGAACCCGTGTTTTACTATTGGTGTCTTGGGTGGCCATGAGTGCCTGTGGAGCGTTGAACCTGTGTTGTTGCTGGTTGTTAAAACTTTGTTTGTGATTGTGATTGCGTGGAGGTTGGCTGGCTTGCCTGACAGGGATCGGCAAAGTCGAGCATTCGTTGGCTAGCCTGGCCTGACAGGGATCGGCAGGTTGAGCATTCTTCGGCGATGGAGGGTTGTTCCCCTTCCGACTAGCTATCGGAAAAGTAGCTCGGTACATATCGCTAACATGTCGACCGTCTGGCCTGATAGGGATCGGTAAAGTTGCGTGGGGCAGGCTCGAGCCCAGCCGGTTAGCAACCGGCACTGAGCAGCTGGCTGGAGTGCGATCCTTTGTGATCTTGTTTGGTGTGCGATCCTTTGTGATCTTGGGTGTTGCGTGGTTATCTTTTGAGTCTTTGGTGGAAGTCGTAACAACTATGTTGGGTCTACATTACGTGTCCGAGTGTTGAGTCGGTTGAGGAAAGTAACAGTTTGTGTGTCAGTCGGGTTACTTGAGTTGGGGGATAGTAGTCCCCGGTGTTGGGTTTGTTGTTGGTGTTACCGGCACTGTCTGCTAGTATGCCGTAGCCAGTCTGTTATCCGTGGTGGTGAGCGAACGCTCACCCCTAGCTGCTTTTCCTACAGGTACTGGTCACAGGACGGACTAGGTGAGCTCTCGAAGCTTGAAGAACTAGGAGCGGGAGTCCGGGTTTCCTTTTTGAGTCTAGCGACGTACGCCTTGTATTTTGTCCGCTTGTTGGGACGTACTTTTGAGTTGTAAATTATTATTTTGTTTAACTAATTGGTGGTTTTAAAGCGATTTATTTAAAAGGTTTGAAAATGTTTTATTGTCTTAAACGTTCGCGTTCCGAGTTCAGTTCTACTGAAATTGGGGCGTGACAAAGACATTGTTCCCCGGAAGCGGAAATGTCAGACGAATATAGGGGATAGGAAAACGGTGGTTCCGGAAGAACCAGCCGATGAAAAAGCCTCATTACCAGATGTAGTTCCAGAAGAACTACCAGAACCGGGTCCAGAAGAACCAATCGGTCCAGAAGTACCAGAAGACTCTAATACTCTTGAAGAGTTAAGAAATGAGAAAACTATTATTGATGAAGTCTTTGCGTTCACGGTGGCCAACGAGATCATAAATGAGTTTGATTTTGAGCCCCGAAGCATCGACGAATGCCATCACAGGGATGACTGGCCTATGTGGGAAGAAGCAATTCAAGAAGAATTGGCCTCATTGACGAAACGCCAAGTTTTTGGGTCCGTTTTCAAGAAATGAGAAAAATGAAGTTGCCTGATATAAGGCTAGACTTGTGGCCCAGGGATTCTCTCAACGACCAGGAGTCGATCACTTTCAGATATTTGATCAGCCTATCAGTCTCTAAAGGACTTGACATGTGCATGATGGATGTTGTGACTGCTTACCTGTATGGTAATTTGGACACTGATATCTATATGAAATTTCCCGATGGGTTGAGATTACCTGAAGCAATGATCGATATCCCCAGAGATATGTGTTCAATAGTTACAGAAATCTCTGTATGGACTAAAGCAATCTGGTTGGATGTGGTACCATCGCCTTAGTGAATACCTTATCAGAGAAGGCTATAAGAATAATGTTATATGTCCATGTGTGTTCATTAAGAAAACAACCTCCGAGTTAGTTATTATAGCAGTATACGTTGATGACATAAATCTGATTGGGACTCCAGAAGAGATCCTCAAAGCTTCAGATTATCTGAAACGAGAATTCGAAATGAAAGATTTAGGAAGGACTAGACATTGTCTCGGCCTGCAGCTCGAGCATATGTCTGATGACCTTTTGATCCATCAATCTGCATATGTTGAAAAGCTCTTGAAGCGTTTTAGTATGGATAATGCTCACCCTCTCAGTACTTCAATGGTCATTCGTTCTTTAGATCCCAGAAGAGATCCATTCCGTCCTAAAGAGGCAGATGAAGAAATACTTGGTCTCGAAGTACCATATCTAAATGCTATTGGGGGTTTGTTATATTTGGCACAATGTACGCGACCTGACATAGTGTTCGCACTAAATGTACTTGTCGGGTTCAGTTCAAAACCTACTCGACGACATTGGAACGATATCAAGCATGTACTTCGTTATCTTAGCGGGATCAGAGATTTGGGACTTATGTATTCTAAGTCCAGGGGGAGCGTTGACCTGGTCAGAAATGAGGATGCAGGCTATTTATTAGATCCTCACAAAGCTCGCTCCCAGACAGGATATGTTTTCACCTGCAATGAACACAACCATTTCCTGGCGCTCTACGAAGCAGACTTTGGTTGCGACATCCTCGAACCACTCGGAGATTGTGGCGCTACATGAAGCTAGCCAAGAATGTGTATTCTTGCGATCCGCTTTGAAGCATGTATTATGCTCAATCGGAATTCCTCCGTCAAACTCTCCTTCCATCATATATGAAGACAACGCAGCTTGTATAGCTCAAGTCAGAGGAGACTATATTAAAGGAGACAGAATCAAGCACATCTCTCCGAAGTTCTTTTATACTCATGAGCTCCAGAAGAGTAATGAGATAGATGTCAAGCAGATTCAATCCTGCGAGAATCTTGCTGATTTATTTACTAAAGCTTTACCAACTTCTACCTTTGAGAAGTTAGTCCATAGAATTGGCATGTGTCGCCTTAGCAAGCAACCAAAGTAGCCTGCCTGAAGTCAGCGGGAGACAAATTTGTGCGCTGCACTCTTTTTCCCTTATCCAAGTTTTGTCCCACAGGGTTTTCTTGGAAAGGTTTTTAACGAGACAGCATCAAGCACAACATCAAATACGTTTTATGCATTGCACTCTTTTCCTTACAGGTTTTTGTCCCACTGGGTTTTCCTGAGAAGGTTTTTAACGAGGCAACTTGAAGCAACTTTTAATGGTAATGTCCAAGGGGGAGTGTTGTGAGAACACGTGGAATGTATATGGCCACCACCATTGCATGATTAACACATGGATATGACTCATCTATGTATGAGCTATATATATACTTACCATGTTTTGTTTATGGATGACACAACCACAGAGGGCAAATTACTAAATAAGAGAAGTTTGATTATTCAATAGCACCAAGGCAAAAACAAAGAAGCAAAGATAAAGTCGGTTCATCCGTAGCTAATTTTGGTTTTGATCATTTGAAAAGTAATCACAACAATCGATAATTTAATTATATATACGATAAAAATGTTATTTTCATTGATTCTGCATATAATCAGATTTGCTCTATCATAAAATAAGAAAACATTCTACCCTATCATCTACAAAGAGGATTCATATGCTTGATCCTTTCCCTTATGACATAAGTTTTCGATTGATTCGAACCTTCCAAACCATACCCATGTATAATCATAATGTATTGTTACTTAAAAAAAGAAACAAGATAGTTTTAACTTTGTTCATTGCGAAGGTATTCAATGATAGGTTTGCCTGTTAGTGTTCATTACAAAGTGAATTTGTCCCAAGGTCGCCACGTAATGAAGTGTGGGACCCGCTCCCGGAGTCCCCAAGAGGTCTCTCTCTCCTTCTCTCAAAATTATTAGAAAAGAAAATTGAAAATCGACGAGAGAGAGCATTTGCAGAGCAGAGCAGAGCTGAGGAAGCCAATCCACAAACCCTAAAATTCTTCTGCAGCATACGGATTGGATTCTTCTTCTCTTCTTTCTTGTCCTTCTCCTCTCCTCCATTTATTCCCCCTCCTCCTCCTCTTCTTCTTCTCTGCAAAATCAGATTCATTTCTCATCTTCTTCTCAGCTGATTGCCTGAATTCAATGCCTCTGCAACCCTTCCTCTGCACTGCAACTCTTCACCCACTGGGATTTTTCTTCTGATTTTGAATTCGAGGTTTGTATTGCAATTTGATGTTTTATTTGAGTTTCTGTCTTCAATTTTGATTTGAGTTTGAAGTTCAATTTCTTCCCGTGGGACTGTTTTTGGCGTGGACTGTAGGTTGTGGAACATGTATCATCCGAAGAAATTCTCCACATCAAGCTTGGTGCCGCACAGGGGTCAGGGAGCTGAGCAGCTGGAGAATGCTGCGGCTCCCGGTGGATCTGCTACGGCCAAGAACTCGTCTCCTCCTCCTGCCGGCGGAGGTGGTAAGCAGCGCTTGCGGTGGACTTCGGATCTTCACGATCGATTTGTTGACGCAATTACCCAACTGGGTGGACCAGATAGTGGGTATTTGTTTTCGTTGCTGCTTTAAGTGATTTGCTCTTTTTTTTCACCTGCAAGATAAAAAAAATACTTCCTATAGTTCTTGTGTATGCTTGGCTTTGAAGGTGTTTTAGAACATAGAACAAGTTTGGCATTCTTATTCAGTTATTTGAAAGGCTAGTTATCAATGGTTTATGGAATTCTCTGGTCAGGAGCTCAGTATTTTGAACAATACTCTCATAGTGAATGACCGTTAAGATAGAGTCTCTAATTTGGACCCAGACCTGCATGCACCCACAACCCGACCTGGCATTCGTGCTGGCTCGCTGAAAACAGGATCAATCTGCAGGTTGGATCGACCTGTGGTTTGGCCCACACAAAAATAACTTACACAAATTTTTTACTTTTATGGAAAACCCGCTTTCCAGACCAAGTCAACCTGCAATTTTATGTGCTTTTAACCCAAAATTAAGCAAAAGCCAGAATGAGTTTATTGCCCCTGAAGCTAGCAAACCCAACCAGTAAAAATGCGGGCTATCGCTGACAACTGAACTGACTAGCAACCCTTGTCGGTTGCCTCAGGCCCACCCTCATTTCACCAGGCCCAAACTCCCTCGGGCAACTTTAATTTCCACCTCTACTTTCAGAGTCTTAAAATACTTAATTGCTGTCTTATTAACACTTACATACATGACACATGATTAAGTTTTTATTCTATATATTTAGTTCGTCCGAGGTATTATTGTTGAACTTTAAGGTTTTTCTTATATGATGGACATGTGTGGATGCTAACTTATTTACTGTGTCTTAATTTCTTAAATATCCTTGGTATGTATATGACAATGTTTCCTGCTGATGTCATTGTCCATGCTTTATTTTAGGAGCAACGCCTAAGGGTGTTCTTAGAGTAATGGGAGTACCTGGACTTACTATTTATCACGTAAAGAGTCATTTACAGGTACAATCATCTAGTTATTAATATATGTGCATTCTCCAATATAATTAGGCGTCAACCTAGATACCATTCTCTCAAACTAACTCTGACATGGCTCCGTTGATTTTTGTTCTACAGAAGTATCGCCTTGCAAAATACCTTCCTGACTCTCCAGCTGATGGTAAAAGAGCTACTCTCTTTATTTGTTCTGTTCCACTACTGCCATTTTATTTTCAATTTCGAGCAGATAATCTCAGGTTGGAGAAATACTTTACTGGTTGTAGGTTCTAATGATGATAAAAGAGGTTCTGGCGATAGTCTCTCTGGGATGGATTCTTCCCCGTGGGTACTCTTGTCCTCCAAAATCACAACCACAGTTCTTTTCTTTTGCATTCCAACGGATTTAAGGACTATGTTTTCTAATGTATTTTAAGTTTTCATATTTCTCAGAGGAGTGCAAATAAATGAGGCTCTAAGGATGCAGATGGAAGTTCAGAAACGTCTTCATGAACAGCTTGAGGTTGGTTTTCATGTGCTCATGTTGCTTTTTGTTGTTGATAACGAGATGATGACCTCCTCAACTTTTTTAATTTCCTGTCATGTGAAGTATACTGCAAGTGTAGGACTCCTAAATTATAAACGCTAAAGCAATTATTTTCCTTTCACCTAAGTATTTGCTGATCTTGAAACAGTGCTGACGTCTTATTCCTCTATAATGGAAAAGAACATGGCGTCAGCTGATTAGAATCATGTATCATGTTTATAAAACAAGAGCACCGATGGTTTATCTTCTTCTTCTCGATTCATTTTACCATGTATATGTGGTACATGAGAAGCATGATAATAGTTGAGTAAATGACCTGGGTTATAACCTCAGTTATGTCTTGCTTGTTCACTTCTACTACTGGGGGATATACTGGAAAGTTCCCTCGAATGCAGTGATCTGTGCTGTGTGTTATTGAATTGTGTGCTGTTGATTTACTAGGGCGTGTGTATTTCAGGTTCAGAGGCAGTTACAAATGAGGATAGAAGCTCAAGGAAAATACTTGCAGAAGATAATTGAGGAGCAACAGAAATTAGGTGGTGCACTAAAGGCCTCTGAGATTGTGGAGGTTAGGGATAATACAGATAAGCCATCCCAACCGCATCCACTTCCTGACACCTCTGCTGGCCCTTCCTCTCCATTAAAGAAGCAGAGGATTGATGAGGGGTTGAGAGAAGCATCCACTCCCTCTTTGGATGCAGGGTTCGGATTCAACTTAGAAACAGAGGTCAAAGATCAGCAGAAAGCGCCCTTGGATATAGAGCACAGAGATTCTGCAGAATAAGGTCTATTGTCAATGACAATCTTGTGTAGCGTTTTGTATGTGTTATAAACAGTGCTTGTATAACACTATGTATTTGTAATCCATTATGTAATTATTGTAATAATAATAATTATTGTTATTATTAAATACAAAACGATGTTAAGCGACTTTTTTTTTTAACTCAGAGAACTGGCAGATTTCCAAATGGTTGGTCAAGCTTTGACATTCCATTTTGTTTTGTTGGTACGCAGGGTTGTAAAAATTGGATTGGGTGGCGCGAAGGCGTTGGTTTTTATGTTTTTGTCCCAAATCTTTATGATTAATCCCTTTATATTATTATTATTATTATTATTATTATTCTTATTTCTAAAGTTGACTATTAAACTAATGATTATGGATGATAAATGCTTACATGTCAAACATTATAAGTTGTAAATGATGTAGCTCATATTTTGATAGTATTTATGTAATATATATTTATTAATAACTAAATAAATAGAGAAATATAAATCAGATTAATAAACAATTTTTACAACCTTGGGTTATAACTTACATGTGAGAGTAGTTCCACCTAGAATTACTTTACTCCATGAAAAAGAAACACAAAAGTGAAGTATAATCTAGAGCATTTGATAGCAAAGCAGTTTGAAACACAAGTACAAACACATGGTTATGATGCATGGATACATATTCTGTTCTGTCTGTGTCCTTATTGGCATATTGGGGATGCGTTTAGTTAACAATTTATGTGTGAGTAGTAAAGCGTGCAGCTTTATCCTCATTGACCAGACACTCATGTTGTGTGAGCCTGAGCCATCAAATGCTTCAGAGGCATTAGTAACACATTGCTCGAAGCCTCTATGCCATTCTTACACAAGTTTCTTCCCAACTCATTATTCACTTCTATACTATATATAGGGTCATTGTTTAGTTTCTGTTTGTTGGTTCTTTAGTAGCTTCAGGCACAAGTATGGTTCGATAGATGTTTAGAGCTTTTAACTATGGGTTTCACCTCACTGATATCATGTTTTCTTTGCAGAGGGTGCTGGTAATGGAGTCCTCAAGAGAAGTGGCAAATGTGGATCAGCCTAAACCACAAAGAGTTCCTGAGCTCACTAAAAAGATGGTGACCGTGAAGCTTGAGCCAATGTGCAGGCGAGTTGCCACTAGTTCTAAAGGGCAAAAAGTATCACTCCTAGCTAACCACTTCAAAGCTGAAACCACCAATGTCTCAGGCCACTTCTACTGTTACAATGTAAGATCCTTCTCAGTTACTTGCAAGTTTCAGAACACACATAATGATGAGTTTGAGTAATCAGGTTGAGATAGTGCAAGAAGACGGCCGCTCTGTCAACGTGAAGGGCATTCGGCAGAGAATCATGGGAAAAGTTGAAGAGACATATGGTGCTGAACTAGATGGGAAGAAGTTTGCTTATGATGGAGCTCACAACTTGTACACATTGGGTTCCCTTCCACACAACAAGTTTGAATTTCTTGTTGCTCTCCAAAATGTCTCATCAACATCAAATAGGTTACTCCAATGTGTTTTTTATTCATCCATATAGTGATCAATGCTAAAGAGACTTTGCATTCACTGACCCTTTTTTTTTGCTATTGTAGCTGCTGCGGTGAGAGAGATCAGAAGAGGCAGAGGAGTGGCTCCCCAGCAAGAACATACAGAGTCTCGATAAGCTTTGTGGCAAGTTTTGCAATCCAGGGGATTAGAGATGCATTACAAGGTCAAGGATCAGAACGCAGTAGCGAGGTTTTGAGAGTATTTAACATCATATTAAGGCAACACGCAGCAAAACAGTAAGTAATTCACATGTCCTCCTCAAGATTCTTGCTTCCTATCTTGATTTTTCTTGGTCTGTTCAGGGGCTGCCTTGTCATCAACGGATCTTTTTTCCAAAATGAGCCTAAGAACTTCGCGCCCTTAGGTGGCGGCGTGCTTGGATGCAAAGGGTTCCATTCAAGTCTTGGTGTCACTCAACTCGGATTGTCCCTTAATTTTGATACATCCATTACAACAATCATTCAGCCTGGTCCGGTGATTGATTTACTAATAGCAAACCAGAATGTGAGAGATTGCTCCAATATTAATTGGAACAAGGTAAGAAAATCTTGTGCTCACTGCTTAAGCTAACAGTGTTTTGCTGAATGCCTTTTTTCATTGAACCAGGCGAAACAAACGCTAAAGAACTTGAGGATTAAAGTTTCCACTTCAAATAAAGAGTACAAAATCAGTGGGTTGAGTAAGAAACCATGCAAAGAGGAGACGTAAGCCCCATAACTCTATCACTTTCAATTACCACATGTGATCTTTAACTGGTTCCTGTATGCACAATATATAAATGCAGGTTCTTGTGGGAAGTGAGAGACCATAACAACATTGTCACTAAATCTATCAACATTACTGTCTATGACTATTTCGTTAATCATCGCCACATAGCATTACGTTATTCTGCAGACTTTCCTTGCATTGATGTTGGGAAATCCAAAAGGCATACATACTTCCCTATAGAGGTAACAAAAATCAAAGTAAAACGTAAATATTGTCGTCGCCTTACACAAGCCTAATTGTCCTTGCTGTTCATTTAGATGTGTTCATTGGTTTCCTTACAACGCTATAGAGGGGAATTAACTCTTCACCAGAGAGCTTCACTAGCAGACCAATCAAGCCAAAGACCTCAAGAAAGGACCAAGATTCTGAATGATGTAATACTTCATCTCCTTCCTTGGAATCAACGCTTAATTAGTATTGTTTTCTTTTCAATAATATTGATTATTGTATGAGCATTTTGGCAGGCATTGAAGCACAGTAACTATAACGCTGACGCTTTGCTGCATTCCTGTGGCATATCTATCAATGATAATTTTAGTCAAGTTGAGGGTCGTGTACTGACAGCTCCAAGGGTACTTGGACTTTTTTTTACATTTATTATTCATATTCTGTATGCAATGATGCTGGTTATATGAATTGTTTGTGTTACTACAGCTGAGAGTGGGAAATGGGGAGGAGATTATACCTCGAAACGGGAAGTGGAGATTTAACAATAAGGCAAGGCCACAAGCTAACTAAGCACCTTTGTATGCATATGATGTTAGTAAAAATGCTTCTTCATCACTGACACAAGTTTTGTTTGGTCAGAAGTTTTTTGATCCTGCAAAACTGAAGAAGTGGGTCGTGGTTAACTTCTCTTCTCCTTGTGATGTAAACTTTCTGTACAAAGATTTGATCAAGGTTGGAGAGTCCAGAGGAATGGTGAGTATCTGTTGGTTTGTTGCATTAACTGTAAGGACTCTAGCTCAGTTTGTTAATGTTGCTTATTGGTTGTGGTTTGTTTTAGGCCATAGATCCTCCGAAAGATGTTTTCCAAGAGAAGCCTCAGTTTCGAAAAGCTCCAGCCACAATTCGAGTGGAGAAGATGTTTGAACAAATACATTCAAAATATCCGAAGCACGATCCTCCATACTTCATTCTCTGTCTCCTCCCTGATAGAAAGACATCTCCCATCTATGGTTAGCTACTGATATTTAAATCCAATGAGCTTCTATTTGTTAATGCACCATCTGATGAAGTAAACGATGAGTAGGTCCATGGAAAAGGAAGACCCTTGTGGACTATGGGATTTTCAATCAATGTGTTGCACCAATCAGATCAGCAAATGAGCAATACCTTTCAAATGTTATGTTAAAGATCAATGCCAAAGTAAGCTCCTCTGTGGTTATTTTCTCTGTAAGCCTTTGTTTCATGTCTGCAATTTAAAATGTGGTTTGTTTGTGTGCAGCTTGGAGGTCTGAATTCTGTATTAGGTAGTGAGTACACAAGAAACATCCCTCTGGTGTCAGAGGTTCCTACCATGATCTTTGGCATGGATGTGTCACGCTCCCAACACATGCCTTCCATTGCTGCAGTAGGACAATATCTATCTCCTTGTTCTTCATTTCAGTTACAGCTATAATATTGCTCAACTTTGGTGTCTGTGTGTTGAAGGTGGTTGGGTCTAGGCATTGGCCTCTCGTTTCTCGCTACAGGGCTTCTCTTCGAATGCAGCAACGAGGATGTGAAATTATAGAGTCCATATTCAAACCACTGTCACAAGGCAAGGATGGTGGCATTTTCAGGTCAGAACAATAAGTATCCTTAATCTTCTGTGTTTGAGTAATTAATAATGTTGTCACAGTCACAGATTATGTTTTGGTCTGTTTGTCAGGGAGTTGTTATTAGATTTCTATGCAAGTTCTGGGAAAAGGAAGCCTTGTCACATAATTATATTCAGGTAGATTCAATAATAAGAAGTAAGAAGCAACTATATATATATTTGGGTGTTGTTGATCTTGTGGTGTAAATACTAAATAGGGATGGGGTTAGCAACTCAGAGTTCAGTCAAGTGTTAAACATTGAACTGGATCAAATGAACAAGGTACAAATTTGTATTTGCTGATAGCTCTGTTATATTGTTACTACTACATTAATTAACTTTCTTCATCTTGTTGTTGTTGGTTAAAGGCATGCAAGTTTCTTGATGAGAGCTGGTCTCCGAAATTCACAGTCATCATTTCAGTGAAGAGACACCACACAAGGTTCTTCCAACTCAAATGTCATGAAAATGTTCCTCCAGGAACCATCATCGACAACGGTGTCTGTCACCCAAGAAACTATGACTTCTACATGTGCCCACATGTTGCTCTCAAGGTGAGCTTTTATTAGTTTTGAGATGGAAGGTGTTGATTATATATATACTGACTGACAAGTGACAAGGGGGGTTGAAATTGAAACGGTACAGGGGACGTTGAGGCCAATTCATTACCATGTTTTAGTGGACGAGATTGGGTTTAAGGATGATCAAGTGCAGGAACTGATCCATCACTTGTCTTATGTGTAAGTAAACAGAACAGATATGTGATAGATATGTTGTGAGCTTACGTTACAATTTACAACTTACAATTAGGTATGTGTGTTTTTGCAGATTTCAGAGAAGCACTAGTACTATATCAGAAGGTAAAGCTAAAGCTAAAGCATATGCATATTTGTGGGTTTGATTGTGAGGTTTGGTTTGAAAAAGAATGTAATTGGTGTGTGTGTTTTGGACTTTGGTGCAGTTGCTCCTGTTCGATATGCACACTTGGCAGCTGCTCAGGTATCCAGGTTTCTAGATTTTGGTTCTGAGTTGGCAGAGTTGCATGAGAATGTGCGGAGCTCCATGTTCTTTTGCTAGTCTCAGTCTACTTTCATTTCTAAACAAATGTCCATCCTGTTCTACACAAACGAGCAAGCAAGCAACGTTTACTTGGATTTTAAGCATATGTTTATATAGTTATGTAGGTGGAATTGTTAGAGCGTCTATAATGGTTAGACACTGCGCATTGTCAAGGAGCAGTGTCAGGGAGTGTTTTTTGCCTTCCTGACACTGCTCCTCCAATGATCTGACACTACTAGTGTCAGGAGCAGTGTCAGGACAGTTTCAATAATTAAAAAAACACACCAAATATTTGTAACACTTTTAATTGAAACCAAATACGAATTGCATAACTACTTTTTTTATTTAAAACCAAATAGAAATTACATTAACATTGATAATTAATATTTAATTGCGCCCGCCATCTCCAAATTTAGCCCAAATGTGTTCGATCAGATCATCGTGGAGTTGGTGATGAACATTCTGATCCCGAATCCTTGTTCTATGGCCCATGATACTTTCCCTGGTCACCGCTGGTGGTGGTCCTCTACGGACGGTTTGGTCCGGGACACCAATATCTGCAAACGGATCAGTGGGCAACGGCCTCCGCTCATCCTCAACGTTCATGTTGTGTAGGATCACACAAGCAGTCATGATCACTGAGAGTGAGCCTCTATCCCACATTCCGCCCGGGCGAGTAACGATGTGAAACCGGGCCTGTAGAACTCCAAAAACGCTCGTTCGATGTCCTTCCTACACACCTCTTGGTATCTAGAAAAGCATTGTTGCTTCGGCGTTTGTGGAGCAGGTATGGACTTCACAAATGTTGCCCAAGTAGGATAAATTCCATCTGTCAAGTAATACGGGGTTTCGTATTCTCTGCCGCCGATCTTGAACTTCACATCTGGGGCGAAGCCTTTTACTGCTTGGGAGAATAATGTAGACCTATTGAGCATGTTGATGTCGTTGTTGGAGCCCGGTGTCCCGAAGAAAGAGTGACAGATCCAAAGGTCTTGGGATGCTACGGCTTCGAGCATGATTGTGGGGGAGTTCCCGTGGTCCCTACTTGCGAACTGTGCAGCCCATGCCACATGACAGTTCTTCCAATCCCAGTGCATGCAGTCAAGACTCCCTATTATCCCCGGAAAGTCGCGCTCTTCGTTGATTCGCAACAACCGTCTTGTATCTTCCATGGTTGGGCGTCGTAGATAGGTCCGCCCGTGTACCTTGATGACGCCAATGCAAAACTTCTTCAGGCAGTCCAACGCAGTGGTCTCCGCCATTCGCAAATACTCGTCGCAGGCATCGGCTGGACTTCCATAACAGAGCTGACGAAGTGCTACCGTGCACTTCTGGTGTGGAGTGAAAGAGGCCCTCCCCGTAGCATCCTTGCTGTTACGGAAGTAGGCGTACCGGCCACTCAAACCATTCATGATCCGTATGAACATGTCCCTCAACATTCGGAACCGTCGCCGAATTTTTTGGTCGCTGTACACCGGTTTAGGCGCGAAGTAGTCACAGATCAACCCTTCGTGTGCATCTTCGCGGTTGCGCTCAATCACTCTCCGTTTTGGTCTCGGCACCGACCTTGAGCCCTCGGCCTCATCATCATCCCGACCCATTGACTGTATCGATGCCATAATTTGATCCTCTATTGCTTTTTCTGTTGCCTCCACAAACCTATCCATCGCGGCGTCTATTTCTTCTTCTGTCATTTTCTTCATTTCCTCTAGCGTTGGAAAATTCACCATCGAAAAACATAGAACTAGGAAAAAAACTATAGGATTTGGAGAGGGATAGAGGAAGAAGAAGCTTGAAACAAGAGAGGAGGAGTGAAATTTCAGTTGGGGTAGATATAAATTTATAGGAAATTGATGGGCCTTTGGAAGTCGGCGTCGCCACGTGTCGTGTCGTGACTGGCCAACCGACTAGCCGTTGGCACCTGGCACGACAAGACGCGTCGTTGCTGGAACCAGGCACGACCAGTTGACACGCCCGCGCAGAGACGACCACCTAACATGACGAGCCGTGCCAGCGCGTCGTGCCAGGGTCGTGTCTGCGTCTGACACGACCGACAGCAACGACCCGTTGGAGCTGCTCTTAGATGCGAGAGAATTTCTTTACCATCCCAATTCTTTATCACTTTATCCCCTCACAAACTACAAACGCATATTCCTGTTTCTTCCATCTAGTTACTTTAATCCAATCAATATGATACTTGTAATTATGATTATTAGGCAAGGGCAGCGTGCGATGTGTGGTGCATGATGTGAGAATTCGCATGTGATATTTGGTTGATGGAGACGAATGTTTGTTTTTTTTGGTTTTTGGGATTGGAGACGGTGATCATGTCGAGTGCATAAATTTAATATATATCACAGTAATTGTTTGATACGATTGTCTATCAAAAAAATTGTTTGATACGATTATTTTTGGAGGTTGAATAAACAGATACTTAATATATATGTTTATGGATCAACGTCTTTTCCTTATAAATCTCCGGGATAATTGTCAAAACATGCACTAAAATTTCGTCTGCAAATGAAATAGTGCACAACGTTTCGTCCACGTTGTGTGGCTACCCTAAAGTTTTGTCCACAAAATGAAATAGTGCACAACGTTTCGTCCACGCTGTGTGGCTACCCTAAAGTTTCGTCCACAAATGAAATAGTGCACAACGTTTCGTCCACGTAGTGTGGCTACCCTAAAGTAATTTGCTGATTTAGGTTTCATAAGATATTTTAAGTAATTTTCTAACAAATATTCGTGGACGAAACTTTAGGGTAGCCACACAACGTGGACGAAACATTGTGTACTATTTCATTTGGGGATAACTTTGTTTCCTAACCTTTACAAACGTTTCATTATCAGATCCTAACCCAGGCCAACGTTTGGTCTCAATTCCTAACATAATAGGTTTGGAATTTCTCAGAAACTATAAAAAGCCGTCTAAACTCACGATTCCGTCAACTCATCCAAGCGTTGTCGTTGTTGGCGTACATTACCCATGGTGCCTTCCTCGACGTTGAACTTATCCTCGTTCTCAAGCAACCGAACCCAATGCTCGACGAGTTGACGGAATCGTGAGTTTGGACGGCTTTTTATAGTTTCTGAGAAATTCCAAACCTATTATGTTAGGAATTGAGACCAAACATTGGCATGGGTTAGGATCTGATAATGAAACGTTTGTAAAGGTTAGGAAACAGAGTTTTCCCTTTCATTTGTGGACGAAACTTTAGTGCATGTTTTGACAATTATCCCTAAATCTCCTTTGACATTATAATTTATAAGATTAAATTATGATGTCAAATATCTAAGAGCATCCACAGTACCACCGTCGGCTGTGGGCTGGGTGTGGCTGGCGGTGAGCATTAAAATATTATTTATTTGTCTCCCTGTCAGCTCACCGCCAGCACGGTGCAATGGTAGACGTTTTGCCGACGGGGAACCACCAAAATATTCTTTAAACTAATACTTAAAAATTAAACAAAAATGCATTATTTTAAAACAAAATTACATTAAATTAAAACAAAATAAAAGGACTAGCACAAGATGACTGATCAAAATTTAAACTACGAAGCGATAAACTAAGCTAGACGTCTCCAAATTTATTCCAAATGTGTTCGACGAGGTCGTCCTTCAATTGGTAATGTATGTGTTCATCTTGCATTCTCGCAATGTTTCTAAGTATGACATGAGACGGAACGAAGCCTCCTCGTGCAAAATTTGGTTCACTTGGCCCACCCTCATCTGTTGGTTCAATGTAGCTGTTGTAGGGTATATGCCATCAGCAAGATAATACAGGAGTGTGTAGTGGTTACCAATTATCGTATATTCAACCGGTGGTTGCCAACCATTAATAACGTCCGTGAACAGTTTGGAATAGTTGAGCACTAATAAATTGTTGTTTGATCCTGCCATGCCAAAGAACGAGTGCCAAATCAATAAGTCACGAGTTGCAACCGTCTCGAGAACAACGGTTGGTCGATTCTCGTGGTCCCTCCGTGAATGGGAGCCTTGCAGTGCTGTTGGGCAATTCTTCCACTCCAGTGCATGCAGTCAAGACTGTCAAGCATGCCCGAGAACCCTCGCACTTCATTATCCGCCAAAATGTAGTCCATATCAGTCCGTGTAGGTTTACGCTGGTACGTAGGACCGAAGAATTTATTGATTGCATTGCAAAAGTTTCTCAAACATTCCAATGACGTGGTTTCACCTATCTTCAAGTACTCGTCCAATCCATCAACTCCAATTCCATAACATAACTGCCTAATGGCCATAATACATTTTTGATAAGGAGATAAGGAAACTTTACCACAACATCCAACCTTGTCGTGAAATACGCACCGTGATTCTCCAATGCATGAACCATTCGGAGGAACACAGCCTTCAGCATTCTGAAGCGACGATGGAACTGCACCTCTGTGTATGCAGGGTTCATGTTGAAGTAGTCGCTCATTAAACGTTCGTTTGTGGCTTCCCGGTGATGTGCAATGTATGTTCGCTTACGTGGTGGAGAATTGACCAATGCGTCCTCTAACAACCCGTCACCGAAGTCGGTGGACATGCATTATTCGAGTACTTCATCCAAAATGGCATTCATATCCAAATCGTTTGCTCGGTAATTGGCCATTTCGACGAACAAATGTGTGAGAAAACGAATGCGATATGATTATGTTGAGAAGATATGTGGTTTGTGATTTTGGTTTGATTCAAACATGCATTCATAATGTATTCGGAGATAACAACATTGATTTTTTTTGTTATTTTCAAAATACTTTTTAGTTTGTCAAGAACAAGTCATAGGGGAATTAGATTTCTAGCCGTTGGCGCCGACGATGAGTGATGGCGTGGAACTCTCAGGCGCTGCTCCCCTCCAGCGTCTTCCCCGCCAATACCCCGCCACCTCCCCGCCTGCTCTCCGTTGCCGACTACTCCCCGCCAGCTCCCCGCCCACCATTGTGGACACTCTAAAGGATACAATTCTCTGCAACTTTTGTTTTGTTGATGTAAGTGAGTGTTTATGTGCATTTCAACCCAATGAGTTGATGTTGAAGCCTCGTTTTGTAGGTGTCTATATATTTGGGTCTAGTGCTCTCTATCTTGACTATATTATGCACGAACACATCGTTGTCTCCTAGCTTTAACACACTACTACTTTCGTGACCATGTTTTCGTTATGTAGCGGTCCGATCTGTGACCATTTCAATTTCATCTTCTAAACATAAATTTCCCCGCACATATGTGATTAACATTTGCAGAATTTTTTTGTATCATGCCATTCGTATGACCCTTATTAATGTATTATGCCTATTTCTGACCCTACTACGAATACATACCTTGCCTTTATGCATTATGCTTTAAGAGTTTTTCCAGGTAAAAACCTTACCAGATTATCTGCAAACTCAATCATTAAATACAATTTAAATTTGGTATCGCTCCGGCTGACCTCGCCAACTCTCTTTGTTGCATCCATTGTGGTGGTTAGGAACTCGGAGTGGGAATCTAGAAACAGGAAAAATATAATTTTTTTAGGATACCGTAAATGAAAAAAGAAATCTCATGAACACCATCCAAATTACTCACCACAAACACAAGCATTATGAATGCATCAAAATGGAAGTAAAATTGAACAAAACCCACAATCATGAACACCATCCAGATTATCCACCACAACCTGGGCATTATCAAAGGAATTATGAATGCATCAAAATGGAAGCAAAATTAAACAAAACCCACAAAGCAATTCATCAAAGTACTCAATCAAATCCCATCAGAATGTCAATTAAATTGCACAAAACGAAATATATACAAATCAAACTATCAAAGTAAAATAGAAAGATCAAGCTGCATGTTACATGCATGCAGGTTGCATCTTGGAACTTCAAGTCCAAATGTTTCGGCTTCAACAAATCTCAAATTTGACTATCAACAATAAAACACAAGTATATACGATAAGCATCAAATTTCCGATGTTAAAGATCCAATATAAATTGGTGATCATAGAGCATAATTATCGGAAAACCATAACTAAACATGCATAAATAAGTATGACTCAAGTATAAATAAATTCACGAGAATATTAAACTTTGATACCGGATAGATGAGCAAGTCGTGCTGATCATAACGTGCGGTGAAACTCGTGCTCATAACGTGTCGTAGAACTCATTATGACAAGGTGTTGTAAGTCGAGTTGGATGGAACCAACACCAAGACACCGATAACCCAACTAAGGACAAGAACAAGAGGTTGATGTCTATATGTTGATCACCATGAAATTAAGAACAGACATTTAAAATGTCGAGAGAACATTTCATTCATCTTATTGTGTTGTCTTGCAATTGTGTTGAGTGTAAATGTTGTGTTGTGTCTAATACAAGGGGTTGGTACATGTATTTATAGATGGCAACAACACACAAGAGCTTGCCACATAAAGGCTCTACAACACGATTCCTTCTCTTTCTCTCTCAACAGAGAGACCAAACCTTAGCCATATTTGTTGGTTCTCGATGAAGAGTATGAACATACAATCGCAGTGGAAGCAAACAACTCGAGACCATGCATAAAACACTACTACGATTAGATTCACAAAACAAAATCGAAATCACAATTTCTTACCAAATCAAGAACACTGGGTATGGAATGATCGGGCTTGAGTCTCCAAGACGCCTACGTATCCTCCTAGGAATCAAAGCCACATAGTTATAAGCTTAAAGAACTCAAGAACACAGAAAATGTAGGAGGGGGAGAGGCATGACCGAAACTTCAAGGAGAAGAGGAAATGTTGGTGTTTCTCTCTCTTTGTATCTTATGACTTTTTTTTTGGATAAGCTCGAAAATTTTATGAAGAGAAAAGTTATATCCAAGAAGGATCTAACCAAAAGAGACCATTACAAGGGAGCTCTCAGAGGGAGCTGCGGGAACAAACTCGAAAATAAACAAACCACAAAATCAATCATTAGTGACCCACTCTTCACCTTCCGAAGTCAGGGTCGGATCATCGAAAACTTTAGCTGCATACGCTAGCCGAGCATCTTGCACCTGCTTCTCAATGTCCACTGGATTAACGAATCGCCCCCGACTCCGAGAATGGGTTGGTTTGATTTGAACAGTGTAGTAATCTCCAAAGAACTTAGGAGGTCGGCTCTGCCGATTCGAAGCTCTAGAAGGTAACTTCGACTGGCGACCCTTGTCAGAAGGTTTAAGTAAAACCTCCTTCCACGGACTGATCCGCTGATCAGGATCGGTCGGTGCCACCTGCAGCTGGACGGTTGGATCATAGCCCAAACCAGGTCCAACAAGATTACCAACTGTTGGGCTTGTATTTAACAAGCCCAAAAAAGGCTTCCCAGATGGATTTGCCACCTCCCATACGTCCTCATTAGCAACAATTGGACAAGATGGGCCACGTGCTTCGGTTGGGCTCAAGTCATCAAATCCAACCGGCCCGGTTGTCCTAGTCGGCCCAATTGAGCCTTCTTCTACAACGTTAGGGTACGCCAAACTGGAAAGTGGCTCATCCTGCGCCGCAAGTAACGATGGGTTTCCATCTTCAGCTACATGATTTGAGGCATCAAATTGGGATGAAAATGATGCGATCCGATTGGAAGGTGAATCCCCAACGGATTCAATCTCAGCTTTATCGCGACTCAATCCCGTGTTGGTTGGAGATGGCATCTGAACCCAATCTCCATTCAAAATCTTCGATGGAGTCGTTATTGGAATCGCGGAACTACTGACCGGAGAATCACCGCTCCGAACAAGCGGATGTCCACTGGTCGTCACCGGACACGCCTCAGTCTGAGCACCACCATGCTCCAAAGTCGCAATCCCCATACTCTGTTCTAAGAACCTATTCACAATGGGATCTCTCGGACTCCTGTTCACCTCTGAAGGTCGATCAACTGCAGCCTTATCGCCAGAGACCACCACCGTATGGTTCTGCAACGATCCCGAAGCACAGACGGCCGTATGTGCCATACTCTCATTTAGAGCTCCAGTGAGAAGGGTTTCTTTCCGACGCCTGGCCCCAGCTACGAACAAAATGTGTCCGTTCATCTTCATTCCGTTCATGCTCGCAACTGCTTGGACAGCCGAATCCTTCGAACAGAAACGAACGAAACCAAACAGCTGGTTATTGCGATTCGGTCTACTCAACGCAGACGAGGACACCACCTCCCAAAAAGGTTCGAAGGTATTTCACAACCACTCCTCCGTTGTTCCGTAAGGTAAGTTACAGATGAAAAATTCTTCTTCGACGAGTTTCACCTTCCTATTCCTAGGACGTCTTCGTTTCCCAGGCTTAATCTTCTCATACCATTTTGAAGCAACGTGGACCTGCTGCATCAAATCAGAGATCATCTTATCCTTCGCTATCTCCACAACAGGAGTGGGAGAGACCTTGGTCAGAATAACCTCTGCCTCCGAAACTCGATCGCACCGTTGAGTCCGGCGAGAAATTCTCGAAGCTGCATCCTTAGCACGACCTGCTGGCGTAACAACCTGGCAATAAGATGCATACGTCTTGAGCAGAATCGAACAAAAGGAGGAGAAGGATAAAAATTCCTTCCTCCTTTGGTTCTTCATTTTTCAAATCACAACTCACTAAGGTGTAACCTAACGTTATGCCCATAGATCTCACTGTAATGGTATATCCCGGAATCCTGTTCACCTCCGAACTCTTATGTTGAAATGATGACTCTTATGTCATTTAATCCCATTAACATAATAAACTATTAGTATATTAGGACAAATTTTTATAAGCTGAAAATTTTATGGATAAAGAAAAGCATATTTCCAAGGAGGAAAAATGAGAGGAAAGCAACGATAACATGGGAGATCTGAAAAGAGCTAAGGGTCCTAAACCCGAGAAATAAGAGATACAAAATAAAAAAATCAAACACCAAAACAAAAAAGAGACTATATGAGCCAATAAGAAGCTCCATGCAACTTGAAACTAGGACTTCGGTAGGGACAACACAAAATCCGCGATCCAAGCCAAACCAAAGCTCTACGATGGCCCAAAATAAAAAAAAAAAAAGATATCTCTGAACACACTGAAAAGGAGTCCAAAACACACTCAAGACTCCACCAACGAAACCAACGAACGAGATAAAATCCATCCACCACAAAACCTCAAGCTACAAGATACCCAAGAACCCTCTACACCACCAGATGAAACGTTGAGCGGAACTTCTAACGGTGCTTAAACCTACACTAACCTGGTGATTTCTCATTACTAGATAAGGATTTAGTACACAATTCTCTCATATACATCCATGCATTCATAGATTTTGGTTTGGGATTAGGTTCAAGAACATGGAAATAGGAATCACGTACCCTTTTTTTCCTTTCTTGATCTAGAGACCTTGTTCTAGAGCGAGTCTGAATTGTTTAAGTTGAAGATGCTGCGACAGTTTCTGGTTCAGGAGTACGAAATTGTTTCCTTGACCGGTACGCCTTCTGATATAGTGGAGATGCAACATTATTAACTTCCAGAGAAGGAAAATTGTCAACAATAGCCAAATGACCGTCAATAAAAGTTTGGACAATAGCAACAGATTTCAGAATACTTGTAAAAATTTGATTTTCAAAAGACTCATGCACCAAAACAACTTTTGAAGGAGTCTTAGTCGAATTACGCTCCACCTCATCAGCGAATACTGAGGACTCATGATTCTCACGATTTTCATTTGAAATTGAAATGCCCTGATCTTCGACTTCGACTTCTGTGTGCGCCAAAACCTTCGGCGGACTGATCGGAGAAGCTACTGGTAGAACAAAATCTACCACCTGAATCTGCAAAGAGAAAGTTCTGGTTCAAATTGGCATTTTGCAGGTATTTTGAACCATTTAGTATATTAGGACAACGATGGTACAAATTAGTTAGAAGTTGGTAGAGAGTTGGTGAATTGAATCACCAACTACCTAATCTAACTAATTAGTTAGAACCATTTAATTAAGACTTAACTAATTGGTTCCTTAGGCCTTTGGTGTCATGGGCCACCCACGGCCTCTCAGATGATGGCCCGTGGCCATTCCCGATGAGGTCTCGTGACTCGCTCATCGCCTCCCACGCCTTCCATCCCAGATATGCCTAATATTATCCAACGAGATCGTTCAAAAGAATCCAAGTCTTGTCTCGATCTGTAAATTCCTAAATACTGACAACCACATGACCCAAAACCTTGTTTTTGTCATGTCTTGTGTCAACTTCGTCACTTGTCCATCCTCCATCAGCGTATTAATGAGTTTCATCCTCCGATGTGACCCTTAGGTTTATACATGTATGTAGATCAACGTAAAATCTCATTTTACTTGATCCTATATAAGTTCAAAATAATAAGAATTTAGTATTTTCCGACAGTACATAACGAATCGAATATTGTCGACTCTAACCTTTCTATTGTCTATGTCACTATCCTTTTATCTTTAGATATCCTGATTGAGATAAGGCATAGAACTGTCATCCTTATTATTATCAATCATTATTCCTTGATACGTGAGATGACTAAATCTTTGATACCCAGCATCATGTGCATGACCATGCTATAGAATCGTCATCCTTATTATTCTCAATCACTATTCCTTGATATGTGAGATGACTAAATCTTTGATACCCAGTATCATGTGCATGACCATGCTATTTTTCAGTCACTCTCGATTAAGCGGCCGAGACCGATATCTTTCTCATACCGTATAAATGAGGGATAAATCCCTTCGCCGTCTTTCGTATCACCCATGCAGTATGTCCCCAAGCCAATCCTGGCCTAGGGATGACAATTTGACTCGGACCCGACGGGTACCCGGTGATCCCGACCCGATCGGGGCGGGTTTGGATCGGGTGTAATCACCACCAGGGCGGGTATCAGGGCGTTGACCGGGTCCGGGGCGGACTCGAGATTGGTATGCCCCGCCCCGATAGGTCTAAGTCCAACGCTCCATATTATACATCTGAGTATAAAAAGTACCTTGTCATGGTTCGAACACTTGACCTACAGCCCATCTTAGCTAGGCTTCTACCAACTCAACTATGAGTAATTTGTGTTGTTTACATATTAGTTTTATATAAATATGAAATCCGGAGCCCACATTATAAATATTAAAATTGCCATAAGGGAGACTCGAATCTAAGACCTCCTCTAATAATTAAGAGGTTCTACCAACTCAACTACAAACAATTTGTGATTTTGTCCTATTTTTAAAATATAATTATAAAAAAATTCTTATGTATTCAGAATCACTGAATGTTGAGGATTGAAAGTTTTTTTTAGATCTCCTAACTAAATTTCATGTTGAATTATTGTTATCGTTATATAAAATTATTGTAATTTTTTTTTATTTTCATGTTCACATCTTGCTATGAATTATTTCCATGTTTTATGATTATATGAAATTTAATGTTGAATTATTTTTATGGTTATATGATGAAATTACTATACAGGATAATTATTTTCATGTTGACATCCTACTGTAAATTAATTTCATGTTTTATGGAAAATATGAAATTTCATGTTGAATTATTTTCATGTTGCTTATTTGGATTCATAATGTTAGAATTTTAATCTTTGCTTACTAGATGTGTTAAGTTGATTGAAGAACACGTTTTAATTTTTTAACTTGTGTGGATATTTAAATTAGTTTTACAATGAATTGTTTAATCTATATTATTATTGTAAATTGTTTTCATAATACAAATTAGTTGGTCATTAAAACATTTATTGTAATTTGGATTTTGTTTTTACACTGAAAGTGTATAATAGTGGTTCTAAAATATAAATGGCAGTGGAAGTTTGTTTTTACATTGTTATTTGTTTTGGCATTCGGGGCGGGGCGGGTAATCCCCGACCCCCGTGCGGGGCAAGGTCGAGGCGGCCTCGGGTACGGGGCGGGGTCGGGTACGGTGTGGGGGAATCGGGTCGGGTTCGAGTTTTGCGATATCCGACCCAGACTCGACCCGTTGTCACCTGGCCGTTATGGAAACCCTATCACAGGAAACGTTGGGCTCAGGTCAAACATAGTTGTTTACTGCATAACAATCACAAACTCTTTGGTTTAAGGATACATGACAAGCTACGACACTGAATATGTTCATGACTTTCTCTATGTCACATATTCATGTAGGTTCGTCCAATATCATGTCTCACATGATATCCATGACCAGACTCCAGAATCTCATTCCAATGACTAATAGAACGTGATCCATAAAGATTCATATTTCATACTAGTCGCTTCTAGTGAAGCTTTATTGCTAGGGACCTATCAAGTGTCATTCCTCCAGATCTATGGTTCTACTTTGCATGGTGGACATAAATCAGAATACACTTCGATATATTACTCCAACACATAAGTAATATAAATCCGCCTTACTTTTATTGTCGACGATAATATATACATTTGGACATTTACGATTGAACTACAAGCACTAAGACTATCACTATTCTCATCTGGTACCTCCACCACCGGTGGCCACTATGGCTCCGGCCACAGCGACTATCGGTGGGGCTCTTCCCTCCCACCTGTCCGGTGTTGTCCGTTTGCCACTGGTTCTCGCCATCACCACGCCTCCCCCACCGACCGCCGCCCCTGTCCACTGCTTTCCACCGCCCTCTAGCCAGATCCTGTTCTTGCGCCTGACCTCTTTACCTGGCCGGACCTGCTGGCGTCTTCGTCTCCCTCTACCACCCTTTTCCCACTCTCTCTCCCGCCGGCCATGGTCCACCACCCTCAATCACCCTTGAACCCCTCCCTCATCCCCGACTTGCTCCGACCAGGGTTGTCCCCAATAGCCCGATGTGGCCCTCCGCCTTCCTCCGGAAAAACCCACCCCCGCGGCCAGGTTCAACTTCCCCCACCCCCACGACTAGAACCGCTACCCTCTGGTCAGCTCTGGTCCCCACGATGACCAGATCTGTCTCCACGACCAACATATTTACCGGCCACCTCCCACCGCCCACCTCCCCTATGCCCTATTTTAACCAGCGATGATCAAGTCAGACCGACAACAGTTCCCCTTCGTAGTCAAATCCTAACGAACACGACCCAACTACCCCTGACCGAGCCTCTTCACCACACTCTTCCTCCGTCTACAGTCAGTACTGCACACAACTTTCGTCAGAACACTACAGTTGATGTCCCTTCAAATATGCTCCTGCTCTTCGTGTTTACCCGACCAATCACGTGCACCAGCCCCTAGTGGATTGGATCTACACCCGTTAGTGCCATCCACCTCGTCCTGATCCCAAGACCAGACATCGGAGGTGGGTCGCGAGTAGTTCTTTGGCCGCCTTTGGTTATTTTGTTATTTATCTTGTTTTTCTATTTTATTAGTTTTTTGTTTGTCCTCCTTGTCGGAATCTCATATTTCTGGTAGGTGTGGCTGCTGTCTATAGTGGCGCGTTCAGTCGATACTCTTTATTGGAAGATCTCTTCGGAGAGCTGATAAAAAAGACCGAACTAGCAATAGTTGTTATCTTAGCGCTGCGCCGTTCGTCTCAAAAACTATTTAATTCACTGGTCGTTCCTCGGTGTCTCGAGAACGATTGATAAACGTAACGTTTAAGATTTATTAAGTTTTTAATGAACCTTTCTTTAAATAAATAAGAGCTTGTCATATAAATTATTACAAACAAAAAGTGGTTTTATACGTATTGAGATAACCACACATAAGATACACATGTCATTTCACACCAAAAAATAATAATATTTTTTTGAAACGGTAACGAGATCAAGATGCATTAGTGTAATAGGAGATTTACAGTATATAATTGAGGTCCTGGGCTCTAGAATAATGTCCTGATCCCCTTTAGGATACCCGACGCTCGTGGATCCGTTGAACTAGTCTGCTTAGCCTTCACAGACACGCAAAAAATTGAGATCTCGTTGCAACTTCCCAAAAGTAAAGGGAAGAGCAAACAGAAATAAACGTTCAGACGATAATAAGAGCAACTAATCCAAAGTCCTAACAAAATCAACGTACTCAAAAGTCCTAACCAAACCGAACTAAAACGAGGGATATCGAAACCTAAAGCTGATAGTAGTGCTTTGATTGCGGGTTTTTCGAGACTTCCCAGCACCAACAGTCTCAGGTCTGTGGGTATAGGTCCAAGATAGGTGTGCCTTCCCCCGCCGGGTGTCCTTATTTTCCCTTTGGAGGCTGTTGAGACCCATAACCATAACTTCTTCTTCTTCTTCTTCTTGGACTTTCATGTATCTGCCTCGACTCCCCTGGTTTACCTGGAGATATCTCAACAACTATGTTTGTCACATGCATGCCCGGTCCCCCTCAATATTCTTAGTTGGCTTACCAATTTTCTTTCCTCCCGGTCGGGACCTGGGTCGAGGTTCGATACCCGGTGTCCATTGTAGTAAACCTCACCTATACACCGACGTGTTTTCGTACCGCTTTTGGAAGTCCATGCATTTGGCCATCAACCTAGTTTCCCTGTCCCCCACGGTCGGTAGGTTGAGAGTGGACAGTCCCGATGGTACCCCATCTACGTCCGTTGGGATCATATCCATCCTGGTCTCGTCAACCGATCCTACGTGATCCTTCCCGCCTCCGATGATATGTGGGGGATTGTGGGGATGATCATCCATGGAAAGCGATATTTCAGTGCCGGCGTGGGAACCCGAGTGCACCGATGACTGGGACGTGTTGTTCAAGGGGTTCATGATCGTTCACCGAGTAGCAACTCTCGAGGCTTGGCTTGATTTGATCGATGACTTTGAGAGGAACACACAACGATCGGTATAAGGGGCTGAGTGGATGATGCTGGAGGGAGGGGGGGTGATAATCGAAAAGGAACCCTAGAGTTTGGAAGAGGAGGTACCAAAGTCGATAGTGCTTTTCTAAACCCTAGAGAGCTATTTTTCAAGAAATTTATTAAAATTTGGTTGCAGAGGTGAAATCGGCTACAAACCACTCTTAACCTAAGAACCGTGAGAACCAATCCTAGCCACACACACCTAAGATCCAACATTCACCATGATGCTACACAGTGGAGGATTTAGCTTTTCCAGTGAGGGGGCACCGATTTTTTTTTGTAGAAATAATTGACGTAAAAATAACATTCAAAATATTAATATCGTATACAAAGCTAATAATTAATACATATAACAAAATATGATGTCAATGTTTCATATTTTGACAATCTTGTAAAACTCTTTCATTTTCAACCCAATAAAAAATATCTTTTTCGACGTATACGATATTTATTAGCTTCTCTCTCGATTTCTTTTTGTTATGATAAAAATATTATGGAGTGATATCTTTTTTTTTGAAATATCTCGTAATGAATTTAGTAGTTTTGTAGATAACTAAATTTAAATTGGTAGTCGTCTCAAATTTTAATTGATAACTAAAATCGAAACTTAAATTAATAATAGTCTTGAATTTTTGAAACAATAACTTAAATTAAGTTTTAGTTCAAATTAAGAAACTTCAAAAATATATATAGTTTAAAAAATTAGAAAAATTAAAATCTAACGTAATAATAACATAAATATATAAATCTAATCAAATAAAATTAAGAAATTAGAAAATTATAATAAAAATAGAATTGTGTGGAAAAAAATAAAGTAAGAATATTTTTAAACGAAAATAAAGTAAGAATATTTTTTTTCATACTTGATGGGGGCACTTTTAATAAAAAAAAGTTTTTTTTATAAAAAAATATAGAAAATTACATGTAATAGAAAAAATTCCAAAATTTGAGAGGGGCAGTGCCCCCCTGGGTCCCTCCTAAGTCCGCCACTGATGCCACATCATCACCCCAATTCCATCCATATTCAAGCCAATTTCATCATTTTTCACACAACCAAGGGTATAATTGTAATAGCATGGGGACATGTAGACAAGTGTCCATTTTTTTCTTCATAATTCACTAATTTAATATTTCCCGATTCGTTTGAACTCCGATTAGCTTCAAACTTGTGCCAGTATTTTTATTTTTTCAAGGGCTTTAAATCAAGATCAATCATGAAGATACTTTGAAGCACAAAAATAAAAAGGTATACCGGGGTGATAAAAATAATGTTGAGTGTTGATAAATCTTCACTAATAAATGGTTTATATAGGAGGTATCAAACTAGTGCTAAATGTTGATAGAAACATGTACTGAGGTGATAAAAAAACAAATAATGAGGTGATAAAAAACATGTGATGAGGGTGATAAAAACACATGTAATTTAATGATAAACATAGTGTTTAGTGTTGATAAAATTAATGTTCATAAAAACACGTGACAAGGTGATAAAAATCATGTTTGGTTTCGGAAAATAAGGTGATAAAACTAGTGTTCAGTGTTGATAAAACCAGTGTAAAGTATTGATAAAACCATTGTAAAGTGTTGATAAAAATTACCCAGATATAATTTTTTTTAAAATCATCCCCGAAATAATTCTTTTTTCGTGCTTCAAAAAAACATGTGATGGAGGTGATAAAACACACGTAATTTAATGATAAACCTAGTGTTTGGTGTTGATAAAACTAGTGTTCATAAAAAGCACGTGATTAAATCATGATCAGTTTTGGAAATGAGGTGATAAAACTAGTGTAAAGTGTTGATAAAACCAGTGTAAAAGTGTTGATAAAATCATAGCAAAGTGTTGATAAAAATTATCCATATACATATTTTTTTAAATCAGCCTCGAAAAAAAAATCGTGCTTCAAAATATATTCATGAGTGATCTTGATAGAAAACCATTGAAAAAACAAAACTAATGGCGCAAGTTTGAAGCCAATCAGAGTTCAAACGAAGCGGGAAAAATTACATTAGTGAATTGGTAAAAAAAAAGTAATTGATAGTTTTACTAAAAAGCCCTTCCCACTTATTAAAAAGTGCTGTTTTTTTTTTGCAGTCAACAACTCAATAGTATCTCATCCCTCCATTCTTAAAATGGATGACTTAGAGCAGCTCCAACGCGTCGTGGCAGACGGTCGTGCCAGGCGCAAAGACGACTCAAAGACGACTCGGTGGCACGGCTAGTCGTGCCAAGGGGGCGTGCCTAGGGGTCGTCCCTGTTTCTAGCAATGACTCGACACGTCGTCCCAAGCGCCAACGGCTAGTCGGTTGGCCACTCACGACCCGCCACGTGTTGGCGACGACTCCCAAAAAACCCTATAATTTTCTATAAATACAGATGCACCCCAAGCCAAAACTCACCCTCTCATCACTTGTTTCAAGCTCCCATTCCTCTTCAAATTCTCTCAATTTTTTCCCACATTCGCAATGGACCCTAATCAAGCCCTCCGATTCGTATCCGAGTCATTGAACGACGAAGACGCCGATTCTCAACACACCGAAGAGGACGTCATGGCTAATTACACGTCATGGACCCAACTCCTCCAATCGGGCCACTCAACGCCGCTTCCTCCATACACCCCGCCCACCCAATAGCAAGAGTCGCAAGAGCCGAACGTGCAACCCCCAATTCGTTCCGGCCACCCAACCTTCTCAATCCGCTACGACGCAATCGAGGGGGAAGGGGAAGAAGGCTGCATCTACATCGGGCCCGAGAGCACCTCCGCGACCGAAGTGGTCCATCGGGGAGGAGACAAGATTGACTAGTGCGTGGCTCAACAATTCGCTCGACCCCATCAACGGGGAGAACCAGAAGAATGACATGTACTGGAAAAAGGTACATGCCAAGTTCGAGTCGGTCAGACTGACAAACGACCCACCTCGGGTGTGGATGGCTTGCAAGGATCATTGGCATAAGGTTAAAGGACAAATCAGCAAGTTCGAGGAGACGTACACCAACTTTGAGAACGATCTCACAAGCGGGAGGAGCGAGGCTGACGTCATGGCAGGCGCTGAAGAGGCGTACAAGAATGAGGAAAAGCACGAGTTCAAACTCAAGCATATGTGGCTCATCGTGAGGGGGCAACCGAAGTTTTCGACCAAGAAGGTTCCAGAATGTGACATCCCCGGCCTCGACACCGGAAGTGAAGCAAGTAGGCGACCAAGGATGGACGAGTCTCGCACCTACACTTTGGGAGACGGGTTCGACCACGAGTTACTATTTCGAAATAGTAACCCTAGGGGTCGTGGCAGCTGCGCCGACCCCTCCCCCTCCCCCTCCCCCTCCCCCTCCCATCCTATAAATACCCCTCAACCCGCCCTCAATTTCTCACACCTCTCTTAAACTCTCTCCAATTCTCTCAAGTCGATATGTCGGGATCATCTTCTAATTGGGCAACCGGGCCTCTTTGGTCCCCAGAGGAGAAGATGCATTTGGTGGTGAATTGGCTCACCTTTTACGAGAACGGGGGCAAGTATTGGCATCAGCTATACCTTGCTTTCATTAAAACCGGGAATGAGGAGTGGTTTCAACGGACGGAGAAGCAAATGAAGGATCACTTCCAAAAAATGAGCAAGAAGTGCAAGTGGTTTGATGCTATTTACCGGAAGAAATTGAACGAGCCTAGAAAAGGCGCAACCGATGCCGAAATCTATGCCGCGGCCGTGGATGATTATGAAGTCCAACACGGGCAGTGGACAAAACGTCATGTGTGGGAGATGCTCAAAGACGATGCGAAGTGGCGTTTACACATTCACACCATTAGGAATTAGGTTAACTATCTTATTTTAAATTATTGTGTTTTAAATTATCGAATATGCACTAGGTTTTAAATATTATGTAATGTGTTTGTGGGTTTAAATAAAAGTAGTAATTAAATTTGGGGTTCTTTTTTAATTAGTGAAACTGTGTTGACATGGCTCCTGACACTAGCAGTGTCAGATCATTGTAGGAGCAGTGTCAGGAAGCCAAAAAGCACTCCCTGACAGTGCTCTTTGACACTACTTAGTGTCTAACCATTGGAGATGCTCTTAGATTGGTTCTCACAGTTCTTAGTTTAAGACATGATTTGTACCAGATTTCTCTTATTTGGTTGCAAGTAAAAAATAATAATAATAATTTGACCTCTTCTGAACCAAAGGGTTGTTCTAGGGATGGCAATGAGGCGGGGATGGGGCGGGGACCCCAGTCCCCGTCCCCGTCCCGCGTTCCCGCTACTGTCCCCATCCCCGTGTTGACCCCGTCTCGCGGGGACTCCGCGGGGAACGGGGATTTTATTCCCCGTCTCATTCTCGTCCCGCAGGGGATTTTATTCCCTACTCCGTTCCTACCTCATCCTGATTACCCGAAAAATGCACATTTTAAATGACAACTCTCAATCCATAGTTTGAAATAACAATCATAGTCAACCCATAATTTAAAACAACATACATATAAAATAATCATCATGACGATGACATTCATGTCTCATAATAGTTTACCCATAATACAAAAGTGTCTTAACAAAATATCTTATAACATAACTTAAAGTTCCCAACTTGACTTCATAATGATATAAATAGAAGGGGTATTTCCATTTTAGTACCCTAAAACTTTCTGATTTCGTTTTTAGTACCCTAAATGTTTTTTTGTGCCACTTCACTACCCTAAATTTTTGTTTATTCCAGTTTAGTACCCAATGTCTGATTTTCCATCCATTTTTGGATGGAAAAAAGTCATGTGCCTTGCACATAACTCTATCTTTTATAATAATACCAAAACTACACTTCGGTAGTTTAAATAAATTGAATTTTTGAAAAATAAAAATAATTTTTTATAAATAAAAAATTAGACGTTGGGTACTAAACTGGAATAAACAAAGATTTAGGGCACTGAAGTGGCACAAAAAACATTTAGGGTACTAAAAACGAAATCCGAAAGTTTTAGGGTACTAAAATGGAATTATCCCTAAATAGAATCAGCACGTTGAACTTGAAGTAACTTCATTCATCATGGGACTCCGTGCAATCTGTAAACAAATAACATATTCAAATTGGTGAAATAAGCAACAATCACTATTTGACATATTCCAACTAAATTTTCTATATTTTAGATATAAAATATAAATAAGAAAATATCAAATGTAAAAACAAGAATTGTGTGTCCATCAAACTTTTTTACATGCATAGAAGTCAAATCTTTAACAAAAAACCAAAAACAAATGAGTTATGTGTATATTATTAAAAATTTATTTTAAAACTAATAGTGCGGGACGCGGGACGGGGTTCCCCGCGGGATGGGGACTGCTTACCCCGTCCCCGTCAAAATCCCCATTTAATTCCCCGTATCCCGTTCCGTTTAAAAAATCCCCGTCCCAAATGCGTCCCGTGCGGGGTGGGGACGGGAATCCTCGTGAGGAGTGAGGCGTTTTGCCATCCCTAATTGTTCAAAATACTCGGTGTTGGACCATCACAATCTAATTCAATCGAGAATGTTAAAAATAAAATAATACCGAATCCAAGCAAGCAAGGGCTTTTAATAAAATAAGAGAAAATAGAATCGTGGGTTAACGTCGTAAAGGTATGGAAATGAAAAGTGGGTCAGTTTGTTTGTTCGGAACCGGAAGTTGCAGAGATGGGGAAGGAAAAAGAAGAAAAAGAAACGAAGAAAAACAAAAGGCTCTGTCATAGTCGCTCTCTATCCACACTCTCCACTTGAGCTTCTTCTCTTTCCCCAGAATTCAATTCAATCCCCTTCTCCATTTCTCCTGATTCTGTAATTCCAATTCCGATTTCCCTCCCTGATTTCCCACTGTCACTTCCACTTTTCTTCCCTAGATTCTCTCTGCCTCCTCTCGCCGGAGTGTTTCTATTTGCCGTTGGAATTTCGCTGCAATTGGGCCTCACATTCTCGGGTTGGTCGTTTTGGGGACTCCGTTTCAGCTGCCATTGATTTCGAACGCGACGAGATCTATCCTCACTTTTGGGTTCCCTTCTCTGGGGTCGATTCCTAGGTCTTATGGCTCCATTTTCGTTTTAGAGGTTTGGACCCGATCGGGGTAGAAACAGCGCCACCTGATGGCGCTGTTCAGGCGATTCTTCTACCGGAAGCCGCCAGATCGGGTTCTCGAAATCTCTGAGAGGGTCTACGGTGTGTTTTCAATCTTTCATTTTTCTGTTTCCGGCCTCAATTCTTTTCTTTTGGGGCATTTCTGTGGGTTTACGAACAATGTATATGCAATTCTGAATTCTGGAGCTACCTGTCGTTTTTTGGTTGTATCTTCACCTTTGATTGATTGCATGTTATTTAGTAAAATTATCTGCAATGTGATGTTTTGGGTGCTTAGTTTTGAACTTGATATTTGTGCATTGAGACATTTTTAACAGGGATTAGCTTGATTTTATGTATTTTTTGTTACTTGGTTCTTGGTGTTTTGCTTGCCTTGCCCTGCATTCCACTATTTATTGCTAATTTAATAAAGGTTCAGTACAAGTTCAGAGCTCATAAGTTACAGGAAATTAGAGGAAGTTGATTTCTTGGATACTTTCAATTCTTAGATACAGTGCATTATTATTCTATTTCTTAGTAATGCTTTCACTTACTAGTTTTTATGGACAAAGTAAGGTTCCTTAATTGCTTCTCTTTGCTTCGTTGATTTTCTTCCTATTAACAATGCAACTCTATGGATAGATGAACCATGGGGCAGAGGGCAGAGGTGGAGGAAGGATTTTATATGGGTTCTTATCGTTTTAACTCTTTGGTTCTGTTTAAAATTCCATATGAACCGGGCTGAGAATCGGAAAGGATTTTTCTTTATTGTTCCTGTCATAATACATCTTCTGTTTTTTAGCGCAGTGATGCAACACAGGAGTGGTTTAGCTATATGTTGGTCTTATAACCTGCGACTCAACTATATTTTGGAGGACTTTCTCTTTTGCTCTCACCTTTATTTTGGAGAATATTTATTCTTCTTAGAAGGGGATTCAATATACTTACCAATTCAATTTTATCTCTTGTTGCTGATATCTTTGAATGATACCATGTTTATAGTTTTCAACTGCCGTTTTGCAAAGTCAGATTTTATTTATTCGTCTTAATTAATAATGCGGTTTCGTTTTTTTTGTTTCTTTCCTTTTGTTTTCTCTTTGCAGTATTTGACTGTTGCTTCTCCAGTGAAGTCTTGGAGGAAGACGAGTACAAAGTCTACTTTGGTGGCATAGTAGCGCAGCTACAAAACTACTATCCCGAGGCTGCTTTCATGGTGTTTAACTTCAGAGAAGGTGAGAGGCGGAGCCAAATCTCAGACATATTGTCTCAGTATGACATGACAGTTATGGATTACCCTCGGCAATACGAGGGTTGTCCCATGCTGCCATTGGAGATGGCATACCACTTCCTACGATCAAGTGAAAGCTGGTTGTCATTGGCAGGACAACAAAATGTGCTGTTGATGCACTGTGAAAAAGGAGGCTGGCCTGTTCTTGCTTTCATGCTTGCAGGTCTTCTATTATATCGGAAACAGTACAGTGGGGACCAAAAGACTCTCGAAATGGTCTACAAGCAAGCTCCTAGGGAACTGCTTCGTGTTTTGTCTCCTCTAAATCCACAGCCCTCACACCTGAGATACCTCCAGTACATTTCTAGAAGAAATTTGAGTACCGAATGGCCTCCTTCAGAGACACCTCTATATTTAGATTGTGTGATACTGAGAGTCCTTCCACTATTTGATGGGGGAAAGGGTTGCAGGCCAGTTTTACGTGCTTATGGTCAAGATCCTTCTACTCCTACTAATCGAAGGTCCAAGCTTTTGTTTTCATCTTCAAAGACTAAAAAACATGTTCGTTACTACCTACAGGTAAGGCCTTATTCACACAGATGAAACTGAAAGATGAAATAATCAAGGTTTTAAAGTGTTCTTATGGATTCAAACCACAGGCAGAGTGTATGCTGGTTAAATTAGACGTCCATTGTCATGTTCAAGGGGATGTTGTTCTCGAGTGTATCCATTGGAGTGAAGATTTAACACAAGAAGTGATGATGTTCAGAGTTATGTTCCACACAGCCTTTGTCCGGTCAAATATTTTGATTCTAAGCCGTGACGAGATTGATGTCCTGTGGGATGCCAAGGACCGATTCCCCAAGGAATTTAGAGCAGAGGTAGGTCATTGTTGTTCTTCAGTCTATATTCTCTCTCAATTTGTGGTAGTTGAATACATACTCAAATCTGTATCAGGTACTTTTCTTGGATGCTGATGCTGTTGTGCCTGTGCCTACTCCTGCCAGAGTAGCAAGTGAAGCTGGGAGTGACATAGAGAGTGCTTCACCTGATGAATTTTTTGAGGTGGAAGAAATATTCGGCAATTTGGTGGATGGGCATGAAGCAAAGCGGGAATCTGATACTCGTATGGTTCACAAAGGTACCCTGGATGATATGGATAACAAAGTAGATGTGAAGGAGGATGTGGAACCTCATGCAATTCAAGATCGTTCTTCCGATGATGCTATTCACGAACATGATATGAAGGTGGTTTCCAGTGTTGATGCAGTGAAAGACATTGCCATAGATGATGTGAAGTACAAAATGAATGAGAAGGTGGAAACTGATCATCTAGTGAAAGACATTATCGTAGATGATGGGGAAATGAAACTAGATTCTGTGGTAGTTGGCAGTGATGTGCCAAATATCATAGAAACCAAGGCAGTATCTGAAGATGTGTACGGCAAACTGGATGAAATGGAAGATAAAGGCACTACTATAAACCAGAAAGTAGAGCACAAGGTTCAACAACAGAAATTAGGTGCTGATAGACCAAAACTCGAGAAAGTAGTGTCTTCTAGCACTGGGAAACAGCCTCCGCCCAACGCAAAATTAATTGCAGAAGCAGATGGAGCCAAAGAAAAGATTAAACAGCAAGAATCTCATCTCACTCATGCAAAGCAAGCAAAGGCACGCTTGATGTCTCGATGGATACCCCCCAACAAAGGCTCTTACATGAATTCCATGCACGTATCATATCCACCATCGAGATACAATAGTGCTCCACCTATGCTTGCCATTATTTCTCAAAATGATAAGGTTCATCATGTGAAGCCCTCGCACTCTGCTCCCCAGTTGGCCACTTGTACTCCATCTTCAAAACCAGTAACCCAAGACAGACACGCATCCTCCCCTACTTCACCTCCAGATTTTGGCCCTAGGCAAGTATGGGCATCTCCACCTCTAGCTCCACCTGTTCTTGCAATTACTTCTCAAAAGGATAAGGTTCATCATGTGAAGCCTTCGCACTCCGCTCCACAGTTGGCCAATTGTGCTCCATCTTCAGATACAGTAATCCAAGACAGACATACATCCTCCCAGACTTCACCTTCAGATTTTGGCTCTAGGCAAGTATGGGCATCTCCACCTCTAGCTCCACCTCTAGCTCCACCTCTTCCAAATGGTAATGTAGTTTACACAAACGACTTGCAGCCACCTCCATATTGTGAGCAGAACAAAGGGATGGTATTACCTTCTCCACCTCCACCACCTCCTCCACCTCCTCCACCCCCTTGGAGTTCTAGGTGTTCTTTTACTTCTCTTGTCTTGAAGACAGGTGTTCTTGCAAATCCTCCACCACCTGCATCTACTACATCAAGACATGGAGAAAGATTTTTAACCTCGATCCCATCTCCTACTCATCTTGAACCAGGAATTCCACCCCCAACACCATTTTCCATGCATGGAGTTCTATCAAGTGTTTCTCCTCCACCACCACTACCACCACCATCACCACCACTTATGCATGAAGTTCCTTCTCCCCCTTCCCCTCCCCATTTTACTCGTAGTACTTCACTTTTTATACCATCATCTACGCAAAACATTCCGCCTCCTCCTCCTCTTCCACCACCAATCAATCAAGTTTTTCCTTCTCTTTCTACTCATGGTACTCCTATATATGAACTTCCATTTCCTCATATGTATGAAGGTTTACCACCCCCACCCCCTTCAATTGCATCGACACCACCCTCACTCCCTTTGTGTGGAGAACCACCTCCCATATCTATTCCTTTACATGAAGCACTACCTCTACCTCTCGTGTGTAAATCTTCATCTCCATCTTCTCCAATTATACCTATACCACCCCCACCTCCTTTATATGGATCATCATCTCAACTATCAGTTCCTTCATACGAACCCTCACGTCCATCACCCTTTCCTTCTTCTACTGCATCTATATCATCTGTACTTCCTTCGTATGAGGATCAACCTCTACCATCCCATCTTTCACATGGTGCACCACCACAATCTATAAATCACAAAACCTCACTATCAATATCACCACCTCCGGTCACATCTGTACTACCACCAACTCTAGCCGCACCTACACCATTCCCACCTCCTTTGTATGGGGCATCAACCCATCCTTCTTTTTCTTCACATGGAGAATCACCACCACCTATAATGTGTGGAGCTTTACCTTCATTCCCCTCGTTGTATAGAGACTCACCATCATCTTCAATGCGCAGAGCCTTACCACCACTCCCTCCATTGTATAAAGTTTCACCATCATATCCAACACGTGGAGGTTTATCACATCTTCCCTCGTTGTATAGACCACCACCTCCCTTGTATAGGGCCTCACCATCACCTTTAGTTGCACCTACACCATCCATACCTCTTTTTTATGGAGTATCAAATCTACCATCATCTCCTTCACACGGTGCATTATCACCACCTCTAATGCGTGGAGCCTTGCCACTGCTCCCTTCCCTATATGGAGTTTCACCACCAGCTCCAATGCAAGTAGCCTTACCACCCCTCCCTCCATTGTATAGGGTCTCGCCATCATCTTCAATGCACAGAAGCATACCCCCACTTCCTCCATTATATAAATTCTTACCAACACTTTCTATGCACAAAGCCTCGACGCTACCAGCCCAACCTCCAATGTCAGAAGCCTCACCATCACCAACACATCTTGTGTGTGGAATGTGTGGAGCCTCACCAGCCTCGCCACGAGTGAGTGAAGTCCCATCATCACCATCTTCAATGTTTGGAGACTCGCCACAAATTCCCCCTCCAGAATTACCTGTGAGTGTAGCCCTGCCACCACCACCAAAGCCTCCACCACTACCACCACCGCCACCATTACCACCACCACCACCACCACCAGTACCCCCGTTGTGTGGAGCCCCACCACCACCGCCACCATCCATACCTCTTGTGCGTGGAGCCCCACCCCCACGCCCACCCGTACCTCCGACATGTGAAGCCCCACCACCACCGCCGCCTTTCGCATGTGCAGCCCCACCACCACCTCCACCACCTTCCACATGTGGAGCCCCTCCTCCCCCACCATCTCCCATGAGCGGAGGAGGTCCACCACCTCCCTCGCCTCCTAGTGCAGGTCCTCCTCCAGGTCCTCCTCCTCCACCTGGAATGCCTGGTGGTGCACCTCCCCCTCCTCCCCATGGTGCAAAAGGTGGTGCACCTCCACCGCCTGCTGGGAGAGGTCGTGGTACACTTACACGTGCGGGTCCTTCAGGTCGAAGATCCTCCTTAAAACCTCTACATTGGAGCAAAGTAACAAGGGCATTGCAAGGAAGCTTATGGGAGGAGCTGCAAAAATATGGAGAGCAACAAAAGTATTCTATCATTCTTTACTTATTGCAGTTTTTGTATCATAGATGAGTTACTATGTTCCTGGATATGTGTTTGTTTACATTCTGAAGGATCATGTATTAGCCTTTCCTTTTTATGTTTTTTCATTTTAACATGATTACTAATTCATATGCTTTCATCCAGTGCACAAGAATTTGATGTCTCAGAGTTGGAGAAACTTTTCTCTGCAACAGTTCCAAAACCTGCTGATAAATCTAAAAAAAAGGCTGCTGCTAAATCTGACACAGTCCACCTGGTAATCTAATACAAAGTCAATACTGGTTCTTCCCACTTTCGTTTCAAAATGCTTCATATTTTATATTTTGTTTTCATTCCTAGAAGAACTTGATTTGTTCTTGTGTTGGTTGGCCAGTAACCTGAGCCATACATTTGTATGTTGATATTCTTTCATTGTTAAGGCTCAAATAAGAATGAAAAATTTGGATAAACTCTTGGTTGAACAGTTACTTGCGGCATACATTTGTAAGTTAGAATTAAGTATGGTAAAGTTCTATCATTATTAAGGGTAAAATAAGAATGAGAAACTTGGATAAATTCTTTTATCCTTTACAGCATTAAAACATCAAAGTGGTTCAAATTCTAGTCAATTGCGAAGGAAATCAAGTTAAGTATACACATTTTAATCTGATGCAAACTTAATTTGTTACATCTGCTAAATACATTTATTCTTGGAATAAAATTGGGTTCGGAAGTGAAACCTGTCATATTTTATCAATTTCACAGATATTGTTCCTTCACTTAAATAATGTTTACTTGAATTCATATGCTTGCTATATGCATGCCTGTGCGGCTGTGCCAGTATGCTGCCATTTATCACCTTTAACTTATTTTAACTCATAGTTATTCCTGCTATCTTTTTTTGTTTTGTGAATGTTCATGAAACCCAGAGTGAGAGTTCGTGGCTCATATGGGGTGCCTGTTTTAAGCATTATTTTTCTGTCACTTTGTCTACCTCTTACCTCAAGTAATCTTGCTCATTTTATCAATCATTCTCCTCTCATTAAGTTGATTGGAAATTTTGGTTTATTTTTAATTATCGTTTACGCATTTTGATTTGTAATTTTATTCTTCAATGGAGCCTTATGATTATGAAGCTGAATTCTTCAGATGCTTAACAGATGAGCTTTTTCACATGTTGTTTATATATGTATGCATAAATATATTTGGGTTAACACTAATATACCTTCAACCAAATGGTCCAAGTCCAAATTCATATTCTGAATGACTTTTACAGCATTTTGGTTATATTTTGATTTAGGACTGTAAGCAATGGTTCTCTTTTTAATTTCCTTCATCTTTGAACTGTAAACATTTATACATGATGATTTCTGTGATTTATTTTTGCGTTGGAGTAAGAAATCTTTTCAGGTGTCCTTTATTTCATTGTCATCAAAGTGGAATTGTCTTCCTGGTTTCTTAACCATTGGATTATTTTTACCATTTAATAAGTTATATTATTATGTGTTGTAGGTTGATTTGAGAAGGGCCAATAACACTGAAATTATGCTCACAAAAGTTAAGATGCCGCTTCCTGATATGATGGTAAGCTAGCTGCTTTAAAGTGTCTCATTGATATATTACTATGAATATAATTCTCACACAATTATTGGACAGTCAGGATATCTCAATGCAGATTTTTATAGTGAAAGTTAAAAACGTGCACATTATGAGAACTCTATGTTCAAGATTCATTGTCATTTATTATGTAAAAGTTTTTGAAATAAACCAAAGCTTGCTTGCCCAAGTGGTCAAGTGCTTGGCCTTGCGACCTGGTGGTCAAGGGTTCAAGTTACGACAGCGGTATAAATCTGAATCCTAAAAGAAAAAAAGCTTTTTAGAATAATTGTACACCTTACCTTGTCCCAATTTTGAATTGCTTTTTGTTCTCTCAGAGCTCAATTGTTTTATTAAAATGTTGGATTGTATTAATAATTTTCTTGTTTCTATTCTTTAAATAAAAATGTTTTGGAGTCTGATAATTGGTAAATGTTGAGATAGGATGTTAGCTTTATTTTTTTTATGGGTTTAAGTTCCTTAAGATCTAAGCGTTGATGTCAGTCAAAGCATTGGTTTATTTGATATCACGCTACAGAGTTTGTTTGTGTTTGGAGGAGGAGCAGATGACCATTACATATGGCCATTTATAGAAGACTAGAACCTTGGAAATGATATATCTTTCTCTGACATGGGTAACTTGAAGTGTTTTTCTGTTACATAGGTAACTTATTTTGTCGTGTAACAGCGGCTATAGAAGGCAGGGCCTCTCATGTTTTTTGTCAGTCCCATTTGTTATTCAGTATTGAGTTCTCTTGACAAAAAGTGTTCATATTTCTGTTGTGTGTTTCAGCAGTTTATTAGGATTTAGGATATTTGCATCTGGTCTGCTGCCTAAAATATGAAACTTGATGGCTTGCACTGATTTACAAGTTATGGTCAACAGGGAGATGTCAGAATGGTAGAACTGTTAAACTAAATACAGGGTTTTAGGATACTTTATATGGGTGCTGTAAGAATACACGCATCTGTGATTTAGTTGTTCCAGAATGCAGTTGCCGACTGTGGAAGAGTTAGATTTTGCTGGTGCTTCTCTGTTGAGTCTGTCATTGCAGTTATGAATGGTTTTGTATCGTGAAAGAATTATAAACTAATTAATAAAGAGAGCCAATCATGTGTCTTCTATTTCTACCCTCCTAATGTATCATATCTGTCAAACCAAGTTATGATATCTACTTGACTTTCATTTCTAGTTGCTATTTGCAGTCCAGTCATTTTTTTAGCTAAATATACAACTGTGGTTGTTCCAGGCAGCAGTACTAGCAATGGATGACTCAGTTTTAGATGTTGACCAAGTGGAAAATCTCATAAAATTTTGTCCTACTAAGGAAGAGATGGAACTTCTGAAGGTGAAGCTTTACTATATGTTTGCCTTCTATTTGATGTCATATGTGTTTCTGATCCATTGTAGAATGAAAATATCAGATCTTGAATATAATATGGTTGCCTTGTTTTTCTTCCCCTCTTATATGTGATTAATATGATAACTGTCGTATTTATATAGAACTACACTGGCAACAAGGAGACCTTGGGGAAGTGTGAACAGGTATGCAAAAGCTTTCAGTTGATCATATTTTACGATTTATTTCCTTAATTTGCAGATCTAAAAAAGCTCAAACTATCCTTGCTTTGTGAGTAGTATAGTTAGGGGGGATGGGTTATTGCAATTGGTGTATTGAATTAAGACCATTGCAAGAAGTGAAGGATATTCTGACGAAAGTTTCAGGAGGGAAAGGACCCCTAGCTTTTTCTTTGCACCGTCCAAGGCAACGTGTATAGTTTGAGTGATGGAAAGGGTTAAATGAACAGTATTTTAGGAGAGAAGATGTTCTTATGCGACAATTCTTTGACATGTATGCAAGTTTTTTTTTTCTTTCAATACTTGGTGCCAACTGAATATATCTCCTTCACTACCAGCCTGATCTCATGATTACAATTTAACAAGATTGATACACAACCACCTAGGCCTGAAGAAAATGTGGTTGGGGGTTGATTCGTTTTTTAATTTCATGTTTCAGTTCTTTTTGGAGCTAATGAAAGTGCCACGGGTAGAATCAAAATTGATGGTGTTTGCCTTCAAGATTCAGTTTGGTGTGCAGGTTTGTGGTTTCTGCAATGGTTGTCTCATTTTGGTTGATTTATTAGTTTATCAGTTAGTTTTATACTCCAAAGTTGCCTTATTCTTGACATCTTTCTCTCCTTGTTCTTTTTTTTTTGCAGATTGTTGAGTTCAAAAAGAGTTTAGACACAGTAAATTCAGCATGTCAAGAGGTGTGTGACCCCAGTATATGGTTTTCATGATTTTGGTTGGTGTTCCTGTGTATTATATCCTTAAAATTATCATCCTTATTATAGGTTCGGAATTCTGAAAAGTTGAAAGACATTATGAAGAAAATTCTTTTTCTGGGAAATACAATAAATCAGGGAACAGCTAGGGGTATGAACTTTATAGTTATTTAATTATCTATATTTTCGTCGAAAGAATAAATTTACATATTTGGCATTCATTGTTTGTAAATTTCTTGTGATGACCTATATTCCTTAATTTGATGATGGAAATTACAGGCCGTGTCAATGTTTTCTTAACATGGCATTTCATTATCTAGAATGTGTTTAGTTAGTGCTTCCAATTTTGTAATAAGATGGCTGTATGCTTTGCCTGGTAGGGAAAATTGACACGGATTGGAAGAGGACTTTGATTGTTTAACTTATATTAAACTTGTATGAGCAGCATTATTAGTTCAAGGGATAATTGTCCAAAACTACCTTAAAGTTGTCCACAAACGTTTTGGTGCACAAAGTTTCGTCCACAAACTTTTGTCAGAAAAAACGGACGGAATATTCCGTTTTTGTTATGCATGTGACCCATGTGCCTGTTAAGGGTGAAGTAAAATTACCGTTTTACCCCTAACATCTGAACCCTTTGACTTTTGCAAGGGAAAATACCATTTTACCATTTTAAATAATAAATAAATAAACAAATAAAATAAAATAATTTCTAATTAATTTATAAAATCTGTTTTAAATCAAATATTAATTTTAAAAATATATAAATTAAAAAAATCATTTTCTAATTTTATAAAACATGTTATAGTTCAGATTTTACTTTTAATCTTAAAATACAGAAATAATAAAAAAAATTAAATAATTTATTTTGAAATAAATAATTAAATAGTTTATTTTGAAAAAATGAAATTATTTTGAAATAAAAAATTTAAATAATTAATTAAAAAAATTAGTTTGAAATAATGAATTAAATAATTTAAATAATGAATTAAATAAATAAATTTATTTTGAAAAAATTAATATTGAGAAATAAAAAAATGAATGAATTAAAGCTAATTAAAACATTAATGAGTTATTACGGATTTAATGAAGTAAAAGGTATAATCGTCTTTCAATTCATCTACTTACAATTCAATTCAAACATAGAACAGTAAAATAGTCATTTCAGATTCTCCTGTTAAGTTTTTCTGACAGAAGTGTGTGGACGACACTTTAGGGTAGCCATAAAGTGTGGACGAAACTTTTAGGTAGTTTTGGACAATCATCCCTGAATTCAATTTGGGTGCTAAAGCTCGATCCAATCGAAAAGCTCAAGTTAATGGGTACCTCAATATGGTCATCATGTGTTTACTCAATCCACATTCTTCTGATATGGGACTAATCAACATTCCCTCACGTGCAAGCCTCAAACACTGGGAACCTGAGGGGATGTCCTGGATTCAAGGGGAGAATCGTAGGCCCAAGCTCTAATACCATATTAAAGCCTGATCCAACCTAACAACTCAAGCTAATGGGTAAAGAGCTAAATATGCTTACCAAGCAGGTTGCTTAATCCACGTTCTTCTGATGTGCAACAACAAAAGGGAAATACTAAGCTACATATGGTCTTAAGATTAAGATCAGGGAAATCATCCTCTCTTTCGTAAGTTGAATCAAGCCTCAATATTCAACTTTAGTTCGGACTCGGTGTGTTCCTCCCCTATGGTGTTTTATGAACCTAAGGAAAATAGGTACCTTATACCTATTTTGGAAGATGTCACTAACTAGTTGAAGATTTGAAGCACACAAAGTATATGATAAGATAGAGTTGCCGAACTGTATGTTGTTCTAATAACCTAATAAATTGATTGTTCATCATCTAAAATTGTTGAAGAATTTGTTCATGAACTTGAGTATATTAATGATGTTGAACATGAATAAGATGAAGGAAAGATGACGTCAACAAAACTATGCATTACCTTTTGAAGAGTTCATCTTTTGCACTCGCCGTCTCAAAATTATTTCTCATGCATTAATGAAAATAATTAGTAATTGATTTTTGTTTTGTACCCTTATCATAACTGTTAGAGTTCAGTTTATTGTCTATTCATACTCCTATCAGTCTTCCTATTTCTATGTTGCTTTGCATTAGTATTTTCTGTCTGGCATAGAGTTAAACCTCTATATAAACTGATACATACATTGTATCAAAAAACAAGAATCATCAATAATACTCTAGAATTTAACATGGTATCAGAGCCTATTCGATCCTATGTTACATTTTAGTGAATTGTTGCTTTGTCCACTCGTTAATATATCGTTCAGCGGGTGAACAAGACGTTATTATTGAAAGTTTCTTTTGTTTATCAGACTAGCTACTGTTCAGACAACTGTTCATCCCGGTTATTGTTGATCGGTTTGGTTTTAGGGCTTCAGTGATCTTAAAATCACATATTCTTGAAGTGCAGTTATACCACGTAGTTGCTTGAAGTTGTTTCACATTGTCATTAAGCAATTTCCGTGAAGATGTTTTAAGCACACGTGATGTAATCGCTCGAAACTGAATGATGCGTCTGTAAAATCACAGGGTATGAGCCAATGGCTCAAGATCTTCGTAGGCTTAGAAACGTTGTTATTGGGTGTTGTCCCATATATCACCTCCACCCTACATTAATTTGTAAACCCATAAGCAGACATCCATTCATATGGTAAGCAAATGTCTAGTCTTGCTATGTTCCACTTGTAGATGTCCAGTCTTACACGTGAGTAGAGTGTTGAATAAAAAAATCTTAGTTCTTCGATAACTACATCCCAATGGTAACGCAACAACATGAACTTGAAATTTATTTATAGCCCACGTGCAAGACTCGTTTTCCGACTTACCCGTGAGGTGGAGTATTAGAGTTTAATTTAAAATTTAAATGTTGTTTAGCATTGTATTTCCTATTTAGTATAGAGTTAATCCATGTATAAAGGGATGCTCACATTGTAAAAAACAAGAATCATGAATAGTACTCTAGAATTGAACAATAACTATGAATTGTTACAAATTTATTAAATCCACTATGGTTAAATTAACTCTAATTAACCCCTAAAATACTTTATTGAATTGCTTTGATGAAAACCAATGGTTTAGCCTCAGATAGATCTCACCATTCACTTAAATGCCTACCCAAGCATGGATGATTGTGTGCATTGTGTATGCATACCTTGTAGAGAGTTGAGCAAGAAGGACCCTCACCTTAACTTGAATGCCTATCCAAGTGTTTGTTATTGACTGTGCCGTGTATGCATACGTTGTTGTGAGTTGAGCAAGTTGGATCCTCATCCTAGTTAGTTCTCAGCGGCAGGTTCTTTCTGTCACTAGGCTTGTTAATCCCGAATTGAAAGAAGTCATAACTTACAGAACAGTGAGAGAGGAAGACCTGAGCATCTTCCTCCTACTGTGTTCTAGCTGAGGTTGTAGGTTGTTTAAGAATAGTTATGCCCCATTACAGATATCTTTTTGAAAGGATTTATCTTACTGGGTATCCATTGTAGGACTGGAGTCTGTATGTATAGTTTCTTCAAGCTTATTTGATTGCTTATTAGATGAATAGCTTTTTACGTTGCTAAATATCATTTCTTAAATGAAACACCAAGTAATTTGTCTATTAACAGGTGCTGCAGTTGGGTTCAAGATGGACAGTCTTTTAAAACTTGCTGATACACGTGCTTCCAATAGCAAAATGACACTTATGCACTATCTTTGCAAGGTAGTCTACTGTTTTATTTTCTTGTTATGCAATCACTATCTTTGCAAGGTAGTCTATTGTTTTATTTTCTTGTTACACAATCACAATTATGCTGCCTTGCTTCACAAGTACATTACCTGTCTTGTTTTGTGGTTAGTAAGTTTAGCAGAATCTAAAAGTATATTTGTGGTTGTTTGTAAATTTGGCGCAGCTAGGTTAAACTATGCTCTTGTTTGTCAGGGTATCCCTGTTTGATCAAATATATTTAATGGTTTCATTTGGGATGCAGTGTTAAGAGGACTGAAGTGTAATATTGTCATGACATAGATGTTTTGAGCTGAAACTTGGAATTTAAACTATTGACAACTTGAATTCATTTACTGAGGATAACTTTTATATGAACTTTGTTGAATTACTACTAGAAATTGATAATTTTGATCTGATTTTTTCCCTCTTTTCATTGCAAGTATTATAACGTGGAAATTCTTGAGAGTCTCTATACTGCAGAATATGAAAGAAATCTAAGAAAACCCCAAAGCCTACTGATGGTCATATACAAATATCTCTTCTGAGCCTCAAGGGAATATGTGGCTTGCTGGCTCAGTTATTAACCTTGCGTTCGTCTTGCTATGTGAGATAAATTAAATAAGTATGATTGTATGGTAGAATCTTGTGTGGTTCACCTTTTATCACAGGATAATTGTCCAAAACTACCCTAAAGTTTCGTCCACGTTCTGTGGCTACCTAAAGTTTCATCCACACACTTATGTCAGAAAAATGGACGGAATATTCTGTATCTGTTATGCATGTGACCCATGTGCCTGTTAAGGGTAAAGTAAAATTACTATTTTACCCTTAACATATGACCCTTTGACTTTTGCAAGGGAAAATACCATTTTACCATTTGAAATAATAAATAAATAAAATAAAGTAATTTCTCATTAATTTATAAAATATGTTATAATTCAGATTTTACTTTTAACCTTAAAATACAGAAATAATAATAATAATAATTAATTAATTAATTTTTTATAAAAATTAATTAAATAATTTATTTTGAAATAAATAAATAATTAAATTAAAAAATTAATTTGAAATAATTTATATAAATTTATTTATTAAAAAAAATTAATATTGAGAAATAAATAAAAATTGAATTAATTAAAGCTAATTAAAACATTGATGAGTTATTAAGGATTTGTTATGGGCCTTACGGGCCGTAACGGAATTGGATAAGCAGACCACAAGGGTGTGGCCGACTAGGGTGTAGTCGGTTAGGGTTTTGGGTTTGGGTAGTTATTAGTTTATTTCCTTATTATTAATATCTTTGAGTTCAAGTAATATTAGGAATAGGTAAGTTAGATAATTACCAATTATAATTGTATTAGGGTTTTGGTTTTAGGTAACCTCTTAGCTATATATACAAGAGAGTATTATGAATAAATCAGACTTGAGAATTAAATAAAATACTTTGGTCTCTCCTACGAGGTCTTCGAGTTCCCTCTATAATAATGAGCTTGTATAAAAAGGTCTTCGGGTTCCCTTCTAACGAGCCCGTAACCGGTTCCTTAATGCGACCGATCACGCATGGTCATAACATATTGGTATCAGAGCCGAGCGTTATGGAGCCAAAATCTATGGAGCAGAAGCTGGATGACTTCATCGCTGCATTCACTGCAGCTCAGGCCCAAACTGTGGCACGGTATGGAGCTGATCAACGAAAACTGGAGGACTTAGAGCTGCAGGTTCGTGCGCTGCAGGTTCGTGCTCGGTCCGCACCTCCGTAGGAGGCGAGCTCAGCCCCAACTGGCCGGCAGCTACCGCCACCAGCTCCGGCAGCATCGTCTAGTCGGCAGCAACCACCACCAATTGGCTGGCTGCAACCTCCGCCAGCTCCGGCAGCACAAATAATTTTGAATTAGGATTCCGCTGTTAAAACCATGATCTTCCATCCTGTGCAGCCAACCACGCTTCTTGTTGGAACACATATTGGTGACATGGCACTTTGGGAGGTAATAAGCAGAGAGAGGCTTATATTAAAAAAATTGTGAACCTGATCGAGGACGAGTACGCAGCTGCCAGCATAAATACAAAGGACATCGATCCATCTAATGCGCTTGAGGACAAGTGCCATCTGCGAGGGGGGAGTGATGTTATGGGCCTTACGGACCGTAACGGAATTGGATAAGCACATCATAAGGGTGTGGCCGGCTAGGGTGTAGTCGGCTAGGGTTTTGGGTTTGGGTAGTTATTAGTTTATTTCCTTATTATTAATATCTTTGAGTTCAAGTAATATTAGAAATAGGTAAGTTAGATGATTACCAATTATAATTGTATTAGGGTTTTGGTTGTAGGTAACCTCTTGGCTATACATACCAAGAGAGTATTATGAATAAATCAGACTTGAGAATTGAATAAAATACTTTGGTCTCTCCTACGAGGTCTTCGAGTTCCCTCTATAATATTGAGCTTGTATAAAAAGGTCTTCGGGTTCCCTTCTAACGAGTCCGTAACCGGTTCCTTAACGTGATCGATCACGCATGGTCATAACGGTCTTAATGTAGTAAGGAGTATAATCGTCTTTCAATTCATCTACTTAAAATTCAATTCAAACATGGAAGGGTAAAATAGTCATTTTAGATTCTCCTGTTAAGTTTTCCTGACAGAAGTGTGTGGACGAACCTTTATGCACCAAAACGTTTGTGAACAAAATTTTAGGGTAGTTTTGGACAATTACCCCTTTTATCATTACATATCTAGATAGGAGATTTTCATTCCAAAATCTAGATTTCTCTTTCTGAAGAAGCGGTCAGTGGTCGTAGAAGCCCAGAAATACAGGAAATCTGAGAAACCCCTGTGATTGTTATAATACATTTTTTTCACTGCCTTACCAGCTGAACAAATGACGACTCCAGCATTTAAATCTTAGTTCCTTTTTACTTTTTTATCTTCCACATGGATAGATCCAAATATGGTAACACTTTAAGGGCAATAGAAGTCAGTCAAGTTGGTAATGATAAAAGCGTTTACAGATTACTTCATTTGTTCGATTCAAAATGGAAAATGTAGGTGCAAAATTACTTTTTCCCCCTTCCATTTAAATAATGAGATGAAAAAATAGGAATTCCTCCCACCTCACCATTGGGATTTGAGAAGTCTCAACAAATCAGATTCTAAACTTTTCCAGAAAGTTCAGATTCCACTCTCTTGTGTTTTGCCCTAAAAAAACGTTGTATTTCTTGATAGCCTATCAGCTTCCCTTGTCTTTAAAGGGTTTCTGGATGTTACCTTAGTGTATCAAGTCAACATGTTCAGCGACTTCCTAACTCAAGCTTCAAAACTTATAAATGTCATTGGTTTTTTTCATACCTGTAATGATTCTTCAGTCAATGGAATATTAGTAATATTGCAGTGTCTAACTGTTTATTTTTGTGCATATAAAACATCTTCGAAAATGCTAGTACAAAAAGGTTTTGACCTACAAGCTTTATAATAAAGTATCAGAGAAAAAAGATGCGTTACTCGCACTGATCTTACTGTAATTGTAATTGCCTGATGGAGTTTTGTGCAGGCCATTGGCCGATTGTCTATTTGTAAGAGCTGTGTTTTTTGGTCTCCATTTCTCACCATTTGGTGGCTCTAAAATTCACATGGATACGTAAAAATGTTTGTTCCTTATTGTCCGCTCCATTTCACATATATTACTAGCTTGTAGTTAATGTCAAACTTCGTTTTGTTGAGCCTCAGGTCCTGGCCGATAAATCACCATTCCTCTTAGACTTTCACAAGGACCTTGTTAGCTTGGAAATTGCAACAAAGGTTATTTTATGCTTTTAAAGTGGTAATTTTAAGTATCATAGCTAGATTGTTTTTTTTGACATAGACCACTTTGCTGCAGATACAACTAAAGGTGTTAGCAGAAGAAATGCAAGCAATTACCAAGGGACTAGAAAAGGTAAAACAGGAACTGGCTGCCTCTGGTCAAGATGGTCCTGTGTCTGAAGTTTTCTGTAAGGTACATATTTTGGATCACTTGAGAAGTTTTAAGAGTGATGTATTTTCTCCTCATTTATTTCTTGGGTGTGAACACGATGGATTTCGCTTCTGGCTGTTCATTCTCTTCCTCTATTGTTTTGTTCGTTTTGATTGTGTTGTTGTTGTTCCTTTTATGTTTGTTGTTTCTGCTGATGGTGGCGGCATACTTGGGGATTTCTGTAGAGTGTGTAATTGTTACCGATTATCTTGTAAATTTAGTATCACATAGAAGTTATTGTGTATGATTAGTTCATCTGTCTGAAAAACTTCGTTTCCACAAGAAAGATGTGCAACCATATCTCCCAAAATCTATTACCAGGATATGGTGATTATTAGGAGTTACATTCCTAGTTTTATATATTGTCCTTCCATGGTTGTTAAGACGAATGGCGTAGCAGTCAAAGTAATTCTGTATAAAACTTGAGTAATTAAACTTGATTCCGATCCACATCTGGATCTTAAGAGGATTTTGTGTTAAGACAATCCACATGTACCAACTTAAAACTTTGATGGTGCTTGGATCAATCTTTAAGTTTATTGTTTGAATTAATCATTATAAATATTTGGAAATGTGCTTTTTGGAGAAAACAGGCTTTGTTAAAATAAAATAATATTAACGAATTCTTACTCTGATCTATCAGCTATATAAGAGATTAATCTTTGTGTTCCCCACAAGTCATCTATAGATACTACTATAATTTTCCTTTTGTTTTGCTGCATTCTCTTGTAAGTTAATTTTTTTCCTGGCCTCACATTTCTTTTTAAAGTCCAGACATTGCAAGAATTCCTTGAGGATTCAGAGGCAGAGGTGGCGTCAGTGACAAGTTTATACTCTGTGGTGGTAATTACCTAACATGAAGTATCTTGGATACATTATTTGAAGATGTTGAGTGTATGCTAATCATTTTTCATAACATCTTTTCGGTGGATAGGGTAAAAATGCTGATGCACTTGCACAATATTTTAATGAGGATCCTGCCCGTTGCCCATTTGAGCAAGGTAAGTCACAGCCATAGCATGCATCATAAATTTGATGTTTAGGGTTACTCAGAATGGAACAAACTTAACATATTTGGATAAGAGGGTTATCTAGTCGAGGGAATGGCATGGAGTTTACTTTATTCTTTTTTCAAAAAGCTTTGTCTATCACGTGGAAATGGTGATTTCGTATATTATGAAATGGCAATGATCATACAGATATTACCAATCTGTCCAGGACACTTAAACAGACACTCACACAAGAAAATGGGGAAAATATTACAAAACAAGGGGTTAAATATGGAGATGGTTCTGGGGAAGAAGACAGAAGACTAGTGTTGTTGAGTACCACCAATGCTTTCATGAGAGTCAAGCGAGCTTGAGAATAGTTGCAAGGAATGCATGTCAAAGGGTAAGAGGAAGAGATATAGGGGAATAGGATAATTATTAGTGATGTTAAGAAAGGTCTCATTATCCCTTGGAATTATTACCTTCCTTTTCTTTGTTTCTTCTATAAAAGAGATATAAATTAACATTCCTTCTTATCTTCCCATTGCTTTTGTGGTAATTTTAAGGTTGGATTGGTCATATTAATTGTTATGATTGCAGTGACTGCTACCCTCTTAAATTTTGTGAGGCTGTTTCGGAAAGCACATGATGATAACATAAAGCAGGCTGAAGCAGACAAAAAGAAAGCCGCAAAGGATGCTGAGATCGAGGCTAAAACTCCAAGGAAAAGAGAGCCAGTGACAGAAGAAGCTGAAGATTGATTAGTCCCTAGGAAGAAAATTGAGCTCCAACTGTAGAGATGTGTGCTGCTGCTCAAGATTGGTCTTAAGCTTCCCATCTTTTGTATTGGCGCAGCACAAAGCCTTGGAGGGATACAAGCACAAAGGTTCAAGTTTACGTGCAAAATGGGCTTAACACCTGTACTTGCTTGACAAGATGCTGATGCCTTTAGATGTCACATAAACAAACCTGATTTCACAACCATTGGAGTCAAGGCTTTCTACTTCTGGTGACTACTGTCAATGTGGTGCTGTAATCATAGGCCACCCGCCTTCGGGGCTGCAGCAAATTTGGCTCACCATCCATTTGACATAATTTACCCAGCACCTGAGTGGATGCCCTTGATACCCTAAAGCAGAGACTCCCTACTGTATCATCACATATACATTGTACAAAGCTCTAACCCATGTAATGTAATATCAGGCTCGATTTTGTCTAATTTTTTCGTTCAGATTTTGAGCAGAGCCCCCGTCGACGAAAAGTTGTATAGGTGAGGTTCAGGTTTAAAGAGAAGTTAGAAGATGGGTTTTCTCTCTTAGTGTCTTTGTACTATAACTACTACATTGGTAGTTCTCATGAATGAAATGCTTTCGATTCTTGCATTTCTACTCTCTTTGATTCTATTTGTGTTTTGCTTGAGAGCATTTAATGTTTTTTTTATCAGCAAAGTTCTATTGATGGTCCAATTCTTTGAAGTAAAGAAAGGGACAAGAGAAAAATCTCAAGAAAAGATAAACAAAGCAATCCAAACAAGTCTAAACACAATGCTTGCACTCCAAGTTAACTAACAAGTCTCCAAGCTCACACTCGAGCCCCCAAAATAAACACAACAAACTAATCACAACAACTCCAAACCCCAAAAAACCAAAAGGATTAACGGAATCCTTGACTAGAACCTTCACACATGAGAAATAAACTTTTGCAGCAAAAAACACACACACACACCGACTATGAAGACACCACAACAAACCCCAAAAACCAATTGATATGGCCAGATCCACCAAAATAACCAGATGATCTTCTAAACACCCCAAACAACCCAACCACTCTGCAAAAATAGAGAATGCAGAACAACTCCGGACTTGATATAAGTAAAGTGGCCAAAACTTCACCTGTCTCTGACCTCCCTACATGATATTGTAACCAAGACTGTGCAAGCAACAACAAAATACAACAAACAACTGAAGAAACCAGTACAACCTAACTGAGGAACTACTCACACACAACCTACAATAGTCTTAAAACCTCTCAGCACAGATGGTACTGTGGAAAGAAAATCTACCCAAAAACTCACAAAATAGGATCCCAACCACACTCTGTACAAACGGTACCTTGTGTCTCAAGAAACCCCCAAACATAAACCTAAAGAAAGAGACAGGATAGAGAAAATAGCAATGACAGAAACTCCCCACTTAACCCTAAGAACCCTCCATCTAAAGATCCAAATGAGAACCCCAGAACTACGAAATGTGCAACCAACACAACTAGTGATGACAAGGTCACGTAGATACTTGATGAGAAAGGATTCAGTGTTAAAAAAATGTATCAAGCCTTGGATGAAACTGCATATTTGGCTCTTGAATGCCTTTTTTTTTTACTCTAGGCTCATATTCTTCCCCCTCAGATAACAGCATTTTTCTGTTTATTGTGTATGCATGCAGTTCCAACAAAATGTTTCCTCTTGACTTGAGGTATTTATTCAAATGACATATGATGTCCTCTCTATCTTGATGAACCCAAAGATTTGGATCTTCTCTTCATTGGTTGTAGGGTGTCTTGGCTGATTTGGAATTCTTGTTTAGAGTGGTGGGTGATTTCATCTGCTTGTATTGATTCCATCAAGGACTGGATCATTTCTTGGGAGCAATTTGGTCTACTACGGTTCAAAAGTCAGTGAACTATGCTTGTTTGGATTGTGATATAGAGGATTTGGCTTTGTAGGAACAAGGTTATTTTCAATAATATCTTGGATGAACCTCAAGTCATCTTGCAACACATCTAGAGTGATTCTTGTCAGTTATTATGGGAAAAGTTCAAACATGTTCGTTCCTTCCCTTTTACTTCTTGGATTACTACTCGAAAACTTTGTTGTTTTAGGGGCTTTTGTCAAGGTTGATTACCTATTTTGGGGGCTTTGGTTGGTTTTGGAACTTTAGGTTTGTTTTGGTGATTCTGTAGAAATTTTTTGTTGGATTGTTCTGTAGTATTCCTTTCTCTTAAGTGCTCGGTCCTAGTTCTTACTGTTGCTAGTTTGTGGTAGACACAAGATGGTCTTTTGTTTCTTCTGGGCCTTGGTTTGTTATTATTAGTTTTGTGAGTCTGTTGGGTTGGGGTTATTTTGAAAATTATGTGGGCGGTATTGATTAAGGTTTGGTTTGATTTGCAATTGTGGGTTAGGGGTGAGTGCTGGTTGGGAATTTGGGTTGTTTGGGGATGCAGATTGTTACAATTGCGTTTCTTGCAACACAAGTAATTGGGTTGGGGACCTAATTGAGGTCTCCTTTGGTTGTAAGTTTCCTTTGAGGGTAACTCACTTAGCCTTTTTTTTTTCAAAGAATGGATTTATAAAAAGGGTAAACAACAAATACCTACCCCAAACTTGTCACGATTAACTGATACCTGCCCTCATGTTTTTTTGTAACCGATACATGCTCAAATGTTTAGTTTTTTAACAAATAGCCCAAGCAGACAGGTAAAATGACGAAAATGCCCTCAACTACATTTCAGTAATTACTTTAAATTTTTTTTTAAAAATCACTTTTGTTAGGTATATATATGTACTTATTAAATCACTTCAGTTTTATTTAAAAAATCACTTCAGTTTTTTTTAAAAAAAATTATTTAAAAAATCACTTCAGGGCATTTTCGTCATTTTACCTGTTTGCAGGGGCTTTGCGTTAATTTTCAGAACATTTGAGTATGTATCGGTTACAAAAAAACATGAGGGTAGTTATCAGTTAATCGTGACAAGTTTGGGGTATGTATTTGTAGTTTACCCTTATAAAAATAAAAACTGCTGATAAAAAAAAAGCAAACGTGAGAGCTGATGTCCTTCTTCATATTGGTCATGCTGTTTCACCAGACCAAGTTGGCACTTTCTTGTTTGTCCATCTCCAGTATACGATTTAAGTTTGCTCTTACATTTCCTTGTTAACAAAATTCTACCTCTGAAGAAGTTTAGTTTAAATTTGTATTCGCTGATAAAAAAACAAAACAACTATTTGCAAAGGGGTTTGCTAACCAAATCTTATAGATGTGACATTCTTTATTTTGTAATTTAAGTACACTGATGTTTGTCTTTTGTTCACCATATTCTGTAACTACAATACCTATAATTGTACTTTGGTTTTGGGGTTGAGCAACTTGTGCTTAAGTTTTCACTTTATGTTGTTTTTTGTCGGGCTTTATTTCTCGAACTGTAGTTAGTTTGGGTTTTACTGCTTTGTATCTTTTTCCTCAAAAGGTAATTTAAATATGCTTTCGCTGATAATAAAAACTACGATACCTATATATACATGTCATTGACATCAAATGAATATATTAGAAACCATTATGGATCTCTTTGCGATTATGGAATTAATCGTAAAAGTTAAGTATAAAGATTATAGTAATCGAGTTTTCAATCTTTACCTTCATATGTTATAATGTTAGAATTAAGAATTCAATTTTGTTTCTTTATTATCCAAGTTGTTATATAATGAAATTGTAATATTGATATTGACTATTGAGGATTAATTAACTATTACTTAATCAAGATGTGAAGCATATACAACTTTCTCAGCTTTGCAAGTTAGTATTATTGGCAAGTGGTCAACTCCAATATTGATCATTGAAGCTTTGTTTAACTATGAAGAAAGGATACACATGTGACACCATCTAATATTTTAATAGTTCCCTTTAGTTTCCAATCAATAGTTCACCATCTAACTATAATATTTATAATAATCCATTCAGAATTTAAAAAAAAATGATCAACATAAACTCTGACTTGTATTAGTTTAAAGTAAAATGAGCACATGAGGACCAGATGGGGTACATTGACAATGAAATAGAAGAGAAGAAAGTTGATAACATGTCTCAATCCAATTTTGTGTGCTTTCATTTATTTATTTCTTTCATAAAAATATTCCAACATCATAACTCATCCACTTTAGAATTGAATGGATTGAATTCTCAATCTAACAAGTAAAAACAAGTGGTGACAAGAAAAAAAAAAGTTGTTCATGTGTTTTGTCCTTGACACACACACCTTGTTGTTGAGGTTGCTCATCCTCTGTCTCTTTACATCTTGTCCATTTCTGTTATCAATGACTGTACATTATAGCTCGGCATCGATCTCTACGGAAGTTCCTTGCCCATTTCTTCATCTGCATACTCGACCTGGTGGCTGAGCAAATCTGTTGTGCCTTGATTGTTGCAGCTCTTGAGGAACATGTAGCTGACAATGGTGTCGAGCACCACGAAGATTGAGTAGAGGTAGGAGATGAAGAGGGGCTCCATTGCGACTAAAAAGTTGGGGTTTTGATGATGGTGAGGTCGGACGATCCTGAATTGGAACAGGGCTTCGATTCCGGCCATGGCTAAGCTGATGGGAACTGCAAGGGAAAGTGCGGTGGTGGTCCTTCCTCTGATGAGCACACAAGCCTTGAGGATGGCCATGTAGCCTCCTCGTCCCTCGACCCCGGACAGGACCAATGCGAGGTTGGAGATGATCAGGGCGTTGGCGAGAATGACCGAGTAGAGGACAGCTCCGGCGGAGGAGAGGAGGAGGATGAGGGTGTCGGGGGACGAGAAGGCGAGGCCTTGGAGGAGGTTGAAGGCGAAGAAGAGGATGGAGAAGGCGGTGGCACTGGCGGAGATGATGAGGAGGGAGTTCCACAGGTAGGTGTGGAGGAGGGGAATGTAGAGGGACATGACCGACGAGAGGGAAGGGAGAGCGAGTTCGGGTCTTGGCCTCGCCTTTGAGTGGCGATCATGGGTCCGGAGTGTGCTTAGAATTGAGGCCTTCGCGAAGAGAAGGAAGGTGAGGGCGAAGGGGATGGTGAGGATTGAAGAGGAGATGGTTTGGGAGAGCTTCAGGCTGAAAAAGGTGAACAACTCGGAGGGGGGGAACCCCGCCGCGATGAAGAGGGCCTGGAGGCGGCCGTAGATGAGAGGCAAGATGTTGGAGGAGGAGGCGACGAATGACTGAGAGAGGAGGATGGAGGCGGAGAAGGGGAGCGTGACGAATGCAGCGTGTGAGCTCAAGTAGTTGTAGTTTTGGAGAAATGTGTAGATTGATCGTCTAACGATGCTCCCCGCCGATGATCTCCCTTTCTCCATAGTCATAGTCTTCTCCATTAGAGGTATGAGCAACGGGGGAGGAGGATAAAAGAGAAGAAATGGAAGTGGATCACCAAATGCAAATGCAAAAGAGGGCTCTATATGAGGGTGTGGAGTGCATTAGGTGTTTCCTCCTCTATTTCAAGGGCTTGTTTGCTTTTGGGTTGGTTAGGAAGGTTTGAATGAAATGGTTGGTGTTGTGGGTGAGAATAAGGATTGGCCAACAAACTCAAAAACTAGCCAAACTTGTGACTTGTGAGAGATGGGTCATTTTGGTGGAGCTGTTTCTATTCTGCATAGTTTTTGTAAACATTGGGGGTGTTTTTGTCTTTTTCTCCTTTGTCTCTCCTAGGAAGGAGGCTTGATGAGGTGGAGCATCTTTTTCATAAGCACACAACCTGGACTTACCTTTGAGCCTTACATCTTCATTTATTTATTTATTGGCCCTTCCTTGCTCTTGCAACAACAGTCATTGTTTTGGCTTTGCTTCAAATGTACTCTCTTTCTCTATCATTATAACTATCAAGAGGAGAGCTATTATTAGTTATAACGATATTTCCTGGCAATAAATTATAAATTATTGTTTCTTGTGGGTCTCCAAGATTCCTCCCTCTTCTGGCTATTTTTGAATTTTTCACTAATCCTAATTATTTCATTATCAAATAAGTACTTGGGCGATGATATTTTTATTGCAAAGTCTCCCTCAATTTTCCATGTGGATAATCTTTTGGTTGGCGGGTTGTCCTATCATAAAATACACTAGTACAGTACTGGTACACACCAAAGTTGAGAAGCATACGACTCAAACATTCACTACAATTAAGTTATCAAAATTTGTTTAATCGAGTAATTGAACATTTGGATCTTTAATCGTGACTCTATAAAAACTATTCTTCATTTTGATGGGACATGAACGAAAATTCAAAGTTATTTGGAAAATTTTATATTAGAAAAAAACGTTTATAAAATTTTAAACAAGTTCATAAATTTACATATATTAATAAACGTGATAATTCCACTTTACCTACTATATCAAATGTTTAAACAAGAAAAGCGCTTGAAAAGTACCTTGGTTATTTTTAGTTTTTGTTTTACTCAAATTTGTTAGTTTTTATCTAAAAAGCGTAAAAAACTCATAATATCCGCAATAACAATGATATTTTCAAAACTTTGTCACTTGTTTTCAAAACATAAAAATTACGAAAGGACCAAATTAACCTTCATGAACCTTCAAATATTCAAACTTTTCTATTCTTATTAAGTTTAATTTTTTATTAATTTATTGATTCTTTTTACATTTTTTTTATTAAATTTCAAAAAATATTCTTTTTTCATCAATAATTATTTTTTACTTTTATTTTCAGTAATTGAAATATATATTTAAAATAAAATTTTAAATCAATTTTAGTTTAAAAAAATGATTCATCAAAGATTTGTTTATAATTTTATTAATTTCTATTTTTTTTAGCATAATATGGAACTTTTATTGATACGAAAGAAGCTACACGTAGGCAAGAAGTAATACGAATGACACAGAGGTCATAAAATCAAAAGGGTAAGATTTTATCCTAAACCGTAGGTTTGGATTGCTCAACCCTGTAACAGAGTACCCAGCTACACCATGGAATATGAAGAGGAGACAGGCTCCTACTGCTGGGACGATACGAAGAGATCTCACCACATTTCCTGACTCGACCAGACGCCCGTGGATATAGGATATGGGAATTTATGAGTTGCACAGGTAGTTAGGGAGAACTCTAGGAAATGGTGGGGGGGGGGGGATTAGGGGTTCAGGTTTGCACCAAACATAGCATGGCTTAGTGTGCGTCCCCATACTCACTCTATTGCACATGGGGGCATTCCTTTTACCTAGTGAGGCCGTTTCGCAAAGCTCGCCTCATCCTGCTCCGGGACATCTTATGCCTTGGCCTTCATGTGGCGGTTCCAATCTCTTAGGGGTTCATCCCAGCTGTCCAGTATCACGATTGTAATACCTTTCATCGTAACCCCTTCAGGAGAGGCCTCAGTGGTGGCCTAAGTTGACCAATCCCGCACGAAACACAATTGCTCCCATTCTTGGGGAGACCAGGGGGCTCTAATGTAGATTGTGGAAAGGTCCATATTATTGGCGGACTCTACGGACCCCAGCTGTCCAGCACTTCGAATTTCTTCACTTTTATTCCCCTTCAGACACACTTGTTGTAGTTCATCAATACAATGAGGTGAAGGTTCAGGGCTATGGGTTATTTGTTTCCATTTTTAAGTCAAAACCCAAGCACTCAACGAAGAAGATAGTCTCAAAACAGAGTCCATCTCGGCTGTGTAACTCACAAAGGCCTGGTTGCATCGAGTCATCTAGGTGTATTAGGACGTCTGACGTAACTCATAAGAGAGCGACTTTAAGGGGTGTAATCGGAGTCTCTAGTTCAGTTTGGTCCCCTTAGACTATTCTCGCAGAGTTGCAACATGATGGAGCGCACATAATAGAACTCAAAAATTTGGGTGGTCGTGCTTATTTGATAAATTGTGTAGATCCTACTTTCGACTCTCTCTTGCGTTCGACGAATTGGGATTTGGTAAGCAGATAGTTTCAGATCGTCCGTTCGATGGAAGCTACCGTTGTAAGGGGGTTATTGGCACTAGTCCACGATGGCCAAAATCCATCTTAATGGTTGCACTATAGCTTCGTTGTCGGCTCTGTTTCTAGAAGTTGGGGAAGTGATTTCCTTCAGGTGCGATCATATATCCCATCATTTTCTACTTACTATCACAATTATGATTTATAGTCTTTCTTGCTCTGTCTCATAGTCGTGTAAATATCAAGATCAGATCATCTCCGGTGAAGGAAGACGCCGCTGCAGGTTCCGACGAGGTACAAAATCCAGTTTTAGGGAAGGAGAAATCTTCGGAGCTTGTTTTGCCTCCAGATCCTCTCCCAGATCTTAATTAAATTAGAGATCAAAATTAGACCTAACTAGTATTAAATTTTAATTTCAAGATTAGAAGTCTAATATTTTAGCTTGATATGGGGTCTTTTTCACACGATGCCTTAAACGACTTCTTATTTATTTTACGGGGCCTTTTCTAATCGGCGGCCTTAAGCGATTGCTTAACTCGCTTAAAGCTTATGTCGGCCCTGACTCCTAATGACGAGATTTGATCAACCTGAACTTTGATATAACTGTTCATGCAAGCTATTGGTAAAACATGCAACTTATTGGTAAGACGTTCCGTGACTAACTCGGATCCTGAAGTTTGGTGAATCATCAGGTACGTCGGTAAATCTAAGTGTTCCATTAATTTTGTTAACCGATTTTAAAATACACTTTAAATTCTAGACAAGTTATACAAATAGCATACTTAATAAGTAATATCGAGTCTTTAATGGTAATTCTCAAAAAATGGGAAAAAACTCCCTCGCACATCGAGAGCACATCCTAGCCTTAGCCGCCTACCCTCTCTACGACCATGGTGCTTTCTAGCCCTGCCTCGGCCGCTGACAACGCTGACCCTGCTACTGCACTCCCTGCCGGTTGTGTCATGGCGTCTCCGGTGCAGTCTTCTCTCTCGAAGACCCCGTCTTCTCCCGTGGTGCCGCTGCCCTTAAAAGCCCAACTTAGGAGGAAGCCAAAGCCAACCTTAGGGTTAAGGTGGTTGCTTCACCCGCAAGCAATCCACCTCTAGCTCTTCCTTCGCCGCTTCTGATCAGTGCCTCTCTTGCTCCGCCTCCTCGCTGTGCTCCAGTTCCACTAGCAGAGGATGGGCGTCCTTCATCCCCTCCCCTCCAACGGGACCCGACGCGTGGGAAAGCTCCGGTCGGGGATCTTTCGAGGACGGCAGTAGAAGATTTGGGGTTAGGTCGTTCACTCCCTAATAGGGAGAGGATCCCGTTCATCCCTTCCATTCTCACATTACCGGACGGTTTGGTTCGTGGGCGGTCGACCCTTCCCTCGGAGGATCCCCTTTCTCCCACGCCATCAGCCTTGCCGGACCTACATGTTTCTCTAGCATCGCTCCATGATGGGTTCTCTTCCTGCTCCCTTGACGAAGACGATGAGGTGGAGGTGGTGGTCCCATACTCGTCGGTCAACTCTGAGTCATTGCACGACGGTAGTTTGGGTTGGCGGGTAAGCTTTGGGCCCCAAAACCTCCCCGGAAGGATATCCTCCTTCGGATCATCATTGCTGTTTGAGGGCGTTCAACGGAGGGTCTGGTGGTCAAAGATCTTGGACCAAGTTTTTTCGGCTTCTACTTCAAGACGGCGGAGACTCGGGACTGGGTTTAGGGTACCGAACCCTGGTGTTTCGACGAGCGTCCTCTTTTGTTCGAAGACCTGGATCCCTATGCCCAGAACGTCCCGACGTTGGACCGTCAGCAACTCCAGGTCCATGCTTGGGGCCTCCCGTCCTTGGTCAGGACAAAGGCGATAGGGGAGAAAATCAACGACACCTTGGGGGTTTCTGTGGAGGTCCCCTATGACCAATAAGGAATGTGTTTGGGAGGTATTGTAAAGGTGCACTACTGGCACCTTGTAGAGAACCCTCTCCGGTGGGAGCTTCTTCTCCGGTTCAAGGAATTTCTGGACCCCGTGAGGGTCGAGCTCACATACTCGAAGCTTCCCAACTTCTGCTTCAACTGTGGGCGGATCAGTCATGTTGTACATGATTGTGAGAGGGAGGTGCTGGGTACATAGAGGTACGATACTTCCATTCTGGAGTATCACAAGGACAAGCTGGTCAAGTCCTATGCAATGGATTGGACGAACACCCCAACGCCAACTGCCCTGCCGGCCGTGGGGTATGTATCCCTAACCACTATATGTAAGGGCTCCTCGTCTCGAGGATGAAGCATGTGTGTTTCCCCGAGCACTGTATCTAACCATGCAGTTCCTCGGGGCAGTACCCAGACGGGGAAGGTGGATCCCGGCTGGAAAAAATTGGTGACCGACCATCTCTCTAGTGGCAGGGTCACTGAAGTTTCAACGCCCATTCTGCCTGGGCACATAGATAGTGAAGGTATTACTACTGGAGGAGTGAAGAGGACTACTGTTGGTGCTCCCGGAATGATCAGGCGAGGGCTGGTAAACGGTCCCGCCAGGAGGAATGTTAGCCTCTCCAGGCTTCAGGGACTGGCTTTGGGAGGGGTCCTTGGTGAAAGTCTTGCCTCCTACTACTAATGTAGTCCATGGTCGGACTTTTGAGCAGGACTTCCAGTTCCTTCTTCATCCCCCCCATCTTTCATTCCTGCTTACGTGGCGTTTTAATACCGTCTGTGACTATTCACTATTTCAAAGAACTGAGAACGTTTTTGTTTTATTTCTGTTCTTTCCTATAGTCAGGGAGAATATTCTTTGATGCAAATCTATATAATGGGAATCTGATTTAATAATACTGCACCTTTTAGCCAAAAAAATAGTAATATCTATGATTTTTTTAACATAAAGATTCATTAATAAATTAATAAATCTTACAAACCACACAATACATACCAAACAGTACAAGCGTTACATCTGCTTGTCGTTCTCGAGCACCCGAGAAACGACCAACGCGATGAATAGCTCTCGAGACGGGCGACGCAGCGCCTAGATACCAAACTACTATCAGGTCGGACCTCCTTATTGGCTCTCTGAAGAGATCCGCTGATAAAGAGTCCCGACCGGACACGCCGCCATAGGCAACAACTACACCTACTGGATATAAGATATTCCGACAGGGAGGACAAACTAAAAATAGATACAACTGAAACAAACTAAATAAAAACAAGATAACCAACAACAAAGAGCTACAACTACTCGCGATCAGCCTCTGAAGAATGGAGTTGTGATTGGAATGAGGTGGGCGGCGCCAACGAGTGCAGATCTGATCCTCTTGAGGCTGATGTAATGGTCTGGTCGGATAAACACGATTAGCAGCATAGCTGAACTGGTCGAACTACGGTGTTCCGACAGAAGCTGGGTGCAGATCTGATCGTCTTGACGGAGGAGCGTGGAACGGAGGCTTGACCGGAGGAAATGCAGTCGTCGTCATCGGGGGGTGAAGCCGGAGAGGGGAGACGGGTGGTGGCTGGCGAAACTAGCCTCCATGGTGACAGATCTGGCTGTGGGTGGCGGGTCTGGCTAGAGTGTGGTGGTTCAGGCCGTGGGGAGGCGGGGCTGGTTGGAGGATGGCGGAGGGGGGGTGAACGGCAAACGACGGAGGGAGGGCGGAGGGGGGATGAGCGGTAAACGACTTCTCTGACCACCATGAAGGTGGAGCTGGTGAGGGCGACGTCCCTGTTCCGGCGAGGCCTTGAATAGTGGAAGGATTCCGGTGAAAAAACGACAGCCCCACGACGGATCTGAGCGTTAGATGAGAGTCCCGACGGTGGCTGCAGCTGCAAACTAACTACGGTGAGCCGAGGACCTTCAGATCTGTTGCGGAAACCAACGGATCGGAGAATCAACGGATCAAGGGGAGCTTTGGAGTAATGGCTGGACCCCGGCGAGGCCGTAGCTATGATTGGTTATGGCGCGTGGCCTAACTCCTGTATACTGAGACTATATAACCTTCTGCATATTTTATCTTGATACAAGATAATAATGTAATTCTTGTGGCCCTCTATTACTGGTTGCCTCTGTTTTATCAATCAATGATTAATTGAATAATGTATATGGATTATGAAGAAAAACAAATTAATTTGTCAATTTTATTTAATTTCAAGCAAGGCTTTATGCTAATAGAAAGCAATATTTCTTCTAATTTTGTGTATGTATGTATCATGAAGACAATCACCTCATACCCACCTCATTCATTAAGTTGGTGCAATAGGATTATTTCAACAACCATATATTTCACACCCAAATCATACAACCGAAGACTGCATTAATTTTATCATTTTTTCCAACCAAACATGCATGCCATGGGTATGTCGTATGTGTATATATAAGTCTTGTTTAGGGCCTATAGGCCTATAAGATAAAGATTTTTTTTAGTATAATTAAAAACTAAATTTAAATAACGATTGAAAACTAATCTTACTGTTCACGGTAATAAAACAAAAGTCGGCGTTTAAGGTTCTTCTCTCTACCTTTAGGGTTTCATTTCCACGCAGTCTATTTTCATCCTTCTGACGATCGCCGCTCGGCTCTGCTATTATGACCTCTCCGTCGCATATCCCACCAACTCTCCTCCCGCCTCGCTGCAACTCTTACCGACTAGCCATGCATCGTACGACGCAATGGGGAGCGTGGGTGTGCATCACGAGGGAAAATCTCCTCCCGAACAGGTCTCGCCGCCACCACCTGTTCTACGAACCGCCCTCGCCTGCATGTGATTTCCTGACTCTGGTGCCCATGACTGCTCCCCTCACAATGAGGCCTACTCGTCGCTCCCATAATCTGATAGAAATTTGGCTGGTACCCTACTGGCTTCCATCCGTGATGACCATGCAGGGACGATAAAACCACCCATCGCACCTTCACCCGAATAGGCGCAGGTTGTTTCAGTCTCAAGGTACCCCTCGACTGGAGCTAAACTCGGTTCCCCAACTGAGAGCTAGGGTGGACTCAACGCCTCGCTTGCAGGGCTACAATCCTAATGCGGCCCACTCCATTTCCCATCACATTGCATCACCGTGTTTCGACCTCTGGCGTCCGGTCCACAGTCAGGAGCTTGTGGTGGAAGAGTAGGTTGCCGTGGGTTGCACAACGGACAGTTGGGTCGACCCTCTCTCTCGTAAAATGCTATTTCGGATTTGGGTTCTGGTGGATATCCATCCCGGATTACTACCTTCAGGCTGGAAGCACGATACGTACGACCCACCCTGATTCTCATCCAGGATGGGGAGACCTGAGTATGAGAATGGAGGCACCCAAATTCTGGGACCGCCATTGGGGCCCCCGATGATGCATGAAGGACGCCACGACCACCCTCTCATCCAGGACAGAGGCAGTTGGAATTCTATCCCTTAGAGAGGAGATGGCTTCGATGGGTGACTGTGAGGTCTGCAAAGTAGCCTCGCTAGTCTCTATGAGACATTTAAGGCATCACGGGGTGTGCATGAGGAGTTATACCCCAACCCCTAGGGTTCGGCACCTAGCTGACCTCAGTCTCCTCCTTTCCCGGGTCACTCCTTGGCAGACCGTCGTGACACCACAAGTTTGACCAAGTCGAGACAAAGAAAGTCAGCTGGATCTCTCGTGCCACTCACTGGAAGAATAAGGAAACACACGTTACCCTTTACCTGGAATAGCCATGTGGTTGCTATAGGATCAACGTTCCAAATGTCTAGAAACTATGCTTGGTCCTTTTTCCACTTATTAAGAATTTCCAATTGTATACGTCTGTTTTTGAATTATCATAAGTGTTTTATTATCAATGAAGTATTCGTGTCTAGAGGACAAATCTAATAGAAACCTCTATTATCCTAAAAAATGTGGGAACTCATCCTAGCCACACACACCTAAGATCCAATATTCACCATGATTCCACATCATCACCCCAATCCCACCCAAAATTCACGCCACTTTCATCCTTTCTCACATAAGCAAGGAAATAATTGTAATAGTATGGTGCCATGTGGACAAGCGTCCACTTTTTCTCGACCAATTCACTAATTTAATTATTCCCGATTCGTTTGAACTCCAATTAGCTTCAAACTTGCGCCAATATTTTTATTTTTCCAATGACTATCTACCAAGTAGCATATTGAATATATTTTAAAGCACGAAAATAAAAAATTTATATCGGGGTGATAAAAATAATATTGAGTGTCGATAAATCTTCACTAATAAATGTTTCATATCAGGGTGATCAAATTAGTGCTAAATGTTGATAAAAAAACATGTACTGAGGTGATAAAAAAACAAGTGATGAAGTGATGAAAATCATGTTCAATTTTGATAATAAGTGTCATAAACTAGAGTTTAGTGTTGATAAAAAAACATGTGATGGTGGTGATAGAACACATGTAATTTAGTGATAAACCTAGAGTTTAGTGTTGATAAAACTAGTGTTTAATGTTCATAAAAAACATGTGATGAGGTGATAAAAATCATGTCCAGTTTTGAAAAATTAGGTGATAAAACTAGTGTTAGTTGTTGATAAAACTAGTGTAAAGTGTTGATAAAAATTATCCATATATATATATAGTTTTAAACTACCCCGAAATAAAAAAATCGTGATTCAAAATATATTCATCACTGATCTTGATAGAAAGCCCTTGAAAAAAATATCGGCGCAAATTTGAAGCCAATCGGAGTTCAAACGAAGCATGAATGATTAAATTAATGAAATGGTAACAAAAAAACGTAATATGATAGTTTTACTAAAAAACCTCAACCACCTACCAAAAAGTGCTGTTTTTTTTTGTAGTCAACAACTCAATTGCATCTCATCCATCCATTTATGAAATAAATGGCTTGGATGAGTTCTCACAGTTTTTAGGTTAAGAGTGAGTTTCTATTTGATTTCTTCTCTCCGTGTCCATGCTAAAAAAAATCTCTCATCGCATTACAAAATTTAACAACTTGGATGTTTTCGAACTTAAAAGTCGAAATTGTCCGATGGTGAGTCAAATTTTGAAAACACATGCTCTGTTAAAAATTATAATTCAATACATAAATAAATTTTATTATTTACTGACATTTGATTTCCATATGTTTTTACTCTATTTTATTTATGAGTTTTTTTTACTGAGAAATATTCATTTATAAGTTGATAACTAGAGTAATGAACTACGAGGGTGTGTAAGGTGTAAATGCAAACATTTAAGGGAAAATGACACATAACCCTGACTAACTATCATCGTTTTCACATCACCCTAACTATTTTTTGTGACATTTAACTGCTTTAAGTTCTATTTTTTTCACTTTAGGCTAACGGTGTTAAATTTTGGGTGGAAACAACCATGTGCAAAGCACATGAGGTTTTATTTTTATTAAATGACATTACTATCCTTTCATACATACTAACTTAACCTAACTAAACTCAAACCCTTATCTCTCCCCCTCTTCCTCTTTCTCATTTCCTCTCAATTGTACAAAGCTTCCAACTCCAAACTCTCACCTCCAATTATCTTCTCTACTCTTCTCTCATCTCAAACACTTCTTCTTGCTCTCACCCTTCTTAATATATAAGTATAAAAACACATTAATGAAAATAAAAGTTGATATATTGATATTTTATTAATTCTGTTTTTAATATTGATATATTTTTTGAATTAAATATTATTACTTATATATTAAAAAATATTTTTTTTATTTACTAACTTTTATTTTCATTAATGTGTTTTTTTTTATACTTATATATTAAGAAGGGTGAGAGCAAGAAGAAGTGTTTGAGATGAGAGAATAGTAGAGGAAATAATTGGAGGTGAGAGTTTGGAGTTGGAAGCTTTGTGCGGTTGAGAGGAAATGAGAAAGAGGAAGAGAAGGAGAGATAAGGGTTTGAGTTTAGTTAGGTTAAATTAGTATATATGAAAGGATAGTTATGTCATTTAATAAAAATAAAACATCATGTGCTTTGCACATAGTTGTTTCTATCCAAAATTTAACAACGTTAGACTAAAGTGAAGAAAACTAGAAGTTAAAGGAGTTAAATGTCACAAAAATAGTTAGAGAGGGTGATGTGAAAAACGGTGATAGTTAGCCAGGGTTATGTGTTATTTTCCCAACATTTAATTTGAATTTTTTTAGGGAAAGATAAATTTATTAGATAAGGTAACCCAAAACCACAACTTGAAACAGGTAATGGGATGATAACACCCTATTACATCACGAAAAGGATATGGCACAAAAGGTAAAACTGCCCAATCAAGGGCTATATGGATATATTACACTATCTTCACTATCGGTTTCTTTTTTTTAACAGAAGAATCGAGGGATTGCATTACACAAAATGCATACGGACCAATACAAGTGTCGGACTAAAAGTCCTGAGAACAGAATAAGTCCGAGTCTCCCGTAGGACACCTAACGCTCTGAACCCGTAGAAATAGTCTAGTTGACATCCTAGACAACAATGAAAGTCCCTACGATCACACCTAGGGGTGGGCATCGGCCGAGGCCCGACAATATTTTCATTATCCATAACTCAAACCGGGAGGACCGGTTATTTGAAATCCATAACCGTCATCGCACCGGGTTCCAACGGGAAACCTAAAAACCGATCGTCACAGAGCCGGCCGGTTACAGCTTTTAACCGGACCGTTGGGCTTTAAATTAAAGCCCAAAATAGAAAAAAAATCATCAATTTCTAAAACAACTAGAACAATAAAACCAATTCACAACAAAAACACAATCAATTATTACTAGTAATTTACTATTAAGCTATTACATCAAGAAAAACATTTAAAAAAAAAGTCTTTAATGGTCTCTAAAAAAACCTTCGATTTAAATACATGTCACAAATAATAAATAAAGGATTTAAATGTTTGTTTATTCAAGTATAAGGATTTAAATTCAAGTTCATTACAATCACATAAATTTTGAACTTTAAAATCAAATAAATTCATTAATACTAGTGTCAACATTTAATTTATTTTAACTTGAACAACCAACTTACTATATAATTGTCTATAGACAAAATTTATGATTAAAAGTAAACTAATATCCTACATTTTACCTTTGTTACACTGTTAATCAAATACTAGTGTCAATATTTAATTTAAACCTCTTGTAATACTGTAACCGTCAAATTAGTAAAAAAAATATAAACATTCTTATATACACACCTAAAGCCGGTCGGTCGGTTTTTTACCGGTTTGAAAGATAGAGAACTGTACCCACCCAAAATGTTACCGGGTTGGTATTTTCTTAACCGTAACCGTCTTCGGTGACACCGGTTTGGGCGATTCCGGTGATGGGGATGGCCGATGACGGTCGGTTTTTGGTGAACGACCGGATATTTGCCCAGCCCTAATCACACCGATCAAAATAACAAAAATAGTTCAAAAAAATAACAATCAACCATATTTCAAAAAAGTACTGAAAACATAAAATATGAAATCAAAAAATAATATAGCGCTAGTCTATAGAAATAGGTCTTCGCTCCCAGCCATGAGACGGTCCTAGGTCGTGAGGGGTACGCCACCAGCCAACTACCCCTAGGGAACCAGGGAGTCTCATGAATCCTACCGGGGCTGTTTTGCAGCTCGCGCCATGTCTTGTGTGTCCTCTTCATCCCTAAGCTGGAATCTCCTTGTCTACAGATCTGTTGCTCCTAGGGCCTGCTTCAGCTTTACCTATGCAATCCGGGTGTGGCTTTGGTACACTTTATTTTGTGCCTTTGTCTTCTGCATCTTGAGTCTCTTTGGCCCCAGACCTCCGCCCAGCTCCTGCGGCTCCTTCTGTTTCCCCTCTTGTTGTGCCGACATCCGTACCTGATTGCCTGCTGGCCCAAGTGCCATTGTGGGAGTCCAAGCGGGAGTCCCAATGGAAATGTGGGTAATTCCCACTTCCTCTTGAGACCCCGGTTCCTGCTTCTAATTAGCCATGTTAAGGGTCTTCGCGATCTCGCATGTCCCGTTTGACAACCCAGGGTGTCCATCTTGAGTACTTGGAGGTGTCCCCTCGGGACCATCCTTAGCCATGTTACCAGTCTTCGCCTTTGAGCTTCCCTCGCCAGGTAGCAAAACCGGAAAGCCTGGTGGATGAGGTACCATTCCTTCCCTCATAGGTTTGGGACAGTCCGCCCGAATACGGAGGTACGTCATCAGGTCCTCCACCCGCTTCTGGTTTTGGGTCTGAGAGAGACTCCAGCTAGTCTTCAGTAGCCTCTCTGCATTCACCCATAGTATTAGCACGTAAGGTATCATCAAATTGTACCTCATCCTTACCCACTCCCCTGATCTGCGTTGTGCATTGGTGGATTCGGTGATTGAGCCATCCACATCAAGTACAATACCCCGATAGTCTTTCATATTGGAGCGTTACTGTTGTAGTCACCCAGTGTGTCGGGAATTGTAGACAGATCTTCCTCCGAAGCGGTCGGTCAACATCCAAAGCTACCTTGAACTAAAGGAATTCGTTCCAGGGTTTCACCTCCGGCGTGACATCCCCTGGTACTGCATGGCCAATTGAGTTAGCCAACAGAGCCCGGATAGCATCATTTTTAGCATCCCCCGGTACCTCGAAAGCACGAAACCCGATTTCCATAAAACGGAATCTAAATCTATCCGAATGTACACAAGGAACATACGAGAGTAGTATAATCGGGTAACCACTGAAGGTCTATGGGCCGTTGTTCTGGACCCGATTGAATAGAGTTTCGGATGGGAACCGGAACGAGACACCGGAGGATGAGAGCACCTCCACTTTCATACCATCCACCTGCCACTATTTAAGCATTACACCGGTGTCGGTGATGTCGAACCCCCTTGGCTCGTCCTGATACGCGGCGGGGACGGGGAGAATCACGGCTGACCAACCGTTGTCGTGACCATATGCGGAGGTCTAGCCCGGGATGAGGAAGCAGGGGATCGGGATGATGATGAGAAGGATGAATGAGGAGTCATGGCGATAGAAAGCTTCGGAAGTAGTGATATGGTTGCAAGGGAGGCCGTAGAGAGGAAATGAGGGGGAAACCTTAGTATTAGCTGATTAGGTCGTGTGTGGCATGATAAGATATCTGATATCATGAAAATGAAAGTTTCCTATCAGTTTCTTTTAGAAGTACACCCTCCAAATTTCATGTTCAGGTTGTATGGGTCTTTCGTCAACTTGTTTAGATCTAGTTGTACGGCATCATCACCAACTTCTTCAGGTCGAAATCCTTCAGGTTGTGCCTATGTTTTCTCCTTACCTTAATTTTTTTTGAATAGCAAGTAGATTGATGATCTAGGTCTTTGAAATAAAGACATGTACAAGAGGATTTATCCTCTCTAAAATACAATGAGGACCATTCCTTAAAACAAACCTATGAACCGAAACTATCATGGCTTGGTTGCGGTGTCGTGAATGTTTTATCGTTAGTGTAGTCACCCTTTCTGGAATCGTGGTTGTCTTTGTTGGGGGTGTGGTGGTTGAAGTCCGAGTGGAGTTGTATTATGTTGTTGTGTTTGTGACATATCTGGATTGAGAGGAATCGTCGCCACGTCTTCTCTGGGTCTCCTACTATCGAGCCTAATATCCTTCTCGCCAGGGTTCAGCATGGATCGTTTTCCACCCTGAGGTCGACCGGCCATCAATTTAGTCTCCTCGAGTGGATCGAGTCTCTGAGTGTTGTGTTGACTATGAATTGTTGAGCTGTGATTCTATGTTTGAGGAGTTTTGCAACTAGTTCCCCGGTCCGTTCAGGTGCCTACCTCCTCTCATGTTAGGGCTGGTGAGTACTTGTCCAGTGGTCATCTTGGGGCTTCTTTCCTTGGTCAGGTCCAGTGAGTACTTGTTCTGAGGTCGCAAATGGGGATGATCCAACCATTTATTGGGTGGAGGGGCGCAAATTACTTAGCCTTTCTGAGGCAAAAGGATTCACCCGTGCAGTCCCCTGTAGTACTGTTCACTAGTCCGACCGAGGCTACCCAAGGCGGCCCCCTGAAGCATTATTCGCTAGTCTGATGGGTCTCAGGTGCTTGGGGAGGACCGGGGTGCTTTTGCTCTTATTTTAGCTTGTTGTTGCTTTTTGTTTTTCTATTAGATTTCTTGTTGGACTTTGGTTTAGGGGTGTAGTTCCCATCCCAAGATCCATGCCTCCTCATTTTAATGCATTTTCTTCTCTCTGATAAAAAACGAAACAATAAGATACAAAGACAGATATGAATCAAAAAGGAAATTATGCATCAAATTCCTGCATAATACAGATACAGAGTACCATCATTCCATGATGAGTGGGATCAAGGGACATTGTGGTAATAATTTCAATGCACGGTGAGAAAAAGGAATGTAGAGGGGCCGATTGGTAAGAAGGTGTAGATTGGTGACTCGGTTTACAAGTAGAAGTAGATTCACATAGGAAAAACAAGAAATTGGAGGAGACGTGAGAACATCTGCAACTTGATCGTAGGAGCCAAGAGAAAAAAAAAAGAAAACAAAGCAAAGTTATGATATCATGTTAAAGAATCAACTAAATTAAAAGCTTAAGCTGATAGTTGAAGGCTCAATTTCAATTGTATTCTAACACTACCAAAAAGATATAAACTTTTTGAATTTGGATATACAGAATCCTAAGTACTAATGAGTCTGAGATTTTCTACTATATGAAACCCTAAATAGGGTATCGATAGTGAAGCATGAGCATAATCTCAAATATCATATACCATCTCCTCATAAACAAGTAAATTTTGGACAATGCAAAATTAAACTTTATCCCATAGCTCATTTGAATCCTTTCAAAGTACTGTTAACATTCTCAATCTCCACTCTTCCTCTTTCAGTAAACAAGATAATGTCATCTATATATTATACATGAGAGATGGAAGGTTTAAAATCTCCAAACCTTATCCCATTGATTTTTCTTTTTCTTTCCCCATCAACCAAACCAAATTGAGACCATCAGTTGCAACGGTAAAAATTAGAGGATAAATAGGGCAACCGTCCCATCCTCTAATCCACCTGCATCATTATGCCATAGAGTTTAATTCGTGGTACAATGGTATGTGTTACAAATTTAAAAAGCGAAATCCTGGAGCTAACGGTACGATACATGGTTTCTTAGTCTTCAATCCATGGAAAACCCTTTCCATCCATCCAAGTATAAATCTAATAGTTCACCTATATATATTTACATGTATTCTTAATTCTTTTTAGATAAGCGAAAAAGTTTTATTAGGCAAACGTCCTACAAGTACGTAAAACGATGTGAGAAAAACGATCCTTAAGAGGATCTTTTCCCCAAACCGAAACAATCAAGTCACGAACTAAAAACAAATACAAAATAGGAAAGCAAACAACCTTGCTTACTTCCTATCCGAATTCAAGCAGAGAAATCGGTTTGAAACCGACACAGGAATAGAATTTCCCGAAGATACTTCCGGAATAAACTCACCCTCGCTATCCTCGACATCCTCCTCAACCCCAACATGCTGTGGGGATTCAACAATTGGGGAAGCAGCCCTTTTCACAAATCGCTTGCTAAAACTCCACGAACTATCTTTACCTTGTTTAGCAATGTCAATGGTGAAACTTCCCGCTTCAGCCGATGTTTTGGCTCTTGTCTGGTAAAAAAAAGTTGGAGGAACTGTCTTTTTTGGCTGTCCTTTTTTTGGACGACCTCGTTTCCTTGGAACCTCGACGAGAATACTTGGTTTACTCAACAGAATATCTTTCCACGGACTTTTGTCTTGTTCCACAAGGATTCCTCTGTCATTCACCAACGCAGGTGATTCAGTCTCAGACAACTCTTGGGCTTGCGTTCCACGCGGCCCCTCTACAACTTTGAGTTCATCCGAGCCCTCTTTCGGGTCCAAATCATCGCCAATGCGTTTGAATATATCTAACAAACAAGGGTCCTTGCTGGGCAGCCCAACTGCACCTACTACCGGGCGTGGTTGTGCAAGCCCAACAACATCATCATCTTCAATCTGATCACCGTCGAAAGGGGGAAGGATCGCGTTTGTCAGATCCCTACAATCACGGTCGTTTGAAATCAATTTGAGAGATTTCACAATCCCATGATCCATGGACGCAACGATCAACTCCGGATTCGACGCGAGAAGGTCAAAAAGCCGACTGGACAGATCGCCGGAATCCGGCAGGGACGCCATGCCCAACCGGACCTGAAATCCCTCCCATTCAATCTGAATCCCTGCGTCGCCTCATGATGAACGGAAAATGCTTTAGTAATCACTCTTGTGGCAACTGAATGCTGATTACCCCCCTCAGTACCCGACGAACGAGTTTCACCTAAAACAGAGCATACGCTCTGTTTTACTTCCACAGCCGGACAACACGCCGACACGTCAGGACTACAGATCTTACGTCGGGAAAAGGCTACAAACAACACGTAGCCATTGACCTTGAACCCGTTAAACGTCTCAATTGCCTGGTAGGCTGCTGCCGCCGAAGAGAAATGGACGAACCAAAAGGCTTGACCAGAGCGATTTGTCTTTTTAGGAAGAGATAGAGACTCGATTTCACCAAAAGCTGAGAAAGTTCCTCTAATCCATTCCTCCGACGACGCATACGGAAGATTTCGAATGTAAATCTCCGATTCACTGTAATCAAAACGTGTTGACGCTACGCTCTGTTTCGATGGATGTAAAACAGAGGTCGTTGAAGCCACCTTCGCAGAACCAGATGGCTCTAACCCAACAGGCTCGACCTCACCAGAAGGCTCTAACCCATCAGGCTTAATCTCTCTTCCCACTCCCACCGGCGTCGCAGCTTGTGTCCGACGAGGTATAGCTTTACCGGCCATGGCTATTTACGGGCGCGGTTCAGCTTTGCCGGGCTTCCTCCGACCAGTCTCACCCTTCTTCACCTTAGACAACGAAGGGCTCACTGAGAAGGATCGGTACACTTCGTATAAAGTAAAAAGCTCTGTGCAAAAACCAAAAAAAGGGAGTTCATCTCTGTTCCGGAGATCCTCGTTTTTCCGGCGAGCTCCTTGCCGAAGTACCTTCGACCGGAGAACGGGAGGCATGGAAACCCTTTTTAGTTTCAAGCTGTATCACACATTATATATTATTCTTAATTTTTTTACTCGCATTTATATATACAAAAAAACATTGTAGAATTTTGTAAGTGGAAGTGTTAGTAAGTAACGAATGCATATTAACATGTTCCAAAATTTTGAACTTGTAGTAATTCATATAGTTTTCTTAAATTTTCTATGATCAAAAGATCAAGACCTTGTTTGATTTTCATTCTAATCGTAACTAATTTTTACTATGCAGTGTAGATGAAAAGCGCTACATATTTTACTTCAATATGAAGTAGCATGAGACATTCGTTATACCATATTTAAACAAGTTTACATGATTCTATGTAACTTTCAATAAATGTAATTTTTGAATTGTTTGTAAACTTTATCATTGGAAGTCTTATCAAACTAATGGTTGTCAATTAGGAATTATGAGACCAAGTTTAAACTAAAATTAAGCTCTTTTTAAAATAGTAAAGTAGTTCAATAGCTCATAAGTTATCAAAACAACTTACTAAATGGGCAGAACGGGTTAATCCGCTCAACCAACCATTATCCATGATAGAAAAACCCATTCACCATGAGGTTAAATGGATGGTTTACGGATATATAAACTCTAACACGTTGTGTAATGGATGGCTTTCCATAATCAATAAATGGATGGATAGCCCATCCATAGACAACGTTACTTGAGCCCATTAAACATTGGAAAGTCAACACTTCGAGAACTATTAATAAGAACTCGGATATAACCATTGAAACCTCTCAACATCCATCTTATCCACCTTACCCCAAAACTCATTTTTACCATTATGTGTTTGATATAGTACAAACTCACTTTGTCATATGCCTTTTCAAAATCTAGCTTTATAGAAGGAACCTCTTTCTCAATTTTTTTTTTGATATAATGGATCAATTCAATGGCAAAGAGGACTCCATCAAGTAGTATTGGTATGAATAACACCCTTAGTATTTTCTCTTATGAATATCATGCAGACTCAGTTCAGAAATCGAATGGTAGACCAACGGATGAGTGATAGTATAATCGTATACATCAAGAAATATATTGTTGATTGTATTGACAAAGAAAGTGTTTTACAACATGTTTAAAATATGAAATCTAGGCGTCACATTTGGTAATAAGTAGTCATTTATTATTTTTTATGAGATATTAATATTTTTAATGTTTTTTTGAAACTTGAATGTACTTTATTATTGCAGCAAATCGCTGTTCAGAACAGATAACAGTACATCCGGTATTGCCTCAACTTGCCAATCATAATGCTCCCAAATCAGGGCATTTTTAGCTGAACAATGGGCTACCCCGTTTGCTTCTCTTCTTACAAATTGTAATTTAAACCCCCCCAAACGGCTCAGTAACCCCCTGCATTCGGTTATAACATCCCCGAAAGGGGACACCATAGCCAAATCACTCAGGACTGCCTGTACCATTCCTAGACAGTCGGATTCAATGAGCCCTTGGGTCTGGCCCACCTCCTGTATCCATTTCAACGCTTCTCGTAGTGTTGAAGCCTCAACCAGCTCAGGGTCCCTGGCTCCTGCGAAGACGAAGCAGTTAGCATTGATCACCTCCCCATTCAAGTCTCGACACACCATGTCTCCGCAACCCCCTCCATTCCCGCCCATAGCCCCGTCTAAATTGACTTTCACTTCTCCCTCCACTGGTGGCTTCCACGATGCTCTCGGGTGTGGTCTTTTTTCCTTCTTCTCGTGGGCTGTTCTCCAGTCAGTAAGTAAGGTGGCTGCCATTGTTTCCATGCCCACTGCCGAGCTCTGCTTTTGCTCCTAGACCCTCTTATTCCTCCCATACCATAACGCCCACCACAACATCACTATGCTCTCCACCCTATCCCTTGGTCCATTCTACAATTGGGCACTCAACCAGTCCTTCGGGCTCACTCCAACCCCCGACCCTGTCTCGCCTCTTCTCCTCCAAAGCTCAATTGCTTCCTTACATGTAAATAATACATGTTCTTCTGTCTCCGGAAGGTTACACACATCACAGTCAATTTGTATATCAACCCATCTTGCTTTCAAATTTACCTTCGTCGGTAGTGAACCTGAGCATATACGCCACACTAGGTGTTTCACCTTATGCGGAACCTGAAGTTTCCACATCGAGGTCCAAAACTCGTCCCCCGGTGTGATGCTCCATCTCCCGCTATTTCGAATCAGCGCCTTATATGCCTCCCAGACTTTATACTCACCATCCCGTGCTCCCCACCAATACAAGCGTAATTGACTGCGAGTAGGGGTGAGGGGAGTTGACTCCACCGCTTCTGCTAGACGAACCGGTAGCACCGCTCGTACTCGGGCCGTGTCCCACTGTGCCCTGTCGGCCGTCATTAACGAGGCCACTGGCTCTCCCCCCAACATACTAGTGTCTGCGTGCTGGCTAGAGGGTTCAACAGGCGCCCAATACGGGTCTGATAGGGGTATACCCAGCCCTTCCTCTATACGTCGTCTAGCTCCCATTCGTACTACGGTTTGACCAGCCATAATGCTGCTCCATCCATAACTGCATCCCACCTTTAGCTCTGCTTCAATGAACTCCGAATTCGGGTAGTATTTTGCCTTAAACACCCTTGCCACTAAACTCTGTGGGTACTGGAGAAGCCTCCATCCTTGCTTCCCTAGCATAGCTAGATTAAAACCATGTAGGTACTTAAAGCTGAGGCCTCCCTTTGAGCGGTGTTCACATAATGCACTCCATTTCTTCCACCTCATTCCTTTCCCAGACTTATTATCGTGGCTCCACCAGTAGCGATTCATAATCACTTCAATTTCCTTGATAAGGTTACTCGGAAATAAGTACACCCCCATTGTGTAAGTTGGCAAAGCCTGGATCACCTCTTTTAAAAGAACTTCTTTGCCTGCCTTACTCAGATATAACTCGTCCCATCCTTGCAGTCTTTTGATAATACGATATTTTATGTAACATAGGCTCTTATACTTGCTCCTTTACATAACTGCCGGGACCCCCAGATAAATCCCCGGGTCGGTCGCTTCCTGCATCCCCAATATGTACAACACGGCCCCTCTGACATCATCCCTTGTGTTCGGGCTGAAAGTTATCGAGGACTTCTCAAAATTGATTCTTTGACCCGATGCCTCCTTGTAGTCCTTCAAGACTCTCTTCCACGCCTCCGCTTCCCTTCTAGATGCCTCAGAAAATAGGAAACTATCATCGGCAAGAAAACAAATGAGAAACTGTTGGAGCCCTCGCTGCCACTCGGACCCATGTAATGCTCCCATTTTGTTCAACCCTGGAAATTAACCTTGATGGACCCTCCGCACATATGATAAAGAGGTACGTGGAAAGAGGATCCCTGTAAGAACCACTCCCAGTCAACGCCAGTCAAATCGGCGAAAAACAGGAAAATTTAAATTTTTTGGACAGACACTTTAATGAACCTAAATTTGACCCCGAGGGTCATACCGGACTTAAGTTGACCCCGATATCGACCAAAGTGAGTTCCGGGGGACTCAGGGAAACTTTCTGACCAATTTGGCAAAGGTTGAATTTTCGTTGGAAAAGTCACCCGAGCGACGTTTTGGTCCGTTCGAGGTCCGTTTTGGATCCAAAAATCTTAGACGTCGTCACAGCGGTCTTAGTTGAGCCGTTTCTTTGTAGCCCGTGAAGTTTCGTAATTTCTTGGAAAAAGTGCCTGTTCGGGGCCCGAGACGGGTGAATTTCGCGAATCTGACTGAAAAATATCTAGAAGATATTTTCAAAAAGGGATAGGACCCACTTGCCACATGTCACCAATGTGGTGGTGTTAGGTTTATTGGACAAAACAAAAGATGAGACTTTGATGGTAGTTTTGTAAATATGGAAAAGTGGTGTGTTTGAAACAAATTTAAAAGGGAAAGAAATTGTAGGTTCGGCCATTGTGCAAAAAAAAAAGAAGAAAGGGAGAGAGAGAAAGAGAAAGCGAAGGAGAAGAAGAGAGAAAAGAGAAGGGGGTGTTTGGAGTTTGGTGATTTCCCGTCGATCAAACCAGTGGATCGTCTCAACGATCAAGGAATCGAGTTCACATCGACATTCCCTACGGTGAGCATCTAACCGTTTTTTGTTTTGTTAAGTTTAAAAGTTAGGGTTTGGGTTAAAACTAGTGGTTTGTGGTTGAGTTGAGGTGTGGGGTTCGTTGGAGACGTTTTGGGACGAAGATTGGACGTTTTTCGGTGACCGGAGGCTCGGGGGAGCTCCGGCCACCGTGTAGGGTGGCTGGCCGGACCTTGGGGTGGCTGGCCGGAGCTAGGACCGGCCACCACCATGGTGAACCGGCCTCAAACCGGCCCTAGCCACCCTCGACCAAGAATGGCCAGGTGGGGCCCACTTGCTCGGTGGTCGGGTTTTCGTGTTCGGGCGGTTTAGGACGTTCCCCAAGTAGTTAGTCCACACCCTGAACGAATTCTGGAATTAAATTGTGAAAGTTGTAATTGACGGGTTTAGAAACTTTCAACGTGAATTAAACTACTCGGAAGTAGGAAATTGATTCCGTCGAGTGCATAGGAACCCTTGAATTATTCTAAGACCGTAGAAACGAAAACGGGAATTTTCGGAGCCCCGGAAGGACGTTTTCCAATCCCGGGCAGATTCGCCTGGTCGGGCGAAACAGGCCTTTCCGGGTCCATTATCGACAATGTCGAGTAATTGGGATGTTTGGGAGTGATCGAAATTGTCGGGGTTACTTTTGGGCGTCACATTTATAAAAATTCAGTTTATGCCTGCAAGCTTAAAAGTGTTTTAAATTGTATTCTTATTAGATCATGCCACCGACAGAGGAAAGAGAAAGCTAGGCGAGTGATCGTGGTCACGCCGGAGCTTGATTGTGAGCTTTTGGGGAAAGTGTTACGAGGTAGGGAAAAGTAGCCGGATCTCGGCCCTAACTAGGGAAAGTTAACAGTAGAAATGCATGTGACACTTGGGTGTCGTGGGTTAAGTAAGTTTATCAAATGATAGAAAGGCAGGCAACACCGGGTGGTGTCGTATGATACGTGACCGTATCGAACAAAACAAATGCATGTGACACTTAGTAGTGTCGTAGGAGTAGTGAAATTATCGATATTAGAATTACTGGAGGCATTTGATTATGCCCAGAGGTTGATTTGGTTAGTTTGTGTCTTGGGTGGCCATGAGTGCCCGTGGGGTTGTTGAGCCCGTGTCTTTACTGTTGGTGTGTCTTGGGTGGCCATGAGTGCCCGTGGGGTTGTTGAGCCCGTGTCTTTACTGTTGGTGTGTCTTGGGTGGCCATGAGTGCCCGTGGGGTTGTTGAGCCCGTGTCTTTAATGTTGGTGTGTCTTGGGTGGCCATGAGTGCCCGTGGGGTTGTTGAGCCCGTGTCTTTACTGTTGGTGTGTCTTGGGTGGCCATGAGTGCTCGTGAGGTTGTTGAGCCCGTGTTTTACCGTTGGTGTTTTAGGTGGCCATGAGTGCCCGTGGGGTTGTTGAACCCGTGTTTTACCGTTGGTGTTTTGGGTGGCCATGAATGCCCGTGGGGTTGTTGAACCCGTGTTTTACCGTTGGTGTCTTGGGTGGCCATGAGTGCCTGTGGAGTGTTGAACCGGTGTTGTTGCTGTTGTTGAACTTTGCTTGTGATTGTGATTGTGGTTACTTGGGGTTGGTGAGTGACAGGTCGACAGCCTGATCCGACTTTGTGTCGGGAAAAGTGAGACAGGTCGACCGCCTGATCCAACTGTCGTGTTGGGAAAAGTGCAACATGTCGACAGCCTATCCGATTGGGGTCGGGAAAAGTGCGACAGGTCGATAGCCTGATCCAACCGTCGTGTTGGGAAAAGTGCGACAGGTCGGCCGCCTGATCCAACTGTCGTGTTGGGAAAAGGGCAGGGGTTACTGAGCAGCTGGAGTGCGATCCTTTGCGATCTTGTTTGGTGTGCGATCCGTTGTGATCTTGGGTGTTGCGTGGTTATCTTTTGTGTCCTTGGAGGAGGTCGTAATCGTTGTGTTGGGTCTACAGTACGTGTCCGAGTGTTGAGTCAGTTGAGGAAAGTAATAGTCGTGTGTCAGTCGGGATACTTGAGTTTGGGGATAGTAGTCCCCGGTGTTTGGGGTTGTTGTTGTTGTTTCCGGCATGTTCTACTAAGTATGTCGTAGTCAGTCTGGTATCCGTGGTGGTGAGCGAATGCTCACCCCTAGCTGCTTTTCCTACAGGTACTGGTCGCGGGACGGACTAGGTGAGCTCTCGAAGCTTGAAGGGCTGGGAGCGGGAGTCCGGGTTTCCTTTTGAGTCTAGCGACGTACGCCTTGTATTTTGTCCTCTTGTTGGGACGTACTTTTTGAGTTGTAAATTATTATTTTTGATTAACTAAATGGTGGTTTTAAAGCGTTTTATTTAAAAGGTTTGAAAATGTTTTGTTGTTTTAAACGTTCGCGTTCCGGGTTCGGTTCTACTGAATTTGGGGCGTGACAATCCCCTTGTCGAATCCATCTTTCCGTCTTTAACGGCCCCACCCTTCTCCCTTCAGCTGCCACCCATAACCTAGTTGTTCTGACACACCTCATTATCAGCTCCACCCATCCTTCTGCTAACCCCAACTTCAGCATGACCTTCTCTAAGAAATTTCATTCAACGCGGTCAAAAGCTTTGCTCATGTCCACTTTCATGGTCATCTCCCCCTGTTGACCCTGCCTCTTGGATTTAAAGTGGTGTAGTATTTCTCCAGACAGTAGTATATTATTAGTAATTAACCTGCCCTTAAGAAAAGCATTCTGGGACTCCGAAATAATACCTGACAATAGTCCTTTCATCTTGTTGATTATCACTTTCGTAATAACCTTATACATGACATTACATAAAGCGATTGGTCTATAATCACTGACCCGTTCCGGTTCGCTCACTTTGGGTATCAGCACCACATTTGTATCGTTTAGTCCTTCCGGAATCACGCCCGTTTGAAACACCTCTTTCACCATACGTACCACCTCCTCCTGAACCACCTCCCAGTAAGTTTGATAAAAACCCGGGTTATACTCGCCCGGCCCAAGCGCTTTTAGCGGCTCCATGCTGAACATTGTCGGCCTGACACTGATCGGCCTCATCAACACCTCGTTGTCCTCGGCCGTTATCAACGGCCCTATCAGCTCACTTACTGTGTCCGTACCGTCCCCCTGCGAGTGAAATAAGTTGTTAAAATAATTCTCCAACACCGACTCCAAGCCGGTTTTCCATGTTCTCTCCACTCCCGCCTCATCTTTTAGTTTCCGTATTCTATTCCTCCTTCTCCGTGTCTTTGATTTCATGTGGAAGTATTTCGTGTTCGCATCTCTATGCCTTAGCCAAAAAATTTCGGCTCTCTGTTTCCATCTCATGTTTTTCATGCACAACAACTCGTTCATGTGCCTACGAATTGTTGTAATTTCCTCACCCACCTGCGCCCCCCCTCTCTGCAACAAAGCATTCATGCGCCTTTGACAGTCTCTAATTTAAATTCTCCAACTCCGCATATTGTGTCCTGGCCCACTTACTTAGGTCTCGTGCCATTCTCTCTCCCCTTTCTACAATGGGTGCTCTCGAATGTCTTAGCCAGCTTTCCCGTATAACCTGTTCACAACGTTCATCTCTCGTCCAACTTTGATCAAATTTGAATTTCCACCGCACCTACTCCTCCCTCTCTAGCCCAGCCGTGAGTATGATCGGGGCATGGTCCGATGAAGATAAGCCCCCATGGACCAGTTGGGTGTCTAGGAACCTAGTCGTCCATTGCTGATTGACCACAGCCATGTCATGTTGTATCTCCATTCCCCTACTCGTGTTCCTCCCCTTCTCCCACGTATACCGATGACCCTGTATCTCCACATCCCGTAACTGCCAATCCTCCAGTGCTTCTCGAAAACCAGTTAACAGATTCTGAGGGTACGGATTAGATCCTTTTACGTCCTCATTTCTTATCACATTGTTAAAATCTCCAAACATAATCCAAGGTACGTCCTCCATTGTATCAAGGCTCCGTATTAGCGCCCACGTGATATGTGTCCTCTCTCGTTTTGGTTCTCCATAAATTCCAATGATCCTGACCGTATCCCCTCCCTCCAAACCATAAAGGATGTCAATATGGTTATTAGGAAACGTTTTTAACGTCCCATCCTTCTCATTCTTCCAAAACATGGCTATTCCTCCACTAGCCCCCTACTATTCACCGAAAAACATCCTTCCATCCCCAGACTTCTCTTCAACCCCTCGATTGTATTTCTTGCACACTTTGTTTCACACATAAATATGATATTGGGTTTCTTTCGAGCTACGAACTCTATTAGGAACTGTGGCGTCCAAGGGTTCCCAAGCCCTCGGTAGTTCCAAGCTATCGCATTCATTGGGCTTGGCAGGACTTTTTTGCAGCCCTCGCCATGCACTCCGTTGCATCCTCCCCTAGGTTAGGAAGTTCCTTTCCAGGCTCTAGGTTCAGATCAACGTATTCCACCCCATCTTTTCTCTTCCCCAACACACTTGCCCCCTCCTCTTCCTCCTTCGAAATTCCCTTCTCCACACAATCCCGACGTACGAATTTACCTTTCTTTGATTTAGGATCCCTCCTCTCTTCCACTTCCATATGTATTGGCACAAATAATTTGGTCACATCTTTCTCCCCCCCGGTCAAGGGACTTTTTATTGTGCCCATGATCCTGCTCACGGGTACTTCTTTGTCACTTTGTACTCTATTCCCCACCAATACTTCATTTGTAGCCCCATGTTGGGTCCCGCCCACTTCCTTGGGTACTGCTGCCCTTTCATGTCTTTTCTCTCTCATTCCCACTCCATGTACTTGCTTTATCACAGACTCTTTATCCATCCTACCACCCTCCTTCACTCCTACCTTCCTTCCCTCTGCTAGCACCATTAATTCAGCGTGCCCATCTGCTTCCTTTCTCCCCTTTCCATCACTTCCATTTCGTCCCCCTCCCTCGTTTCGCATACCCCCCAAGAAGCCCGGTGAGTCTACCTTCATGTGGGAACCATACCGCCCCTGTGCTCTTGGCCTTTCAACCTCTTCCTCGCACTCCTTCTCCGTGTGTCCTAATCGACCACATTTAAAGCAAAACTCAGGCAATCTCTCGTACTGCAGCCTCACAATGGTTGGATCAGCATTCCTCCCAAGCATGATAGTTACCGTATTCTTCAGCGGCTTATCAAGTAACCACCGCACCCTTATCCGAAGGTAGTCCTCCGTTGCTCGGCCCTCTTCATCACAGTCAACTTCAATAAACTGTCCCAATTTATTGCCGATCACTTTGCCCACAACCTCTGCTGCAATTAGTGCTTTACTGGGCAAGTTTGAGGCATGAACCCATATGGAAGTGTAATCGAACTTTACCTCCGTAGCCTTGCTATTTGTAGAGAATTTTTCCATGGCCACTAACACTTTATTGAACTGCCATGGTTCCATCTCGAGCACCTTATTCATGTCTCTCTCAGATTTGAAGAAAAAACCCGTGATGTCCGGGGCTAGGGCTAGTGTTAGGGCATCGCATGTATTCCACGCATTCTTCATCACCTTCCTGAATACCTCATCCTTGTACTTTTTCCATGTAAACACTTTCACTGCTAACCCTATTTTATACTTCTCATCTTCCAAATCAAGGACTTCATCCGGTATCACTGTTTCCTCTTCATCATCACTGTCAATAACCACCCCCTTCAATCTCTCCTAAAACTCCTCCATCGCGACCCTTCTTCTCGTAGCAAAAACCTTCACACCCGATCTGATTACCCGCCTCTCCGCCGGAAACCAACCACAAAAACCGAACTACAGCAGTCGGTATGCACCTCCGCACGATCACACGCGATGACGGTGGAACCCTAACTTCAAGACCGCGAAAGACGGACCAAAGACTATACAGTGCACTTCACTGTTAAAGAGAACAAAAGTTGTTTCTTTATTTTTAATGTTAATTTATACTATTTTAACATAATGTATTATCATAGAAAATAATTTGGTGCCCTATCACTAAAAAAGATGGTTTCGCCACTGTTACAAATTAATAACTTATTAAACATAAAGGCTGAAAGGAAAAGGGGAAGCGCCACCTGTTTGAAAGCTCTTGAATATATGACATTCTTTTGCGGTAATGTAAAAAAATCCTTAATCCACTGGGTATTAATATTTTCGATAGAAACCGATTTAAATTTGTCACATATCATAAAAAAAAATCCTTTTTTTCAACTTGCATCGAGCTTAATTATCAGGTACTTAATAATCTGGTACATTATAGACCAAGAAAATGTAATATGACTTTTAAAGAATTCAAATAACATTTATCAAATTCCAAATACAGTAATATTATTAAATAAAATCACCAATAAATGTATTGAATTATAACTACAATGGTACTCACCTTATTGTAAATAAATAAACGCATACCCAAAATCTTCCGTAGTTGAGTTTGTCCACTAATATAATATAAGACTTAGGTTGGAGTGGTCTCTGTTCATTAAATCGTTCCCTTTCTCTTTTGATTGCTGGAAATCGTTGCATGTTCTCTATCCAAGATTGAGTAGGAGGAGGTGATTGTGGCCAGTTTTCTCTATCTCTAGAACTTGGTTGGTTTTATGGTTGCTCCTATGTCTTATTTTAGGTATTGGTTTCTGTGAAGTTCTGTTGATTTTGTGTTTTTTCTACAATTTTAGATCGTTCTTTATTCATCGGTTGGTTTTGGGTGGGCATGTGTAACTCTTTGTTTTCTCTATTTGTAATGATAGCTTCAGTTGTTCGGTTCTTGCCACTGAACATATACTTTGGAGGTGACATTTTTTCTCCTTGTCCCCAACCTTTATTTCAAAAGCCATTGGGTGATAAACAAAATATTTCGCTCGGACACGAGTTTGAATCCTACTATATACAAAATATTATTTTCTCCTCTATTTCTCTAATAATGGGCTAGTTAGTATCTCTCTTTTTGATGAGCTTATCTTTGCTACTAAATACTTAACATCCAAACTCATTCACATGATTGTTTTTTTTTTTGATCAGCAAGACAATATATAGATTAAACCCCTTTTGAGGGGAAAGGGGAGTACAAGCGAAAGAGAGTGACAAAATGTGCAGATGAAAATGGTGCATTACAATGCAATGGAGATGAGATTAACTAAGCTAAATCAATAAATTAAGAGGTTGCAAATGAGGACTTGAGGGTTGTATGATGGCTTGATGAAGTAGAGAATGACTTGATGAAGTAGCCTTGTGCATCTGAGAGTAATGATCCGAAGAGGTTGAGGGATCAACTGTTGAAGTTGAGTCAGGCTTGATGAAGTAAAATTGTGCATTGAGAGTCTTGATGTAGTATGAAGAACCTGTAAAGATTTTTTTCAGTGACAATTTTGCAGTAGATGATGACATTGTCCAATTGTGAGGAGTGAGGTTATGATCCTTGTGAAGAATCTGCATAATTTTGCAGATGCTGATGATGTTGTAGTTCCAAAAATGAAATGAAGCTTGGATCTTGTTCTGCCTTTGTGTGAGCTGAAATGAACTAATGCTTGGAACTTGTTCAGCTTATGAGTGAAGTGCTGAACTGAACTAGGATGGCAGACTGAGCAGCAATTTCTGCAGGCACCTAACAAAAGAGAAAAACCAAGAAACACTCACCTAAAACATACCCACACTCAGAGAGAAGGAAGAAGAGAACCCCCACACAAGAAATGAACAACCAACCAAACAAGAAAGTCCTTACCAAACTCACAAGTCACTACCCAAACCAGACCCAAGCCCTTCCCAACCCAACCCCAAATTACAAGCCAACAGCCCCCAAACAACAAGATTTAGGAGCAGAGAGCCAACTTTGGAAAGAAAAGAAGTGACCTTTTGTATGAAATGTATTCCACTCCCAGCTGAAAGACTGGTGAACAATTTGAGAGAAGATCTTAGCTGAAGTGGGAGAGTGTCCATTAAAGAGCTCAGCATTCCTAGCAAACCATATTTGCCAGCAGGTGAGTTGTAAGAGCTTTCTCCATTGTTTTTTGTACTTATGCAACTGTAAGGATGACCATGAGGAAAAAAGATCAGAGACTGAGCCAGACATAACCCAAGATAATCCCCACCAACTTATAACAAAGCTCCAAACCAGCCAAGCTTTAGGGCAATGTAGGAGAGCATGAGCTCCATCCTCAAAGTCAAAGTTGCAAATATGGCAAGTGATCTGCTCAAGAGGGAGGGGCATTCCTCTTCTTTCCAAGAAGCATTTGGAGGGAATGGAGTCCAGACAAGCAAGCCAACAGAAGGCAGTGATCTTGGGGGGCAATGAGACTGACCAGAGCTCTTTAGACCAAACAAAAGCTGGAGAGGAGGGGTTGCCTTGCTGCTGAAGTAATTTATAGAGCCTTTTGACTGTGAACCCTTTGCTATCCCAAACCCAACAAAGAGTGGATGAGAGGTGCACCCCATTTAGAATCATAGAGAGTGTGTTCCAGTCATCAGCAGCCCTACCCCTTGGGACTGAACTGAAGTTTAGGTTCCAAGCAGACCCAGACCAGGCCTCAGCAACAAGCATCTTCTTGGATTGTGATTTTAAGAAAAGCCTTGGGAAGAGGTGTTTGAAGGCCACCTCCCCCCACCAAACATCTTCCCAGAAGGCAATTCTATTTCCTGAGCCCAAATTCCAAGAGATGCCAGTAATACCAAAGAAAGCAGAGAAGTTTGGGTCATTGTTTAACTGAATAATTTGATCCATAAGGCTTGAATTGCCAGCTTCTGAGAAGGAAGAGAGATCCCAGTCATTGATACTCCAACCAAACTTTGCACATATAACTCTTTTCCACAAGGAGTCTCTTTCAAGAGCAAACCTCCACCACCACTTGGCTAGTAAGGCAATATTCATGAGATGCAGGTCTTTTAACCCCAGTCCACCTAGCTCTTTTGGTTTACAAACATTTTTCCAGCTTACTTTACAGAAGGCCTTGGCAACAGAGGAGCCATGCCACAAGAATCTTCTCTGCCAACTGATAAGGGTTTTAATGATGGATTTGGGGGCTTTCAGAACTGAGAAGTAATAGAGAGGCAGGGCTCCTAGAGTAGTCTTGATTAGGGTTATTCTACCACCCAGAGAAAGGAGTTTGGCTTGCCAAAGACCCAAGGCACTTTTGAATTTATCAATGATATTGGACCAGGTTGCTAGTCTCTTAGGGTTAGCACCCAGTGAAAAGCCAAGGTAAGGAAGTGGCAGTGACCCTTGATCACATTGCAAAATTTGCATAATTGTGGATGATTCCTCCTCAGGTACATTGAGAGATATTGCCATTGATTTGCTGTAGTTAACTGACAAACCAGAAGCCAATTTGAATAGTGTGAGAGCTTGCTTGAGGTTCAAGGCAGCTGAGGGAGATGCTTGGAAGAAGAAAATAGTATCATCTGCAAATTGAAAATGTGAGATGATAGGGCCATTTACTGATAAGTGAATTCCTTGGATTTGATTGCTGAACAAGAAAGCCTTCATTATTTGATTCAATCCTTCAGCTGCCAGCACAAATAAGAGAGGAGAGAGGGCACATCCTTGTCTTAGTCCTCTCTGAATATTAAAATCTGGGGAGGGAGATCCATTGATGAGAACAGAGACTGAAGCTTTGAAACATGAGATCATCCACAATCTCCAGACTACCCCAAAGCCCATTCTTGTGAGTATTTCTAGTATATAGGACCAACTGACATGATCAAAAGCTTTCTCAAAATCTGCTTTGAAAATAATTGCTTTGGTCTTCTTTTTCTTGATGAATTGGACTGTTTCTGAAGCTACCAAGATGCCATCTATGATTTGTCTTCCTGAGATGAAACCAGCTTGCTCATCCCCTACTAATGAGCTGATAACAGTGCTTAGTCTTAAGGATAATAGCTTGGAAAGGATCTTATAAGGTCCTCCCATTAGACTAATTGGTCTAAAATCATCAAATGTAACAGTGGCATGATGCTTGGGAATGAGAGTGATAAAAGATGAGTTTAAACCTTTCCCCAACTGGCCTGTTTGATGGAAGTATGTGAGGAAGTTCATTAGCTCAACTTTGATGAATGGCCAGCAAGATTGGAAGAACTTGAGAGTAAAGCCATCAGGGCCTGTTGCTTTATCCCCACTGCAAGTCATGACTGCTTGTAGTACCTCTTCTTCAAGAAATGGTCTCTCCAACCAAAGACACTACTCCTGTGTTAAGGATGAGAATGGGAGGGAAGAGAGGCTTACCATATCAGTTGATGGGGAAGTGTATCTTGACTTAAAATGGTCTGCAGCAACTTGTTTTATGGAGTTAGGATCTGAGAGTTCTTCATTGTTGTAGAGGATTTGAGTAATTTTGTTGTGTGTTCCATTGTAATTTTCCACTCTATGGAAGTACTTTGAGCCTTTGTCACCCTCATCTAACCATTTCTTCCTTGCCTTTTGACTCCAGAGTTGTGATAAGAGTTTAAATTTTCTGATAAGCTCAGCCTTTACAGCCCCCCTAACTGTACACTCTTGTATGGTGAGCTGTCTTGATTCCACAATGGAATCAAGTTGATCCACTGTGTTTGTGAGCAGAGAGATTTGTGTTTCTAGATTTCCAAACACATGAGTATTCCACAACTTAAGATCAGCTCTCAACAGTTTAAGTTTCATCCATAGGATATAATGAGGATAGCCTGTGACAGTATAAGATGACCAGAGTCTTTGAACTTCAGGCAGAAATCTGACATCTTGCAGCCAAATGTTGAGAAATTTGAAAGGCTTGGGCCCCCAATCAATAAGATTATCATTGAGAATGATAGGTCTGTGGTCAGATATAATTCTTGGGAGGCAGGTTTGTGTTAATGAAGTGTATAAGGGTAGGAAATCTTCAGAAGCAAGATATCTATCCAGCCTTGAAGCTTTTGAACCAGCACCAAACCAAGTGAATTTATCCCCCTCCAGAGGTAAATCCAGTAGACTGTTGTTATCCAAGAAAGCCTTGAAGGCACTCATATCAGAGTGTGAGCCCCTTTTACTTGATCTCTCATCAGAGTTGAGAGTTGTATTAAAATCACCAGCAACTATGATAGGGGTATGAGGGTTTAAAGAATTGAGAACTTCTGCCAATGAAATCCACAAAAGCTTTCTTTCCCTTTTAGAATTTGGAGCATAGACATTGATCAGGCAGCAAGGGGACTGAAGGTGGAGGAACCTTCCAAACCAAATGAGAGCTCCCTCAATCTTGAGTATAGAGGATACATTAAAATCCTTGGTCCTCCAAAAAGAAATGATCCCACCAGAGGCTCCAGATAATTCAATAGAAGCCATTTCCCAATCCACAGACAAGCCACAGAGTCTTAAGAAATTAGAGGGGAATTTTTCCAATTTGGATTCTTGAACAAAAATGAAGTTAGGACGTTGCTTGTGCACCAAGGAACTGAAGCTCCTCCTTTTTTGTCTGGAGGAGAGGCCTCTGACATTCCAAGTGATAAACTTCATGACAGTTATTGAGGGGGAATGCAGCTGGGTGTGGTTGTCACCAAGGGAAAGAAATCAGCATCTTTGTCAAGTTCAACAATTCCATCTTCAGAGCCTCCTTCAGAGTCCACTTTGTGAGACTCAATATCCTCCAAGCCATTGAGGTGCAGCAATAGATTTTCCTCAGAGACTTTAGATTTAAGTCCTAGTGATTTTCCAAAAGCCCAAGTTTTCTTTGCTGAGTCACTGATTTTTGGTGCTTCTTTTGCTTTTGATCTTGTAGTAAAAGCATGGGAGGGTTTAGTTGCAGCAGACTTCTTTTTCTTAGATCTGCATTTTGGGGCAGGAGTGAAGTTTTGTTTTTTTGTTGACTGAGACAAACCCAAAAAATCTGAGACTTCTAGCACTTGAGCCTGCTGTAGTGTTTGGGCTGATGTGGCTGGAGAGGAGTGAATAGTGATAGGAGTGGACTGTGGCTGCAAAAAATCTCTACTTGTTATTGCTTCAAGGCCTTGAGGTCCCACTGATAAGGATGGGGAGGAGCAAACATCCTTTCCTAAAACAGAAACATCCTTTCCCCTACCAGAAACATTAAATGTTTCCTCTTGGGCCACTCCCTCAGCAGATGAATGACAGGGTAAAGTGCTTTGAATAGGTAAAATAATGCCACCAGGTTGTAAAGTATTAAGACATAGGGTTTGGTCAGCCTCAACAGCAGATGATGATAGAGGGTTTGTCAGAGGATAAGTTGAATTGCCTTCAAGAGTATTCAGAGAATGTAACTTGATAGTTACCAAGGAATCAGCTACAGTAGGAGGAACTGACACTGTTGAGATTTCATGAGTAAAAGCTGTTTGGAGACAATCATTTGAGATTTGTGGGGTTTGAAATGTGTCTTTGACAACCAACTCCTGGCCTGAGGGGAGATCAACCATGATATTAGGTTGTGTCTGAGGAGACAAATCAGCTGCAGTTTCAAGAGGGACAATGTGAACTGGTTGGAGAGGGGTAGCAATAATTTGGAGATCATTCTTTGAACCAAACTGACAGGGCATGCCAGGCAATAACTGCTGATCTTCTAAATCTGTGGGGGGCAATAAGTGCTGATCATTCTCAAATTGTGGGATCTCACCAACCTCAACCAAATTGATGGCCAAATTCTGGTGTGAAGTTGGCAGAGGAGCATGAGAAGGGTCCTCATCAATAGGAGGAGATAATGTTTCCTCTTCAGAGACATCAGTGCCAAACTCAGATGATCTAGTCTGAGATTGATCAGAAGAGGACTTTCCAGAGGAGGATGCAGGGAAGAGAGGAACTTGTGAGTTGGTTAATGAAGTAACCAAGACCTTAAAGGAGTCTCTCCCCAGATGTAAAGTGGTCTCCTCAACAAAGGGCTTCAGTAAATGAGTATGGACTAGAACATAGGCTGTATGGATTTGCTTACCTGCTTTGGAGAGGGGATGAGTGTATATAAATGTGCCTATGTCTGCAATTGCTGCCTGGAATGATTCATCACACCATCCTTGGTATGGGATTCCTTGAAGAGAGATCCAAACAAAAGAGCCACCTTTTGGTGCAAAGATTGCAGTGATCAGGGAGTAAGGTGAGCCATTGATTGAGCCATGGGTCTTCTTCTTCTACCATTTCTTTGTCAAAAGCTTTATCAGGACAATGCAGAAGTAAAAGCTTCTTCTACCATTTCTTTGTCAAACACTTTTGAGCTCAATTTCATAGACTCCTTGGAGAGCCATTTCCCTCATCACTGCCTCAGAGTGGATATTTAGATGAATTATAGTCAGATGGGATTTTTTGAGTATAATTGCTTGTTTGGTAACAATGGAGCCTGAATGTAGATCAAACTGATCCAAATGTGAAGGAAGTTCTGTCTTTGAAGGCTCAAACTTTTGAGATTTGTCCAGGGCTTTTGTAACAAACAACTTGTAATTATCACAAATCACCCCACTGAAGCAAGCAATAGCTTCTTCCAAGCCATTGTAGCTATCAAAGTACACAAAGCCAAATCCTTTCCCTTTCTTGTTGAGTTTCAGAGCTACCAGAGCTTTAACAAAACCATTGATCCTTCCAAAAAAATTTTGCAGCCAAGTTGGATAGCATAAAGGAGGAATGTTGTGGACATAGGCTGTGTAGAAATAATCAGGATGTGGAAGGGCTGAGGTAGCTCTTTTTCTTTTAACTTGAGGTCTTGCCAACTCAAAGCCTGGTGGAGGGTACCCCAAGGAAGAAGAGGAATGTGAGTGTTGCTGAAGTTTGTCCTATCCTTGAGTTGCCACAGAGTGCACTCTAGCTGTCTTCTTGGCAGTAGGATGAGGATGAAGCTCTAACTGAGCCTGATTGTTGGTGTAAGAAGGGCCTGCACCTTGTAAAGAACGACCAGGTGGTGTTGAATCAGGTTCAGAGAGAATGGGATGGAAATGCTTGTCATAAAACATTTTTTTGGCCATATAAGAGCTTAGTGCAGCCACCAGGAGAGTACTCCTGCGTTTTGTCTGATGAAGGAGAGGGAGGATGTGTCTCCCTTCTGTCACTCTTCCTGAGCCCTTTTTTTCCCCTCATAGTGGCCATAGATCAGGTCGGAGTAAGAAGATGAAAGCAGCCCTGTCCTGTAGGGTGAGCTGAAAAAGATGAGATATGAGAGGTTGGAGTGGTAGTGAGTTGAGGCTTTCCTGAGCTTTGGTGGTCCGATGGACTAGATCTCCATCATGAACACTACACCAAAGGAAGGAGCTCCCATGGGGGAGTGGAGATGAATGAACATAGGTAACCAAAAACCTCAACCAAGAACATCTTGAGTGCAATGTAGAATCTTCAAGAGCAGAGGACCACTGTGGTCTGATGGCCTGTAGGCCAACCAAGACACTACACTACATGATTGTTTGTAAGGACGCGTGTTGGAGTGTAAACCTATAATTGAATATTCAAGTATGAGCTTCAACTTTTAATCGGATTGATTATTTAGTAATACTGAAAACAAAACCACCTTACCAAATACCTTTTTTTCTTTTTTCTTTTTTTCATCTCTATTGGAGGATGCAGAATGTTATCCATATATAGTTACCCAATCAACTACATGATGAAACTATATGTCTTAGGTCACATATGACACTTGAAGTTGATAAATTTACCTTGGTGTTAACAAATATGTGATCAATTTACACGATGATACAAATATGAATCTTGTCTAATTACGGTCAAAAGTCTTGCTACTATTTATCGTTGGTCAACATCTAATATTTAACTTAAAGGATGGTAACAATTTGTTTCCATGGTATAAATTACTCTATGCAGCATAACTAATAATTTGTTCCTCGGGTATACTTGTGTCAACCGTTAAATCATCTTATGGTTAATTGTATCTATTTACATACGTCGTATAAAGACTTGTGCGCAACAAAAAAATTCTTAGACATTGTGTATGTTCTCACATTGATGGACGAAGCTTAAAGCATAATTACTCAACCACTAATTAGAGCATTCGTAGTCTTTCAACCTGGTTAAGGTTGTTTAAGTTGAAAGGAGAAAAACACTTTCTCTCTCCTCTTTTAGCGTGACTGAAACAATTTCATTTGCAATTTATGATTTTCATGTCGGCTGATAGGTGAGACTTATAGACTAAACATAAAAAGGGAAATCATACTTTTATCACAAAACCAAAAGCGACATTACACGAGTTGTTTATTACCAAAACAGAAACTAAATATAGATTTTAAGGCTCGAGAGATTGTTCCTAAATAGGGAGTTCGTTAATATACTAGAGCCACCTGGGATGGTCTTTGACGAGGTTCCACCATTTAAACTTGGTAAATGGTTGACCCGTACGAAATCAGTAAATCGCCGCAGCCGACACTCTGATTTGGGCATCGGTTTTACTCGGTTATCGAGTATGAAGTAGTTCTCGGTGGATTGAATTGAACCGATTCACCTTGAGGGAGGTCCTTTTCCAATGATCCTTCACTTGCCTTTGTGTTCGTGAGGGGCCGAACAACGGTCCTTCGGGGACGAACTAGTTGTATAACGTCAACCAGTACTGTATGTTGGGCCCGTGTCACGCCCCAATTTCAGTAAACCGAACTCGGGACGCGAACTTTTAAAACAATAAAACATTTTGAAATCTTTTACATAAATCACTTTAAACCCACCAATTTGTTCATCAAAAGAATAATTTACAACTCAAAAGTATGTCATGTTAGTCTTAGTGCCCGTAGTTCAATCCTAAATGTCCAAATGTATATATCATCGTTAGCAATAAAATTATAGCGGCTTTATATTACTTATGTGTTGGAGTAATATATCGATGTGTGCTCTGATCTATGCCCACCATGCGAATAGAACCATAGATCGAGATAGATCACACTCGATGGGTCCCTAGTCAACAAAGCTTTACTAGAAGCGACTAGTATGAAAGGTGGCTCTTTATGGCTTACATTCTGTTAGTCATTGGAATGGGATTCCGGAGTCTGATCATAGATATCATGTGGGACATGATATTGGACGACCTGCCCTGAATATGTTCCATAGATTAAGTCATGAACATATTCAGTGTCGTAGCTTGTCATGTATCCTTAGACCAAGGAGTCTTTATGATCGCTATGTAGTCAATAACTGAGTTTGACCTGAGCCTAACGTTGTCCATAACAGGGCTTCCATAACGGCCAAGATTGGCTTGGGGATGGGCTACATGAGTGACACGAAAGGCGGCTAAGGGATTTATCCCTCATATTGAGGTATGGGAAAGATATCGGTTCTCGGCCGCTTGATCGAGAGTGACTGAAAGAATAGCATGGCCATGCACATGATATTGGGTATCATATCTTCAGTCATCTCACATATCAAGGAACGGTGATTGAGAATAATAAGGATGACGGCTCTATGCCTTATCTCAATCAGGATATCGGAGATAAAAGGATAATGACAGGGATGACGGAAAGGTTAGAATCGATAGGGTCGATTCGTTATGCAGTGTCAGGCAATACTAAAGTCTTGTTAGTTGCCACTTAAATAGGATCAAGTAAAATGAGATTTTACGTTGATCTATTGACATGCATAAACCTAAGGGTCACACCGGAGGATGAAACTCATTGACACATTTATGGAGAATGGCCAAAAGGGAGTTATCTCGGGACATGACCAAAACTGGGTTTTGGGTCATGTGCCCGTAAGTGAATAGGACTTTACGGATCGAGACAAAGGCTTGGAGTCTTGGGATTGATCGCGTCGGATAATGTTGGACATTTCCGGTATGGAAGGCTTGGAGGCGATGAGCGAATCACGGGACCTCGTTGGAAATGGCCACGTGCCATGTTCCAAGAGGCCCATGAAAGGCCCATGCAACCAAGGCCCATGGAACTAATTAATCAAGTTTTGATTAATTAGTACTAAGTAAGGAAGACAAGGATTAAGGTGTTGGTGATTCACCACCTAACCCAATCTTGTCTAGCCATACTTTGTCCTATTTACACCTTACTTGACACCATACTTGTCCCATGCTTTTAGTTGGACAAGTATGGGTTTTGTTATGTTTAAGTCATCTTTTTTCAACATAACAAACACAAGACAAGAATAGGAAACACAACTTCTCTCCCCCTTCCCTTGCAATTTCGGGTTTGGCAAGTTCCCACCTCCATTTTTGTGTTCTTGAGTCCTCAAAGAGAAGAACTATGTGGCTTTGATTCCCATGTGGATACGTAGGCGTCTTGGAGACTCAAGCCAATCATTCGTTAACCGGTGTTCTTGTTTTGGTAAGAAATAGTGCTGAATTTTTCTCTTGTGAATCCATTCTTTGTTAGTTGTTTCATGGTTTAATCGTCTCTTGGTTTTCATTGATTTTCCGCTGCTAGTTGATTCATCTCCAACCCTACCTCGAGACCCAACAGTGGTATCAGAGCCGTGCTACCTTCGGGATTCACAAGACGGTGTTCAAAGTTTCGGTTTTGCTTGAAAGTTTCGTTTTTGGCATGTTGTTTTGCTAAATTGTTTGATAACATGTTTTAAATTCTTGTTTATGGATTTAATGCATGTAAAATGAATTTTTGAAAATTATTTCAAATCTGGAAACTTTGAATTTTTTATTCTATTTTTCGGGTCTCGGGAGCGGGACTCTCGGGGAGCCGAAACCGAGACCGAACGGGGCTCCGTTGGACGGAGCTAGGCCAAGCATGACCATTGGATGGTTGTTATGCCAAGGCTAAACTGTTTTGTTAGTTATGACTAGTTTGGAACCGTCATGACTAACTCGAAGATCAAATGTTTAAAAGTTTCATTTTTGAACCGTTTCGATAAACCGAGCATCAAAAAAATTCGAAACTTGGCTATTAAATAAAACCGGAAAATCACATGATGTTTGATAACATGATTGTTTGATAACACGTTGTGTGATGTGATGTTGGCATGGTGCACATTATAGCCCAGGGCTCGATTTAATTATTTATCGTTTTTCACGGCCTGCGAGCCGTTAGAGTTAGCGTGCAATTATTCTTTCAAGGTGTGGTCGTCGAACCACTTGTTTGTAATATTTATTTATTCCCGACCTGTGAGTCGTGTATTAAATTGTAATATTTTACTCAAGACGAAGAAAGGGCGAAAAGGTAATTTGGTGGCTTTTCGGGTGTTGGCATCGGCTTGGAGTCGGTGGAGCTCAAGAAGCTAGTGGGAGTTAGTTTAGGGGGCTATTATGTGCACATTTATCGCTTTATGCTTGGTTTAGTTTATGCATGATTAATTCTATGTGTTTTAGAATTGCATGCTTAACTTTATTTACCGAGCATATCACCTCACATGCAAAGATAAAATTGGAATTTAATCCTTGTGTGTGAGCCCTTAGAATCGTCATTACATTGGATGTAGTTGACGGGTTCGAAGGAAGAATTACATTGGATGTAATTTGAGGCATCATTGCATTTGGAATGTAGTTGATGTGCTCATCGCATCTAGGATGTGTCAAAGTTTTAAACACAACCGGACAAGTAAAAACGGGTCATGTCCGATACCTCCCAATTATCAACACCTTACTACCTCCCCGTCCTATGGGTTTCGTGCGCATTAGCGGAGCATCCATGGGAAAGGGGGGTAGTAGGTTTGGACGACATTTGTGGGTGTCGTGCGCATTAGCGGAGCACCTACATAGTGACGAGCCATAGTTGAGAATTGGTGGACCCGACTACGATTCTCAGCCTGAGGTTGAGCCAGGGTAACAGATAGGGTAAGCCGTGTACATAAGTACATACCCTAGCCAAGAGTCACATTGGATGTGAATGGATGGAGTCCTACCTACATAGCTCGATTAAGTGGTGAGCATTAGTTCAGCTTAATCGAGTGAATCAAGGATCTTGGTTTCAGATTCTAAAGGTTTAGAATCGATTGTTGGTGTTTAAGCTTGATCTTCATAAAATTTATTCAGTTTACTGATTGAATTTTATCTGTTGTAGATCAAATGGCAAATTCAGCGAACATTAATAGTTTGTCATTAAAAACCATTCTTGACAGGGTCAAGCTAAATGGGACAAACTATTTGGACTGGTACAGAATTTTGAGGATACTCCTCAAGTCTGAACGCAAAGAATATGTCCTTGACAAGGCTGTCTCTAAGACCATATCAGAGTTACATGAATTGTCAATAACTGCTGAGAAGAATATATTAGGGATCTGGGATCCAAGGATATTCTAATGGTCAACAAGGGAATTGGAAGTGGCAAGGGCGGGGCCCATGCGCACTTGGCAGGAAAGATGAGACACTTGAGAATGTTTGCTTCTACTGCCAACAGCCTGGTCATTGGAACCGGGATTACAGGAAGTTCATGGCTGATCTGAAGAAGGGCAGTGGGACTGCGCCTTCATCAAATAGCCTGGATGATCTGAAGAAGGGCAGTAGGACTGCGCCTTCATCAGGAAACCTGGATGATCTAAGAAGGACGGTGGGACCGTGCCTTCATCCGGTATTAACTCTAAAGAGCTACATCTCTCTACTTCCAAAGATTCACGGGTATTAGATACCAGGACTGAATCTCACACATGCACTAATATATGGTGGCTGAAAGTAGGAGAGGTTTGGAAAGCACGAAGTGGACCTTAGAGTTGTGGAAACTGCTGTAGGATCCATGAGTCTTGCTTTTCCAAGTGGCCTTGTCTTAGTATTGTATAATGTATATTGCATACCTACTTTTAGTAGGAATATTATATATGTATCCGTGTTTGACAAGGAAGGATATAATGTTAATATTGGAAATGGAGTTTTCAGTGTTCTATGCAATGATATGTTTTATACCAGTACTGACTTGGTTGGAGGATTGTACATATTAGATATGGGTAACAATGCCTCAAGTTCTATATATTACGTTAATACCAAGAGGTCTAAATCCAACGATTTAAACCTAACTCTGTTATGGCACTGTCATTGGGGCCGCATAAACAAGAAGCGTCTATCAGCACTTCAGAAGTGCGAACTTTCAGGTTCATTCGAATTCCATTCGATCGATAGGTGCATGGTTTGTTTGATGGGCAAAATGACTAAAGTGCCCTTTATCGATCGCGATGAAAGGGCGGGTGAATTATTGGGGCTGATACACTCGAATGTGTGTAGACCAATAAGTTCACTTTCCAGGAGGGGTTTTAGCTACTTTATCACATTTACTGATGATTACAGTAAATATGGTTATGTCTATTCGGTGAGACATAAATCGGAAGCTTTTGATAATTTCAAAGAGTTTAAGACTAAAGTAGAAAACCAGCTCGACAAAGGTATTAAGGCACTTCGATTGGATTGAGGTGGAAAATACTTGACCACAGAGTTATTAGATCATCTAAAAGAGAATGGGATCCTTTTGGACTGGACTCCTCCTGGGACACTGTAGTTGAAAGGTGTAACCAAACGGAGAAATCGGACGTTGTTAGACAATGGTCTGTTCCATTATTAGTTGGACTGATCTCCCAATCTCTTTCAGGGGTTATGCTCTAGAGACGACCGCATTCATAGTGAATCGGGCTTCGACGAAGGGTGTGGAAGGGACACCATTTTAAAATTGGTACGGGAAGATGCCCGCTTTGTCCTTCCTAAAGATTTGTGGTTGCGAGGCTTATGAGAAACATTTGGTTTCGACTAAGCTCGAACCAAGATCTGAGATATGCACCTTCGTGTGGTATCCCAAAGCAACAAGGGGATACTACTTCTACAATCCCAGTGAGAACATGGTGTACGTCGCTTGGGGTGGGGTCTTTATGGAAAAGGAGTTTTGTTTCCAAAGACGTCATTGGGAGGACTGTGCATCTCGAAGAAATTCAGGATGGTACAGATCTGTTTAAACCAATTGACAACCCAGTAGAAAGGAGCCAGAGATTGTCGTAGAGTAAGAACCAATTCCTGTTACAATTCCGGAAGGTCCAAGGCGATTTGAAAGGATCAATCTTCCACCTCCAAGATATGGTATTCGGAGGTGACAATGAAGTCATGGTGGATCACGATGATCCAGCCACCTTTCAGGAAGTCGTGGATGGGCCCGACTCCGAGTTATGGCTGGGATCCATGAGGGAGGAAATGCAATCCATGTCGGACAACCGAGTCTGGGAACCGGTTGATCCCATCAATGGTGTCAGGACCATCATATGCAAATGGATCTTCAAGGTGAAGATGGACATGGACGACAACCCTCTGACCTACAAAGCTCAACTGTTGGCGAAAGGTTATAGGCAGATCCAATGGATTGACTATGAGGAAACCTTCTCCTTAGTGGCTATGGTCAAAATCGATCCAAATTCTTCTTGACATAACTGCGTATCATAATTACGAGATATGGCAAGTGGATGTCAAAACCGCTTTCCTAAATGGAAATTGAACTGAGTACGTTTGCATGTCTCGGCCCAAAGGTTTTGATGATCCGAAGAATAAGGGAAAGATTTATAAGTTGTTGAAATCCATTTATGGATTGAAACGAACTTCTCGGAATTGGATCCTTCGCTTTGATGAAGCTGTAATTGGATTTGGCTTAATCAAGAACGAGGATGAATCTTGCGTTTATAAGAAGGCTAGTGGGAGAAAGATTACCTTTCTGTTTCTCATTGAAAACGACATCCCAACCTTGCACGAGACTAAAGCTTGGTTGAGGAAGTGTTTTTCAATAAAGGATTTAGGCGATGCTGCTTATATCTTAGGGATTAAGATATGTAGAGATCGCGCCAAGAGGGTCTTGGATTTAAGTCAAGGAACCTATGTGAACAAGGCATTGAGTGGGTTCTCAATGCCAGATTCAAAGAAAGTACTCTTACCTACTAGTCATGGCATTAATCTCAGCAAGACTCAGTGTCTTAAGACAACTGATGAGCTGAAAAGGATGATGCGAATCCTATGCGCCTGGGGGCAGGATCGATCATATATGCCATGACATGTATGAAACCGGCTGTCTCGTAAGCCTTATGTTGTATCAGTAGACATCAGTCTAACCCGTGGAAAGATGATGCTGAACTAGTCGTCGAAGGATGAGTAGACGCTAGTTTTCCAAGACAAATCCAGATGACTTTAGAAATCAGTCAGGATATGTGTTTATGCTGAATGGCAGAGCTTTAGCTGGGAGAGCGTAAAGCAAGATACCATTGCTGAATCTACAACAGAGGCCAAGTACATGGATGTTGCAGAGGCAGCTAAGGAGGCTATGTGGATTTGGAAATTCACGGCAGGGTTGGGTGTAATTAAAAACCCATCCAGCCCGGTGAATCTATTTTGCGACAACACAAGGGCCATTGCGCAAGCTAAAAGCCCAGATCGCATAACAAATCCAAACATGTACTACGTCGTATCCACCTAATCAGAGATATACTGAACTGAGGTGAAGTGAAGATAACCTATATTGCAACAGATGATAACATAGCCAACCCTTTGACTAAGGCAGTGTCGCAGCCTAAACATGTTAGACATGTAAAGTCGATGGTGACATATTGGAGTTTAGATTGGAACTAGGGCAAGTGGGAGATTGTTAGTCTTAGTGCCCGTAGTTCAATCCTAAATGTCCAAATGTATATATCATCGTTAGCAATAAAATTAAAGCGACTTTATATTACTTATGTGTTGGAGTAATATATCGATTTGTGCTCTGATCTATGCCCACCATGCGAATAGAACCATAGATCGAGATAGATCACACTCGATGGGTCCCTAGTCAACAAAGCTTTACTAGAAGCGACTAGTATGAAAGGTGGCTCTTTATGGCTTACGTTCTGTTAGTCATTGGAATGGGATTCCGGAGTCTGATCATAGATATCATGTGGGACATGATGTTGGACGACCCGCCCTGAATATGTGCCATAGATTAAGTCATGAGCATATTCAGTGTCGTAGCTTGTCATGTATCCATAGACCAAGGAGTCTTTGTGATCGCTATGTAGTCAACAACTGAGTTTGACCTGAGCATAACGGTGTCCATAACAGGGCTTCCATAACGGTCAGGACTGGCTTGGGGATGGGCTACATGAGTGACACGAAAGGCAGCTAAGGGGTTTATCCCTCATACTGAGATATGGGAAAGATATCGGTTCTCGACCGCTTGATCGAGAGTGACTGAAAGAATAGCATGGCCATGCATATGATACTGGGTATCATATCTTCAGTCATCTCACATATCAAGGAACGGTGATTGAGAATAATAAGGATGACGGCTCTATGCCTTATCTCAATCAGGATATCGGAGATAAAAGGATAATGACAGGGATGACGGAAAGGTTAGAATCGATAGGGTCGATTCGTTATGCAGTGTCAGGCAATACTAAAGTCTTGTTAGTTGCCACTTAAATAAGATCAAGTAAAATGGGATTTTACGTTGATCTATTGACATGCATAAACCTAAGGGTCACACCGGAGGATGAAACTCATTGACACATTTATGGAGAATGGCCAAAAGGGAGTTGTCTCGGGACATGACCAAAACTGGGTTTTGGGTCATGTGCCCATAAGTGAATAGGACTTTACGGATCGAGACAAAGGCTTGGAGTCTTGGGATTGATCGCGTCGGATAATGTTGGGCATTTCCGGTATGGAAGGCTTGGAGGCGATGAGCGAATCACGGGACCTCGTTGGAAATGGCCACGGGCCATGTTCCAAGAGGCCCATGAAAGGCCCATGCAACCAAGGCCCATGGAACTAATTAATCAAGTTTTGATTAATTAGTACTAAGTAAGGAAGACAATGATTAAGGTGTTGGTGATTCACCACCTAACCCAATCTTGTCTAGCCATACTTTGTCCTATTTACACCTTACTTGACACCATACTTGTCCCATGCTTTTAGTTGGACAAGTATGGGTTTTGTTATGTTTAAGTCATCTTTTTTCAACATAACAAACACAAGACAAGAATAGGAAACACAACTTCTCTCCCCCTTCCCTTGCAATTTCGGGTTTGGCAAGTTCTCACCTCCATTTTTGTGTTCTTGAGTCCTCAAAGAGAAGAACTACGTGGCTTTGATTCCCATGTGGATACGTAGGCGTCTTGGAGACTCAAGCCAATCATTCGTTAACCGGTGTTCTTGTTTTGGTAAGAAATAGTGCTGAATTTTTCTCTTGTGAATCCATTCTTTGTTAGTTGTTTCATGGTTTAATCGTCTTTTGGTTTTCATTGATTTTCCGCTGCGAGTTGGTTCATCTCCAACCCTACCTCGAGACCCAACACGTCCCACAACGGACAAAATACAAGTGTACGTAGCTAGACTCAAAAGTAAATCCGGACTCCCGCTCCTAGCTCTTCAAGATTCGGAAGCTCACCTAGACCAATCTGCGATCAGTACCTGTAGGAAAAGCAGCTAGGGGTGAGCGTTCGCTCACCACCACGGATAACAGACTGACTATGGCATACTTAGCAGACAATGCCGGTAACACCAACAACAACCCGACTAACACACACAACAGTTACCTTCCTCAACCGACTCAACACTCGGACACATAATGTAGACCCGACACAACGATTGATGACTTCCTCAAATGACACGATGGACAACCACGTAACACCGAAGATCACAAAGGATCGCACACCAAACAAGATCACAAAGGATCGCACTCCAGCTGCTCAGTAACCTCCCTCACGCCCATTACCGAACCCTGATAGGCCAGGCGGTCGACATGTCGCACTTTTCCCGACACAAAGTCGGATCAGGCTATCGACCTGTCACTCACCAACCCCAAACCACGCACGCGCGGCCAGGACCTCTTTCCTCACGGGCGGGCCCCCTACCACGTCTGAACATGCAGACGCGTGCACTCGAGGACCCCCGTTTCATGAAACGGGCCCCCAACCTCAGGTAACCACAATCACAATCACAACCAAAGTTCAACGAACAGCAATAACACCTGTCCAACACTCCACAGGCACTCAGGGCCACCCAAGACACACCAATAGTCAAGACTCGAGCTCAATAACCCCACGGGCACTCACAGCCACCCAAAACACCAACGGTAAAACACGGGTTCAACAACCCCCACGGGCGCTCATGGCCACCCAAGACTTCAACAGTAAAACACGGGCTCTCATGGCCACCCAAGACTCCAACAGTAAAACACGGGCTCTCATGGCCACCCAAGACTCCAACAGTAAAACACGGGCTCTCAAGGCCACCCAAGACTCCAAAAATAAAACACAGGCTCTCATGGCCACCCAAGACTCCAACAGTAAAACACGGGGTCTCATGGCCACCCAAGACACAACAGTAAAGTACGGGCTCTCATGGCCACCCAAACACAAATTACACAATCAACCTCCGGGCATAACCAATGCCTCCAGCAGTTCTAATATTAACAATTTCACAATCAACCTCCGGGCATGGTCATATGCCTCCAGTACTCCTAATATCGAAAAGTTCGCAATCAACCTCCGGGCATGGTCATATGCCTCCAGTAATTCTAACATCGATAAGTTCTCTGATCCTACGACACTACTAAGTGTCACATGCAATTCTAATGTTCGATACGTTCCTGAATCATACGACACTACCCGGTGTCGCCTACCTTTCTAATATTCGATAAACCTACTTAACCCACGACACCCCAGTGCCACATGCATTTCTACTGTTAACTTTCCCTAGTCAGGGCCGAGATCCGGCTACTTTTCCCTACCTCATACGCTTTCCCAAAATTCCACGCCCAAGCTCCGGCGTGCTCGAGATCACTCGCCTAGCTTTCCCTTTTCGCGGTCGTCGGTACGATCTAACAAGATCACAATTAAAACACTTTTTAAATAAGCAGGCGAAACCAGAATTTAATGAACTTAACGCTCCAACGCAACCCCGACAATGCCGATCACTCCCAAACTTCCCAATTACTCGACATTGTCAATAATGGGCCCGAAAAGGCCCGATTCGCCCGGCTCGGCGAATCTGCCCGGAAACGGGAAAATGGCCTCCGGGGCTCCGAAAATTCCGAAACTCGTTTCTATAGTTCCTAATTACATTCATTTTGATTTTCTAACCACACCTTCAAGAGACAAACCAATCTTACGTTGTAACTGTACCCATCAAGTTAGAACTTGATTGGTGTTGACTCTTGATCTTGTTGCACATAAAAAACCCCAAAAAAAGTCTTGCTCCTCTGATTCGGTTTCACCCGTAACCCACACACAAGATTCAACAAATGAATCTTGATTTCTTCTTGCCTTTTTGACCACACAACCACCAAATAGAAATAAGAACAAAAGAACACTACACATGTATTAATTACCTTGAATAAACCTCTTGAGTCTTGCACAGCCACCAAAGATTGATCTCCATTCTTCCTTTCCAATACCGCACCATGCCAAGAACCAGAACCCCCCTTTTTTTCTCTCTCTCTATATTCTAATTTTTTTCTCTTTTTTTGAAGGTGTGGCCGAACACAACTCTGTCTCTCATCTTTGTATATTTTCAAAAATCACCTACCACCATCACTTAAATGACATGTGGCAAGTGGCAAGTGGGTCCTATGCTTTCTTTTGGAAAATATCTTCTAGATATTTTCTAATCAGATTCGTGAAATTCTGTCGTCTCGAGCCTCGAACGGGCACTTTTTCCAAGAAATTACGAAACTTCACGGGCTACATGGAAACGGCTCAACTAAGATCGCTGCGACGACGGCTAAGCTTTTTGGATACAAAACGGACCTCGAACGGACCAAAACGTCGCTCGGTTGACTTTTCCAGTGAAAAGTCAACATTTCCCAAATTGATCAGAAAATTGCCCTGAGTTCCCCGGAACTCACTTTGGTCGATATAGGGGTCAAATCAAGTCCGATATGACCCTCGTAGTCAAATTTGGGTTCATTTAGGTGTCTGTCCAAAATTTTTAAATTTTCCTGTTTTTCGCCGATTTGACTGGCGTTGACCAGAAGTGGTTCTTACAGCCCGAGTCGTGCATGTTGAAGCTACATAAGGCACAACACCGTTTCTTATTTGGGTGACCATGGGTATTTGCGACGGGCGGGATCCATTTAGATGGCGATTCGGTGGAGAAATGTGAGAATGATAGAAGGAGAAATCGGTGACGATTGGTGTAATTTTGGTGGTAGGTTAGAGGTTTATTTATATGTGGGGAATGGGAAAAAAGACACCGAAACGTCGATGGTTCAAGGGTGTAATTTTTTTAGTTGGGGTAATTATTTTACGTAAACCGGGGAGGTTTGAATGGAAGCGAAAATGGAAATGAAATTCGCTTGAAATGTAACGCAAATACAACGAAAAAATGTAACGGAAACAGAAAGAAAGTTTCATTAAATTGCAATTTTTCTAAACGAAACGAACAACGGAAATTGAAAAACAAACAAGACAACTAGCGGGAGAGAAATCATACTCCAAGCTTCTACGCCAAATTGGTAATGACCTGCTAGTGTGTCGCACGCTCCTCTAAGGACATGGCCAAAGTATCTAGGTCTCTCTCTTCTTTGAAGAGCTTGAACTACGGTTGGAGGTCGGTGAGAACCTTACGCTTTTCAATCGTGGATTGCACAATACATTCATCTGCTTCCTTCTTAATGGTTTCAAGCTCCTGCTCGTCGAGGGAGAGATTCGCTTCCACATACACCGTCACTTTCCCTTTACCTCGCAGCTTTGGCGTTCTTCTGACCCATAGACTGGATATTTGAAGTAGAGTTGTTCCCATCAGTATTGTCACTCTTGATGTACAACGCGGGTTCCTCAACCCACGTTCTCTTGTTGGATTCCCCTGAAACTTGTTGGACGGGTTTAGGCGCTAGTGCTTCAGGTACTCCAAAATGTCCGGTCGTCCACTTCGATTGATCTTTCACAAGATTCCACCTATGTTTCCATATGAAATCGTGCTTTTCCTTCCTCTAGTAAATCTCCTTGGTAAGTTGCATAACTTGATCATCAGATCGACTGCTTCGGTGTTCGTTGTATATTTCTGTGTAGTGCCCTTGGAACTTCATCACTCGCGAGTTCACCGTCTTCTAGTAGTCCTTGCATTTCTTGCCGCACCGAAGTAGCTCACTTCTTCCTCGCAAGAGACCAATCTCTCTCCTGATGTTCTCCCAGTAAGCGTCTTTCGTCTTACTATTCTCTTATATCTAACCACACGTATATCCTCCTCCACATTCCATTCCACGCGGGTTCTTTCCACTTTCATCTCGCTCGACAGGTTGGATGCGTCCGGAGGTGGAGCTTACGAGTTTGGGGTTCCATCGACCCCGAAAAATATCTCCCCAACTTCATCATCAAGTTGAGTTTCTTGAGTTGCCGAAACACCATCGAACAGATTAAAGTCCATAGCTAGCTACAATTTTTTTGGAGAAATGTAGTAGAAGGAGAAGTAGTAGAAATGTGGTTTTGGAGAAAAAGTATGATTATAAGATTTCATATTAGGCTTTTATTTTAACTTGATTATTGTTTGACCAGGGTGCATCCATCAAAAACTTAGGAGCTAGTTCTGATGGACATGTGATTGCTATTAAACTTGAAAATGGATCTACCATTGAAGCAGACACGATCATCCTTTATTTTTAGTGCTTTTTAGATGAAGGCATCCTTTCATTGATAAATTGTAAAATACTTATTCCTCTTTCCTGTTCAGGTTATTATTGACATAAGAGAAAAACTTGTTGTCTATCCCTTTGAGAGGGTGGGTTTGAACACCACTGTTGGTGGACAACAAGTGAGCCTGATTGTTATACTGTTTTTTTTCTTCTATAGAAGCTTTAGGGAAAATTACAGATAGTTGCTGCGTACTTATCAGATTTTAAGCCTCTCTAACTTTCAGAAATTTACAAACAACTCTTTGTTTCCAAAAATGACGAAAATGCGCTTGACCTCAATCTAAAAAACATACCATTTTTTTTTTTGTCTTTTTGATCATTTTAATTTTTAAGGTTTTTTTTTTTGCATCTACTCAATCTTTTTCTACTTATGATCGATATCTTTGTGGTAATTATGAAGTCTTTTATGAGACTAGGGTCGGGCATTTTTGACACAAAGGAGTTATGTGCAAATTTTTGGAAGTTAGGGAGGTTTAATATCCGTTTTCTTTTAGTTGGGGTAGATTAAGTTGGTGATAACTATGTTGGGTCTCAGTGGAGAGTATGAACATACAATCGCAGCAGAAGAAAATAACGCGAGACCATGCATAAAAAACTACCACAATTATATTCGCAAAACAAAACCGAAATCACCATTTCTTACCAAATCAAGAACAACGGGTAAAGAATGACCGAACTTGAGTCTCCAAGATGCCTATGTATCCTCCTAAGAATCAAAGCCACGTAGTTCTAAGCTTAGAGGACTCAAGAACACAAAAATGGAGGTGTTGTGAAGCCTTGGCCGTAATTTAGAGAGAAGGGGAGGTGTTGGTGTTTTTTCTATTTGTTTCTTATGTCTTATGTTGATAAGAATTGACCCTTAAATTATATCTCCCATCAACATAATAAACAATTAGTATATTAGGACAAGAATGGTGTAAAGTGGATGTAGTTGGTGGATTGAGTATCTAATTATATCACCAACTACCTAATCCAACTAAATAGTTAGGACAATTTAGTTAAGGGATAACGCTGAATCCTAACTGTGTTGGAAATGTGTTTTTCACGTCCTAACTGTGGCCACCTTTTCATGACATGTCTTATACCAAAGGTCACCTTTTGCCACATGTCCTATACAAAAGGTGGTTTTTTTTGACAAAACATGAAAAATAACACAAAAAAATGTTTTTTTTGGGAAATTTATACCACCTACCTCTTGTAATGCACTGATAAATGCAAATTATACAAAAATTAAGAGGAAAAACCATCGAATGTGAACGTTATACCATTTTTTGGGTGTCATTTTTCATGTTTTGTAAAACAAAACCACCTTTGGTATAGGACATGTCACGAATAGGTGGCCACAGTTAGGACGTGAAAAACACATTTCCAACACAGTTAGGATTCGGCGTTTTCCCTTTAGTTAATACTTAACTAGTTGGTTCCATGAGCCTTTGGTGGCATGGGCCGCCCATGGGCCTCTCGAGTGATGGCCCATGGCCATTCCCGACGAGGTCCCATGACGCACGCATAACCTCCCACGCCTTCCATCCCGGATATGTCCAACATTATCCGACAAGATCGTTCCCAAGACTTCAAGTCATGTCTCGATCCATAAAGTCCTAATTACTTACGAGCTATGACCTAAAACCTAGTTTTAGTTATGTCCCATGTCAACTTCCCGCTTGGCCATTCTCCATCAGTGTGTTAATGAGTTTCATCCTCGGGTCTGACCCTTAGGTTTATGCATGTCCGTAGATTAATGCGAAATCATATTTTACTTGATCCTACATAATTGGAAACTAACAAGATTTTAGTATTGCCTGACACTGCATAACGAATCGACCCTTCTCGATTCTAACCTTTCTGTCATCTATGTCACTATCCTCTTATCTCTAGATATCCTGATTGAGATAAGACATAGAACTATCATCCTTATTATTCTTAATCATTGTTCCTTGATATGTGAGATGACTGAATCTTTGATACCTAGTAATCATATGCATGACCATGCTATTATTTCAGTCATTCTCGATCAAGCGGCCGAGAACCGATATATTTTACATACCTTAGTGTGAGGGATAAATCCCTTAGCCGTCTTTCGTGTCACTCATGCAGTCCGTCCCCAAGCCAATCCTGGCCGTTATGGAAACCCTATCACAGGAAATGTTAGGCTCAGGTCAAACTCTGTTGTTTACTGCATAGTAATCACAAAGACTCCTTAGTCTAAGGATACATGATAAGCTACGACGTTGAATATGTTCATGACTTGATCTATGGCACATATTCATGTCGGGTTGTCCAATATTATGTCCCACGTGTGGTTTATCTCGATCTATGGCTCTATTTCGCATGGTGGGCATAGATCAGATCACACATCGATATATTACTCCAACACATAAGTAGTACATAAAACCTTTTTACTTTTATTGTTAATGATGATATATACATTTGGATGTTTACGATTGAACTACGGGCACTAAGACTAACAAACTATCCATAATAAATGTGGGAGACTAAGGGTCACCCATTGATGGTCCTAGAAGTCTAAGAGTCACCCATTAATGATCCTCTATTAGTGGTGTAATTGAGGAGTCATGTAATTGTGTATATATACCTAATTCCTTTGTATATTCAGATAAAGTGAATAAGAAAAACTTCTTATTTCTACATAGTATCAGAGCTATGGTTATCAGCTCTGAGGGGTTAGGAAATTTAGGAGTGAGCCTCCATTAGTGCTCGGTGTGCACGTTCACTGCCCAAGTGTGCAGGTGTGTTTTTTTTCGTTGGTATTCTGTTCTCACCTCCTATCCCATAAGATAGAGGATTTTCTGGGTTTCCTACATCTGAAATCGCAGAGCCATCTGACCCCAACCGGAGTTGCACTTGCCGAGACAAGTTACGGTGGTTTGGGAACTGTTTCGGTCTGTTTACAAAGTTCCAGACGCTATTTTCTCTCACCACCGGCGAGTGAGGCCTCTACAGGGAATAACCGCCCATTCTGGAGGTTCTGAACTTTTTCGTCGCCACACACAGCCGCACGTGGGCCCCACGCGCCGCCGCTTACCACCGCGCGTGAAGCCACGCGCCGCCGTCCGCCGCCGCCACGCGCCTAGTGAAAGTCAGTGGTTCTGTTTCCTTGTCTCTTGCAGCATAATACGAGTATTTTTCAACCATTATTATTCGATTCTACTCTCTATTTCTTTGAATGGACGAAGAGACCAAAAGTACTATTTTGATGGCAAGTATCTCCGTCATGTCAAGAATTACCGATCACAAATTGAATGGACCCAAGTATCCGGGTTGGTCAAAGAGTGTTCGTATTTACTTATGAAGTATTTCCAAAGATGATCACTTGTCTAATGACCCCCCTATTGATGAGGAAGCTAAGAAAGATTGGGTGCGTGATAATGCACGCTTGTTCCTTTAAATAAGGAACTCTATTGACCCTGAAGTGGTTAGCTTGGTTAATCACTATGTGTATGTGAAAGAGTTAATAGATTATTTGGACTTTGTTTATTCTAGGAAAGGGAATGTTGCACGTATTTATGATGTTTGTTAGGGCTTTTATCGTGCTGAGCAAGGAGAGTAATCTTTACAAACCTATTTCATGAACTTCAAGAAGACTTATGAGGAACTAAATGCAGTAATGTCGTTCAACGCAAATGTTAAGGTTCAACAGACAGAACGGGAACAAATGGTGATAATGAGCTTTCTTGTAGGGCTTGGCTCTTAGTTTGAGTCTGCCAAATCTCAAATCCTTTCGACCATAGAGCTAACCTCGCTAGTCGAGGTGTTTAGCAGAGTTCTTCGTGCAGATACCCAGAAAGGAGAAGTGTCATCTACCCCCCAAGGTCATAATGCTCTTATTGGTCATACACGTGGTCCTCTCAATTCTCGTCCTTATGGGAGAGGTGCTCACAGGGGAAGTGGACGAGCAAGTAATCCGGGTCGTAGTCGAAATAAGGAGACAGGAGGGGTTATCTGCTTCTATTGTAATGAACCAGGACATACCAAGAGATCGTGTCCAAAGTTAGTCTCACGATCATCTACCAATGTTGCTGCTACTTCCTCTGATCAGACCATCACTATATCTGCAGCCGAGTATGACCGTCTCCGCCAGTACCAAGGCACATCCTCGCACTCATCTCACTCTGTCATCTCTGCCGCTAAGTCAGGTAATCTACCTAAGTGCCTCGTTTCGTCCCAATCCCCTTCTCAATGGGTCTTTGATTCTGGCGCCACAGATCACATGACAGGTAACCCTAAAATACTTGACACTTTTGAGCCTCGTACTTCATGTTCTTTTGTAAGCTTAGCTGATGGTTCTCAGTGCCCTGTTCTTGGGTCTGGGACGGTCCACCTCACACCATCCATTTCCTTACCTTCAGTCTTAAGTTTACCTGGATTTTCTTTTAATTTGATGTCCATTAGTAAGGTTACCCGTGCCCTAAATTGTTGTGTCTCATTTTATCCTGATCATTGTCTGTTTCAGGATCTTATGACGAAGCGGATTATTGGTAAAGGACATGAGTCGGGGGGGCTTTACATCATGAATACCGAGAAACCTACGCTACCAGTAGCTTGTTCAGCCTCCTTAACCCTACTTGAAGCCCATTATAGTTCTGGTCACCCATCTCTCCCAAATTTGAAGAAGCTTTATCCCTAGTTTGAGAAGGTACAATCATTCAATTGTGAAGCATGTCGGTTTGCTAAACATCATCGTCTCCCCTCTACTCCTCGAGTCAAGAAAAAAGTCAGCTCTCCTTTTGAATTAGTTCATTCTGATGTTTGGGGTCCGTCCCCTATAGTGTCTAAAACTAGGGTGCGGTATATTGTCTCTTTTGTGGATGATTTTTCTCGAACTACATGGCTTTATTTCATGAAAAACCGTTCTGAGTTGTTTTCTCATTTTACTGCTTTTTGTGCTGAAATATAAACTCATTTTGGTACTAATGTTCGTATTTTGAGAAGTGATAATGCCAAAGAATACTTTTATGATCCATTCGCTACTTATATGGCCCAGAATAGTGTCCTTCATGAATCCTCGTGTGTAGGTACCCCGTCTCAAAATGGGGTTGCTGAAAGAAAGAATAGACATCTTCTCGAAACTGCAAGAGCTCTTTTATTTCAGACTCATGGACCAAAATGTTTTTGGGCTGACACTGTCTCAACTGCATGTTTTCTCATTAATCGCATCCTTCGTCTGTTCTTCAAGGGGCCATCCCGTATCAGGTCTTATTTCCCACCAAACCTCTTTTTCCTATTACCCCTCGTATCTTTGGGAGTACGTGTTTTGTTCGTGATGTTCATCCTAATCGTACAAAACTGGATCCTAAGTCCGTTAAGTGTATTTTCTTGGGGTATTCTCGGGTACAGAAAGGATATCGTTGTTACTGTCCCGATCTTCATTGATACCTTGTCTCCATTGGTGTCATTTTTATGGAACATTGTCATTTCTTTTACTCGGCAATTCCTCACACTCCACGACAGGGGGAGACCGATGACTTGTTAATCTACCACATCTCTCATCGAGAACCGATTGTACCTGCACCTCCTGTTTTATTGCCCACCATGCCGACACCATCGGTTATTCCAGACCCACCACCACCACCACCACTTCATATCCGTTAGATTTATTCCCGTCGACAAGCACCTCCCGCTACATGTCCGGAGCCAGAGTCCTCTTCGCCACCAGATCCTGATGACCTCCCCATCGCCCTTCGTAAAGGTAAACGGCAGTGTACGTATCCTATCTCTTCCTTTGTGTCATATGATCAATTGTCTCCTCCATCATGTTCTTTCATAGCCTCTATTGATTCAGTCTCGATTCCTAAAACTGTTCATGAGACACTATCCCATCCAGGCTGGCGTTCAGCAATGACAGAAGAGATGAATGCATTGGATGCAAATGGTACTTGGCAGTTGATCCCGTTGCCTCCCAGAAAAAAGGCTATTGGTTGTAAGTGGGTGTTTGCTGTTAAATTTAACTCTGATGGCTCTGTAGCCCGCCTTAAGGCTCGCCTCGTGGCCAAAGGCTTCGCTCAAACTTATGGAGTGGATTACTCTGATACTTTCTCCCCTGTGGCTAAGTTGACCTCTGTGTGAATGTTTATCTCTTTGGTACCCACTTATGATTGGCCTTTATACCAATTGGATATCAAAAATTCTTTCTTGCATGGGGACTTACATGAGGAAGTCTATATGGAGCAACCTCCTGGTTTCGTTGCTCAGGGGGAGTGTGGACTGGTATGTCACCTTCGGAAATCATTATATGGTCTCAAACAGAGTCCTCGAGCTTGGTTTGGAAAGTTTAGCCAAGCAGTTGAAAAGTTTGGAATGAACAAGAGCAAGTTCGATCATTCTGTGTTTTACATGAAATCTCCAGCAGGTGTTATTCTTCTAGTTGTATATGTGGATGACATTGTGATCACTGGCAGCGATAACTTGGGCATATCTTCTCTGAAGTCTTTTCTCCACAGCCAGTTTAATACCAAAGACCTGGGAGTCTTGAAGTACTTTCTAGGAGTAGAAGTATCAAGAAGCAAGAAGGGCATATTCCTATCTAAGATAAAATATGTGTTGGATTTGTTATCAGAAACTGGGAAGCTAGGAGTCAAGCCATGTTCTGCCATTACCTCAAAATATGCAACTCGTGAAAGAAGGTGAACTATTTGAGAATCCAGAGAGGTACAGAAGAATTGTGGGGAAACTGAACTACCTTACAGTAACTCGGCCTGAGATTGCATATTCAGTAAGCATTGTAAGTCAGTTTATGTCTTCCCCTACTGTTGAACATTGGACTGCTCTTGAACATATTCTGGCATATCTAAAAGGAGCATCAGGACGTGGTTTACTCTACCAGAACCACAATCATACTCATATAGAATGCTTCACAGATGCAGATTGGGCAGGATCCAAAATTGATCAACGATCCACGTCAGGATATTGTGTATTTGTGGGAGGAAATTTAGTCTCATGGAAAAGTAAGAAACAAAATGTTATCTCACGTTCTAATGCAGAATCAAAGTATAGAGCCATGGCTCAATCGGTTGCTAAGATAATGTGGATCTATCAACTACTTTCAGAACTCGGTCTCAAAGTCTCCATGCCAGCAAAATTATGGTGTGATAATCAAGCTTCTATTCATATTGCCTCAAATCCCGTATTTCATGAACGAACCAAGCATATCGAGATTGACTGTCATTTCGTTCGTGAAAAGCTTCAGCGGAATTTGATTACTACCGCGTATGTAAAGACCGAAGAACAATTAGGAGATATGTTCACCAAAGCACTTCCGGGTACTCGGGTTGATTATCTTTGTAACAAGCTGGGCATGATTAACATCTATGCATCAGCTTGAGGGGGAGTGTAATAAATGTGGGAGACTAAGGGTCACCCATTGATGGTCCTAGAAGTCTAAGAGTCACCCATTAGTGATCCTCCATTAGTGGGGTAATTGAGGAGTCATTTAATTATGTATATATACCTAGTGCCTTTGTATATTCAGATAAAGTGAATAAGAACAACTTCTTATTTCTACAGTGGGCATAGATCAGAACACACATCGATATATTACTCCAACACATAAGTAGTACATAAAGCCGCTTTACTTTTATTGCTAATGATGATACATACATTTGGATGTTTACGATTGAACTACGGGCACTAAGACTAACAAACTATCCACCATCATTCTTTTTTCCTTGTCAGTCATCAAACTCATCACATGACACCATAACACTAATTTCATCCTAAAGTTCTGAACTTTACATGTAACCCAATGAACTGAACAGGTTGGATGATGTGATTGAGATCTTGGAGCACGTTGTGGACAATAGAGAAGGGAAGATGGGGACGCCAAATCATAATATGGATGATGAGAAGTAGGTTGACTGAGCTTTTAAGGGAAGCTGGAAGTGTTTGGAGCAAGCAATCGAGATCATTGGAGACCCTTCTCAACAACAATACCCATATGAGAAAGGAAATCGAGATCAAGGTATTATGACGTATATAAGATTGGCATTACAATTTAGGTGTACTTGATTGGTTTTGTTCATTCAATTTGATCCTAGAAAGTTTAGAAAAATAAAGAAGGAGAAGTGGAGGCATAAGAAGAAGTTGTATACATAGTGAAGTTTTAGCTGTGTTGTGGCATTTTGTCTTTGTTGTAAGATTTCAATGATAATAAAGAATTGTTAGTTCCACTCTCTTTCTGTTTCGTATGGATCTGCAAGTTAATTTAAATGTATTGCACATTTGGGTGCACGATTTCCATGTTTTTTAATCTGTTAGGTTGCATATACAACCAAAAATATTTGACACTGACTGAAACGATTGGTCGTTATTGAATATTCAACACCGACTGAAAAGCCGGTCGCACACGGTTTGTTGCTATTGAATCCATTTTTTCAATACCGACCGAAAAGTTTAGTCGCTGTTGAATATTCTACACCGACTAAACTTTTCGGTCGGTGTTGAATGTTTCAATAACGACCAACTTTAATGTTTCATTAGCAATCGATAAATTTAGTCGGCGTAGAATATTTATCAGTGACTAAAAGTTATTTGGTCGGTACTGAAAAAAATGGATTCAATAACGACCACCCATGCGCGACTAACTGTTTGGTTGGTAAGTTTCAATAACGACAGAATCGTTTGGTCACTGATGTAACCTTTTGGTGTAGTGGAATTTAAATAAATAAAAAAATTGAATGGGCAGATTCGGCGCCGCCACGTGTCGCCACATCATCCATCTCCAACACTCAGCGTGGCTACCCACGTGGCCAACAGTCAACATTGCGCCAACGGTCGGTTGAAATACGAGACGGTAAGCTTACCGCCGCTCTGAAACCGACAAATCATTATGTCGCTGAAAACACCGACTCTGCGGTGTTTACACTGGTGTTTTCTTTCCTCTCTTTTTTTCACCGTCGATTACGGATACTCTTAGACGAGTAAATTCTGTATAATCTAACTGATAATGTCAAAAACAAAACAAAATAGAGAGGAAGAGACAATTACTTTCACCAACTCCGTAGCCATCAGTTATTTATGTCCAAAGTAATCACCAAATGAACAAGGGACCTCCTAATTTTTGTGTACACTTAAAAGTGAAATTTACGTGATCCTTGACCTATAAATCATCTCTACATTCTTCCAAACCTAAACAACTGAATGGTTCTATCTCATAAATTACGGGCATACACTCATTACTCATTTCCTTATTGTCTTATACACTAAAGTATCATGATTTAAACTTTTTAAATGTAACTTGGAGTCTGAGATAACCAATCGCTAGGATTTCATTATGCTTCCATGATCTGACCCACCATGTCGGGTTGTCATTGTCTTTCAATGCAAGGAAGCTATACGAACTTCTGTGTATGTGCTAGGAACTCAAATACCGTTGATCAATTTATATCGTTACAAATAACATTATACATTAAATACGGTAAGAACCGAACAGTCCTAGACCCCCTCCCCCAAAAGTGCTCTCTGTATTTCTCTCCATCTTTTTCCGTCTTTTCTTCTTTTTGTCCCATTACTGATACCACGCCCAAGGCATGCTGATGATGACGTCGTCCTCCTCCTCCGTGTCCTCTGCATCCTCCTGCAACCACACCCGCTTCCCTATTTCCTTCCCCTTCACACCCCCTTCTCCTCATCACACAAACACCGAACCCCATAGCCTTTGCTCATCTCCACCATCTCTCCAACCATATAAAATTCCGACCACCCACTTTCCTTGCTTTTCTTCCGCTCAGGTAATCCGGGAGCCCCTCTCACCACCACCTCTACCCATGGCAGCTCGGCCACTGTCAGACTAACCTCCCCCACCCGGACCACCCCGTACCTCACTACCTGGGCCGAGGGAGCAACATGAAACCACTCCAACCGGCCATGCAATCGCTTTGGAGAACGGTGGGGTGAGCTCCAGTCGTGTTGGTGACTTTCATGTTCCTCAGGCACCCATGGCCGCAGTTGGACCACCAGAACCGCCAGTTCTACAGGCAGCCCCGACGATTTGTTGAAGTGGTGGATCTCCAAAGGAGAATCGCGGACGCCTCCATCAACCCCCCTTTTGAAGACGAATTCTTCGCGGATGACGATGAGGTCCTAGAGATCCCGGAGAACACAGTACAGACGATCGACGACCCTCGTTACCGGTTTGCTTTAGCTGGGACTCTCGTCACCACAAAACATGTAAGACCTCGTTCCTTGTGCTTTGTTATTGGGAATGCCTGGAATGTAGAAGGGATTACGATCCAACCACTAACCCAGAAGGTCATGGCTTTCATCTTTAATTTGAAGGAAGAAGTGCAAGGAATCCGTGCTAGGGAGTCGTGGACCTTCTTTGGAACGGTCCTCCTCTTGACTCCTCTACTACCACAGACTCAGCCGGAATCCCTCATCTTCCGCTCGCTCCGTATCTCGGCTAGAGCATATGACATCCCAGTGGAAGCTAGAACCACTGAACAACGAGACTCTATTGTCTCTCAGACGGGCCAGGATATGCCCTCTGATCGTTCAAACCCGTCCTCCCCTTCTAAACTCCGAGGATTGGACTCGTTCCTCTGATTCCGGGTGGAGATTGATGCCTCAAGGCCGCTCCGACGACACCTCATGCTCCAGCTTGACAAGGGAGCACTGCCCTTAAAAATTCGACTCAAGTATGAAAAACTCTCGGAGTTCTGTTACCGGTGTGGTCGGATCGGCCATGCAATTGGTAATTGTAGCGTTGTGCTCCCGGGGGTGGATCAGCTTGCCCGTAGATACACGGACGCTCTTCGGGATCCTCTTCCCTTGCAGACGGAAGGCTATTTTAGGATGGACTGGAATGCAAGTTCCCTAACCCGGGGCCAGAACAAATCAATTTTTGCACCGTCAACCCCGAGACGAGTAGTCGTTTGCATCGTCGGCCACGAGACAAGTAGTTGTTTGCACCATCGGCCACGAGACGAGATGTCGTTTGCACCGTCGACCCCGAGACGAGTATCCGTTTGCACCATCCATCAAAGGCACTAGACATGATCGTTTTATAATCTTCCTTTCAAGTTGAGCATTTCGAATCTCAATGCTTCAACTTGAGGGGGGGTATTGAAGGTAATTAAATCAAACAAATAAATAAAATTGATTTGTTCTGATTTGATTTAATTTGATTATGATGTTTAATTACAATATTATGTAATATTAGTTTCCATATAGTGGTCTTGTAATTTCATATAAATAGGAGTAGTGATTCTTCAATAAAATCATCCAACGCATTTCAATTTATATTTTACATTTTTTTATACCCGAAACTTCCTATCCTTCCTTTTAGTCCTCTTTCATTAAATGAAGCTTAGGACTTGAAGAGGTAGTTCTCAAAAGAAGAGGTATGTTTCACAATCCAGAGTTGAAATGGAGATGAATCCCCCGTAATTTTTTCAGGAAGTGGTTGTTTTTATGTTTCAGAGAAAGATTGAAAAGTGCCTCCAATTCTCGTTTTTGAGTTTGATTCTGTAAATAGATACTTAAGTATAAATCGACCATTAGAGGATGATAAGTCAGATTTCTTCTCCATAAAAGATCTTAACTAAAACTTTAGTTACGAGACTTAAATTTTACTGCTTGATTCAGTTTGTGATACTATGTTGGGTTTTGTTAATAATAGACCGTTCGAGTAGTATTTCTGTTTTTAAATTCGAGTTATCGTACCCAATGGAGTAGTCATGAAATCATGTAGTTCTTAATTCTCTAATTAAGTTATTTTTAAATTGATGTAGTTTTGTTTCGGGAAATGATTTTCGAATTTACACACAATGTAAAGTAAGGTCCAATGAAAATTAAAGACAAATTAAACATTGTTTTGAAATGAGGAAGACAAAGCGATCTAGGGCATCGACATGGTCATAATATGGCAATTAATTTATTAGGATTTCAACTCACAATTACAAACAGTACTAGACAAGAGGCAACGATAATTCCCTTTAACTAGTCAAAACAATCTCTTGATTGCATTAAGACGCTATTAGTATCAGAACATTGAATTATCTCGATTCTCGGTGTATAAAGACCTAATACAATAAGTTTCATGAATTCCACTAGATTTTGGGACTGTAATCTTATGATTATTGCTCCCGTGTTTTTTCGTACAGTTTTTTTTATTGAGAAGCCCAAAGCTCCTATGTAGATTAACCTAGAAATGTTCACAAGAATACCCTTTAAAACGGTCTCGCAACCGAGGTCATGGTATGACCTATAAAACCCTATACGAGTTGTCAACTCGGAGAGAGCAAAACGTTAGAATATATAGATATAATCTTCCCTATTATGTGGTCAACTAGGAATCATCCCTTTTAGGAAACATGTTATTCTAATTAAATGATAATTACCAATTGATTGGTAAATAAGTTTTTCCTAATTTAATCTCCACTTTGATGGCCTATAGAGATTGACTCCTAATGAAACTCTCATAAGAAATTTCGGTCCTCTTTCCACCTATATATACATGTGACTTATTCCATCATAAGCACACAATTCAAAAATACATAAAAGAGTGTGTAGGAAGGGGAGAGAAACCAATATCGTAGAAAGGAAGGAGGCTTTTCTCTATAAGTACATCAATACCATTGTCACGCCCCAATTTCAGTAAACCGAACTCGGGACGCGAACGTTTAAAATGATAAACCATTTGAAAACCTTTTCCATAAATCACTTTAAAATCACCCTTTGTCATCAAAATAATATTTACAACTCAAAATAAGTCCCAACAAGTGGACAAAACAAGGTATCTGTCACTAGACTCAAAAGTAAAACCCAGAATCCCGCTCCTAGCTCTTCAAGCTTCAGAAGCTCACCTAGTCCAACCTGCGACCGGTACCTGTAGGAAAAGCAGCTAGGGGTGAGCGTTCGCTCACCACCACAGATAACAGACTGACTACGGCATAATTAGCAGACAATGCCGGTAACACCAACAATAAACTCAACACCGGGGAACACTATCCCCAACCCAAGTACTCCGACTGACACACACCCACTGTTACCTTCCTTGACCAACTCAACACTCTGACACGTAAAGTAGACCCGACAAAACGATCACGACCTCTTCCAAGGACTCAAAAGACCACCACGCAACACCCAAGATCACAAAGGATCGCACACCAAACAAGATCACAAAGGATCGCATACCAGCTGCCAACTGCTCAGTGCCAAGAACGCTCGCAACCTCCCGAGACTCTAACTCGGTCAGGCCAGCCAAAGAACGCTCGCAACCTCCCGAGACTCTAACTCGGTTAGGCCAGCCGAAAAACGCTCGCAACCTCCCGAGACTCTAACTCGGTCAGGCCAGCCGAAGAACGCTCGCAACCTCCCGAGACTCTAACTCGGTCAGGTCAGCCGAAGAATGCTCGCAACTTACCGAGACTCTAACTCGTAAGCCAGCCGAAGAATGCTCGCAACTTACCGAGACTCTAACTCGTAAGCCAGCCAAAGAATGCTCACAAACCCAAACCACACACGCGCGGCCAGGACCCCTTTATTGACGGGCGGGCCCCCTACCCCGTCTGAACATGCAGACGCGTGTGCTCGTGGACCCCCGTTTCATGAAGCAGGCCCCCAACCTCAAGTAACCACAATCACAATCACAATCACAAGCAAGTTCAACAACCAGTAACAACGCAGGTTCAACACTCACAGGCACTCATGGCCACCCAAGACACCAACAGTAAAACACGGACTCAACAGCCCCACAGGCACTCACGGCCTCCCAAGATACACCAATAGTAAAACACGGACTCAACAGCCCCACAGGCACTCACGGCCTCCCAAGATACACCAACAGTAACTCACGGGCTCAACAACCCCACGGGCACTCACGGCCACTCAAACCACCAATAGTAATTTACGGGCTCAACAACCCCACAGGCACTCATGGCCTCTCAAAAATACCAACAGTCACTCACGGGCTCAACAACCCCACAGGCACGCACGGCCTCCCAAGACACACAAACAGTAACTCACGGGCTCAACAACCCTACAGGCACTCACGGCCTCCCAAGACACACCGCCAATAAAGACACGGGTTCAACAACCCCACGGGCACTCACGGCCACCCAAAGCACCAAAGGTAAAGACACGAGTTCAACAACCCCACGGGCACTCATGGCCACCCAAAACTCAACAATAATACACGGGCCCTCAAGGCCACCAAAGACACAAAATACACAATCAACCTCCGGCATAACCAATGCCTCCAACAGTACTAATATCAACAGTTTCACATTCAACCTCCGGGCATGGTCATATGCCTCCAGTACTCCTAATCTCGATAAGTTCGCAATCAACCTCCGGGCATGGTCATATGCCTCTAGTAATTCTAACATCGATAAGTTCTCTGCTCCTACGACACTACTAAGTGTCACATGCTTTTCTAATATTTGCTACGTTCTCGTATCATTCCTTTCTAATATTCGATAACCTACTTCACCCACGACACCCCGGTGTCACATGCAAATCTACTGTTAACTTTCCCTAGTCAGGGCCGAGATCCGGCTACTTTTCCCTACCTCGTGCGTGTTCTCCCAAAAGCCAACCAACGAGCTCCGGTGATGATCTCAGTCACTCACCCAGCTTTCCCTTGCCTCGGTCCGTGGCACGATCTAAAAGAACACAATTTAAAGGCACTTAACAACTCGCAGGAATAAACTGAAAATCATTAAACTTGATGCCCAAACTTAACCCCGACAATGTCGATCACTCCCAAACTCCCCAAATACTCGACATTGTCGATAAGGGACCCGTAAAGGCCTGATTCGCCCGACATGGCGAATCTGCCCGGGTTTTGTAAATGCCCTTCCGGGGCTCCAAAAATTCCCGTTTTCGTTTCTACGGTCTTAGAATAATTCAAGGGTCCCAATGTACTTGACAAAATCGAATTCCGACTCCCGAGTCAATTAATTACCGTTTCAAGTTTCTAAAACCCGTTAATTATAACCTTTCCAATTTAATTCCAATTTTCGATTCGGTTATGGATAAATGGTCCGGGGAACGTTCTAGAACACCCGAACACGAAACCCGATCACCCGAGCACATGGGCCCCACCCGGCCCACCTTGGCCGTGGGCCCTAGGGCTCAATTTGGGGCCCGGCCACCATGGTGGTGGCTGGTCCCAGCTCCGGCCAGCCACCTCATGGCCGACCGGTCACCGGAAAACGTCAACAAACACCTCCAACCACCTCCAAAATGTCTCCAACAATTTCCCCAACCTCAAAACACCCTAAACCAATAGTTTTACAAAAACCTAACTTCCAAAATTAATCAAAACGAGAATCGGTTCGGTGTATACCGTAGAGGAGAACGAGGGGAGTGCACTTTCTCCTAGCCTTGAGACGATCCAATGGTTGATGACGTGAATAGTGCCACAAACCCTAACTTCTCTCTCTTTTCTCTCTTCTTCTCCTTCTCTCTCTAAAACTCTCTTATTTTCTAAAAACTAACACATTTTCCATTTTTTTTCCCTTTTTACAAGTGTGGCCGGCCACCCATCTCTCCTCTCATTTTCCCCCCCAAAACATAACACCACCATAAGTTGGAAAAGTGTCAAGGTGGGTCCCACACCTTTTGGAAACTATCTCCTAGATATTTTCCAATCAGATTCGCGAAAAACGGACGTTTCGGGCCCCGAACGGACACTTTTTCCCAAAAATTACGAAACTTGACGGGCTACAAGGAAACGGCTCAACTAAGACCGCTGCGACGACGGCTAAGCTTTTTGGATCCAAAACGGTCCTCGAATGGACCAAAACGTCGCTCGGTTGACTTTTCCATCGAAAAGTCAACATTTCCCAAATTGATCAGAAAGTTGCCCTGAGTCCCCCGGAACTCACTTTGGTCAGTATCGGGGTCAACTTAAGTCCGGTATGACCCTCGGGGTCCAATTCCGGTTCAATTCAGTGTCTGCTCAAAAATTTTAAATTTTCCTGTTTTTCGCAGGTTTGACTGGCGTTGACCGGGAGTGGTTATTACAACCATGAACGAAGGTAATTCTTAAACTCTTCAGCTTGTGATTGATAGTGACGCCTAACATTCAGGTTCATGCAAATTTATGACTTACACAAAAACAAAATAGCACTAAAACACATTGTAAACTACACAAAACACAACACCTCACCACCCACGAGACCTTGAAAATCAACAAAACAAATTAAAACAACAAACACGAAATAAGCATATCAACACCTAGACCATTCTTTGTCGATGTCGGTGTTGGTCACAAAATCATTATTGTCGTCCTTCGAACTAACTCATGGTTCGGTTGAAAGAAAACCAAACTTAGTGTAGTCGGCAATCTGAACCCAATCAAAGTGCTCACCTTTCTTAGTAGATTTATCTGTATGCCTTAAGTTGTATGATTTAAACCCAACTATCGCCTCGTCTCATCTCAGCTACTGCTCTCGTATTAACCTAGCTATATCTAGTCTAGATTTAAACGCAAGTTGTATGATTTCTACTTCCTTCTGTAATTCTCATTTCTAAATGGTTGAATCGTAGAAGCTAATCATGTATCAAGTGGCCAACAAGATAAAAGACTAAGAAAAAAATCATACAACCACGAGCCTAAATACAAGTTTGCAAAAGCAATATTGATTCCCGTTAAGTTAATAATTCATATTATTTCTCCTTAGACCTGGATCATTAGAAGTTTAGTTCATAATGGATGTAGAATAAAAAATAGGCAGAATAACGCTGAGATTGACATAGATAAATATCAAGCATGATACAAATATCGATTTATCATCAAAACCCTTGAAATCCTCTACTTTGAACTTGTTCCGAAACGCTTTTCTCCTAAAATCTCAAATTCCTAGCTTTCTAACTTGTGTTTTTCTCTATGAAATTCATGGATCCCCTTTATATTCCCTAAAATTATATTGATACTTCATTAAAACATAGGGATAAGAGATTAACAAAAAATAACAAAATTTGCACGCGAGTTTGTCGGTCATACGTCGTATGTACAACGTGCATATTGGATAATGACCAAGCCTTCATGAAAGTTGTAGATATCTGAATTTCCTTTGAGTCGCTACTTTACGTGTGAAAATCGAAACTCGTATGAGAACGTTATGACAATTGAAAGATCACCCACACTCCAAAACTCCTTAAACTTATTTTCGCTCCAGTATAACCCTCTTTTGGATCAAAGAACCTAAAAACACGGTGAGAGAGAAAAATACAAGTAACGAGACAAAAAATACATCAAAATCTCCTAAACTGGGACTGAAAAGCTTATAAATGCGGGATAAAACATGTAAAATAGATGCAACTTTATATCTATACCAACATCCTGTTGGAATATTTAGTTTGTGTGAATGTGGTGGGTGCCACATTGATAAAATATAGAACAAAATTAAGTGTTTATATAGCAATGTGTACATGCTCAAATTAAATTGAGTATGTGCCAAGTGATCAAGCTATTGGTAGATTTGTCATGGTTATTATTAAACAAAAGGTGTTAATCACTTGAAGATGAAGGCGAAGAAGAATGTGTTCAAAAAGAAGCCATATCAAAAGCCTTATCAGAAAGAAAGGTTTTCAAATGAAAGAGCATGTTTTCATTCTGAAAAAACGAACCATTTATGGGCTGACTGTAGGTACAGGAAGAATTGTTCAAAGAAACCTTCTGATGGTGTGAAGAATAGTGCAACTGTGGTCGAATCCGAAATGCATGAATTAGTTGCAATGGTTTCAGAAATGCAAATTGGAATGATCATGAACTTCATATGGCAGCTGTAACCGCTTCAACAGATTGGTGACTGATTCGGGAGCCACAATTCATGTTTGTAACAATAAAGCCATGTTCAAGACATATGAACCAATGACTGAAAACGAAGAAGTTCTGATGGGAAATCATGTGACAGCGAGGGTGCAAGGAAAATGAACAGTGGATATGAACTTCACTTCAGGAAAGAAGTTGACTTTGATCAATGTGTTTCATGTTCCAGAGCTAAGGAAGAATCTTGTATCAGCAACCTTACTTGTTAAGAAAGGCTTTAAGATTGTATTAGAATATGATAAAGTTATTATTACTAAGAATGTGTTTATCTGATAAAGTACGTTGACATAGACAGGGCATGATGCCAAAATGAGGGTGGAACACAAGCATGAAGAAGCAATGTACGAACCATATTATTCAAACTTCGGATTTTTCGTTCAGCATGCCCGTTTTGAGAGGAGGTGTGAGGACATGAGAAGCGAAAAATCAATCCCGAGGATGCACTGAAGTTACGGAACGGGGTGTTGTCGAACTCCTTGCCATTGTCACACTGAAATTTTTTAATTTTGTAACCAAATTGAGTAGATACAAAAATACTAAATGATGTGAATAGTTGAAAAACTTGAGATTTATGTGCCACATGAAATGTCCAGACAAAATTTGTATAATCATCAAGTAACACCAGATAATATTTATGACCCGAAGAGCTCAAAATTGGAGACGTCCACAAATCAGCATGCACAATGTCAAGTGGAGCATAAGTAACAGACAACGAATTTTGAAATGGTAATCGAATATGTTTTTCGAACACACAAGAATGACAAATAGAGTCCAATGTATTACAAGAAATAAATTAGAACGGCGAAGTAAATCAAAAACCGGGGAACCCAGATGACCTAATCGAGAATGTCAAATTCCTGGAGAAAAGCAACTAAAGCCGAAGACTGAAAAGACGAACTCGGGGAAACTATGGAAGTGGTAGGATATAAATCTCCTGAGCTATTGCATCTCAAAACTGGATGTCCCGTCCAAAAATCCTTCACACAAAAACCAAAGGGGTCAAATTCGATTAAGGCATTATTATCTTTGACAAAACGGCGTACCGAAACCAAATTCTTAACAATTTTGGGTGCATGTAAAACATCATGTAGGGTATAATGGGGGTGGGTAAGGAAAATAGATGCCCTGCCATAACCGGTAATTGGAATTCGATTTCCATCACCAATAATAATAGACTGATTAATGCTAGAATTAACAACAAAATCAAGGATACCTGAGTTCGCTGTCATGTGAGATGAGGCTCCGCTGTCCATATACCTCGTGGAATCGGGTGGTTGCTGCATAGATAAGTTGGCCATAGCCGAGGTAACATCTGTAGGTACAACAACATGGGCCTGAGAATGAGAGGAGATGGTTGGACGGGGGCCCAAAACACCAGCGGGCAACTGAGAAGGAGAGGCCCGAACCCATTGCCCTGGTGTTGTCGGGTATGGGCAAGGTGGGGGTGAAGGCATATGTCCAGCCCAAGGCCCAGGGTTTCTAGTGTCACGGGACCAAATTCCACACCTTTGATCCGTGCGGCTCACGACCTTGCACAAGTATTTTCCTAGAGCTTTGCAAGCGAAGTGATCAGCCTTACCACTTTGTAGGAGGGATTTGATAACAGCTACGAAGAAACCAACCAAGAAAGGAAGAAGATAAGAGAATATGGTGCTCAAAGAGAGAGCGTTTTGGACTTGTATTAAGAATGAACAAGTGAGTAGGTAAGTAAGTACAATGGTCTAGTCTACCATCCTATTTATACTACTCCAACAAGATCTTTAAGGATCTTCTGGATTACAACAATCAAGGAAACAATCAAAGATGATTTGATTTGATTTCAAATCAGATTTGATTTTGAATTCAAATTCAAATTCGAATTCAAAGGCAAGTGAATAAGTCTTGATTCCCAATCCCTTATTCTCCTCCTTTTTGTCCCACGCCCATGTGTCCGCCTACATGGCGCCTCTTTCCTTGATTCGTGCCACACGCCATCGCCTATGTGGCATAAGCCCAACTTGGCCATGTCAAGCCTTTCTCATGGGCCTTGACCATGCCAAGTCCGAGTTCTACCATCTTGGCCCGTGTCTTCCTCTTTGTCACCAACTTGGGCCGAGTCCACCTCTCTTCCCACATATGTCATGCACATGTCAAGCTCGCTGTCCACATGTGCCATGTACATATCAAGGACCGAGTCCATCTCGTTGTTGGAACTCGATGTTGTGGACATGTTAAACACAAAATGCAGCGGAAGATTAACCACGAACCAATCGAGATGAATATACCAAATATGAAAAACAAGTCTGAAAATTCAGCAAAGGTATGTGAACATCACCTTTGCAAGTGCCTCATCTTGCAGTCCGTGTATCTCGCAAACGAACGTTGAAATTCAAATCCCTTTGGTCAGATTGAAGACCCATACGTGTAGAACGCTCACTCCAAAAATCAGCTTCATCGGACATCGGATGAACCTCCGATCGAGCTCTTGAAAGTGACTGGTTGGACAAAACTGTGCTGAAAATCAGCACCCTCTACTTGTCCGAAATTGGTTCAATAACACCAAACTTTGAATGGCGTGAGCCCCTTGGACGCCTACGTATCCTTAACGGAATCAAAGCCAACGTAGTTCTTGAGTTTGTAAACTCAAGAACATGCAACAATGGAACTTGGAGCTTCTTGGAGGAGTTTGCAAAGATGAGAGAGATTAGAAGTTGTGCTGAAATTTTCTTCTCTTATTTGCATGTTGTATCTTGCCAACACCCCTTGCATGTAGACTTAAGTGGAAGTGGTCATCTCACTTAATCTACATCAAGTTGCCAAGTGTCCATACTAGTTTTCATGGTAGACTTAATAAACTAAGTTAGTTTATTAACTAGTGGAAAGTGGGACCAACCCACTTAGTTTAACAAGACCACTTAGTCAACCTTTGACCTTTGGTTCTTGTTGGGCCTAGCCCATGTGGGCCGGTCATGGGCCTCTCCAAGAGAGCCCATACCGAGCCCACCATGCTAGCCCGTCCACTATGGCAATACCCGACACGACTCCCTCCAAGCCAATCCACTTGCGTTCTTATCGAGTTACAAACTTATGGTGTGACCCTTAGGTCTATGCATATCGGTAAGATCAACGTAAAATCCCATTTTACTTGATCTTACTAATGTGGCGACTAACGAGACTCAGTATCGCCCGACCCTGCATAACGAATCGCCCCTTGTCGATTCTGACCTTTCAGCCGTCCTTGTCATTATCCTTTATCTCTGATATTCTGATTGAGATAAGGCATAGAGCCGTCATCCTTCTTATCCTCAATCACTGTTCCTTGATATGTGAGATGACTGACCCTTATGATATCCCATATCATGCGCATGGCCATGCTTTTCCGGTCAGTCACTCTCGATCAAGCGGCCGTGAACTAGATATCTTTCCCATACCGTAGTATGATGGATACATCCCTTAGCCGCCTATCATGTCACTCATGTAGTCATTCCCCAAGCCAATCTGGGCCGTTATGGAAGCCCAGTCACGGTGCAACGTTGGGCTTTCAGGTCAAACTTGGTTGTTTACTGCATAGCAATCATATAGACTCCTCGGTCTAAGGATACCTGACAAGCAACGACTCTGAACATGTTCATGACTCAATCTATGGAACATATTCAGGTCAGGTCTGTTAGTCTTAGTGCCCATAGTTCAATCCTAAATGTCCAAATGTATATATCATCGTTAGCAATAAAATCAAAACGGCTTTATATTACTTATGTGTTGGAGTAATATATCGATGTGTGCTCTGATCTATGCCCACCATGCGAATAGAACCATAGATTTAGATAGATCATATTCGATGGGTCCCTAGTCAACAAACCTTCATTAGAAGCGACTAGTATGAAAGATGGCTCTTTATGGCTTACGTTCTGTTAGTCATTGGAATGGGATTCCGGAGTCTGATCATAGATATCATGTGGGACATGATATTGGACGACCCGCCCTGAATATGTGCCATAGATTAAGTCATGAACATATTCAGTGTTGTAGCTTGTCATGTATCCTTAGACCAAGGAGTCTTTGTGATCGCTATGTAGTCAACAACTGAGTTTGACCTGAGCCTAACGTTGTCCGTAACAGGGCTTCCATAACGGCCAGGATTGGCTTGGGGACGGGCTACATGAGTGACACGAAAGACGGCTAAGGGATTTATCCCTCATACTGAGGTATGAGAAAGATATCGGTTCTCGGCCGCTTGATCGAGAGTGACTGAAAGAATAGCATGGCCATGCACATGATACTGGGTATCATATCTTTAGTCATCTCACATATCAAGGAACATTGATTGAGAATAATAAGGATGACGGCTCTATGCCTTATCTCAATCAGGATATCGGAGATAAAAGGATAATGACAGGGATGACGGAAAGGTTAGAATCGACAGGGTCGATTCGTTATGCAGTGTCAGGCAATACTAAAGTCTCGTTAGTTGCCACTTAAATAGGATCAAGTAAAATGGGATTTTACGTTGATCTATTGACATGCATAAACCTAAGGGTCACACCGGAGGATGAAACTCATTGACACATTTATGGAGAATGGCCAAAAGGGAGTTATCTCGGGACATGACCAAAACTGGGTTTTGGGTCATGTGCCCGTAAGTGAATAGGACTTTACGGATCGAGACAAGGCTTGGAGTCTTGGGATTGATTGCGTCGGATAATGTTGGACATTTCCGGTATGGAAGGCTTGGAGGCGATGAGCGAATCACGGGACCTCGTTGGAAATGGCCACGGGCCATGTTCCAAGAGGCCCATGAAAGGCCCATGGAACTAATTAATCAAGTCTTGATTAATTAGTACTAAGCAAGCAAGACAAGGATTAAGGTGTTGGTGATTCACCACCTAACCCAATCTTGTCTTGCCATACTTTGTCCTATTTACACCTTACTTGACATCATACTTGTCCCATGCCTTTAGTTGGACAAATATGGGTTTTGTTATGTTTAAGTCATCTTTTTTCAACATAACAAACACAAGACAAGAATAGGAAACACAACTTCTCTCTCCCTTCCCTTGCAATTTCGGGTTTGGCAAGCTCCCACCTCCATTTTTGTGTTCTTGAGTCCTCAAAGAGAAGAACTACGTGGCTTTGATTCCCATGTGGATACGTAGGCGTCTTGGAGACTCAAGCCAATCATTCGTTACCCGGTGTTCTTGTTTTGGTAAGAACTAGTGCTGAATTTTTCTCTTGTGAATCCATTCTTTGTTAGTTGTTTCATGGTTTTAATCGTCTCTTGGTTTTCCTTGATTTTCCGCTGCGAGTTGGTTCATCTCCAACCCTACCTCGAGACCCAACATCATGTCCCACACATGATGTCTTTGATCAGACTCCGGAATACTTTCCAATGACCAACGAAAAGTAAGCCATCAAGATTCATCTTTCATACTAGTCGCTTCTAGCGAAGACTATTGACTAGGGACCCCGTCGAGTGTGATCCATCCTGATCTATGGTTCTATTTGCATGGTGGACATAGATCGGAAACACACACGACATATTACTCCAACACTTAAGTAATATCAAAAGCCACTTTGTTATGTTGCCAACGATGATATTTACATTTGGACATTTACGATTGGGCTACGGGCATAAATGCTACCACTCGCTGCCCATACGTGACATGCATATGCCTTGGTCCAAGCCCATCTCGGTCCAAGCCCATCTCGGTCCCATCACATGCCATGCACATGTCAAGTACCGTGCATATTTTTGGTCTGTGACATCCTCCCCCACCAAAACGAGCAATCGTCCTGATGCTCGGCTTCCCCTCGCTCCATGCTCGGTTGCCTTTCGTTTTGTGGTTGCCTTCCTTTATGATAAAACCCGCATTGGTGTTAACCAACAGGTTAGGTCTGTGACATCCTCCACTACCAAAGCGAGCAATCGCCTCGATGCTCGGCTGCCCTTTGCTCCATCCTCCACTACCAACGGGTCATGCCCCCACACGTCCTCGCCCAAGGTACTTGCAAGCCCCACCGTCTCTTCATCTTGAGAAGGTGTGAGTCTTGGTATCAACTTCTTGGACAGCCCACAAGGCGGAGTGCCTTTGAACCCGACCAAAAGTTCGCCTACCAACACGGAAGTTCCCCCTTTCTTCTTCACCCCTTTGTCACCCATGTTGACCCCAAGAAAGGTAGAAGAAGAACAATGCTTAGTATCAAAATTTGATGAAATTGACACAAGCACGTTACCTCCATGATCATCTTGAACTCGCCCCTTTGTTGCCTCTACAAAGTACGAACTTTGGATGATATCCTCGGCATGCCATCCTTTCGCCTCTTCTTGTACAACTTGACGCCCTTCAAGATTGTGCTTCAAAAAGGGGTCATGTAAGTTGCGATCGTCCATCACAACACCCAATAGCTTGGCCCGACCCAAAGGATCTACCTTCGCGTAGTGCTTATGATAGAGACCCAACAACACATGCCTCTTCCTATGTCGCACATTTGTTGAGAAGTTCTCGCCCCTCCCCAACACCTTCAACCACTTGGCCCTCGTGGTGCGCGGTTTGACCTTGCGGATGACCTTCCTCTTGGTCACATCCGTTTTGGATTTCACCCCACCATTGTTGAGTACAAGTGTTGTCCCCTCCAATGGTCCCAACAAGTCCCCGCAAAGGTTTCTTGTTTGATCATTCGAAGGTTCTACCGGTACAAGTTCCTAGCCTTGGTGGTAGCTTCTTGGGCAGCCCACAAGACGGAATGTCTTTGGACTCGTCCAAAAGCTCCCCCACCAAGGTAGGAGCTTCCACCTTTTCCCCATCATCCCTTGCATCTCCAAGAAAGGTAGAAGAGGAGAAATAATTAAAGCTTGAATTGACTTGCATAGCTGAAATTATTTTACCTCTTATGATCTTCCCCTCGAGCGGGATTTCGCATGGCTTTCCCTCCACTTGGGTCGCCACTCTGTTCACCGTCTTCACGGTCGAACACCCCTTAAGCTTTTTGAGACCCACCTCCTTGGTTGCCTCAACGCTCATGCCTAAGTCTGAAGCACCCATATCCACAAAGGCCTCCATCTGGACTTCATTTGCTTCGGTCTCCATATCCATGGAATCTTCCCTCTTTGGTCGCCCATCCTGCGCTACAACCTTTAGAAGCATCCCTGCATTCCAAGTTGCCTCTTACGTTTCCGGCAATCTCGCATCAAATGTGAGCCTTTGCAAATATAACATGACAAAGCTCTTGTAAGGAGACTAGAATTACCCGGTTTGGATGGCTTCTCCACCGGCACATCTCTCCTTGGTCGTCCATCCTACGCTACAACCTTTGAAAGCTTCATCGCATTCAAAGTTTCCCCTTGCATTCCCGGCACGACCTTCATAGGCTTTCTGCTATTTTCGATTGGGCAATATCTCCTAGAGTGAGGTCCGTCACAATGATAGCACTTCAACCTCCTTGGTCGTCATTCCTACGCTACAACCTTTGAAAGCTTCCCCACTTTCAAAGTTGCCTCTTGCATTCCCGACACGACCTCCCTATGATGCCCATCTCGTCCTCCAAGCAAAATATGCTTATTGGACTCCGAGAACCCAATCTTCTCTTCCACAATTCCCTTCAAAAGAGAAACTTTTTCCTCCAAAGAAGAAGATGAAGATGTAACAATACGAGAAGATGGTTCACAGGACTTACTACTTTTGTTAGGATTCACCTTGTACCAATCACGTCCAACAACCTCCACTTAAAGCGTGTTCCATTTCTCTGTCATTGCTTGTTGTTTGAACCGGAGCTCTGATACCACTTGTCACGGGACCAAATTCCACACCTTTGATCCGTGCGGCTCACGACCTTGTACAAGTCTTTTCCTAGCGAAGTGATCAGTCTTACCACTTTGCGGAAGCGATTTGATAACAGCTACAAACAAACCAACCAAGAAAGAAGACAAGGGAATATGGTGCTCAAAGAGAGAGCGTTTTGGACTTGTATTAAGAATGAACAAGTGAGTAGGTAAGTAAGTACAATGGTATAGTCTAACATCCTATTTATACTACTCCAGCAAGATCTTTAAGGATCTTTTGGATTACAACAATCAAGGAAACAATCAAAGATGATTTGATTTGATTTCAAATCAGATTTCAAATTCAAATTCAAATTCGAATTCAAAGGCAAGTGAATAAGTCTTGATTCCCAATCCCTTATTCTCCTCCTTTTTGTCCCACGCCCATGTGTCCGCTTACATGGAGCCTCTTTCCTTGATTCGTGCCACACGTCATCTCCTATGTGGCATAAGCCCAACTTGGCCATGTCAAGCCTTTCTCGTGGGCCTTGACCATGCCAAGTCCGAGTTCTACCATCTTGGCCCGTGTCTTCCTCTTTGCCACCAACTTGGGCCGAGTCCACCTTGCTTCCCACACATGCCATGCTCATGTCAAGATCGCTGCCCACATGTGCCATGCACATATAAAGGACCGAGTCCATCTCGCTGCCCATACGTGCCATGCATATGCCTTGGTCCAAGCCCATCTCAATCCCATCAAATGTCATGCACATGTCAAGGACCGTGCAGATTTTTGGTTCGTGACACTAAGCCAGCTCGTGGGTGACTGGCCCGCCCACATAGGATATCCAGCCCACGACATGGGCTGTTGATGCTGGCTCCAAGAAGGATTCAGCCTAGTATTGGCAGGCCCAGTGCGGGAGGAGCTTCGTCCTCCACGAGCATTTCGCTGAGATTGCGTCCATCCACGCGCAGAAGAACCACGAGCTGAACCACGAGGATTAGGCTTGTCACCAGAATCCTTAGATGATGGACAATTGGAATTAGCATACATAGAGCCAGCCGAAGCAGCGCCCGAGAAACCTGTTTCTACTTGCGAGTCTCCTCCAAAATCAACTTCGAGCGAGCCTCATAAAATTGAGGGAGGGGATCGCTCTGTTGAATCAATGTTGCAACATTTTCATACGCCTCGGACAGCCCGAAAACCAGTTGGAGTACCAATCGATTATTCGAAATTGGAGCACCCAAATCCGACAATTGATCTGCAACATTTTTTAGTTCTTGGCAGAAACTATAAATATTAGAGAAATCATCTAGTTTGGTAGTCGAGAACTGATGTTCGAGATAAACGGCACGAGAGTGCCGGTAATCCTGAAATATGAGGTGAAGAGCCTCCCATGCTTGTGCAGCAGTGCTATCAGGAACTATAATCGTCTGAAGCAAATCAGTAGAAATCGTATCGTAAATCCACTGGAGAACGGTAGCGTCGAGACGATCCCAAATGTCTGTTGGGACGTTCGTAGGAGTAGAGGAGCCGAGACCGGCGGTGGTTTAGGTTGAAGTAGCCGGTACTGAGGGTGCCAGAGTGTCGGGCACGGACTCGGCGACCTCATCGGGCGTTCCATCGGAGCCTGTGGATGCAGCTGGAGTAGTAGGTGCAGTAGTTGCAGCAGGAACTAGTGTGATCAGAGAGGGATCTGCAGCTGTTGTGGTCGGCAAGATGTGATGCAGCACCCGAAACACTTTGCAATGGATTTTAAAGAGCTCCGCCCATGAGGAGTATTTCCCCTTGTCCATCTCAAGTGTAATCAGAATCGAGCTACGAATGTTGGATACCGTGAGTGCTGGGTAGAGTCTCGGATCAGCCATGGTAGCTGTTGCACAGAAGGCTGCGTTTGTGGAGAGGAAAGAACGCAGAACGCAAAAAAAGTAGAAAGAATTAGGAGGGGTGGAACATGAGAAAACAAAATAGGGTAATTTTTTATGGCTTTGATACCTATATAGGTACAATATACAGATAATCATCAGTTTCAAACTATACATAAAATCTATCCTTTAGAGCTTGATATTATTCAAACTCTCTATACATGATCATATCACTAACACTCGCATTGAAAAATAACTCATTTTTCAAATATACGCTCCCTTATTCACTCTAATAGCGTGTTTCCTCTTTTCCCTAATATATAGATATTAGAGATTCATAAGCTAATATGAAAATCTCATCTCCATTAATCATTAGGAATCATGGCAATCAAGAATCAAAATGGGCTTTATTTATGCTTGTAATGTCTGACTAGACAAAGGGCATGGAAATGATTAGAAAAGAAGCTAACAAAATATAGCTTATCAACTATATTTGATCTCACACCAATTAATGCTTTTCACACATCTGCATTCTTGTTTTACCATATTTCTCAATCAAATCGGTTTTAGACTTTCTCTTTTAGTCTAACTTTTGGACTAACTTTTACTTAAGCCATTTCATTCCATCTTTTTTTTATATGATTATTCTTTCATCCTTTTTCCTCTCTTTTTCATAACCTACACATAAAATATTTCTTGGGTCGCATTCTGGTGCATAGTTCACAGTGTTTCGACTTCAAACTGTTGGAGTTGTGTTTATCCAAGAAATTTTTTAAGGTGTTCACTGAAATGGTTGAGACTGTTACACTTCTTATAGTAATTCTAGTAGAGTTCATGCCTAAGGAGAGCTCGAGTGCCATACGCTCTTCAGAACAGCTTACAACTTATCTCTTTAGCGTTTTGAATTATTTGAAACTGATTTTCATGGGGGTGTAAATCATCCAGAGTCACAAATTGTTAAGGACTCTATGGATTCGTTTCTCACTCCCTCGAGGCCAGAACCATCTCTATTTCGATAGTTTAAGCCCAAAAAAAGGTCGATAAGCAAGGTTTGAGAGGTTAAAAAAGGGCAATGGGATTATGTCAAAGTAGTGGGTAAAAAGGCTATAACTATCGATGATGGAATTCTGGGACATATTGAAAATTTAGACATGGAGGAATCTGGTAAGGTGCATCTAGACTATGATACTCTGTCAGAGCCTTGTTTGGACAAAGGAGGGGAGATAAATTCTCGACCTCCTCCGACTGCAACTTCTTCTTAATTGTGACTGATGTTCTTCTCCTGAAATGTAAGAGGAACTAAATCTTCTCTCAAGAGAAGATGTATCATGTCTGTGTTACTTACTACTAGGTGTGATTTTGTTTTACTTCAAGAGACTAAGGTTGATGTGTTCGGCTCATTTTTAGCGTTCATGTGGTTTCTTTGTGGGTTGGGGATTCAAATGCTTGTCGGTGGTAGGGGGTTCGGGTGGAGTTTTATCCCTTTTGAAGGAGTCTATGTTTTGTGTGTCTGAGACTAAAGTGGTTGGTTCAGCCATAATTTTCTTAGGCAAACACGTTCCTTCTTATTCTTTGTTTTGTGTTGTTAATGTGCATGGGCCGAGTACTTTTGCTGCTAGAACTGAATTATGGTTCTTGCTTTTGCAAGAGAGACACTGTATGAGTGATGTGGTTATTTTAGCGGGTGATTTCAACTCTATGGTGAGTTCGGATGAAAGGAGGAATTTTCACACTTCTTGGGTAGATTGTGATGCATTCTTGAACTTCATTCATGGTATGGAACTCGTGGATTTAATTATGGAGGAGGAAGGTTCACTTGGTACGGGGGGCGGTTCAAAGGTGTCAAGGCTTGACCGGTTCCTAATTTTCCTGGATGTTTAGCGAGTTTTTGGCTTGATGACTTAGAAGGGTTTAGCGAAATCTATTTCGGATCATCGCCATGTGATTCTTTGTGTTGATGCAATTAATTAGGGTCCGAAGCCTTAGTAGTTTTAAAAAGTGTGGGTCGAACATCCACATTTTTTCAAGAATGTGGCGTGTCTTTGGGACACGTACTCGTCTAGGATTATAGGATGTGTTACGTTAACACGACGAAAAAAAAAGTTTCCTAAACTGTTTTTGGTTATGATCCAAATAACCTAGATCACACATTCATGTAATTCCTAATATATGAGATAATTTAACGGAGATTACCTTCATGAAGAGCACTTTCAATCAAGTAGTTCGAGACGGGGACCTTTAGAAGTATCGGTATAGGCGCCCAAGTGTTCGCTCTCTAACGGTATCCACACGAGAAAGATAGATACACAACTGAGCACGCTAGTAGCCCTTGAACGAAGAACTCTCAACTGACTATGTGGTGGCCGAAAATCAGAGAAATGCTGCTTATTGATTTTTGGCCAAGCTAGCTCTTTATTTATAGGCATGGTTGTAAACGGCGCTAGGCGCTAGTCGGGCGGCGAGGGGTCTTAGGCGCCAGGCGAGGACTAGTCGGGGCCTAGGCGGATTTTATTTTTTATTATTAAAAATATATATTCCATGTGTATGTAATAAAAATGAAATATATACCCCATATTATGACAATTATATTACACAAATATGATAATTATATTATATAAAACTAAAACTAAAACTAATTTATATTTATTAACCGCTTCTTAATTCATTTCTAATCAATTAAACTATTTTTTAAATATTATATATTAATAGTCCTATCTACCAAGAAGGTATATTGGAAGTCGGTGGTGGCACAAATGGAGGATGTCTGGGGAATGAAAGTTGAGGCCAAACCCCTGGAGGGAGGTCTTGTGGCTTTTTTCTTCAGGTCTGCGAAGGAAAGGGAACAAGTCCTGGTGGGCGAACCCTGGTCTTTTTGGGACTCGTTAGTATTGTTCATGGATCTACGGGCTCACATGCATGTATCGGAGCTGCAATTCCATCACTTTTCGGTGTGGGCGTGGGTATCGAACTTGCCGGTGGGGGTGTGAACGAGGGACGTGGGCTTCAGAATTGGCAACACGCTGGGAGTTTGCCAAGGGGTAGATGTATACAAGAAGGGTCTCTGTTGGGGGGACTTTATGAAGGTCAGAATTAGGGCCGACATTCGGGTTCCATTACAAAGTCAACTCTGGTTCCGACTGTCGGTGTCTCAGGTACGAACTCGCCTATGTCACGCCCCAATTTCAGTAAAACCGAACTAGGGACGCGAACATTTTAAAACATAGAAACGCTTGAAAACCTGTTTTCATTAAACACTTCAAAAGTACCATTTGTTCAACAAATTAATAAATACAGTTTAAGACACGTCCCAACAAGTGGACAAAAGTACAAGGTATCTGTCACTAGACTCAAAAGACAAGACCCGGACTCCGCTCCTAGCTCCACAAGCTTCGAGAGCTCACATAGTCCGTCCCACGAACAGTACCTGTAGGAAAAGCAGCTAGGGGTGAGCGTTCGCTCACCACCACGGATAACGGACTGACTAAGGCATAATTAGTAGATAAAGCCAATAACACTAAAACCAAACCCAACACCGGGACTACAGTCCCCGACTCAAGTACTCAACTGACCCACAACCCGTCACCTTTCTCAACAGACTCGACACTCGATAATACAGTGTAAACCCGACACACTATCGACGACCTCCTCAAGGACACGACAGAAGACTACACAAAACCAAACAAGATCACAAAGGATCGCACACCAGCTGCTCAGTAACCAATCTCAATCAGGTCAGGGTTCGACCTATCGCAATTCCTCGACACGAAGTCGGATCAGGCTGTCGACCTTACAAACTCGCAATTCCTCGACACTAAGTCGGATCAGGCTGTCGACCTTTAAAACTCGCAATTCCTCGACACTAAGTCGGATCAGGCTGTCGACCTTTAAAACTCGCAATTCATCGACACTAAGTCGGATCAGGCTGTCGACCTTTAGAACTCGCAATTCATCGACACTAAGTCGGATCAGGCTGTCGACCTTTAGAACTCGCAATTCATCGACACTAAGTCGGATCAGGCTGTCGACCTTTAGAACTCGCAATTCATCGACACTAAGTCGGATCAGGCTGTCGACCTTTAGAACTCACCACCCCAGGTAACCACAATCACAATCACAGGCAAGTTCAATCACACAGGCACTCAAGGCCACTCAAGACACCTCAACAGTCAAGACTCGGGTTCAACAACCCCACGGGCACTCACTGCCACTCAAGACACCAAATTAAATACACGGCTCTCATGGCCACCCCGACTCAACAATTAAATACGGGCTCTCAAGGCCACCCAAACTCAACAATTAAATACGGGCTCTCAAGGCCACCCAAACTCAACAATTAAATACGGGCTCTCAAGGCCACCCAAACTCAACAATTAAATACAGGCTCTCAAGGCCACCCAAACTCAACAATTAAATAAAACGCACGACAACCTCCGGCATACTCGATGCCTCCAACGGTCCTAAAATCACTAGTTTCACAAACAACCTCCGGGCATGGTCATATGCCTCCAGTAATTCAATTTTCGCTAAGTTCTCTGTTCCTACGACACTACTAAGTGTCACATGCTTTTCTCTTAACCGCTACAATCCCGTATCATGCTTTTCAATAATTAAATAAATCTACTCAACCCATGACACCCCGGTGTCACATGCAATTCTACTATTAACTTTCCCTCATCAGGGCCGAGATCCGGCTACTTTTCCCTACCTCAACCGAAGAGCACCCGCTACGCTTCCTAGCTGCAGACGTTCTGGCTCGCTACCTCCGGGCTTCACTTCGATCGAAGCCGGACGCTACAGATAACACGAAAGCCATAAATTTGCGGCGGTTCTCAGGTTAATTTAAAGGTCACGATTAAACCAGTTTAAAACCGACAATTGGCCTTTAAACTAGAGCGGGATAAAAGTGGGATTACAACGAATCGGGTTCGAGCATCCGCGCACCGAAACCGGTGCATGTTCCCGATGGAAAATATCGAGGCACGGGTCCCAATGCACAGGTGTCGAGGCTTCTCGAGGTCTAATTCATTGTTCCGCTATTATCCCGTTCAAGGTCCGATTTAACGCACGGTTTAGTCGATCCACGCTTTCTAAAAACCGATCGCAGATAGGTTAACTCACATTTCAATTTACTAGTCCTTTTCAAAACGCCCGCTTCGTTTAAATCTGATTTTAACCCTTCTTAATTTAAAACCGTTTTATTTTCAGATCATTTCTCGTTAAAAATTCTTTTGGTTCTCAAATCCCCATTTTAGTTCTTTTCTAATAAAACCGATTAATTAGCCGAAATCTTTTCTGATCTTTTCGAAACTCAAGGAACAAATTCAGATCCAATGCTTTAAATCAAATCTGATTTTAAATTCTTTTATTTTAAACCCTTTCTCATTTCCAATTAAAACTCAAAACTGAAATCAGGTTTTTATTTTGATTTCCTTTTTACAGTTCTACGAATTTAGTCACGATCCAACAGTATCAAACCAAATACAACTAGATCCAAAAGGGATTTCGCAATAAGGGAAAGAAGAACGGAACAGGCTCGGGTTTCGGACCGACCGGCCGCCGGCGAGGGCGGCGTCGGCCGGGGCCTCACCATAGAGAAACAAAGACGGTGGGAGGCGTCGGGAACTGTGGAGAGGGAGCTGGCCGTTGAGGGGCGAGGTCGGGACGGCGGCAGCTCGATGAGGAGGGCGGTGGCTGGACGGAGGAGGAGGGGACTCGGTGGTGGCGCGGTGAGGACGAGCTCGGGCTCGGGACGACGAGCTCGGGCTCGGTACTGAGTGAGGACGGAGAGACGGCGGCGGTGGTCTCGGGCTCGGCTGGCTGGCCGGAGATGGAGAGGTCGGACTCCGTGGCTGTCGGACCAGAGCTGGTCGGAGAAGAAGGGAAGTGGCGGCGTGGACTAGACGGGGAGGGAGCAGTCGGACGCGGCCGGAACCGGTGAGAGGACGACGAAGCTTGGGATGAAGGTGGATGGAGGAGGAAGGGATGATGACGGGGTCGTGGCCGGCGATGGAGCTCGGAGATGGAGGTCGTGTTGGGTCTCGAGGTAGGGTTGGAGATGAACCAACTCGCAGCGGAAAATCAATGAAAACCAAGAGACAATTAGAACCATGAAACAACTAACAAAGAATGGATTAACAAGAGAAAAATTCAGCACTAGTTCTTACCAAAACAAGAACACCGGTTAACGAATGATTGGCTTGAGTCTCCAAGACGCCTACGTATCCACATGGGAATCAAAGCCACGTAGTTCTTCTCTTTGAGGACTCAAGAACACAAAATGGAGGAGGAAACTAGCCAAACCCGAAATGGCCATGGAAGAGGGAGAGAAAATGTGTTTCCTATTCTTGTCTTGTGTTTGTTATGTTGAAAAAAGATGACTTAAACATAACAAAACCCATACTTGTCCAACTAAAGGCATGGGACAAGTATGGTGTCAAGTAAGGTGTAAATAGGACAAAGTATGGCAAGACAAGATTGGGTTAGGTGGTGAATCACCAACACCTTAATCCTTGTCTTGCTTACTTAGTACTAATTAATCAACACTTGATTAATTAGTTCCATGGGCCTTGGTTGCATGGGCCTTTCATGGGCCTCTTGGAACATGGCCCGTGACCATTTCCAACGAGGTCCCGTGATTCGCTCATCGCCTCCATGCCTTCCATACCGGAAATGTCCAACATTATCCGACGCGATCAATCCCAAGACTCCAAGCCTTGTCTCGATCCGTAAAGTCCTATTCACTTATGGGCACATGACCCAAAACCCAGTTTTGGTCATGTCCCGAGACAACTCCCTTTTGGCCATTCTCCATAAATGTGTCAATGAGTTTCATCCTCCGGTGTGACCCTTAGGTTTATGCATGTCAATAGATCAACGTAAAATCCCATTTTACTTGATCCTATTTAAGTGGCAACTAACGAGACTTTAGTATTGCCTGACACTACATAACGAATCGACCCTGTCGATTCTAACCTTTCCGTCGTCCCTGTCATTATCCTTTTATCTCCGATATCCTGATTGAGATAAGGCATAGAGCCGTCATCCTTATTATTCTCAATCACCGTTCCTTGATATGTGAGATGACTGAAGATATGATACCCAGTATCATGTGCATGGCCATGCTATTCTTCCAGTCACTCTCGATCAAGTGGCCGAGAACCGATATCTTTCACATACCTTAGTATGAGGGATAAATCCCTTAGCCGTCTTTCGTGTCACTCATGTAGCCCGTCCCCAAGCCAATCCTGGCCGTTATGGAAGCCCTGTTACGGACAACGTTAGGCTCAGGTCAAACTCAGTTGTTGACTACATAGCGATCACAAAGACTCCTTGGTCTAAGGATACATGACAAGCTACAACACTGAATATGTTCATGACTTAATCTATGGCACATATTTAGGGCGGGTCGTCCAATATCATGTCCCACATGATATCTATGATCAGACTCCGGAATCCCATTCCAGTGACTAATAGAACGTAAGCCATAAAGAGCCATCTTTCATACTAGTCGCTTCTAGTGAAGCTTTGTTGACTAGGGACCCATCGAGTGTGATCTATCTCGATCTATGGTTCTATTCGCATGGTGGGCATAGATCAGAGCACACATCGATATATTACTCCAACACATAAGTAATATAAAGCCGCTTTAATTTTATTGCTAACGATGATATATACATTTGGACATTTAGGATTGAACTACGGGCACTAAGACTAACAATCTCCCACTTGCCCTAGTTCCAATCTAAACTCCAATATGTCCCCATCGACTTTACATGTCTAACATGTTCAGGCAGTGACACTGCCTTAGTCAAAGGGTTGGCTATGTTATCATCTGTTGCAATATCGGTTATCTTCACTTCACCTCAGTTCAGTATTTATCTGATGAGGTGGATACGCCGCAGTACATGTTTGGATTTGTTATGCGATCTAGGCTTTTAGCTTGCGCAATGGCCCTTGTGTTGTCGCAAAATGGATTCACCGGACTGGATGGGTTTTTAATTACACCCAGTCCTGCCATGAATTTCCAAATCCACATAGCCTCCTTAGCTGCCTCTGCAGCATCCATGTACTTGGCCTCTGTCGTAGATTCGGCAATGGTATCTTGCTTTACGCTTTCCCAGCTAAAGCTCTGCCATTCAGCGTAAACACATATCCTGATTGACTTCTAAAGTCATCTGGATTTGTCTTGGAAAACTAGCGTCTACTCATCCTTCGACGACTAGTTCAGCATCATCTTTCCCCCGGGTTAGAATGATGTCTACTGGTACAACATAAGGCTTACGAGACGTCTGGTCTCATACATGTCATGGCATATATGATCGATCCTGCCCCCAGGCGCATAGGATTCTCATCATCCTTTTCAGCTCATCAGGTATCTTAGGACACTGAGTCTTGCTGAGATGAATGCCATGACTAGTGGGTAAGAGTCCTTTCTTTGAATCGAGCATTAAGAACCTACTCAATGCCTTGTTCACATAGGTTCCCTGACTTAAATCCAAGACCCTCTGGGTGCGATCTCTACCTATCTTAATCCTTAAGATATGAGAAGCATCGCCTAAGTCCTTTATTGAAAAACACTTCCTCAACCAAGCTTTAGTCTCGTGCAAGGTTGGGATGTCGTTTTCAATGAGAACCAGAAAGGTAATATTGCTCCCACTAGCCTTCTTATAAACGCAAGATTCATCCTCGTTCTTGATTAAGCCAAATCCAATTACAGCTTCATCAAAACGAAGGATCCAACTCCGAGAAGTTCGTTTCAATCCATAAATGGATTTCAACAACTTATAAATCTTTCCTTTATTCTTCGGATCGTCAAAACCTTTGGGCCGAGACATACAAACGTACTCAGTCAAATTTCCATTTAGGAAAGCGGTTTTGACATCCACTTGCCATATCTCGTAATTATGATACACAGTTATGTCAAGAAGAATTTGGATCGATTTTGACCATAGCCACTAAGGAGAAGGTTTCCTCATAGTCAATCCATTGGATCTGCCTATAACCTTTCGCCACCAGTTGAGCTTTGTAGGTCAGAGGGTTGCCGTCCATGTCCATCTTCACCTTGAAGATCCATTTGCATCCTATGGTCCTCACACCATTGATGGGATCAACCGGTTCCCAGACTCGGTTATCCGACATGGATTGCATTTCCTCCCTCATGGCTCCCAGCCATAACTCGGAGTTGGGCCCATCCACGACTTCCTGAAAGGTGGCTGGATCATCGTGATCCACCATGACTTCATTGTCACCTCCGGATACCATATCTTGGAGGTGGAAGATTGATCCTTTCAAATCGCCTTGGACCTTCCGGAATTGTAACAGGAATTGGTTCTTACTCTACGACAATCTCTGGCTCCTTTCTACTGGGTTGCCAATTGGTTTAGACAGATCTGTACCATCCTGAATTTCTTCGAGATGCACAGTCCTCCCAATGACGTCTTTGGAAACATAACTTCTTTTCCATAAAGACCCCACCCCAAGCGACGAACACCATGTTCTCACTGGGATTGTAGAAATAGTATCCCCTTGTTGCTTTGGGATACCACACGAAGGTGCATATCTCAGATCTTGGTTCGAGCTTAGTCGAAACCAAATGTTTCACATAAGCCTCGCAACCACAAATCTTTAGGAAGGACAAAGCGGGCATCATCCCGTACCATTTTTAAAATGGTGTCCCTTCCACACCATTTGTCGAAGCCCGATTCACTATGAATGCGGTCGTCTCTAGAGCAAAACCCCTAAAAGAGATTGGGAGATCAGTCCAACTAATCATGGAACAGACCATTGTCTAACAATGTCCGATTTCTCCGTTTGGCTACACCTTTCAACTACAGTGACCTAGGAGGAGTCCATTCCAAAAGGATCCCTTTCTCTTTTAGATGATCTAATAACTCTATGGTCAAGTATTTTCCACCTCGATCCAATCGAAGTGCCTTAATACCTTTGTCGAGCTGGTTTTCTACTATAGTCTTAAACTCTTTGAATTTATCAAAAGCTTCAGACTTATGTCTCATCGAATAGACATAACCATATTTACTGTAATCATCAGTAAATGTGATAAAGTAGCTAAAACCCCTCCTGGCAAGTGAACTTATTGGTCTACACACATTCGAGTGTATCAGCCCCAATAATTCACCCGCTCTTTCATCGCGATCGATAAAAGGCACTTTAGTCATTTTGCCCATCAAACAAACCTTGCACCTATCGATCGAATGGAATTCTAATGAACCTGAAAGCCCGCACTTCTGAAGTGCTGATAGGCGCTTCTTGTTTATGCGACCCAAATGACAGTACCATAACAGAGTTAGGTTTAAATCGTTGGATTTAGACCTCTTGGTATTAACGGAATATATAGAACTTGAGGCATTGTTACCCATATCTAATATGTACAATCCTCCAACCATGTCAGTACTGGTATAAAACATATCATTGCATAGAATGTTGAAAACTCCATTTCCAATATTAACATTATATCCTTCCTTGTCAAACACGGATACAGATATAATATTCCTACTAAAAGTAGGTATGCAATATACATTATACAATACTAAGACAAGGCCTCTTGGCAAAGCAAGACTCATGGATCCTACAGCAGTTGCCACAACTCTGAGGTCCATTTCGTGCTTTCCAAATCTCTCCTACTTTCAGCCACCATATATTAGTGCATGTGTGAGATTCAGTCATGGTATCTAATACCCATGAATCTTTGGAAGTAGAGAGATGTAACTCTATAGAGTTAATACCGAATGAAGGCACGATCCCACCGCCCTTCCTTAGATCATCCAGGTTTCCTGAAGAAGGCGCAGTCCTACTGCCCTTCTTCAGATCATCCAGGCTATTTGATGAAGGCGTAGTCCCACTGCCCTTCTTCAGATCAGCCGTGAACTTCCTGTAATCCCGGTTCCAATGACCAGGCTGTTGGCAGTAGAAGCAGACATTCTCAGGTGTCTCATCTTTCCTGCCAAGTGCGCATGGGCCCAGCCCTTGCCACTTCCAATTCCCTTGTTGACCATCAGAATATCCTTGGATCCCAGATCCCTGAGATATTCTTCTCAGCAGTTGATGACACTTCATGTAACTCTGATATGGTCTTAGAGACAGCCTTGTCAAGGACATATTCTTTGCGTTCAGACTTGAGGACTATCCTCAAAATTCTGTACCAGTCCAAATAGTTTGTCCCATTTAGCTTGACCCTGTCAAGAATGGTTTTTAATGACAAACTATTAATGTTCGCTGAATTTGCCATTTGATCTACAACAGATAAAATTCAATCAGTAAACTGAATAAATTTTATGAAGATCAAGCTTAAACACCAACAATCAATTCTAAACCTTTAGAATCTGAAACCAAGATCCTTGATTCACTCGATTAAGCTGAACTAATGCTCACCACTTAATCGAGCTATGTAGGTAGGACTCCATCCAATCACATCCAATGTGACTCTTGGCTAGGGTATGTACTTATGTACACGACTTACCCTATCTGTTACCCTAGCTCAACCTCAGGCCGAGAATCGTAGTCGGGTCCACCAATTTTCAACTATGGCTCGTCACTATGTAGGTGCTCCGCTAATGCGCACGACACCCACATATGTCGTCCAAACCTACTACCCCGCTTCCCCATGGATGCTCCGCTAATGCGCACGACACCCATAGGACGGGGAGGTAGTAAGGTGTTGATGATTGGGAGGTATCGGACATGACCCGCTTTTACTTGTCCAGTTGTGTTCAAAACTTTGGCACATCCTAGATGCGATGAGCACATCAACTACATTCCAAATGCAATGATGCCTCAAATTACATCCAATGTAATTCTTCCTTTGAACCCTTCAACTACATCCAATGCAATGACGGTTCTAAGGGTTCACACACAAGGATTAAAATTCCAATTTTATCTTTGCATGTGAGGTGATATGCTCGGTAAATAAAGTTAAGCATGCAATTCTAAAACACATAGAATTAATCATGCATAAACTAAACCAAGCATAAAGCGATAAATGTGCACATAATAGCCCCCTAAACTAACTCCCACTAGCTTCTTGAGCTCCACCGACTCCAAGCCGATGCCAACACCCGAAAAGCCACCAAATGACCTTTTCGCCCTTTCTTCGTCTTGAGTAAAATATTACAATTTAATACACGACTCGCAGGTCGGGAATAAATAAATATTACAAACAAGTGGTTCGACGACCACACCTTGAAAGAATAATTACACGCTAACTCTAACGGCTCGCAGGCCGTGAAAAGCGATAAATAATTAAATCGAGCTCGGGGATATTATGTACACCATGCCAACATCACATCACACATCGTGTTATCAAACAAGCATGTTATCAAACATCATGTGATTTTCCGGTTTTAATTAATAGCCAAGTTTCGAAAATTTTTGATGCTCGGTTTATCGAAACCGTTCAAAAATGAAACTTTTGAACATTTGATCTTCGAGTTCGTCATGATGGTTCCAAACTCGTCATAACTAACAAAACGGTTTAGCCTTGGCATATCAACCATCCAATGGTCATGCTTGGCCTAGCTCCGTCCAACGGAGCCCCGTTCGGTCCCGGTTTCGGCTCCCCGAGAGTCCCGCTCCCGAGACCCGAAAAATCAAATTTTTTTCAAAATTTCCAGATTTGAAATAATTTTCAAAATTTCATTTTACATGCATTAAATCCATAAACAATAATTTAAAACATGTTATCAAACAATTTAGCAAAATAACATGCCAAAAACGAAACTTTCAAGCAAAACCGAAACTTTGAACACCGTCTTGTGAATCCCGAAGGTAGCACGGCTCTGATACCATTGTTGGGTCTCGAGGTAGGGTTGGAGATGAACCAACTCGCAGCGGAAAATCAATGAAAACCAAGAGACAATTAGAACCATGAAACAACTAACAAAGAATGGATTAACAAGAGAAAAATTCAGCACTAGTTCTTACCAAAACAAGAACACCGGTTAACGAATGATTGGCTTGAGTCTCCAAGACGCCTACGTATCCACATGGGAATCAAAGCCACGTAGTTCTTCTCTTTGAGGACTCAAGAACACAAAATGGAGGAGGAAACTAGCCAAACCCGAAATGGCCATGGAAGAGGGAGAGAAAATGTGTTTCCTATTCTTGTCTTGTGTTTGTTATGTTGAAAAAAGATGACTTAAACATAACAAAACCCATACTTGTCCAACTAAAGGCATGGGACAAGTATGGTGTCAAGTAAGGTGTAAATAGGACAAAGTATGGCAAGACAAGATTGGGTTAGGTGGTGAATCACCAACACCTTAATCCTTGTCTTGCTTACTTAGTACTAATTAATCAACACTTGATTAATTAGTTCCATGGGCCTTGGTTGCATGGGCCTTTCATGGGCCTCTTGGAACATGGCCCGTGACCATTTCCAACGAGGTCCCGTGATTCGCTCATCGCCTCCATGCCTTCCATACCGGAAATGTCCAACATTATCCGACGCGATCAATCCCAAGACTCCAAGCCTTGTCTCGATCCGTAAAGTCCTATTCACTTATGGGCACATGACCCAAAACCCAGTTTTGGTCATGTCCCGAGACAACTCCCTTTTGGCCATTCTCCATAAATGTGTCAATGAGTTTCATCCTCCGGTGTGACCCTTAGGTTTATGCATGTCAATAGATCAACGTAAAATCCCATTTTACTTGATCCTATTTAAGTGGCAACTAACGAGACTTTAGTATTGCCTGACACTACATAACGAATCGACCCTGTCGATTCTAACCTTTCCGTCGTCCCTGTCATTATCCTTTTATCTCCGATATCCTGATTGAGATAAGGCATAGAGCCGTCATCCTTATTATTCTCAATCACCGTTCCTTGATATGTGAGATGACTGAAGATATGATACCCAGTATCATGTGCATGGCCATGCTATTCTTCCAGTCACTCTCGATCAAGTGGCCGAGAACCGATATCTTTCACATACCTTAGTATGAGGGATAAATCCCTTAGCCGTCTTTCGTGTCACTCATGTAGCCCGTCCCCAAGCCAATCCTGGCCGTTATGGAAGCCCTGTTACGGACAACGTTAGGCTCAGGTCAAACTCAGTTGTTGACTACATAGCGATCACAAAGACTCCTTGGTCTAAGGATACATGACAAGCTACAACACTGAATATGTTCATGACTTAATCTATGGCACATATTTAGGGCGGGTCGTCCAATATCATGTCCCACATGATATCTATGATCAGACTCCGGAATCCCATTCCAGTGACTAATAGAACGTAAGCCATAAAGAGCCATCTTTCATACTAGTCGCTTCTAGTGAAGCTTTGTTGACTAGGGACCCATCGAGTGTGATCTATCTCGATCTATGGTTCTATTCGCATGGTGGGCATAGATCAGAGCACACATCGATATATTACTCCAACACATAAGTAATATAAAGCCGCTTTAATTTTATTGCTAACGATGATATATACATTTGGACATTTAGGATTGAACTACGGGCACTAAGACTAACAGGTCGGTGGCTGGCTGCCGTGGTTGAACGGAGCTCGGAGATGGAGGTCGGGGACGGTCGGCCGTGGGTTGAGGGGGTGAAGGTTTGACGAAGAAGAAGAGGAACGGGAGAGGGTCGGCGAGGTTCGGCGAGGGCGATGAGAGAGAAAGGGAATGGAGAGGTCGGGTGCTGAAACGAAGGAGGAGGGGATAAAATGAAATTAGGGTTTCTGAACCCTAATTTCCCTTTTATGTAGTACGGGCCTGGTGCCCCTTTGGGCCTCAGAAGATGAAACGGGCCTCACGGCCCAAGTGAAGAGGTGCTGGTCGGTCTGGCCTGCTCAGCTCCATTTTTTTTTTTTTTTTTGCTTAGTTAGTTAACACTGATTCGAAAATTCATTTTTTTTTTGAAGTCAAACTAATTTTCCCACTCGATTTCTACCCCCGACACTGTAGTAGAATAAAATTAATATTCTACGTCCTTTTAATTTAGCCGGACTTTACAGCCTATGTATTTCGTACGAACACTTACCTGAACATTGTTTTGGATGCTGCTGTGCGGGACACCTGTTCCCGGTCTGTCCGGTCGTGGGGGGACTCCGGGGAGTCTCGTTAAAGGCACCAGGGGACCCGAGGTCGGCGCTCGAAAAGGCCAAACATGGGAAAGCTATCCCGGGGACAAATTGGACTTATCTAAGTGGGTCGGGGAAAGGAGATCAGCTTAAAGGGACTCCTGGGACTCCCCCGAGGCGAGAGGATATGGGGCGGTGGGGTCAGCAGGATGCAGATGGGGAGGATGAGCCGGTAGGCTGGTTACCGCGTGACTCGACGCCGACACTGTCAGGAAACAAGAGGGCTGAGCGATAGGTGGAATCAGTAGAGGATGAAGAATCAGCGGCGTCAAACGGGGCGTCTTTGGCAGCGGCGGGGGGCTTCAAGCACCCTCGCCTCCAGGAATGAGTACTGGGATGGCCAGGGAGAGGTTGGTCGACTGCACCTCCTCCCTGGTGTATAGGTGGCAAGGGTACCACCAATAGTCACTATGTTACTTTCCTACCACTTCGGAGTCAGCAAACCCGCGTTCAGGAGCCCTACCATTATCAGTCAAAGGAGGACGACGCACGCTGACTTACCGGGGGAGTAATAGGTCCACCAATGATTGTTTATCCTCTGATCTACTCGATCAGTATCTTATGGTTGTAGTATACAGTATCGGTGTCCTTGGACGCTTCCGCAGTCCCACCCCTCTGACCACCCCTATGTCTAAGAGCAAAATTTATTTTCCTGCTTATGTCGTTCATGTTATGTTAGTTTGGTTTCTATGTACGGTGCCTCGGGTTTCTGCAGACACCAATATGCTTTTAGAATAATAATATTGTCGTTTCTCTCAAAAAAAATATATTATATAGTGTAAACTCAAAAACAATTATATTATTTAGTCTAGTACCTACCCAACCTAATCTATTTGTGCCCTTTTACCTTCCCAACACAATTCAGTGCTTCTAACTTTTTATCTTCCCAACACTAACCATTTAACATTCATACGGCTTAATCTATTCTCTCTCTTAGTTTGTTCTTTGCTTCTTCAGATTCAAACAGCCTAATCTCTCCTTGCTCTGTAAATAAAGTTCGAGACAGAGTTGCAGTGGGTTCCCAACGCCGGCCGAGAGCTGGTCTGCGCAAATTTTTGTGTGATCGTAAGGTGAGAGACGAGACATATTGAAGCGTCTTTCTGGAGCTGCAATCGTAAAATATAATTTTTTTATCTCCGAATCGAAAAAGGCGCCCGTCCCCACCCCGATCTAAACTCAGTCGCCCGTCCAGACCAGTTTTTCTGACCAGATCCAGTCCGCGCCCGGTCCATCAGTCGGCGACCCGGCCGCCCAGGCGCCAGAAAATCGGCTGGCCGCCTGTCAGCGCCCGACCCAGTCAAATCGTGGCGTTTTAGTCAGTTTTTGCGCCTAGGCGGGCTAGGCGGCCGCCTTTTACAACCATGTTTATAGGTGTTGGTCTTACTTTAAGTCCAAATCAAATAACATTAGGAACCTTGACCTAGTCCAACTAGTCTTCCTTATTCTAGACCTTCAAGAATTTAGGGTTTCCTTTTAATCCTTTTAATTAAATAAAGTGCTGAAAATACATCCAATTAATTGGGTTGGCTGAATACCCCTATTGTGCTATAGGGTGTTCGACTAAACCCTAATTATTTGATATATTTGGCATTTTTCTTTGTCTATATAATTACTATTGTTAGATATATATAATTGGGCCTTCAACTATCAGCTTGAGTTTTTAGTTGAGTTGGTCCTTTAACATGGTATCAGCGCTTGATTCCTCACGGACCCAGGTTCAAACCCCACTGTTTACAAAAAAAAAATCTAATTTCTTGTCTATTTATCAAATTTACCCATAATGGGCCAGCCCTTATACTCCTTCTACATGGGCTATCTATAAGCCACTTTTCAATGGGCTATCCAAATATCTCTTAATCGACTATCTTCAAATCTCCTCTTAATGAGATCCCCTACTATCTCTTAATGGGCTATCTTCAAATCTCCTCTCAATGGGCTCCCCAACAATCTCTTACTGGACTATCCTTCTCAAATCTTCTCATCGGGCTTCCTACCTACCTCCTAATGGGTTATCCTCAGATCCACCTCCAAGCCCGTAAACGAGCTTGTCTGTGAGGGCGCGTGTTAGATATATATAATTGGGCCTTCAACTATCAGGTTGAGCTTTTAATTGAGTTGGTCCTCTTACAACTATATTCTATAATAATTAAATACAAATATTATTTTCTTTTGTAACTATTTGAATTAAATAAAATTAAAGAAGAACAATTATATAACAGCTTTTCGGGCCTATGGCTTCTCTGCATCGCGCCACCACCCCCATCTTCCGCCGCTTCCGTTGCCGATAGCCATCCGTGCCTCCCTACTACACCCTTCACCGTCACACTAGCCTTTGCCATGCCATGGAACAACTGAATCTGGCGAGAAATGAAACTCTCCAGGGATCCCATCATCAAGCCCTACTCACCGCCGCCGTCAACACCCCTCCCTCCTCTCGCACCACGCATCATACTGAGAACCATGCCACAACGTTTCCACCAGGAAGATGGAGATGAACCAATCAAACTAGGTCTACTTCCATCCCCTGTTGTTGCATAGAGGCGATTTACAACATCTTAGCCGGACATGGAGCGAACATCGGCCGATCGCCGATAGTTCTTGCCAATTGAGAAGCTATCAAGACAACTTCTCGTGCTTGGAAGAGTTCTGCAAATTATGATTGGAAGCGAAGGAACCTTGGGGGTATGAACATAAGTCACCCTAAAGCTCAGAAAATTCCGCAACATTCAGTGGTTAAAATATGCAATTTCCCTACAATTAAGGATGCAGTGGATGTTGTTATTGGCACTATGATGTCCGGTATACAGATGTCAAATGTAGAAATATTGGATGAGGGTCAAGTAAAAGATAGTAATATAGCTAATGGAACGGATCTACATGAACTTCCAACTTTGATGTTTGAATTTGTAAGCACGAAGGCATTATGGCTAAGATTTTTTCATGGCATAAGAACTTGAAACTACAAAAAAAACTTTGGAGGGAAATGTCATTGGATTTCGATACCTCTGCTCTCAAGAAGGAGAAGGCCACCCTCGTCGGTCACAATGAGTATATTATAAGAGGCGGACGGGATTTTCCCCATTTTTTCCTGATGCATTCAAGAGTATTAAGCATGCCAGATTTATTGATTGGGGATCGGCCCAAGCACATACCTTGAGAGAATCTCTTACCGAGATCAATTCTCATATTGTCGTATCACCCTACGTCGGAGTCTTCTGGAACTTGTCCTGTGGGTTCCCTTGCGGTAACTACCCCCAACTCCTAGGATGGTCTCCATTGGAATGGAAGCGGTGGTAGGTCGTGGCCAAGTTGGATCGACGTTGAAGCCTCTCATGGAGTGCTCGAAACGGAAGGTAATCCAATAGCGATACTGGAGAACCGGGATAGACTTCTACAATGTTGGGACCCCCACATGAAGGTCAAGGTACAAGTTGTCCCGTAGCAGGAAGAGGTGAGGTCTGTGCAACAGCCTCGACAAGGAAAGTGAGTGACCCTCTGTCCAACCGATTGTGTATGGGGATGCACACTCCGCCCTGCTAAGTTCGGTGCAAGCCCTGATCCCCCCTATGTCTTGGTGTTCTCCCTAACTACCCGTGCAACCCATAAATTCCCTTAATCCACCTCCACGGGTGTCAGGTCGAGTCAGGACATGTGTTGCAGTTTCTCAGTATCGCCCTAGTAGTAGGAGCTAGTCTCTTTTTTCCAATCCCTGGTATAGTCGGGTACTATGTTGTAGGGTTGAGTGTTCCACACCTACAGGTTAGAGCAGTCTCAGCCTTTTGATTTTCTGTCCTTTGTTTCAATCTTGTTATTGCTTGTCTACTTGCAGTTTTGGGTTTTCGTATCAATAAAAGTTTCACTATATGCTAAAAAATGATATGTTTATTATATCAAATATAATTACTCACCAGTTTATTTAATCGAAACCATTCGTCCACTTAGTTGTGCTATTTCTCTATTGTGTGTGGCCTTTTAAGATTCTATGAGTATTGGTAGTGAAATTAAACAAGATGTTTCACCCACGGGTCATGGGTAACTTCTAGAAAGGCCCACGATTTTCCAAGTCATAGAACTAATGACCATTACTTCGTCAAATCTTGTTATCATAAGTAGTTTTTTCCTCTTTTTATTTGGCGAGTGTCATGACTGAACAAAGGCATAAAAGCATCATCATTTCTAATTCAGTCCCAACATGTTCTCTTGATTATGAGTGAGGAATGTAGGTGACTAATCACACGCATGGACATGCTTCTTTTACAAACCTCCTACTCAACAAGAGTGGTCGTTATGATGACATGTAACTTGTGTAACACAAGTGACAAGTCCCTATGACCATCGCTCATATGTCTCACATGTGTGTATCCGTGTCCAATCATAACCTTAATAACTATCTGTTAGGATAAGCGTTTGGTTATGTTAAGTCATGAATCCACCCCATGTATATTACACGGTGATGTCATGGTTGTAGGACTAAAGACTACTTTAATAGTTGAGATATACTCATGTCTCTTTGTTCTATGGAGTATTCTCAAGGTGGGTTGTCAAAATGTCTAACTCTTAGGCATCTATGACTTTGAATCATATCTTTATATGCATGAACAGTAAAACATGATCATTTCGTCAAAAATCACACTAGCTCTAAATATTGGTTCAGGCTAGGGACATGTGAATGAATCTACTCTTTTTTCTATTTTTTTAGGGTTGTGGACACTTCCTATTTAATTAGGAAAGATTTAGTCTTCCTAATATATTTAGGTAAGAGACTTGAGTAGAAAATTAGAAGAGGTTTCCTATTATGATTAGGAAACCTAATTCCTACCTTATTTACTCATTGTCTTCTCCTACAAATATCTTGTACTTGTAAACTCAAATCATTCATTCATTGTGAGACCAATAAAAAGAGAGTAGTGAGGTCATGGACCGAACCACATAAATTCTTATGTTCTTGTGTGATTGCTTATTTTCTCTTGGTTTCTTCTTGCTTGAATATTTTTCCGCGTTGTTATACCCCAACAACTGGTATTGGAGCCCGGTTCGTGGCAAGTGAGAGCAATGACAGAAGATGGGAAAGTTCGAATCGACAAGTTTGATAGGAAAGATTTTGGGTTCTGGAAGATGCAAATTGAGGATTATTTGTACCAGAAGAAGCTACACGAGCCCTTGTCAAAGACAAAACCAGAGAAGCTAAATTCAGCCGATTGGCAGTTGCTAGATCGACAAGCACTCGGAGCGGTGAGGTTGACATTGACAAGAATAGCGCAAGAGGTGGCTAGAATTCGTCCCATCTTCCACCTGAAGCAATCAAGGGGACTCAACAACCGCTTTGTTGGGGACCATGCATGAGATACCTTATTGGCTACGACAATCTGGTGAGGCTTGCTATGCAACCTCGCTAGACCAAATGAAGCGATGGAAGAGCAACAAGGCATGTATGGGGATATACACCTCGCCCTGCAAATGTCGGACCTTCACCGATACCCTGATCCCCTCATTCCCTAGAGTTCTCCCTGGATGTTTTCCCCCTCTTCAACCGCCCCATATCAATCGGATCAATCGGGACAAGCATTTTCAGGTCGAGTCAAGAAATGAGTATTGGGAGCTGAAACTGAATAGCCACACTTGTGGACCTTGTCCGCCAACTTTTATCCCTGGAGTAGTCGGGTATCTTATTATAGGGTTAGTGTCTGGTACCTACAGGTCAAGACTCAAATCTTACCCTCTGAATTCATTTACTTCTATTTGCACTTTCATTTCGGTATTTCGTTTTTTGTTAGCGTCTGTACTATTAATTTCCATGTAATAAAAATACTGTATGCTCAAAAAATATTAAAATTATATTATTAAAAATGTATGATTTTAAATTCAAATGTTAAAGGGTTAAACGAACTTTTTTAAGTCATTTAGGAACTGTTATTGAACGTTACAAAACATAAGGATACTAAAGATTTGTTATCATTTGAAAATTATTGTAAACGATAATTAACCCTTGTTTTTTAGTTCAAAACAAATTATATAAATCGTGATCCAAGGGCTTATTTTCTTTTCGATAAGAAATCCCAAATAAATTAGGGAGAGTACAATAATCTTGGTTTTGATGGTAATGTTACAATTTCCCCAAATTAAACAGGTGTTACTAAATTATCTTCATTATATATTTAAAAGGTCTTGTTCCCTCTCAACGGAAACCCTACATAGGTCATTCTCTTGTTCAAAATCGTCGCTGCTACCGGTGGCCACTCAGGCTCCGGCCTTGGGGGCTTCCAGTGGGGGCCTGACCTGGTCATTTGCCGGAGTTCAATATCCTCCCGTCACCGTTTGAGTCTATCGAGAGCAACCCCGAACCCCGCCGCCATCCACGCCGCTCCTCTACCTCCGACCCTCCTCGCTGGCCGCCTTCCTTCCCTTCTCCTTCAACCTTTGTTCGCCATCATGCCTACTCCCCCACTCACCGGAGCAGCCTCGCCATCGTCTGAGGGAGCAAGTTTTGTCCTGGTCGGTCGTGACGTGGCCTCATCTAAAAGGTCCTCGCTGGAAAAGGATGGGCTCTGGTCGCTGTAGAGCTCGTTGGACCCTTTCGCTCCAACTGGCCTTGTAGTCGCCTCATTAGGTCGGGCTCTACCTGGACTGTGGTGTTTTCCGGCTGTTGCAACGCGCGTCTACTATGTCCTCCCTCGTCACCATAGCTATCCCTCCGGAGTCTGGTGAGACCAGATCGAGCCTCTTTGGTCGGTTCGATGTTCTATCAGCTACGGGTTTGTCGGATATGGTCCTCCCCTAGCCGGAGATTTCACCGACTGCAATCTCGCCAGTGGGGGATGGGCGGGTTTGTGGTTCTCCCCCTTCTCTTTCCCCGAGGTCAGCCGGTATGGTGGGTCTTTCTCACGGGGCTCGGATGTTTCTCGCATTCGTTTTCTGTGGCTACCTCCTCATGGGCCTCTATCATGGCCGCCTCCTCTAAGGCCGAAAATGTGGTCACCTTTATGTACACAGGATACCTCCGTTTCTGATCCAAAATCTTCTGAGCATGTTCGCTTTTGTAAAGCTCCTAGCTCATGTCCCCTGTAGTTAGACTTGTCAATCCCGAACGATCATATGCCTCCACCCCGGCTGTTTTCGAAGTGCTCTCGGACTACCTTCTACTATCGCCACAACGTCTCAGCATTCTGTTGTGCCTACTGGTAACTACCTGAACCGTCAAGCGCAAAGGCTCCCGACTCCTTGCTCTATCGGCAAGGATCATGACCTTGACCCTCGGAGGCCAGGGCCCAATGGGGGAAGGAAACCCATTGGGCCCAAAATCAAACGAGTCTTCTCGGCATCCTTTCCCAAGTACAACCTTTTGGCGCGGGGTCAGTTTCCCTAGGAGGACTCTAGCCATCACCTTGCAAGTCAAGACAACCACCCGACGCGATATTTAGCTTCTTAGCTTTGCGTTACTTAGCGTATCTCCAACTGCCATCACTATTATACGGTTTTTTGTAGAATTTATTTTTATTTCCATCCAAATGTGTCGAGTCACCTTCTTTGTTGTCAAGAAAGGATACTATTCTTTATCTTGGATTGTATCGAGTTCATTCCTAGATTATGATATTATTATTGTATGGCTTTCGCCTCAAGTGATTGAACGAAAACATCTCTTTTACATAAAAAAAAACAAACAAAAAAACTGGTGTAACCAAAGAGCAATGTATATTTCACAAGGCGACATGTCGTTCAAATGAACGACAAGCCGTTCAACCTTCATCTATAACGACAAGTCGGGATAATCGAATTCTGGGCACCCTATTGTTGCTCTCCCGAGTCCGCGCCGCAGGAAGCTCCTGTCGTTCCTCTGTGCAGCTCTCCTGCATTTTCCCAAGGTCAGCTCCTCAAACCCTAATCTCATTTCTTATTTTGGTTTATCTAATTCGCTCTAATTCTTATGTTGCTCCATTGCACAAATTGGATTACGTTAGGGTTTTGCTTTTCTTCTGTCCAATGTGAATGGATATACTTGATTTTCTGTTTTTCTCACTTCATTAGCTATGGTTTTGATCAGCAATGGCTTCCCGTGATACTGAATTGCTTGAATGTGCTCAATTTTAGTTTGAATTTTAGATCTTTTTCTGCTTTAAATCATTTTCTTTGGACATTGATTCTGATTTTTTTCACCATTGGGATATTTTGTCTTACCTGTAGATCACTAATGGAAGCTGTAGAATCAAACCATCCTGACCACCTAGTCGACCAGATTGAAGCAAAACCAGTTAAGCTCATTGAAGCTACCAATCCTGAACCTGTTGATGTGAATGAAGCAAACAATTCATCACCTGTTGAAGTCGATATTGTTGTGAATGAAGTAAATGATCCTACCTCAGTTGACCTCAGTGAGGCAGGCCTTCATGAACAGATCGACACAAGTGAAGCAGATAGTCCACCAGTTAATGCCAGTGGAAATGTAGCAGTTGGCGCTGATGAGGCAATCCATCTTGAACTACTTGACACCAATGAAGCTCACAGTCCTGATTTAATTGACGTCAACTCAATAGACGACCCTGGCCCGCTTGATTGTTCGGTTCTTTATGATCAAGACAATCATATTTCATCAGCAATTTGGGAAGGGAAGGTACAGTGTTCTTCAATCGCTATACTTGTTTCTGTACGTTAGATTGGATGAGTCAATTTAATATGGCTTCATTGACATGTGTAGGAGCGTGGTGTCCTAAGGTGTCATGAACACACTACTAAGCTAGATGAGTGGAAGCTCACCAAAAGACAGGTTGCATTGGTAGAGAAGGCTGGGTTTAAGTACTTCCGAATGGTTCCTTCGATTAGTCTAGACAAGGCACTCATCGCAGCACTTATTGAGAGGTGGAGGAGCGAAACAAACACGTTCCACTTGAGTGTTGGAGAAATGACAATAACCTTGCAAGATGTTGCTCTCTTGCTAGGGCTTGCAATAGATGGAGAAGCTGTTATTGGTGAAATAGGTCACTCCCGCTTGATTTGTGAAAGGCTTTTAGGGAAAGCGCCACAGGACCTGGATCATAAAGGCATGGTGAAGCTTAGTTGGTTGAAGGAGGTTTTTTGTCAATGCCCTGAAGATGCACCCTTTGAAGTGATTGAGCGCCATACTCGAGCATATCTTCTTTATCTTGTTGGCAGTACGATATTTGCTACAACTAGTGGCAACAAAGTCCCTCTAAAATACCTACCTTTGTTTGAGGACTTCGAAAAGGCGGGAAAGTATGCGTGGGGTGCAGCAACATTGGCATACTTGTATAAAGCAATGGGCAAAGCCTCCCTGAGATCACAGAAAAGTACCACCAGCGGCAGTTTGACATTACTCCAAACGTGGAGTTACTATCACCTAAATATTGGTCGACCAAAGCACAACCAAATCCCAAATTGTTTCCCTTTTGTACTTCAATGGAAAGGGAAACCGAATTTCCCAAGAGAGAAAAATGATGTAGTATCATACCGGAAGGCATTGGACACATTACAACCATGTGATGTGGAGTGGCTGCCTTACAGTGGTATGGAGGAGAGCTCCCTTATTCCGAAAGATATCAAAAGAAGCTTGATGTTAGGGACCTCAAAGACAATGTTAATATGTTTTGAGAAGGCAGAAAGGCACCTACCAGATCGTTGCTTAAGACAATTCGGGAGGCCCCAAGCAATCCCAGAGGATGTGTTGCATTGGGAGAGAAAGATCCCTGTGGAAAAAGAGTTTTCAAATGGGAGAAAAAACATAGACTTATCTGGGAAAATGAAAACGCTGCTCAAGGAATGGTTGAACCGTTATGAGCATATTGTGAAAGATGTGGATGGTGTAGATGAGAGTAATTACATGCAGTGGTACTTGAGTATTACTCGTAAGTTTGTAGGAAGGCCAACATCTCTCCCCTCGGAGTATCAAAACAAGATTGCTGCAATGAGGGAAATCGCAAGCATAGCAGATAAAATCTGTATGCTTGGAATGGATAAACAAGATCAGATATATCTGGAACAAATTCAGGAGATCGCTCATAAAAGTTTGATTAACCAAATTGAAGGTTCTCAACAGAAGTTGAGGAAGACCACTGGGAAACGTAAGAGGAAGGACATATCTTGATCTTCCTCTTTCGAGGCAGTTGTCAATAATTGTCAGTGGTGAAATGGAAGAAACCTATGTTTTGCATCTTGGATTCGGCATTGTTTTTAGTAACACAAGGGGAATTGCTTTGTGTTTCATGGAGTGGGGTATCTAGAAACTGGAAACTTGACCTTGCCAATGAAACTATCTTATCTAACCAGAGCCATGAGGCCCTATCTCTAGTAATAATTTGTATATTAGTGCCTTTTGTTATTATTTATCTGTACCATTATAAAGTAGTTTTGGAAGTTTAAATTTGTTGGGATTTCACAATCATTCTTTTATGTTTATTGAACTTGCCAGCAATAAAGTTTAGTTGTTTTGAATTTATATCCTGATTTGATTGGTTATCAGAAGAAAAAAAATGGATAACATTGATGCTAGATCAAATGAAATCGTCCAAAAAACACCTCATTTGTTTGAAGAGAAATGTGAATGGCAACAGAAGTTAGGCAGGAATTAGTAACATTAAACGATATTTAGTATTGAAGTCGAATTTAAGGAACAAATGGTTTTCATATTGAAGAGCTTGTGTTGTATGGCTTCAGACAAAGCTGATTACATATAATGTGTATAGGCCCTTTAGTTACACTCTTGTCGCAATGTGGACCAAAGAATAATGAATTTCATTTGTACCTCTTCATAATTATGAAGCTCTATTACATATACACCTAATCTCACTGTACCCGACAGCCTTCTTCTTTTGCCCTCAGAAATATTAGGCCACGTCTTATCCTCTGCAACAAACAACCCAGTTAACACTTGTTCATACTACATATGCATTTTACAAAAGGCTCCAATACCTCTTTCGTATCTCTAATCCGCAGAAGCTCCAATTTTTCGTGAGGCCTCCTGTCGCTCAGAGTGGCAAGCTGCAGAAAGAGTGTATTTTTAGAATAACTAACTAAATCTGCAACTCCTATGTAATTGATCAGCTTCACTATATAACTATACCCAGAAACTGAAGCGCTCTGGATCTCGTGTTGTAGGCATCATTGATTCCAGGTTGAGCAATGAATCACATCTTCTTGATGCTGTATAGACATTTGAAATATGACATCAATCAACTTGCGCAACACTAGACCTTTAAGAACAGCAAATCAGCTTGAACTAAATTTGACTCAGATTCTCATAGTTTTACCCCGTCTTGCCGCTTCCTTCTCCTTTCTAAGCCATGATCGAGCATAATCCGCAGCATTATTTGTCAATTCCTGCAGCTGTAATCATCCAATTTCATTCCCATAAGATGCTTGCATTATGAAAACAAGAGAGAGTGTTTGATCTGTTTCTTCCATCAGTCCAAGGGGTTGTAAAATGGGAACTAAATCTATAAGAAAAAACTATTTTTACAGCTATGATTTACATTCCACATGTATCTCGTTTGATTCACAAACTGGTACCAAAGCTTTTAGTAACCATAAGTGGAAGTACTTGCATGGCAACTGCTTTAATTCTCTTTATGCCATTAATATGAAGAATAAAAAGTGTAAGAAATTTCTAATTTTTTAGAGAATAGTGGGCTTGCATTTTGCTTTTGATCTTATTGATCTCCCATCTGAAAGGGCTCAAGCTCTTGGTGGGGTGTCTATTTTCCTAGTGATGTGAGAGGTAAAATATATAAAAGGAAAAGAAAAGGGAAATAAATGGAAATAGATAGAAAGAAAGACGGGTAGCCAAAGTTGCAGCTCAGTACATTTGTTCTCTCCCGTGTCCCCTTGGCTGGATGAATATCCTGCACCCATTCAACCTCAGCAACACGATACCTGCACAGAATCATGCCTACTTATATAACTATTAACCATAATTCCCATTAGCCTCTAAAGCTGTGAATAAATTTCTCATTGATCTATATCAAATTTAACTCACCCATCCTGCTCCCAGAATCTGAGGATGCGGAATCTCCGTCGACTTTCAACCTGCATAAGAACCAGAGTAGATATAACTAAAACACATTCCAAGAATTGATGAGAAAGAATCAATTATACAACTCTTTTACTCCGTTTTTTCAGATTCTACCTCAATATCATAGAATTTTGTTTTAAAAAAAAACTCATGAATAAAAGCATTGTGAAGACCATTCCAGTTTTTGTACTCTTAGAGGTTATAAAGATTGTTCTATATAATCCTTCCTTTAACCAACAAGTCTTGGCCATGAATTCTAGTATTCAAAATTCACATGAAACAAAAGCCTTACAATGACAGCGACGTAGGCATCTAAGTATTAAGAAAATCTGGGGATCTCAACACAGATGGCGTACCAACCCTCACTGGGGCCCTCGATTCAAATAATGTTCCAATACTCAAATAAGCAGCCCAGTACTTTTGTAACTCCTCACTCTCTTTTTCTCCTTCCACTTTTTTTTTATACTTATCCATCCCCAGTGAGGGTTAATTGTCCAAAACTACATTAAAGTTTTGTCCACAAATGGATGCATGAATAAAGTTTTGTCCACGCTTTGTGGGTGCACTGAAGTTTTGTCCACGACTTCTTAGAAAAACGTAACAGGGATGTTCAGAATGACTGGTCTGGGCAGTTCTTCGCGGATTAAATAGATTTGTGGAAAATACATAATGCATTCTAAAGTTGTGTGGGCAATTCATAATGCATTATATAGTTGTGTGGGCAATTCATAATGCATTCTATAGTTGTGTGGGCAATACGTTTTTCTAAAAAAAAGTCAATAGACAAAACTTCAGTGCACCCACAAAGCATGGACAAAACTTTATGCATGCATCCATTTGTGGACAAAACTAAAATGTAGTTTTGGACAATTAACCCTCAATTTATCATTAGACAGTTAACGTGTACATGCATGGCATGTTGACTAGACTAGTCTTCATATCAACATAAGCAAAAGAACAGAATCGATAGCTTGCATGCATAGAATAGTACTCCATGAACATGTACTTAACATGTCTTAGGAGATGTCAGCAAGAGAATAAAGTATCAGATGTAAGGAAGATAAAATAATGATATCTTACCTCTAGACTGAAGCGTCCATCCGGAAGTGGTTCACACCTACATATTTGAAGAGAGATTAGTTATAGCAAGGAACATATACTTACATAAAAATTAGTGTGAAATATTAAATGCGTAAACAGACAAAGGGAATTAGGAAAAAGACTCTACACCTACTCGGTAATCTCCACTTCACAAGCAAATTCAGCGGGATTACCAGTCATTGCATCGGCAATAACCTATATATTTAGAGAAAGCACAATCAGAAACTATTGGATTGGTTTCAATGAGCTACATACGAAGGAAACAAATTAAATAGAGACAATAATTTACCATTCCCATCCGATGATTGCCCTCCATTATCCTCCTCACCTGATGTTTGAACAAACAATATATTCATAACTAGTAAGTTCTGAGGACTTCTAAGGAAGTACGAATATATCCACAATTTTGCATAAATAAAGTAAAATGTGGTTTTCTTAGTGCTCCTCACAAAACTCCATGAAAATGAGGAGTTCAATTGATTTTCATCCAAAAGGTCTTACATGAAATAAATAGCATATGTGCAACTTTGAAAATTAAAGCATACTATTAGCTGTACCCATAACAGAATGCATATCTAACCACAGTATAAGCATGGACATCTGGTTCTAAAATTAATTGTCAAGAGTTTCTTCAGGATAAGGAATACCAGTTGAGGAATCAGATTTTGGTGAAATATAAAGGTAAAGTGGGTGGAATACATCAATCATAGTTGTTACTAGACAGCATATATAAGTTTCCTTGGGAATAAAAATTAGTTGTAATGAACTACCCTGCTAGCATATGACAAGCACAGTAGACTTCTCACTAAGAATTTGATCTTGCTTATTGACTCTTTATGTATGAGTAAACAATACTTGCACCATACGGAATGCATGGATCAATGAGTTTGTATGACATCAATCAATAGACTGTAGAATTAAATGAGAGTAATAACTAACAGCAATAAATCAGCCAACTCACCATGAGTCTATACCGCGGTTCAAATATGTTGAGAAATAATTTCTGGCATGGGATGATAACATCCATAACAAAAAGAGGCAAGAAATCAACACCGGGAGTTGTCAAACTCTCATGCTCTGACTTTCTTTCAGCATACTCTTCTGGAAAGTTCTTTTGTATAATATTATTCAGTGTCACACTGGTAAAATAAAGAAAACTCATGTTAAGTTACTTACAGAAAGAAAAAAAAATCCAAATAGTAAGTAACATGCAAGTAACAAACCTGATTGCACATGCCCTAGGAGTAATAAACAGAACAGTCCGGCACAATGGACATTTGTTACCTAACATTTTTAATGTGTCAGTAAATTACAGCTATACTGATATAATCAGGGTGCGATTAAGAAAGTGCAAGATCACATACCACGGTCCATTGACTGAAACAGGCAGCAACGGCAAAAAGAATGCCCACAGGGAGTTGTGATTGGTTCATATAGTAATTTCAGGCAAAGAGTGCAATCAAAATCATCTGTTCGTTCTGGATTCCCATGGTTGCTCCTCCCAATCAAACCCACTGACATTCTATCCAAATTCTGAAGAGATGCCTGAAGATGATTGCTACATATTACCACAAACACACAATTTTCATAAATGAGGCATTGCATAGCCAATAAGAAGTAAGCATGCTACTTATTCCACATGTGTCCTTTTTTAATTGATTTAAATAATTATGGATAAGAGGTATCATAGACTATAATTATCAATTTACCTAAAAGGATTGACCTGAAGGCCTGAAAGGATGACATCCCGGGCCTGCTCATATCTTTCCAACTGCCAATTCAAGATAAATCAGTATTATTGACTGAGTAACATTAACCCACCCATCAAACATGTACAGCAAAAAATATTGGGAGAAACAAAATATTAGAGGAGCAACTCAACTAAAAGCTCAAGTTGATAGTTGAAGGCCCAATTATAATTACATATTAACACGCGTCATCACAGACAAGCCCGATTACGGGTTTGGAGGTGGATTATTTATAAGAGGAGATAAGCCCATTGAGAAGAGTGATAAGGGCTGACCTTTTTGGCAAATTTGATAAATAGAGAAGAAATTAGAATTTTTGTAGATAGTGGGGTTTGAACCCGTGTCCGTGAGGAATCAAGCTCTGATACCATATTAGAGGACCAACTCAACTAAAAGCTCAAGCTGATAGTTGAAGGCCCAATTATAATTACATTCTAACACAAAATAAACTCTCTTTTAGGAAGTTGATTTACTTCATAAGCTTCGTCCGGTTATTGGATTGTTAGCCCTCTTTCTGTTTTTTCAGCTCTGTACTTCTTTTCATTCTTGCTATGGGGATGGCTTTCATTTCTTTTGTTTTTTTATAAGCATTTGGCTGAGTCTCTTTTCCTTTCTGGGGAAAAGGGATCCTTCTTTTTATCAATAAAACTTTTTACTTTTTAGCTCATAAAAAGATAATTCAAAACAAATTGTTGGTAAAGCCACTAACAAAGATAACTAAGGCCCTAGAAGAATAATCCAGTATGTCAGTTGTCAACAGATAAAAATAGATTTTCCAAATGTAAATATGTACAAATGATCTCACAAACCACAATATCTATTGTATATAAAAGCAGGGGCTATAAACCAATAATATTGCTTCCATATCAGAATTGTTATTTAGTTTCCAGGTAACCAAGCACCATACATGTATTTTATTTCTTCACTAGAGAAACTAGATTGAAGACCGGATTAACTTCCTCAGATCCATCCATGTTCATCAATAAATATTCATGTATGCACTGAAATATAGCTTGGGCTGAATTCTTACCAATATGAGCGCATCAGACTTTAGGACATAGGATTTCAGAGAATTACTTTGGAGGCTCATCAGCTTCTCAGCATCTCTTAAGGCAAGCTGGGGATTTAAATGAATTTGGTTTAGATAATACAGGAGGTATAAACTGAGAAGGATTTTCCTTTTAATCAAATAAAGAATGAGGAAGAAAACATACTTCAGCATGTGTCATAGGTTCCAGCCCGTGTAATGGTCTATTTTCGGATGCAGATGGAGGCCGGTGTTTCAGAAATTGACTAATCCTGATGAGGAGAAAATATTTCAGTGCATCAAATTCATTCAAATGTTCAAAACTGGGTTGACAATCATCTACTACCATCTATTGAACAACCACTTAATATGACTTAAAGAAAATCATAAGACTGGATACAGAATAGTAACTCTTAAAAGCTGAACCTGATATAAGCAACACTGCGGTTGCTAAGAATGACAGGATCACCTGGTTTGATGAGGTTTGCTCTTGAGTAATAACCAACAGCCTGAACAAGAAACTCATTTGTTAGCCATTGGTTGAGAAGAACTGAAGAACAAAACAAAACAATGGCATGGCCTGCAATTGGACACCATATGGTCTTCCTAAATTTCATGTTGGATGCCCCAAATCTAATACTCTTATAGGTAACCTCAAAAACCAGATGAACATATCTATAGCTGTGTTGATGATATTTAAGTAATACAGAGTTTGAGGTAGGCAATTCTTGACTGATATTAAACTATGGCCAAGAGTTCCAAAACCTAAGGTAGTCTGGACATACTTAACCTTATACTCAGTCAAATTTAAGCACAGGTGATGTAATATTGCCTCATAAGTTATAGCCAAAATATAGCAACAGAAATATTGTCTGCTCTTGGTTTTAGTTCTCCAAGAGCCTCACATCAGTATCTCTCTGACCACATATACCAGATAGAACTATACAAAGGTTGCAAAATCACCATTTCAAGAAAATATAAAACATAACACATCTACTCGCAACTCATCAGAGAAGAGCAGAATGGTGAATCATAGCGAGACTCATACAGTATTCAACTACTACTGTCTTTTGATAGATAGGTACGTATCTGGAACATGTATAGCTTGCTTAAACAAGTTGGTTAGCAAAACGGACATTAGATTGATCTGTCCTACCTTCCTTACATTAAAAAAGTAAGTGTATTGTACTAACAAACAGCTCTTGACCTTTCTTTCTTATTTGAACTCCAATAAAGAAATTTACAACATATAGATATAATAGCATAAAGAATAAACAAGGTAGAAGCAGGACAAACAACAATCAAGAGGACCTATAGTTTACCTGTTCAAAACGGTTCTCTCGAAACGCCACATTTCCTTTCAGCACAAATTCAGAAACATGACTAAGCAATGAGTCCTCTCCCTCGTTGGCCTGCACATTTAATTAAGATTCGTACTTTAAGATAACAAATGCATTCTGAAACTATAAGGATCCCAATACTTGTCCACAATTGAGCAAACATTCCCCAATTGGAGAAAGTTCATCTTATCAAAGCAAAAATTACTATCATCAGCTAATCAAATTCAATAAAGATGCAGTACCGGAATCAAATAGTTACACCATCATTCATCAATGAGACACTTCAATACTCCAAATTTTGCAGATTTAGAATCAAATGTATCAGGTTCACATTCCATTTTTTTTTAATTTACATTGTTTTTCACAGAAACGAAACAGAGTAGAGAGGAAAACAAAGGAAGAAAACAAATTGAATTAGTTGTCATATATACTCTCATCACAGAAACTACACACTTTCAAACAAACAGAGCAAACAAAAAAGTCACAATGCTGGAAACACTTGAAACAACAAAAAAGTGTGAATTCTTTAATAGATCAAAACTTAAGAAACATAGAATTAAACCCAGTTTATGAACAAAAAAATGACTGGTCGCAACCAGCTAAGTTGGATGAGGTTATGACTTCCTCAGGATCCAAACGAAATAATCATACGGAAAAAATAGCCATGAACTCTTTAATCCAGATGGTGGCTGCATTTTCTCCCTTACCAAACAGACCAAAAGAGAGGAAGTAAAAAAGATAAAAGTTGATGGTATTCATAAGCAAAAACCAGATATAGTAATAAGGTTTAAGAGGAGAGAAAGGGGATTGAATAGGGAGATTGATTTTCTCAGGAAACAAACAGTAGCTCACCCAAATGTAGTCTTGGACATCGTCGAGGGGATCGGTGGAGGGGGAGCGCGACATGGAGATGAATTGGGAAGAGAAGAAGAGTGTGGGAAAAGTGTTGGGCGTGAAGAAAAAGGAGCAGCGAAACTAATTGCAGAGACGAGGGTGAGAGTGAGAGTGAAATCGGAGCATCGTGTTCGTATATGCGTCCCTAGTTTCATGCGCGGACCAAAATCGATTACGTCCTGTCGTCGCTTCCTTGCCTCTCTTTTCCTTTTCTCTCTCTAAATTGAGGACTTTGGGAGGACATACTGAGAGAAACAGAACTGTTTCGTCTGTTATTATATACCCCAATTGGCAAAGTTGTGAATTGTGTGGTGAAGGACGATCCTGGCCCTTAGATTTGTGATTCGGATCTTTAGCACGGTCGACCCTTGCGGGCGGTTGATTGGGTGGATAAATGACCAATTAGAGCATCCACAGTCCATGGGCTGGGAGCCGGCTGGAAGCAAAAACGAAGAGAGAGAATTCAAAAAGGAAGAGAGAGAAATGAATATAAAATTACTGGCTAGAAGTGATGGCTGTTAGCTTATCACCAGCACTTGTCGCCGGCGGGGAGCAAATATATGAAGGAATGAGTTATCATTAAGCCAACTGTCGGCGAGATGACTGTGGGGTGTTGGCTGGGAGTGCTGGCTATAAGCCAAAAAAAATTCTTTTTAATTCATCTCGCCAGCGCCATCTCGCCAGCTGCCGGCGAGATGACTGTGGGTGCTCTTAATATTAAGGGCTAATAATTTTCTGTACTCTTTTTTTATTAGTAATATATTTTTTGTAATATTGCGTTTTGTAACGTTTAATAACAGTTCATTCGTTTTGATAACTGTTATTCAGTATTTTTTATGAATTGGTCACAGATCATGTAATATTTCTTATGTATTGATAACAGAACATTTAATACCTCTTATGAATTGGTCACAGATCATCAAAATGACGTAAACTTGACCAAAATTTTGTCCACAACATTACCAATACATCAGATACTAAAAGAGTGTTACCAATAGAAAAAAGATACTAAAGGTAATTAACCCTAACATTAATGAAAGATTTACAGTAAAGACAATTAGACGAAAACCCAACAAATATTTTGGCCCAACAAGTCTCTAGTTATCCAATTATTTTCTTTTAAAAAATAAATTATATACAGAATTTGAACTTTATTTTCATTATAAATACCACTACATCATCAACCAAAAATCATATCATTCACTCTCTACCGAAAATGTATAGAAGCTATTCGTCAACTTTCTTATGAATATGTAGTTGATTATATTTAAAAATACATACGAATGAGAGAAAGTATGGCTTTGGAGTGTGAGAAATTATTGCCAGGGTGTGATCACGGACGTACTACTTGGTGAACGGTAACAGGTGCATTATTCCTTATAATATCACTCCCACAACTTGTTAAACACAAGTTATTTGTTACACATCAAGAGGTAGAAAGGAATGATATTGAATGAGAATTTAGATTCTATAAACTCGTTTTTATATTTTTATCTTACAATACGTTCACATATTATCATGTCCAACATTTTTCATATATCAATTCATTTATACATTTTCAATCTATAAGTAATATAGACGAGATAAAGAAGAAGATGCACAACTAACATCCCTTCGTAATACAAACATGATATCTGTCATTTGTTTCGTATGCATTTTGAATAGATAAAGGATAACACTCCAACTATTAATGATTAATGTTATTTGTAATTGTTGTCTTAGATCATTTCATGTTGTTAATGGTAATGTTTTTTAGAAATTGTTAATTATTTTTTTGAGTAAAAGAGTATGTATTCATTCAAGTAAATCAAATGATACAACATCGATAGTCAAGGGGAAAATATGGTAGAATTCAAGAAGACGGACGGAATCCCTCGTTTGGAAACAGGTGATCCGATACATGTGGCTGAGAATAACACTAGTTCTACACAAGAAGGTAGAAGAGTTCTGCCAACTGAAGATACAATCATTAACACGAGACCAAGGGACTAAATTCCTGAGAGTGAGGTTGCATTGGGTCATGGAGGCATATATAGTGGTTATCAGTCCAAGGTACACGACCCCCTATATAATGCCAAGGAAACGTTGGGAGGTTACCTGAACCAACCTCCCAACCGACCAAAGGCCATCCATTACATTCTGGTCAATGTCCTTTAAGACAAAAAGCTCTCTTCTTGGAGCTAGTCATTGCTTCATTTGATCGGATTTCTTTGTCTCTGGCAAGGGATTTGATAGTCTTTGCCTTTCTTGGTCCTTTCTTGATCGAATGTTTCTTCTGCAGTTCTTTCTTTGGCTTGCTCTCCGTTGGGACAAGCTGCTTCTTCTGATCTAGTCCAACAAAGATCTCGTGTTGCAGTATATGTTGAACAAGATGAAATTAGGGCGGCTCAGACTGATTCTGAGCCGGCTTCCCATGTGGCTATGGTCCCCCACCGTCCTTAGGCCCCTTGTCCTCAGCAACGGTGATGGACATTTGTGCCTTTAGATTAGGCAAGATTGTGGGGTGAATGGTCAGCGGAGGTAGGGGTACTATCGATCCCTTCCCGCATTCCATATCCTTCAACATTACCTCTAGTATGGGGCTTTCTGTCATCTGATCGTTAGGCAAGACTGTGGAGTGAACAACAATGGGCTCACGCGCAGGATCGGATCCTTTCGGCTGACTGATGGAGACCGACCGACGTGGTTCCAAACGCTCTTAAGAAACTATAACAAAAACATAGCAAGGTTGATTATCAGGAGTTTCTGTCGTGACAACCGGGGTAGGTGATGGCTGGGCATCCCAACCCGTTCGAAACATCCATTCCGATTGGATTGCTGGAGGAGCTCGCAACGACTCCCTATATTTTCTTACTAGCTGATCCACGCTTGGGATGACAGTCAAGGAATCCCTTTTTAGATGGCCAATTCGGCCACACCGGTAGCAAAAATCCGGTAACTTCTCATATTCAAGTCGAACTTTAAGCGGTTTTGCATTTGCATCGAGTTGAAAAATAAGATGGCGTCGGAGCGGTCGTGTAGCATCCAGTTCCACTTGGTGCCAAAGAAAAGAATCACATCCCTGCGGCTGGCTTGGGTGCTTTGGAGTGTTCGTTCGTCAGATTTCCACTTCCTTCTGCAAGTTTGAGACTATGAAACTCTCATCTGAGAGATTCTAGCCTCAACTGGGATATCATAAGCTCTCACCGATATGTAAACATGTCTGAAGTTTGAGATTCTCGGTTGGGTATGTGGTGGTACCATCGTGCCGTAGAAGGACCATGGCTCCCTAACGCGAATGTCGTCCATCACAACTTTCATGGGGAAGTAAAAATCCACGATTGTGTCTGTTAGTGGCTAACCCGTCAAATCCTCCATATTCTAGGCGTTTACAATAACAGTATAGAGGGAACGAGGTCTTACTCTTTTATCAACTAGAAGACGGTCGAGGAGAGAGAAGTAGTACCACGAGTCAACGACCATTGGTACCGTGTTGATCGGGACCTCAACAACCTCATCATCATCAAAGAAATCATCCATCTAGGTTCCTCAATGGAGACTTTCATGAGCTTGGTTTGAATCGAGTCTAAACTTCTTAGACATGGGTCTAGGGGTGATTGTGGCTTGGATGCTGAAGTGGAGGGTTGGGGGAGATGGTTTGGGTATTTTCCTAGTAGAGAGTCTCTTGCATGTTTCTTGGGGAGGTCGAGATTGTAGGGGAGAGTGGAGGTGTTGTACGGGGAAATGATTGACGGTGTTGTTGGGATCGGGAGAAACGCAGTTCGATAGAAGGTCTAGGTTTTGGGGAGGTAGAGATCGGGGGGCTAACGATTTTTCTAGAACCGGGGGGTTTTGAGAAGCCATTCTAGATTCGGATGGGGGTGAAGTTGGAAGAATAAAGGAAGAAACAGGGGAGAAAGGAGTTCTATGGAGTTCCGATGAGGTAAGGAGGAAGAAAGGGACAAACCCACCATCATCACCACAAGCCTTAGACAGAGGGAGGCGTGAGTGATACGTGATAAAGAGCACGCGGAGGGGAGGGGCTCAAGACGTTTTTTCACACAGTTTCATTTATAATTGGTTAATTATTTATTCTGGTAAAACAATCTACCATCGAAGTTTGGAATAACATCGATGTCATTTGCACTCATCGATTTAGTGCAACATTTACACGGAAGAAACACATGTTAATTTGAAAAAAAATCAATTTAGCTAATTAAAAATATGAAACACAAAATCATTTATTGCGTATACGAAATTTAGTTTAAAATATCAAACTAGAACGTAACATTTTAGACGCAATCTCTCTCTAACACACGAGTGCTAGGGTTTACAGAGGTTTTGCGAATCCATCTTCTAGGGCAGGGATCATGGACTTTACAGGTGATCTCGATGGAGGTGAAGGGTGCTTCGATGCCGAGCTACTTAGGATGCCGAGTAGTCAGGAGCGAGAGGAGCAGGAGCGGACGATAGAGGACGTGACGGGGTCGGGCCTTTCAGCGGTGTCTGTGGAGGGAGCCTCGCTCATGCCGACAGTCGTTGTCACCGCGTGAGGGGGGATCCTCCCCGATGAGGTTCTCGGCCCAGAGGGCGGGGGCGGAGACCCGGGACGGGGGTGGCTGGTATCATTCGGCGGCGAGCCGTATACGACGTACCCCGGCGAGGGGGTCGCGTCCGAGACGTGGTGGTGGAACGGGGGGAGAATGCCGGAGACGGGGGAGGGATTCGACTGGAAGGCTTTCCCGGAACAGGTACAGGGTGATAGGGATGATTTCGTCAACGTGGGAGATGGTCTGCTCCCTATAGTGGTGTCTTCGGACACGGTGGTGTCGCCCAAGGAATCGTCGACGGCGCAAGCGTGGAGAAGAATTAAGGGGAAAGGAGTGGCGCGGGAGGAGGCTAGGGTTTCAGAAGGTGGGCCAGACTGGACCCCACGCGCGGGAACATGGCAGGCTCAGAGGGAGCAACTACCAGGCCATCCGGGTTAGACCCGGGGTGGGCCGAGGGACGTGGCAAGGTGGGCGGCCCGGTACGGGTCTGGTGTGGAGCAATTTCGAGTCAACCAGCAGCAGGTCGAGGCAGGCGGGTTAGCGGGGGAACCCGTTGGGGGTAGGGCCGGGTCGGATCAGGTCCGGACCTCTCGTCCGTGGGCCTCTCAGTCTGGGCATAGGTTTACTCCGAGACAATCTTACCCAAAGGGGGGTCGGGCCCGAACGGGATACGAGACCCGTGAATCGGGGGAGCAGGTTGGGGATCTGGGGGCCAAGTTGTCGTCGATGTGCATTAAGAAGGTGGTAGTTCCGACAGTAGAGATTTCCAATCAAGGGGCCCAGTACCAGTTTGCTTTGACCGTTAAGGTGCTTACGTCGAAGAGATTCTTCTGGGAGTCCTTGGTGGCTTGGATGGAGGACCTATGGGGGATGAAGGTCGAAGCGAAATCTCTGGAAGGGGGATTGGTGGCATTCTTTTTCAGGTCGGCTAGGGAGAGGGCGAGGGTTCTAGCAGGGGAACCTTGGGCGTTTTGTGATTCCTTAATGTTATTCATAGACCTCCGGGCCCATATGCAAGCAGGGGACCTCAGCTTTCATCATTTCTCGGTATGGGCTAGGGTGTCTAATCTTCTGGTGGGAGCATGGAACAAAGAGGTGGGATTTCGAGTGGGGAATGCACTGGGAGTCCGTCAAGCGGTGGATATGTGGACAAGTCAGGGCTATGCTGGGGGGATTTCATGAAGATAAGAATTCGGGCTGACATTCGGATCCCCCTACAGAGTCAGATCTGGTTCCGGTTGTCGGGATCACAGGTACACACTCTTCTTCAGGTGTCTTATGAACATCTTCCGAACCATTGCTTTGGTTGCAGTTGTGCGAGACACCTGTTTCCGGTGTGTCCAGTCTCGGGGGGCGTGCGGGGGCCATCGTTGAGGGCTCCAGCGGACCCGAGGTCAGCATTGAAGAAGGCTAAACATGGTAAAGCGGTCTAATTGGCCATACCTGGGAGGGGAGTAGGGGAGGGTCTCAGATCCCGAGGCCAGCGACGCCCCAGCAGGACCAGGGGAAGGGGAGGCCCAGAGTCTACGAGCCTAGGACAGAGGAGATACCGCCTGAATGGCTGGCGAGGGAACCCACCACATCTTTGTCTGGGAAGAAACGCCTTGAGCGGGAAAGGGACCCATAGGAATCGGAGGGGTCGACGGCGTCAGATGGGGCGTAACATATAGCAGCGGTGGGGGCCACAAGCATCCCCGCCTCCAGGAATGAGTCTCTGGAGACCCATGGGTTGTTCGACTGCACCACCTCCCTGGCAGACTGATGGTGACGGTACCACCAACAGTTGACAGAATTCTTCCCTATCAGTCCGGGGTCAGCAATCCCGCGTTCAGGAGCCCTATAAATATCAATCAAGGGAGGACGACGCATGCTGAATTACCGGGGGAGTTATCGGTCCACCACTATAAAATTTCCACTTGGTCCACTCGATCAGCGCCCTTTGGTTGGAGCATGTGTATCGGTGTCTCCGGATGCTACCGCAGATTTCCCCCTCCGACCACCCCTATGCCCAGAGCAACATTTACTTTTTAGTTCTTGTTTTACAATGCTAGTCTAGTTTTTGGATGTACGGTGAGAACAGTCTTTGATAAAAACAGATTAGTTCTACGGATCCAAAAGAGCTGGGTCACCTACAGGGGGCTCAAACAGTATTCTAGAATCCAGAGCCTCTGATCCCACTTTATAATAATTAAGGGTAAACTACAAATACATACCCCAAAATTGTCACGATTAACTGATACCTACCCTCACGTTTTTTTTATAACCAATAGATACTCAAATGTTTCCGAAATATAACCGATAACCCCTACCGTCCAACTCCGTTAGTCTCTTTTTTGTTAAATGACGAAACTACCCTCAACAGACTTTCAATATTACATCACCATGCCATTCTCTTTATTTATTTACTTTATTTCTTTTCTTTATTTTTTTATGTTTAAATAAATCTTCTCTTTTCTTTTTTACCCTAATCTCCAGTAATGCTTCTTCTCTCATCCCTCTGCTGCCATTTTCTCTCCCCTCAGCCACCCCTCTCTTTCTTCTCTCCTCCCTCTGTCGCCCCTCTCTCCTCCGTTCGCCGCCCCCTCTCCTCCCTCCGCCTCCCTCCGATGTCCCTCTCTCCTCCCTCCGCCCCCTCTCTTTCCTCCCTCACCGCCTCCCTTTTCATGCCTGTGCCGGACGGATAAACACGCACGAGGCCGGTGGCTTCAGATCTGCATGATAAGGTCGGTGGCTTCGGATCTGTAGACGATGCTGGTGGCTTCAACGATTCACGAAATCAACTTCTATTCCTCTTTGTTTTTAGCAAAATCTCAGATCTGAGTCGGTTTGTAAAGCTGAATCCGAAAAAACTCTGGTTTGTGAGGGGATGGGTTTGGAGGTTCAGTTTCTGAGTGGGTTTGTAAGGAAAAGATGAAGCTGATTTTTTTATTTACTATTATTTGATTTTTTATATAAATATGTAATAATAATAAATTTTTAATTAATAAAAAAAGGATTTCTGAAAAATAACAAAATTACATTTAGAATAAATCAATGAAAATAAGAAATATTAATAAAATTAAATTTATTTACTGTTATTTGATTATATTAAAAATAAATATTAGAAAAAGAAGTATTAAAAATAATTAATAAAAAAAATTCAGATTTATCAAAAAAATAATTAGGAATTTAAAAAAAATCAAATTTTAATTAAATATATAAAACAGAATTAATAAAATATTTATAAGAAATGTTTTTTTGTAAACAATAGTAATTTCGTAAATAAGTGATGGTATTTTCGTAAATATTTGAAAGGTGTAGTTGGATTAGGGTTAAGGGTATTATGGGTATTTTTGAAAAAAACTAACAGAAAATGGATGGAAAATCAGACGGCAGGGGCTATCTGTTATATTTCGGTAACAATTGAGTATGTATTGGTTAAAAAAAGATTGAGGTAGGTATCGGTTAATCGTGTAAAGTATGGGGTATGTATTTGTAGTTTACCCAATAATTAATCGACAGTAATACACTTCTTCCTAATACCCGTTTCAATAAAAAAACAAATGTGTGACAACAAACATCAAGGAATCAAAAAGGTAAGCATCGGAAAACCTCTCCTCGCTCATGTCGAAACCCCCTCCTCGCTCTGTCGAGCCCGAAACCCTAGCTATGGAATTAACCCCTATTCCCGCCGCCTCTCCAAGGCAGAGCTCTAAGGAGGCTGCATCGGCAGAGTGGTCCTCCCTGTTACCCTGGTCGACGTCCCCTTCCCTTCCTGTCACCGTGTCGAGGCCCTCGTTCGCCTCGGAAACAGGCTCGTCCGCCTCTCCCCCGAGAGTGATTATCATCTCCTCGGACGACTCGTCCTCGAGCCTTTCGTCGCTCTACCGATCATACCAATCGCCTCTGTAAAGACCGACAAAATTAAATTGGGGTAATCTTTTGCAAAACGAAACGTTGGAGTAAGTTTTTGCAAGCAAGTTGTTTAAAGAGAGAATTCAAAAAAAAAGAGGTTGGGAACAGGCTGGGCCAGACGAGGTCTGGTCCCAAACCAGCGCACACACCTGCTTCGGCCCAAGCCCACGCCCTACAACCCTAAGACCTGGCATTGTTGCCCTTCTCCTTCGATTGAATCAGCATGAACTTCGAGACCCGCCGCCCTTCTCTCTCGCCAAATCCCTCTCTCGCGATTCCTTCCTCCCCCTTCTTTCTCGCACCTCACCGGACCTTCAAACACCACCCGCGACACCCGTCTCCAAACCCCATCGCCTTCTTCTTCGTACTCCTGCTCCTCAATTCAGAACCCTTCGCCGTCTGTTTTTCGAACCTGAACATCACCGGCGACAGGAAACAGCGTAAGCCCGAGCTATTTTCCCGTCGCAACCTCCTTCCCCGACCTCGCCGTGACTGGAAGCCTACCAAAATGAGCTCGATTCGAGCCTTTCCGACCAGAACCAGCGCCGGCAAACCCAACCTCCGTCAGATCTGGAACGGGAGGCTTGGGTCGCGCTACCTGACATCCACGGCGCAACCACGGCGTCGCCAGCGACCCACGCCCGTCACCCTCCGCGTTTCCCCCTTTCCCGAGCAACCCTTGACGCCGACGGCAGGACACCCGTGGCCTCGCCGGAGTCAGACCGAGCTGGAGCTCGTGTCCGAGCAGGCCTTGGGCCAGGAGGACACCGTGGGCCTGGTCACAGGCCGTTGGGCCAGATTCGGCATCGGGTCGGACGAGAGCGAAGACGGGCCTTGGGCCCAGACCAAGACTTTGGGTTCGGACACTGGCCGGGTCTGGACTCGGGTCTGGACCGAGCTCGGGTCCGGACCGGGTTTGGGCTTGGATCCGGGTCAACCCAATTTCAAAGAAAAATATTTTAAAATCAAAATTAATTAACTGATTTAATTAATTTGAGGTGAGAAATTAAAGGGTTAATTTAAACATCAGAGGACCTTTGGACAATTACCGGTATTAATTGGACATTTTATTTGTCAAACCCAGACTCGGAGCTAGACTTCGCCCGAGGGCTTGGACTTCGCCTGAGAAGACGAAGACCAATCCGGAACCCGTGTGAAGAACGGAGTAGGGTCAAATCGACTTTTCAGCAGAGTATTTAGAGGAAGACCACAAGGTAGGGAAAGTCTTAACTTCTCTTTTAAATAACACTTAGTATGCCTATTAGGTTAATAAAATTGGAAAGGTCCTAGAATTGCATATACGATGCGAATAACTAGAATAAATGTCTTTCAATTACTAATAAGCGAATGTGTCTAGTAAGCATGCTTAGGATGTGAAATCACTAGCATAGCTCGTTTTCAATACTTGGGAATTGATTTACTGGTAGAGAGGGCGTGATGAGCCCTCGGATTAGTTGTGTGTTAGCTTCACATGCTTGGTTGCTAGTCATTAGGATAACCGAGAGTCTAATGAAACTAAATCGAATACATGCTTGAATGTTTGAATGTTGAACTTGAATGCTTGAATCATTGGTTGATTGATTGAATGCTTAAATCATTGAATGGTTGATCAAGTATGACTGGTTGTGCCAAGGAGGCACGATCAGGTGATCGATTGACCGGTGGAGAGCAAGTGGTAAGCGATGGTAAGTGTAATTATGGGTATGAATCTTGTGTGGTGTGTACTGATGAACGTGTGTATTTCTATGATTGGTTATGGACCCAGCGGGGCATTGTTTGAGTGATCCTGCGGAATATTGATTGTGGACCCTGCGGGGCATTGTTTGATAGATCCTGCGGGATACCGGTTAGGGTACTCACACCGTTGAGGATTCCGGTGTGGGGATGGTTCATGGGAATGATTAATGGTGATTTTGTATGGTACCCACACTATTGAGGATTCCGGTGTGGGGAATGGTTTACCCTACGGGGCATTGGTTATTGGATATACACCGTGGAGGATTCCGGTGCGGATAATGGTTTACCCTGCGGGGCATTGGTTATTGGATATACATCGTGGAGGATTCTGATGCGGATAATGGTTTACCCTGCGGGGCATTGGTTATTGGATATACACCGTGGATGATTCCGGTGCAGAGTATTGTTGGACCCTGCGGGGCATTGGTTGTTGGACCTACACCGTGGAGGATTCCGGTGTGGGTATTATTGGTCCCTGCGGGGCAATTGGACGGTTTTACACTGCGGGTATTGATTGCTTGTTGTTTCACCCGAGTGTATGTGTCCTGCGGGAGCATTACCTTGGTTCCCTATGACATATGGTCCTTTGGAGACGTTTCCGAGAATCCCGGCGATAAGCGCCCTCAGGGGTTGTTACCGGTAGCCTCGACGTTAAACGTCTTTGTGATGTCATGCATCTCCTCTGGACCGAGGGAGAATCCGACATGATACAACGAGTATTGTGGATCGGAGGGTGGCGACTTCATGTCCCACGACATTTATTGAACGCTCTATCCTTTATTGATTATTTAAGAAGTGCTTTGATTCCCTCATTTTCCTACGATCATTATTGACTCTTGAAATTGTTAAACATTCGGTTTGCCTCCGTAATTCATCATCGGTTTGGTTTCTCGTTTTATTAAGATTTGAATGAACTTGTGAACTCCTGTTTTGTTAAGCTAAAAAGGGTGACCTGGTTATGCATTTTCCCTACTGAGCGTAAGCTCACCCCTCCTGTCTTTGTGGTGTTTCAGGTGTTGAGCGGGAGCAGTATTAGCCGGACTCTCGGAGCTCGGGAGCTTGAGGGTTTAGCTAGTTTTAGAGACGTGTACTCCTTCATGTTGGATATTGTGTTTTACCGTTTGAGCTGTGACTCTTTACATTTTGAAGGATTTATATCATTTGGAAACTTTATTCTACTTTATTTTATTATTCTTGTTTTACTGTAAATCTTTAGTCACGTCTCGAGTCCGGGAAAAACCGGATTTGGAGCGTGACAGCCTCCTACCTCGCCGCGTCCCACGTGGGGGCCGCGTCGTCGTCGCTCGGGTTTGGAGGCGTTCCGGCCAAGACATGGCTTCACGCGGGGGCGACCATGGGAGCCTGCCCTTCGTTCTGGTGGCCCTTCTCGCATTCAGCAACCGCGGTTCAAGACTGCTACGACCCATGACCTTGCTCTGGCTGGTCGGTAGGTGCAAGGACAACGTTCTGGTGGTATCTCTCGCATCCAGTACCCACGGTTCATGACTGCTGCGACTCATGACCTTGCTCTAGGTCGTCGTTGGGTGCAAGGCCAGCCTGGCCATCAGGCGCGTTTCGAGAATGTTGCGTCCCATGACCTTGCTCTAGGACGTCGTTGGGTGCAGAACCGGCCTGGTCATCCAACGGGTTTCTGTCGCTCCCACGAGTGCCCTAGGGTTGTGAGGGGCTGGCCAGGGACTCCTGTCCATCCATCTGGCTGGTCTCCGTCCATCTTGGCGGGTGGGTCTTGGCTCTCGGTTTGGTCGGACTCTTTGCCGGATGGCAAGGGACAGGGTGCGTTGGGATATCGACGCCCCTTTCGAGTGGAGCCCCTAGCGTACTATGACCCTGCATGACATGTCCACACAGAGCGGCTGGTAGGACCTTGACCTTGGCCAAGGCATCAGGGACCGCGGGGCCATGGTGGCACGGGGTGGCTAGGTCTGGTGGTCGTCGACCCACCTTTTCCTCTAGACCCATTACCTAAGATTGGGTAGTGTCGTGGCTTGGGGGAGGAAGTACTATTGGTGCGGGTCTCTAACCTGGGACACGCCCCTCTGCGGGCATTGTACTCATTGGGATGTTGGGCTCACCAACATGTTCGGAGGTATGCCCAACTAGCTAGAGTCCGTGGTCCCGGGGAGGGTTTTAGAGGTCCAGGTCAGACACCGAGTGGAATTCGTCTTGCTACAACCCCCAGGTCCCTTAGTGGGATGGAATATCTTCGGCAGCAGGATGTGGATGACTAGGGGAAACTACTAGGACATGCGAGGGCTTGGTACCAGCCCCGCCGATTCACATGAACTCCCAGGCCGGCCCCGTAGGCAAGAATGAGTCTCTAGGGGTGGCCAACTAACCTTCCCCCCACTGCCGATCACAGGTTCGGTTGCACCACCGAGGCAGAGAGTCACCCTTGGGTGACCTAGAGGTACCCAAACCCCACCTTGAACAGTGTTTGTCGGCGGATTTTATACCATGAGTTTTAGTTTTTCGCTTTTAGATTTGAGTGTCTGTTTTTCTTTTACTCTAGTTCTCTATGTTTGGTTGTTAATTCTAGAAGCCACTAAGACACATCACCACCACGTCTCTGACGTGATAGTAGTTACAAGGTCTCTCTGTTTACCCCTGGGATTCTGAACATGTATCGACTCCTTTAATGAAATGGAATGACAATTTTACTCAAAAAATTAAAATAAAAAAGATAAAATAAAAAAAAGGTGTACATCCCGTTTCCTAATACGAGAACAGGAAAAGAATAGGGAAATGAGTTTATTTGATTCTAAATTTTATTCTCATTTCCATATAAATAAATAAATAAATGTAAAACAACATAAGAAATGGACGTAAGAAAATGCAACGTACAAGATAAAAATAACTGGCAAATGAAAAATAAAACATTGTTCGATTCAAGATGTGAAGTGTTCCAGGACAGGGGAAATCAATACTTAAATGAAATGGATTGACTTTAATTTTGACTTTTCTACTATATATACTCTTTCAATATTTGTTTTGACGAAGGATAGCAATAGGTAAAGTAAAATAAGCAGAGCACAGCTAGTTCAGATTTTACGAGAAGGATAGCAATTGGTTGTGGAAACCATTGACTCTGCATTGTGTTAAAAAGGGAAGGTAGTGCCACAACAAGACGTTTAATGAGTTGTACATTCTGAAGCAGTGCCGTCCTCCTGCCTTGCTGGTCAACGCTTATCCCCTCTCTCTCAAACAAATATTGAAATTCCTAGTACATCTGGACTCACTTGACATGTATAAATTTATCACTTGGTTAACCCATTTTAATAATTATCATACCAAAAACTCTCCTACCATATTGATTTCGGGATTTTTTTTTGCAGAACGCGTTCCACGCGCTGAGCTCTTAGTGTTTCTTTTTGAACCTTTAGGGTTGAATTTTTGTTGTCGTCGGTCATCCCTCTGGTCGACGTGTGTCCCCGCGCTCCCTTTAAAGGTTGCACATCCAGTCCGACCGCCACACACATTGCCACTGTGTCGTGCCTCTCTCCGATCGTATCGGTTCATAATTTGGTTTCTATCGAATCCCGTTTTGAGTTTCGACTGGTTTCGTCTTGACGCCTCAAAGCCCCGGTGCTGCACCTGACTTCACGCTCACCTCGTCCGGTAAATGTCTCCGACCTTGGGTGTTCCGACCGTTTTCTCGGCCAAACTCAGGTACACGACTTGCTTCCCCGTTTTTAGTCCCGCCCTACTGTTCGTTGTTGGATCCGGTGTCTTTCGTGTTTACTGTTGGCATCGATTTTGTTTCATGTTGGTCTGCTTTATCTGGGTTATTTGGATCTGTTGAATATTTTGTGTCGCCAATGGAAACATTGATTGCATGGAATTGCTATGGGCTGGGGGCGGACCACAATCGTCGCCAGCTCAAGGAACTGGTTGGCTGATTTAAGCCTGATATTGTTTTTTTGACGAAAACATGACATGTGGAGTCTCGGAACTCCTGGTCACATTTAGCCATTCTCCGAAGAACGTTGGGCTTTCATGGTGGTACGGTGATACCAGGCCTGGTTCAACCATTAGGGCATGGTAATTTCGCGAGCTCAAGCAACAAATGTAGTGTAATACTCTTCTGGTCGGACAAATGCAGAGTTGAGGTGTTATCGGAACAATAGACACACATTGATGTAATCATCCGGTTTTATCAGGAACCAACAATACGTTTTACCGGGATCTATGGGGAATCGGCTAGGGAGTGCCGATATAAAACCTGGGACCTACTGCGCCAATTGGCTACAGTTCGGGCACCGTCGGCATGGATCCTAATGGGTGATTTTAATGGCATCCTCAGGCCATCCGAGAAGAAGGGGGAAATGTGTACCCACTAGACCTCATTCAAGGGTTCCAAAATACCGTTACAGATATTGGGGGTGGAAGAAGTACCTTTACAAGGATATCAGTTCACAAGGACAAGGGGCCTGGATCCGAAATCCCGTCTGGAAATACAGCTTGATAGAGCCTTTATGTCTCCGCAAGCAGGGGCTCGTTACCTTGGTGCATCTCTACAAAACTTGAGATTCTCGACCTCAGATCATATGCCCATCTTACTCCGACTCCAAAAGGAAACTAATGTACGGAGACAACGACAGTTCAGATTTGAAAATGCTTGGGTGACACACCCAGAATGTGGAAATCTAATTCAAAATGAGTGGGGTAAACCGGGAAATCGTCACATAAAACACCATCTCAAAGATATTGGCGACTCATTGGACGCATGGGGGCAGACGGTGTTTCGGGACAACATCAATCAAATCAGATACCTCCAACGTAAACTGGCCAAATTAAATGGACGTACTGATAGGCAAGGCATCAAGCACAGACTGGAAATACAGAACCTTTATAACCTAGCGATGGCCAAACAAGAAGAATTGTAATGGCAACGCACAAAGCAACACTGGTTGGATGAAGGGAACAGAAACACGAAATTCTTCCAGCGGTCGGCCACGAAACGACAGAGGAGAAATAAGATCAATACCCTGGTAAATGACGAGGGTATGGAAATGCAGTGGTACACGGGTATGATGTTGGGTCTCGAGGTAGGGTTGGAGATGAACCAACTCGCAGCGGAAAATCAATGAAAACCAAGAGACGATTAAAACCATGAAACAACTAACAAAGAATGGATTCACAAGAGAAAAATTCAGCACTATCTCTTACCAAAACAAGAACACCGGTTAACGAATGATTGGCTTGAGTCTCCAAGACGCCTACGTATCCACATGGGAATCAAAGCCACGTAGTTCTTCTCTTTGAGGACTCAAGAACACAAACATGGAGGTGGGAGCTTGCCAAACCCGAAATTGCAAGGGAAGGGGGAGAGAAGTTGTGTTTCCTATTCTTGTCTTGAGTTTGTTATGTTGAAAAAAGATGACTTAAACATAACAAAACTCATACTTGTCCAACTAAAGGCATGGGACAAGTATCGTGTCACGTAAGGTGTAAATAGGACAAAGTATGGCAAGACAAGATTGGGTTAGGTGGTGAATCACCAACACCTTAATCTTTGTCTTGCTTACTTAGTACTAATTAATCAAGACTTGATTAATTAGTTGCATGGGCCTTTCATGGGCCTCTTGGAACATGGCCCGTGGCCATTTCCAACGAGGTCCCGTGATTCGCTCATCGCCTCCAAGCCTTCCATACCGAAAATGTCCAACATTATCCGACGCGATCAATCCCAAGACTCCAAGCCTTGTCTCGATCCGTAAAGTCCTATTCACTTATGGGCACATGACCCAAAACCCAGTTTTGGTCATGTCCCGAGACAACTCCCTTTTGGCCATTCTCCATAAATGTGTCAATGAGTTTCATCCTCCGGTGTGACCCTTAGGTTTATGCATGTCAATAGATCAACGTAAAATCCCATTTTACTTGATCCTATTTAAGTGGCAACTAACGAGACTTTAGTATTGCCTGACACTGCATAGCGAATCGACCCTGTCGATTCTAACCTTTCCGTCGTCCCTGTCATTATCCTTTTATCTCCGATATCCTGATTGAGATAAGGCATAGAGCCGTCATCCTTATTATTCTCAATCACTGTTCCTTGATATATTAGATGACTGAAGATATGATACCCAGTATCATGTGCATGGCCATGCTATTCTTTCAGTCACTCTCGATCAAGCGGCCGAGAACCGATATCTTTCCCATACCTTAGTATGAGGGATAAATCCCTTAGCCGTCTTTCGTGTCACTCATGTAGCCCGTCCCCAAGCCAATCCTGGCCGTTATGGAAGCCCTGTTACGGACAACGTTAGGCTCAGGTCAAACTCAGTTGTTGACTACATAGCGATCACAAAGACTCCTTGGTCTAAGGATACATGACAAGCTACGACACTGAATATGTTCATGACTTAATCTATGGCACATATTCAGGGCGGGTCTTCCAATATCATGTCCCACATGATATCTATGATCAGACTCCGGAATCCCATTCCAATGACTAACAGAACGTAAGCCATAAAGAGCCATCTTTCATACTAGTCGCTTCTAGTGAAGCTTTGTTGACTAGGGACCCATCGAGTGTGATCTATCTCGATCTATGGTTCTATTCGCATTGTGGGCATAGATCAGAGCACACATCGATATATTACTCCAACACATAAGTAATATAAAGCCGCTTTAATTTTATTGCTAACGATGATATATACATTTGGACATTTAGGATTGAACTACGGGCACTAAGACTAACAATCTCCCACTTGCCCTAGTTCCAATCTAAACTCCAATATGTCCCCATCGACTTTACATGTCTAACATGTTCAGGCAGCGACACTGCCTTAGTCAAAGGGTTGGCTATGTTATCATCTGTTGCAATATAGGTTATCTTCACTTCACCTCAGTTCAGTATTTCTCTGATTAGGTGGATACGTCGTAGTACATGTTTGGATTTGTTATGCGATCTGGGCTTTTAGCTTGCGCAATGGCCCTTGTGTTGTCGCAAAATGGATTCACCAGGCTGGATGGGTTTTTAATTACACCCAACCCCGCCGTGAATTTCCAAATCCACATAGCCTCCTTAGCTGCCTCTGCAGCATCCATGTACTTGGCCTCTGTCGTAGATTCGGCAATGGTATCTTGCTTTACGCTCTCTCAGCTAAAGCTATGCCATTCAGCATAAACACATATCCTGACTGACTTCTAAAGTCATCTGGATTTGTCTTGGAAAACTAGCGTCTACTCATCCTTCGACGACTAGTTCAGCATCATCTTTCCCCAGGTTAGACTGATGTCTACTGGTACAACATAAGGCTTACGAGACGTCCGGTCTCATACATGTCATGGCATATATGATCGATCCTGCCCCCAGGCGCATAGGATTCTCATCATCCTTTTCAGCTCATCAGGTGTCTTAGGACACTGAGTCTTGCTGAGATGAATGCCATGACCAGTGGGTAAGAGTCCTTTCTTTGAATCGAGCATTAAGAACGTACTCAATGCCTTGTTCACATAGGTTCCCCGACTTAAATCCAAGACCCTCTTGGTGCGATCTCTACATATCTTAATCCTTAAGATATAAGAAGCATCGCCTAAGTCCTTTATTGAAAAACACTTCCTCAACCAAGCTTTAGTCTCGTGCAAGGTTGGGATGTCGTTTTCAATGAGAACCAGAAACGTAAGCTTGCTCCCACTAGCCTTCTTTTAAACGCAAGATTCATCCTCGTTCTTGATTAAGCCAAATACAATTACAACTTCATCAAAACGAAGGATCCAACTCCGAGAAGCTTGTTTCCATCCATAAATGGATTTCAACAACTTACAAATCTTTCCCTTATTCTTCGGATCGACAAAACCTTCTGGCTGAGACATAAAACGTCCTTAGTCAAACTTACATTTAGGAAAGCGGTTTTGACATCCACTTGTCATATCTCGTAATTATGATACGCAGTTATGTCAAGAAGAATTTGGATCGATTTTGACCATAGCAACTAGGGAGAAGGTTTCCTCATAGTCAATCCATTGGATTTGCCTATAACCTTTCGCCACCAGTTGAGCTTTGTAGGTTAGAGGGTTGCCGTCCATGTCCATCTTCACCTTGAAGATACATTTGCATCCGATGGTCCTCACACCATTGATAGGATCAACCAGTTCCCACACTCGGTTGTCCGGCATGGATTACATTTCCTCCCTCATGGCTCCCAGCCATAACTCGGAGTCGGGCCCATCCACGACTTCCTGAAAGGTGGCTGGATCATCGTGATCCACCATGACTTCATTGTCACCTCCGGATACCATATCTTGGAGGTGGAAGATTGATCCTTTCAAATCGCCTTGGACCTTTCGGAATTGTAACAGGAATTGGTTCTTACTCTACGACAATCTCTGGCTCCTTTCTACTGGGTTGCCAATTGGTTTAGACAGATCTGTACCATCCTGAATTTCTTCGAGATGCACAGTCCTCCCAATGACGTATTTGGAAACAAAACTCCTTTTCCATAAAGACCCCACCCCATGCGACGAACACCATGTTCTCACTGGGATTGTAGAAGTAGTATCCCCTTGTTGCTTTGGGATACCACACGAAGGTGCATATCTCAGATCTTGGTTCGAGCTTAGTCGAAACAAAATGTTTCACATAAGCCTCGCAACCACAAATCTTTAGGAAGGACAAAGCGGGCATCATCCCATATCATTTTGAAATGGTGTCCCTTCCACACCCTTCGTCGAAGCCCGATTCACTATGAATGCGGTCGTCTCTAGAGCATAATCCCAGAAAGAGATTGGGAGATCAGTCCAACTAATAATGGAACGGACCATTGTCTAACAATGTCCGATTTCTCCGTTTGGATACACCTTTCATCTATAGTGTCCCAGGAGGAGTCCATTCCAAAAGGATCCCATTCTCTTTTAGATGATCTAATAACTCTGTGGTCAAGTATTTTCCACCTCGATCCAATCGAAGTGCCTTAATACCTTTGTTGAGCTGATTTTCTACTATAGTCTTAAACTCTTTGAATTTATCAAAAGCTTCAGACTTATGTCTCAGCGAATAGACATAACCATATTTACTGTAATCATCAGTAAATGTGATAAAGTAGTTAAAACCCCTCCTGGCAAGTGAACTTATTGGTCTACACACATTCGAGTGTATCAGCCCCAATAATTCACCAGCCCTTTCATCGCGATCGATAAAAGGGCACTTTAGTCATTTTGCCCATCAAACAAACCTTGCACCTATCGATCGAATGGAATTCGAATGAACCTGAAAGTCCGCGCTTCTGAAGTGTTGATAGGTGCTTCTTGTTTATGCGACCTAAATGACAGTGTCTTAACAGAGTTAGGTTTAAATCGTTGGATTTAGACCTCTTGGTATTAACGGAATATATAGAACTTGAGGCATTGTTACCCATATCTAATATGTACAATCCTCCAACCAAGTCAGTACTGGTATAAAACATATCATTGCATAAAACATTGAAAACTCCATTTTCAATATTAAAATTATATCCTTCCTTGTCAAACACGGATACAGATATAATATTCCTACTAAAAGTAGGTATGCAATATACATTATACAGTACTAAGACAAGGCCTCTTGTCAAAGCAAGACTCATGGATCCTACAACAGTTGCCACAACTCTGAGGTCCACTTCGTGCTGTCCAAACCTCTCCTACTTTCAGCCACCATATATAAGTGCATGTGTTAGATTCAGTCCTGGTATCTAATACCCATGAATCTTTGGAAGTAGAGGGATGTAGCTCTATAGAGTTAATACCGGATGAAGGCACGGTCCCACCGCCCTTCCTTAGATCATCCAGGTTTCCTGATGAAGGTGCAGTCCTACTGCCCTTCTTCAGATCATCCACGCTATTTGATGAAGGCGCAGTCCCACTGCCCTTCTTCAGATCAGCCGTGAACTTCCTGTAATCCCGGTTCCAATGACCAGGCTATTGGCAGTAGAAGCAGACATTCTCATGTGTCTCATCTTTCCTGCCAAGTGCGCATGGGCCCCGCCCTTGCCACTTCCAATTCCCTTGTTGACCATAAGAATATCCTTGGATCCCATATCCCTGATATATTCTTCTCAGCAATTAATGACACTTCATGTAACTCTGATATGGTCTTAGAGACAACCTTGTCAAGGACATATTCTTTGCGTTCAGACTTGAGGACTATCCTCAAAATTTTGTACTAGTCCAAATAGTTTTTCCCATTTAGCTTGACCCTGTCAAGAATGGTTTTTAATGACAAACTATTAATGTTCGCTGAATTTTCCATTTGATCTACAACAGATAAAATTCAATCAGTAAACTGAATAAATTTTATGAAGATCAAGCTTAAACACCAACAATCGATTCTAAACCTTTAGAATCTGAAACCAAGATCCTTGATTCACTCGATTAAGCTGAACTAATGCTCACCACTTAATCGAGCTATGTAGGTAGGACTCCATCCAATCACATCCAATGTGACTCTTGGCTAGGGTATGTACTTATGTACACGACTTACCCTATCTGTTACCCTAGCTCAACCTCAGGCTGAGAATCGTAGTCGGGTCCACCAATTTTCAACTATGGCTCGTCACTATGTAGGTGCTCCGCTAATGCGCACGACACCCACATATGTCGTCCAAACCTACTACCCCGCTTCCCCATGGATGCTCCGCTAATGCGCACGACACCCATAGGACGGGGAGGTAGTAAGGTGTTGATGATTGGGAGGTATCGGACATGACCCGCTTTTACTTGTCCAGTTGTGGTCAAAACTTTGGCACATCCTAGATGCGATGAGCACATCAACTACATTCCAAATGCAATGATGCCTCAAATTACTTCCAATGTAATTCTTCCTTTGAACCCGTCAACTACATCCAATGCAATGACGGTTCTAAGGGTTCACACACAAGGATTAAAATTCCAATTTTATCTTTGCATGTGAGGTGATATGCTCGGTAAATAAAGTTAAACATGCAATTCTAAAACACATAGAATTAATCAGGCATAAACTAAACCAAGCATAAAGCGGTAAATGTGCACATAATAGCCCCCTAAACTAACTCCAACTAGCTTATTGAGCTCCACCGACTCCAAGCCGATGCCAACACCCGAAAAGCCACCAAATGACATTTTTGCCCTTTCTTCGTCTTGAGAAAAATATTAAAATTTAATACACGACTCGCAGGTCGGGAATAAATAAATATTACAAACAAGTGGTTCGACGACCACACCTTGAAAGAATAATTACACGCTAACTCTAACGGCTCGCAGGCCGTGAAAAGCAATAAATAATTCAATCGAGCTCGGGGCTATTATGTACACCATGCCAACATCACATCACACAGCGTGTTATCAAACAAGCATGTTATTAAACATCATGTGATTTTCCGGTTTTAATCAATAGCCAAGTTTCGAAAATTTTTGATGCTCGGTTTATCGAAACCGTTCAAAAATGAAACTTTTGAACATTTGATCTTCGAGTTCGTCATGACGGTTCCAAACTCATCATAACTAACAAAACGGTTTAGCCTTGGCATATCAACCATCCAATGGTCATGCTTGGCCTAGCTCCGTCCAACGGAGCCCCGTTCGGTCCCGGTTTCGGCTCCCCGAGAGTCCCGCTCCCGAGACCCGAAAAATCAAAAAAAAAATCAAAATTTCCAGATTTGAAATAATTTTCAAAAATTCATTTTACATGCATTAAATCCATAAACAAGAATTTAAAACATGTTATCAAACAATTTAGCAAAACAACATGCCAAAAACGAAACTTTCAACCAAAACCGAAACTTTGAACACCGTCTTGTGAATCCCGAAGGTAGCACGGCTCTGATACCACTGTTGGGTCTCGAGGTAGGGTTGGAGATGAACCAACTCGCAGCGGAAAATCAATGAAAACCAAGAGACGATTAAAACCATGAAACAACTAACAAAGAATGGATTAACAAGAGAAAAATTCAGCACTATCTCTTACCAAAACAAGAACACCGGTTAACGAATGATTGGCTTGAGTCTCCAAGACGCCTACGTATCCACATGGGAATCAAAGCCACGTAGTTCTTCTCTTTGAGGACTCAAGAACACAAACATGGAGGTGGGAGCTTGCCAAACCCGAAATTGCAAGGGAAGGGGGAGAGAAGTTGTGTTTCCTATTCTTGTCTTGAGTTTGTTATGTTGAAAAAAGATGACTTAAACATAACAAAACCCATATTTGTCCAACTAAAGGCATGGGACAAGTATGGTGTCAAGTAAGGTGTAAATAGGAAAAAGTATGGCAAGACAAGATTGGGTTAGGTGGTGAATCACCAACACCTTAATCCTTGTCTTGCTTACTTAGTACTAATTAATCAAGACTTGATTAATTAGTTCCATGGGCCTTGGTTGCATGGGCCTTTCATGGGCCTCTTGGAACATGGCCCGTGGCCATTTGCAACGAGGTCCCGTGATTCGCTCATCGCCTCCATGCCTTCCATACCAGAAATTTCCAACATTATCCGACGCGATCAATCCCAAGACTCCAAGCCTTGTCTCGATCCGTAAAGTCCTATTCACTTACGGGCACATGACCCAAAACCCAGTTTTGGTCATGTCCCGAGACAACTCCCTTTTGGCCATTCTCCATAAATGTGTCAATGAGTTTCATCCTCCGGTGTGACCCTTAGGTTTATGCATGTCAATAGATCAACGTAAAATCCCATTTTACTTGATCCTATTTAAGTGGCAACTAACGAGACTTTAGTATTGCCTGACACTGCATAGCAAATCGACCCTGTCGATTCTAACCTTTCCGTCGTCCCTGTCATTATCCTTTTATCTCCGATATCCTGATTGAGATAAGGCATAGAGCCGTCATCCTTATTATTCTCAATCACTGTTCCTTGATATGTGAGATGACTGAAGATATGATACCCAGTATCATGTGCATGGCCATGCTATTCTTTCAGTCACTCTCGATCAAGCGGCCGAGAACCGATATCTTTCACATACCTTAGTATGAGGGATAAATCCCTTAGCCGTCTTTCGTGTCACTCATGTAGCCCGTCCCCAAGCCAATCCTGGCCGTTATGGAAGCCCTGTTACGGACAACGTTAGGCTCAGGTCAAACTCAATTGTTGACTACATAGCGATCACAAAGACTCCTTGGTCTAAGGATACATGACAAGCTACAACACTGAATATGTTCATGACTTAATCTATGGCACATATTCAGGGCGGGTCGTCCAATATCATGTCCCACATGATATCTATGATCAGACTCCGGAATCTCATTCCAATGACTAACAGAACGTAAGCCATAAAGAGCCATCTTTCATACTAGTCGCTTCTAGTGAAGCTTTGTTGACTAGGGACCCATCGAGTGTGATCTATCTCGATCTATGGTTCTATTCGCATTGTGGGCATAGATCAGAGCACACATCGATATATTACTCCAACACATAAGTAATATAAAGCCGCTTTAATTTTATTGCTAACGATGATATATACATTTGGACATTTAGGATTGAACTACGGGCACTAAGACTAACATATGAGTGATATGATCCTGAAGTATTTCACTGCTGGAGATATTACAGATTATGATCTCCCCATAGCGGTTCCTACCATGATCTCCCCGGAACAGAGTATAGGTTTGGTGACACGGGTCTCGGATGATGAGGTTCGAAAATCAGTTTTCCAGATGGGACCGTCAAAATCCCCAGGACCAGATGGTCTCAATCCGAAATTCTTCCAGCAATACTGGGATACCCTGCGCCCGGAGGTGATTGAATTCGTCCCCACGACGGTTGCAACGGGAAATATTGATAGTGATATAAACAAGACTACATTGGTACTGATCTCAAAAAAGACGGTGGCCATGAAAATTGCAGACCTCCAACCCATTGCCTTATGTAACGTGATTTTCAGAATCCTGTCCAAAGTCCTTGCCAATCATCTTAAGCCACTATTGGACCCGATCATCTCCATAAATCAAGGAGCTTTCGTCCCTGGACAGTTAATACAGGACGATATTTTCATCTCTTACAAGATTATTCATTCCCTCATACGCCGAACTCAGGGTCAGAAGGGGTTTATGGCCTTAAAACTTGATATGAGTAAGGCTTACAACCAGGTAGAATGGTCTTTCTTATTAGCCATGATGGGAGCGTTCCAGTATGTAGATCGCTGGTCCTAGCTTGTATGCGCTCCATCTAGTATACAGTGTGTTTAGACAGTAAGAACACAACCCCTTTCACTGCAGGCCGAGGGATTCGCTAGGGAGATCCATTATCCCCTTATCTCTTTCTATTTTGCATGGAGGGGTTATCTCGCATGTTGACACAAGCAGAAAGGGATGGGACTCTACACGGGGTCTCGGTAGCCAAGGGCCCCCAATTATATCTCACATCTTTTCGCAGATGATTGTTATATATTATGCAGGGAAAATAAGAATGATGCTGAACAGGTACAACAAATACTTCAATCTTTTGGCTTAATGTCGGGACAGGTCATCAACAAAGCAAAGTCATCAATCTTCTTCAGCACGAATACATCACAAGCTGACCGTGACACCTACTATAATACTCTAGTGATACAGGAGATATCCCAACCATCGATGTACCTAGGGGTCCCGAATATGCTGGGTAGACAGAAAGGTCAGCGCCTTCAATTTCTATGTGACCGAATTATGACCAAGATAGGATCATGGGATGGTCAGATGCTATCAGTAGGGGGGAAGGAGGTAATGGTCCGGTCTGTGTTACAAGCAATGCCGATCTACGCAATGAGTGTATTCCTGTTACCTCAAGAATCAGTAATTCAAATACATGTTGCGTTAGCAAGGTACTGGTGGACGGGCACCCCCCGAGGCACAAAATCGATTATTTGGAAGGATTGGAAAAAGTTGTGCAAGCCTAAAGAGGACGGAGGAATGGGCTTCCGGGACTTGAGGGACATGAATATAGCCATGCTGGCAAAAATGGGGTGGAAATTCCTTACTCAACCGGACAGTCTGGTGGCCCGGTTGTTCAAAGCTCGTTTCTATCCAACATGGGATTTTTTAAATGCAGGCGGGGGAAATAATCCAAGTCAGATTTGGACGGGGGTTCGGGCTACTCAGGCTCTTCTCCAGCAGGGTTTGCACCGTACCATTGGGGATAGCTAGTGGAAGGTATCCATTGGTTATTGGGGAACGACCCAATCATCCCTCTACACACATCCATTACCTCACACATGATGGTACCGGATCTAACTACGACACAAGGAAAGGAATAGGACATACCGAAACTACATCAAAATTTCCCCTCCAGAACAGTGGAGGACATCATACAAGTCCCGACGCCTATGCCCCACCACCATGATAAATGGTCCTAGAAATACAATATCCGGGGTGTCTAATCAGTCAAAGAAGGTTATAGAGCTTTGTCTCGAGAAAATGGTTGATGGCATCTATCTACGGGGGCCACGATCAGGACGGGTATCTGGGACCTGGATATTCAACCTCGCATAAAAATATGCATATGGCGGGCTTTATCAGGTACTCTGCAGGTAGCAGCAAATCTCCACACTAAGTACGTTCCGATATCGATTTATTGTCCTGTCTGTCAGGCCGAGCAGGAGACCACCTCGCGCCTTCTCCTCCACTGTAAATTTATCTAGGCCATCTGGGAAATATCGGGTATACAAGTTCCTATAAATCCTCATATTACTTTACATGACTGGTTATCTTTGGTCATGGCTCAGCCAGATATCGAGGAAGAAGCAGGGTGGCAATGACCCTATGGGAACTCTGGAAGGCACTAAATGGTGTGGTATGAGACAATGTTTCATCGACACCCCAGAGCATCATAATTACAATCCTAAGCAACCAACTCAGTTGGATCGAAGCACATAGTGGTCGGGCAAAGCCGACGATCATGACCCCAAGCAAGCAAATAGGATGAACCCCACCCCCACCCCCCCGACATGTTCGACCGTTAATGTGGAAGGGGCTATCTTCGTCGACTCAGGGCAGTTTGGATGGGGCTGGATTTGTAGGACGGATGAAGGAGGAGTTATGGACGGAAGGAGTGGTACAGGTTTACGCACACTAGGGCCTGAATTCGCGGAGGCTATGGCAATATGGCAGGCCTTACAATGGATTCAGGAAAATTCCCTTCATAGAGCCCTCGTTCGGAGCGATGCTCAATACCGAGTGCACTTGATCCAGAGGACCCACCAGGTCCTATCCCCACTAGGTCGACTAGTTGATGATTGTCGATCCCTTCTCACTACTCTCGAGGATGTTAAACTCGAGTATATCTCTAGGAAAATGAACGGGGCAGCCCACTGGTTAGCTCGGAATGCCCGTTCTATGTCTGTCCAATCGTAGTTCGGTTTTACTATCCCGAATACACTAGGATGTATTCTCTCAAATTTCAAATAATAATTACATCTTACTGTTTCAAAAAAAAAATTATCATACCCTTTTTTTTCAAAATGTAAAATAGTGTCTTTTGATGTCAAACTTGGACCAGGAAAAAAATAGAGTAATACTCATTTCACTACATCTAACTTGAACATTTTTAAAATTAACAAGATGTAATTGGAACGATTTTTTTTACGTAAGAGACATATTTTTATTAATGTAAAGAAAATGAGACAGCAAGAAGAATAATGGAAGAATAATACATCTTTAGACAAACTACAAATAATCCTGTAAAAGAATTTTGTTAGGCTAGGCGTATACATGTTAGCTTGTTAGGGTGACGACAATGACAACCCAACCTCAGTAACACAACACTCCAACCTCTCCCTCAACGCCAACATTATGCCAGATAGGAATAACCATCCCGCACAGAAGCAAGCTCGAGCACCAACAATTCCCCCCAAATAGTTATGCACAACCATTTTTGAATTAATGTTACCCGATTAGATCCCAACATCCCCATTAAACTAGTTCTCGAGTCATGTGCTATTATGTCAACAAAAATCTCGAGACACCGAAGACCGAAATTCTTGAATCCATCATATACACCCCATTGCTACGAAACAGGGCTCCCCATCCGATTGTTATGAAGCACCCTATTCCTCCCCCATGAAGTATACCAATGGCCATGACCCATTCTGCAAACTCCTGGCAAATAACCCATTACTCATAGACAAAAAAAAAAGTGTCGGTCGTGGAGTAGAACAATCGGATTAACCCACTTCCCAAGAACGAAGACCCAAAAATGGCATCAAGAATATTAGTCTCTATCAAGCAACCACAACTCTCATAACCCCGAAAGTATACCATGGTAGAAACCAAAAGATCCCATGTTGATAGTTAAAACAATATTGTAATTATAATCAAATATTTAGAGAATTAATTCCAATCTTGTCCGTACGTGTATATATGCTTTATTGTCGTGACACCCTTGGAATCGGCCACTTCGGTTAGCCTAAAACGCGGCAGGTTCTGGTCGTCTAGATCCTCGTTTAACAAACAATAATTGGGGAATTCAGTGTCAAATTTGCCGAAAGAATCTCCCAAGATTAGCAGCGTGCTGCAACCATGACGTTTCAAATGAGCATCAACGTAGCCGTACGGTCACTACTATCGACTCCTTTGGACTACACTTTGTTCTTTCTCTAACACCAAATCATTGCTCTCTCGTCTTTTTCCTTCGACGAACAAAAAAACGGGCAACGAAGAGTTGAATTTGAATATTTGTATAGTATTATGAGGTCAATTACTTTTAGATTGATTCCATTTCCGGCGGCTTAAATGAAATTGTCAAACCGAGTCTCTATAGTTTACTACCATTTGGCTCTTCTGTTGTAACCTTTATAATCACGCTTATGTGAGGTCCCGGCTGTTGAGTTTAATTCGGATCGTCAACTTGTTTAATTGTCACCCATAGTTTCACAAAAAGAAAACATGCTATGTTCCCCAGAAGATGCTGATTATTGGGATACGGACTTAATGCTAATTATGTCTGTATTAATTCGTAAATATTGACTTAAAAATGACCGACTTTTACCATAACCTCTTAGTTCGTAAATGCTGACTTATTCAAAACAGAAAAACCTCATCTTTCGTTAATAGAGTATAGCGTTGTGAGTAATATAAATTTTATGGGTGCGTTTAATAATCAATACATCCAACTAACGTATATGTGGACGCTGCATGTGGGATTGATGGTCACGGATCATTGCTATATTGCACAAGTCGGTTTTACCGGCGGCAGTAACACATTGGTCGACAAAGATTTGTTAGTATCCGTTGGACAAGTGATTCTGCTTATAAACGAATAATGCAAACAACGGATTAGAGAAGGCATCCGTTGGTAAGGAGCTAAATTCTCACGACGGATACCGTATCCGTTACAGATGTGTATTACTTCACCGACATATGTTGTAAACTCCATATTAAAAATTATATCCGCCGATATGGTCTGAAAACTTCAAGAACATATATCTATCAGTCGGTGAGGTGTATTCTTCACCGATGAATATACCGTCCGTCGATGGGGTACATATCAACTTAAGAAATTGAAAATCAAATTTGCTAAAAACATGTGTCTGAAATCAGTTTTCTCCTGGCACATAACCTATTCATATATAATGTAAGCAACAAATATATTCTCGAAAATTAAAATACATGATATAAATTATAGTCATAAAAGATCCGTACATATAAGTCATAGACTAACGTTCTTGTATCTTGTTTTGTCTTTCTCTATCAATTGAACAAATTACTCGAACTACACATGCTCATCCATAGACAAGTTGAGTATCACTATTGGGTTGAGGATGTTGGAACCAAAATCGAATACCTGAAGAATCCAATGCTTAGTCAAATAATCAAGAATTCAAACATAGAACAACATAGAAAGCGTACCCGATTTCATGTCGATAACGAAAACAACATATTAGTCCTTTATGCTCTCAATGTGCTCTCACTCAATAGATGAGAATGAAGAAGAACGAAAGACGGCTGATTAATCTTGGGGACCAAACCCTAATTACCAATATATATAGGCTCTAATTAAAGCTCATTTCTCTAATTAGACCTATAGTGGGTATCGCACGTTGCAAAGCTCATACCAATTATTTAGTCCAATACGAATATTGACCCCAAATATATGTCTCAGTTTGGAAGCCCGAATGTTGGATTATAAAATAACCCAACAATATCTCACTTGGACTACAAATTGATTATGGATGACAATTATATATGAAACCTTAAGTGCACACAAAATGGTCAATAGTTCTTAAAACATATTCCTTAAACAATCTGGTCCATTTCTTGTACCAACATGAGACCAAAGCGGCATTTGCTACATTTATCGTAACTAGACCCATCAATGATCACCATGCCAAATACATTCAATGACATAGATCAAATATGGTGTGTGACTGGAATTTCATGCGATGTCATACCATTCATGTCTATTTCCACTTGGTCCTTAATGCTTAAATGAGATCAATATCTAGTCTTTCAAACCTTATGCTAAACCGCAATTGAAAGACAAACATTCAGAGCAACAATGATAATAACATCATCAACTTTATTTTGCAGAATACTTAACATATGTATAGTGTCAATCCAAATAGCCAATAAACTCCCACTAAAACTGCATATCATCAATTAAGACAACACCCATATGAGCAGTATGCTCACGAAACACTTTAGGTGTCAAGCCCTTAGTTAGTGGCTTCGCTAGCATGTAGTTTGTTCCTATGTGCTCAATAGACACTATTTTTCTCTGGACTCTTTCTTTAACAACCAGAAACCTAATGTCTATATGTTTAGACTTTGACGAGCTTCTGTTGTTATTCGAATACATAACTGCATAAAGATTGTCACAATAAACCTTTAGAGGTCTTTCAATTCCATCCAGAACCCGCAATCCGGTGACAAAATTTCGCAGCCATATAGCCTGATTGGTTGCCTCATAACAAGTTATGAATTCTGCTTCCATGGTGGAAGGAGCTATAAGTGGTTGCTTAGCACTTCTCCACGATATAGCTTCTCTAGACAACAGAAAAACATAACCAGAAATGGATCTCCTAGTATCTTGACACCCCGCAAGATCAGAGTCAGAATACCCAATGATCTCTAAATTTTCTGACTTCTGATAGGTGAGCATGTACTCCTTTGTTCTCTGTAAGTACCTCATGGCCCGTTTGGCTGCTTTCCAATGATCCATATCAGGGTCACTTAAGTATATGTCCAACATGCCGACTATGTACGCAAAATCTAGACGGGTACATACCTGAGCATAGACCAGACTCCTAACAGCCGAAACATATGGAATCTTAAGCATTTCCTTTCTTTCTAATTCATTCTTGTGGCACTGTTTGAGACTAAAATTGTCTCCTTTAGCAACGAGAGTATCTCCAAGTGCACAATATTTCATGCCAAACCTGACAAGAACCCTTTCGATGTAGTTCTTTTGTGATAACCCAAGAATACCATGAGATCGATCTCGGTGTATCTTGATTCCTAACACAAAAGTTGCATCGCCAAGATCCTTCATTTGAAAATGTTTTGTAAAAAAAATTCTCTTGGTTTCGTGCAATAAACTTATATCGCTACTTGTCAACAAAATGTTGTCGACATAAAGCACTCGGAAGATGAATTTACCCCACTGAACTTATGATACACAATTATCCACTACATTGACCTCAAAGCCATACGAGGTAATGATATTATGATATTTGTGGCACCATTGACCGGAAGCTTACTTGAGACCGTATATGGACCTTTTGAGTTCACAAACCATAAATTAGGGTCACCTCATACAAAGGTTATTGGTTGTTCCATATATATGGTTTCCTCAATTTCTCCATTGAGAAAATCTGTCTTAACGTCCATCTCATGTAGCTCCAAATCCAAATGGGCTACAAGTGCCATTATTGTTCTAAAAGAATCATTCGATGATACCGTAGAGAAAGTTTCTTTATAGTCATTACCTTCCTTTTGAGTAAAACCCATAGCAACTAGACGCATTGTATACCTCTCAATGTTGCCCTTCGAATCTCGCTTGGTTTTAAATATCCATTTGCAACCAATGGGCTTCGCACCTTCAAGCAACTTGACAAGTTTCCAAACGCCATTATCATGCATAGATTTTATCTCATCATTCATAACATCGATCCACTTTTGGCAATTAACACTTTGTTTGACCTATTGGAAGTTGATTGGATCATCTTCCATTGTCCCTGTGTCAAACTCGTGTTCCTGAAGGAATACAATGTAATCACTAGAGATTACACTCCTCTTGTCTCTAGTGGATCACCTAAGTGGCACTTCCTCTTGAGGTAGTTTTGGTTGCTCTTCGGGAATAACCTCTTGAACTTGACAAGAGAGTGGTAGAGGAGAATCCTCATTGTTGTCTTCTGTTTTGTGTCTTGAACAATGTCAACATGTTGAACATTGTCAATAACAACATCCGACAGAGGAACAAATTCCTCTTCAAAGACAACACTATGAATACTCTCCCCCCCCCCCCCATCAAACACAACACTCCTAATACTATCTCCCCCACTCAAACACAACATCCTCAAAAAATATCGCATTTCCCGTTTCGAAAAAGGACTTAGTTGAGGGATCATAAAACTTAAAACCCCTCAACCGTTCAGGATACTAAACAAAGTAGCAATTAACCGCTATGGAATCTAGTTTATCCTCACGTGGCATATAAGACATTGCCTTAGCTGGACAACCCCAAATGTGAAGGTGCCTAGTACTAGGCCTTTTCCCTGTCCCCAATTCAAAAAAAATATATATTTTTTATTCTGGTTATCATTTGTCTGATGGATACAATCTATCAGTATAGTGCGCTCGGTACAGGACTTTAGCAACAAATAACATCCGTCGGATTGGTCAATACTTCATCAACAGATAACATCCATCGGAAAGGTGAACTCCTTCAACAACGAATAACATCTATTAGAAATGTGAAATCCTTCAGCAACGGATGGCATCCGTCGGAAAGGTAAAATACTTCATAAACAGATTTCATCTATCAGAAAACTGAAATACTTCAACAACGGATAGCATCCATCGGAAAGGTGAATTCCTTCATCAACAAATAACATCCGTCGGAAAAGTGAAATCCTTCAGCAACAGATATCATCCGTCAGAAACAGATTGCATCCATCGGAAAGATGAAATACTTCAGCAACGAATTGCATCCGTCGTAATGTGAAATACTTCAACAATGACCGTGGTGCTCTAATATCCATAGAAGGTGGCGTATCGAAAAGACAACGTAAAGAAGATTCGACAGAGACTGAAATAATTTAAAGGGGAACGAGAGAATTCGGAAAAAAAACCCTAAAGGAACAAACTATTTAATACTATAAGAAAATTTTGTTCTTAAAAAAACATGAATAAAAGAAAAAAAAATAGTTATTTTTAAAGCATTATAAATATTTTTGATAAACTACTATTTTTTTTTGAGATAAACGATATTGTATTAATTTTCGGCAATAATGATATATTGAAGACGTTCGGGGACATACCCCCCTTGCCAATTCAAGACAGGCGTAGAACAGGCCGCCCTGGCTAGCCAGTGAGCTGCTTTGTTCGTTGTCCGCTTCACAAATTCGAGCTGCACATACTCGAGTTTAGATAAAAGGGAAAAAAAATCTGTAACGATCGTCCCTAGAGGTGACAGTTGCCCCCCACCTCTGTTGATCATATCCACTATGACCTTACAATCACTTCGAACCACCGCCCTCTGGGACGGGTATTGATGAAGCCACACCAGCGCCTCCCGTATCGCATACGCCTCTACCAGCCCCGGGTTCTGGGCCCTGTGGAATGAGGTAGACCGAGCCCCCCGGAGGTGCCCCCCGTCATCTCTACATATCCAACCCGTTCCCATTTTGTCTGCCGCTGCGTACAGAGCCCCGTCCGTATTAACTGCCCAGACTCCCGTACTAGGCCGTTCCCATACCTCCGCTCCCCCAGATTGAGCAAAACGTGGTTTGGCCTGGGCCTGCGCCTTCCTTCGTCGTGCTTCCAGCCACCCCAATTGGAAATGGGACGCGGTCTGGAAGATCCCGGCCGCTGGTTGGGCTACACCCTCCCAAACCACCTTATTTTGTGCCTTCCACACTTCCCATAACAGACATCCGATCAGTCCTCCCTTCTCCGCATGATTGAGAGTAAGCATTTGTAGCATCCACTCTGTTATTGACTGGGCCCCATAAGGGAGAGTTAGGCCCGACTTCGACCAGCATTCATTCGCCACCGGGCATGTGACCAAGAGATGAAAGGTCGACTCCGCACCTCCTTGATAGACCGGACATGTCTCTGCCATCTCCACATGCCTACATCTTAGATTCTCCGCCACCGGGAGACATCCAGAGCACACCCGCCATAAGAATGATCTGATTTTCGGCATCACTTCCAGCTTCCAGATTATCGGCCAGATGTCGGATTGTGCCTGCGTAGAGGCCTGCGTCTGTTGACACCAAGCGTACGCCGATTTCACCGAGTATTGGCCCAGATAGTCCCCCGCCCAATACCACGAATCCCTGACTGCCGTCCGACTGATCGGGACCGCCAAAATTGCATGTTGATCCTCCTCTGCTACCAGGGACCGAATCTTCCCCTCATCCCAAGACCTCCCCTGTGTCGTCATCAAATCCGCCACCAAAAGTCCCTCGAGTCCAGGGCCTACTAACTGCACCCTCGCCTCAACCCCCGTCAACCAGGGATGTCCCAAAACCGAAATTTCCGAACCAGGGCCGACCGACCTCCGCGCCCCACTCAGAACCAATTCCTGTACTGATAATATGCTCTGCCAGATATAGCTTTGGTTAGGTTTGTGCCCCGCCTCCAGAACTGAAGTCCTCGGGTAATATCTGGCTTTGAGAACCCTCGCCACTAAGCTGGATTTCTCCGTAACCAGCTTCCACAACTGCTTACCTAATAGGGCTGAGTTAAAATCATATAAATTCTTGAACCCCATACCTCCTTCCTCCTTCGGCCTGGACATGTTAGCCCAGGACTGCCAGATTACTCCCTTACCGTCCGGTCTTGCCGATTTCCACCAGAATTTCGCCAGAGCCACATTCATCTGGTCCAACATGCCTTTTGGGATCCGCATTACACTCATCGTGTAAGTGGGAATAGCTTGCAATACCGACTTAACGAGCACTTCCTTCCCAGCCCCGTTTAGTAGCTTCCCGTCCCACCTCCTGATGCGCCTCAGGACCTTATCCAGTACGTACTGTAGACTTTGCATGCGACTCCGACCCATCATGTTCGGTATCCCCAAATATGAGGAGGGAGTATCGACCTCTGGAATTCCCAAAATCTGCACTCCACTCTGACGTCGATGCACCGGAGTATTGTGACTGAAGAATAGAGACGACTTCGCCTGGTTCACCACCTGCCCTGACGCCTCCTCAAACATGCCCAAGTAGGTTCGCACTTTCGTCATCTCCTCCGGGACCGCTTTGCAGTACACATAACCATCGTCTGCGAAGAACAGATGGGATAACGTCGGGGCATCCTTCGCTATCTTGACCCCATGGATGTCCCCTCTGTCCTCCGCCCCTTGTAGAAGCCGAGAGAACCCTTCCATACAGAAGAGGAACAAGTAAGGAGATAGCGGGTCTCCTTGCCTGATGCCTCGTTCAGGTTGAACGAACCCCGCCTGCTGCCCCCCTGCCACTATATTGTACGTGACCGAGTACGTACACCGACGAACCAGGGAGATCCATTCTTCACTTAGCCCAAAGCATCGCATAATGTCCCACATAAAACCCCATTCCACCCGGTCATAGGCTTTGCTTATATCCAGCTTCAGCGCTACCCAGCCTTCCTTACCTTGCCTCTTATGCTTCAGATAGTGTAGCGTCTCGTATGACAGGATAATGTTGTCCTGTATAGATCTGCTCGGCACAAAAGCCCCCTGGGTGTTCGAAATGAGGCCCCCCAACAAGCCCGTAAGCCTGTTTGCCGCCACCTTAGACACCACCTTGAACACCACATTGCACAGAGCGATCGGCCGTAGATCCTTGAGCGACATTGGGCATTCCACATTTGGAATCAACACCAGCGTGGTCCTGTTCATCTCCCGGGGGATGTCCCCCCCCCCCCCCCCCCCCCAGCAAAAATTCCTCTCACCCATCTAGTGACATCTTCTCCGACTGTCCCCCAGTACTTCTGGTAGAAGAACGGGTTAAGGCCGTCCGGACCCGGCAACTTGTTCGGTCCCATGGAGAAGGTCGCGTCCCGCACCTCCTCCGTCGTGACCTTCCCCATAAGTGCCCTATTCTGCTCCTCCGACACCTGCTGACGGAATTTCGGGAAATTTACTCCATCCCCCCTCGTTCGTTTAGACAATTCCTTGTAAAAGGCCAGGATGTGGTCCCCAACCCCGAGTCCCAGGTCAGGATGGTACCCTCCTCATCCCGTAGCTCAGAAACCTTGTTGATGTTTTTCCGCTGCGATGCCAAGGCTTGGAAGAACTTGGTGTTCTGATCACTGTCCGTGAGTTAGTGCTGCTTGGCTCTTTGCCTCCAAAACTCCCTCTTCTTCTCAAGGGCTGTGACGTAAAGCTTTTGCAAAGCTCTCCGACACCGAATACTCGGCCGATCCTCCTTCCCATTCAACCATGGCATGTCCTTCTCATACCGTGCAATTTTCCGGGCTAGTGCATTATACACCTCCCGTCCCCAGGTCTCTAGAGCCGACCTTGTATCCCGAATCTTGTCCCCGACCTCGCGGTCCCTCCGGGTTCCCCAGCTAGCTTGGATCAGGCGCCCACAGTCCGGGTCCTCCGCCCAGATGTTCTCAAATCTGAAGTGTCGTGATCCCACCGGATCCACTCGCTTCTCTGAGTCTATCAGTATGGGTAAGTGGTCCGAAGTAGAGATGCCCAGATTGGCCAGGTGAACCTCCGGCCACAGCGCTCGCAACTCTCGCGTCATAAGGGCTCTATCCAACTGGACTGCCATGCGTGTCTCTGGTTCACTACCACTATGCCAAGTGAAGCCGTACCCTTGGAGCGGTACATCATGGACCCCCACGGCCCTCATCGCGGTCCGAAACCCTGAAATTAGGCGTTCCGGATATCGCCTTCCCCCCGCTTCTCCTTATTGCGAAGGATGCCATTGAAATCCCCCATCAGCAGCCAACTCCGCGGAACCCCTGTCCGTGCCCCCAAGGTGCGGATCATATCCCAGGTCTGCCATCTGAGCTCCCTGTTTGCCTCCCCGTACACGCCTGTAAATCGGAAGCTATCTCCAGTCGGGCCTTCGATCTCCACATCGATAAACATCACATCGCAGGAGAGTGGTGTCACCTTCATCTCCGAGGTCCATAGTAGAATCAGACCCCCCTTCTGCCCCACCGCCGACACTTCACACCCACCCGGGAAACCTGTCTTCAACTTCAGAATGTCGACCTCCCCCTGTCGAGCCAACGTCTCACTCAGGAAGATTACTTGCGGTTTCCTACGACGAATCACACCCTTCAGGTACTCCACCGTCGCTAGCTTGCCCAATCCTCTACAGTTCCAGGATAAAAACTTCATTTCCACCCCTTGGCAGATCAACCACTCGGACGGTCTCGTACTCCACACCTCCACAGAACAAACCTACCCGTCCTAGGCTGGCCTTAGCACCTCCTATCACCACTGCGCCCAGAGATCACCGAGGATGCCTCCTGATCACGCCCTCTCCAGTAACACCCTCAGCCACCACCCCTGTTCAAAATACCGTCCCAATTGAACCCTGCCGGAAGTCACCGCACCACAACCGTAGTCGATCCCCTATCACAAAACCAACCACGTCCCAACCCAAGCGCCGGACGTGGGGCTACAGCCGACAAGAATCGTCGAAACGATCGGCCGGACCCAGACTACGGACAAACACCCCACCCCCGATCGATCATCGATCAACCAGAGAACACCAAATACACCAATGAAAACGAGAAAAGGAACAATAATAGGGACATACCCTTTTGCTTCCGATCACCGAGAAGACGTCCTCAGCCGGAGACGTCCTCAGCTGGAGCCCTCCCCGTCGTCGACCACTCTACCCGCCACAGATCACCCTCGCATCGCCATCGTTAGGGCCGGCTACATACACTCATATCATCATACTGATATAGTCATAAAAAATATAGTGATTTTAGTTATCATATTACTATAATACTATATAAACTACTATAAAATAAACGTATTTGTTTAGAAAAAATGATCACTTTTAATTTTAAAAATAATCACTAAAAAATGGTTACTATCACGTGCCTTTATTCAATTTTCCCTCTGTATCATCGGTATCTTGTGGGTTTCATGGGCCTGTCTGTAGATTAAAGGCCCATCTAAGGTCGTAAGGTGCCAAACAAACCAGAACCAATTTCTCCTACCTATTTGCTCTGACAACGGCCGGAGATGATTTCTCAGAGCTCTCCAACTCCATGAGCTTTGAATCAGTCCAGTCCTGGGATCAGCGGCCGTCCCCTTCTCCGGAAACCCATTTCGATGAACCCTCAATGGTACTGATCAGAGATTCCTCCAACAGCAGCGACTGCTTCGTCTTCCCTCCAATCAACCATGAAAATCTCCAAATTTCTTCTCAGCTCGATCCAGAGGAACCAGACCCGGATTCACCTTCCTCTTCACCGTCGTCGTCTTCATCTTCGTTCTCTCCCTCCGATGTGAACTGGGTTGAGGCGTCGCCAGTTCCGCCCCCAGCGACTCTAGCTCCACCGGAGTTTGATTCCCAGGTCCATAAACCCGTCCAGGTCAGTGGGTGGTTCATTATTGGGCTTGACGTCTTGTACTCTAGGGTTGTTCGACTTGGTTCCTCGTTTCGCAATTATGGTGCCTGTAAATGCTCGATTTGGTCATTTTCACGGTGGGCCGGCGTGGCGGCATTTGTGGTGTGGTTGTACAGATGGGCTCAGAGGCGGAAGAGGCAGGGAAGCAGCCGGAACCGGTTGATGAAGCAGATCATCAAAGAGAAAGATGAGGTTAGTCATGGTTAATTTGTGTTCTTCAGGTGTTTGTCAAAATCCCTCTTAGAATTGATATTGCTCCTAAATTGCTTAGCTTGCTGCTTCAATCACATTTGTGGCAAATTTAGCATACTTTGATTTTTAAATTACATGTAGAAGTGTGTTCATCGATCTTTGCTCATATTAACAACAACAAAATGGATGATTGAGTCAAGCTCAAGGGTTCAATACCTCATGAAGTCAAGTTCAAATTTGATTTTGTGAAATTTCCTTCAAGGTCTAGGGTTAAGTAGTTAACTGTGTCAACTTGGATGTATCTTTAGGAAGTAGGATGAATAAATAAATGTGTACCAGAAAATATCAATTTGGTTGAGTGTTAGTTCTCTTGTTCTTCATAGACGAAAAATGTCAAAGGAATGTTTTATATAAGCAAGTGTCTAAGCAATTATTTTACATCTTTGTGTAATCAGTTTACACATACTTGCTCTGTAGTTGCTTAAGGGGAATAATTGTAAGTTGTAAAGAGAGTGTTGAGTAAAGGAGGTTTACAACATAATCTCTTGAGAAATTTGAAGTTGTAAAGAAAGTGTTGAGTAAATGTTAGGCTGGACCAATGTGTTCATGATTCCTCTGTGGTTTCATAACCACTAAGTATTTACATGCAGTTCATGACCCACCTTTCTTAATGGAAAATGCAGAAAATTACCCAACTCCTGCACCAAATTTCTCAAATGAATGAAGTACTACTTGCCCATCACGGTTCAAAACCTGCTGACTAAATCTAGATTCGAGGAGGAGATTGTATAATTGGCTACTACTTTGAGAGTGCTTCTGTAGATACTTGTGATTTCTACATAGGTATTGTGTTTGTTCTATAGTAATAACCAATTATGAAGGATGTTGCTAACGCAATATGTGATTTTGGAATGCAAAAAATGCTGATAACAATAGTTTGAGCTTGACATGGTTCACAAAGTAATAGTAAGATCCTTTTTCACAATGAAGCACTGTATTAGTTTTCTTTTATCTTGTATTTAATTAATTATGTGTGTTGAATGCAATTAGCATATTGGGTAATGCTTGTTTTGTGAACAAGAATATTATGACTTGCGTGCACTCAAATATTTGCTATTTTGTTAGTCACATATCCTATTTTGTCCAGTTTCTAACAAGGCCAAGAACCAATAGAATCAGCAAATATATTCAGTAGATGTACACGTTTTGACAAGTTTCCAAATGTCTGGCCTCCACTACCTTGGCATGACACCTAAATAATAATAATTTATTACTCTTATGTATGAAAATTCAATTCAACAGCCGGCTTATGATGGAACCCTACTGTCTTTGTTGCTTTTGCCTTTAGGAATACTAGGAATTAGAACTTTCCCATCCACAACATACATATACCAAACCTCTTACTTTGAAACAAAACCCAAAAGATTCAGACAAACAAAACATATTTTTGTTAATAATCAACACAATCCCTTAGCTCAATCAACAAATCTAAAAACTTGATTGGGGTATACTTTCTACCATCCAATACTACAAGTATAAATCAAATATCCACTCATCAAGTGATATTAAGAATGGAAAAGAAGGAATCATAAGACATATCATTCCTCCCCAGTATACAACAGAATGATGCAAGTTTTACTTTGTAAAAGAATTCACCAGTCCAAGGTGCTTACACCAAACAAACAATGAACTGAAACACAAACTATTATCAAATTTAAATACGCATTGAACCGTACCTACACATTATCACGCATTCGAAGATCCTTCAGTTGCTAGCTCTGCGTTCCAACACTCGCATGTTCGGCAGAGTGCCGAATGTCAAACTTGTCCACAAACTCCAATGGAGCAGAAGTCTCGTTCCTGATCCTCTTGATCTTGGGACTCAACAAACCCCTATGCCTGAACCCATAGAGCTTAAGCACCTGGTTGTCTGCAAAATTAAAAGCCCTCTCCATGCTGCCCAAGCACCTCTCCACCGGGTAATCCCCATAGCTTCCGCAAGGTTTGCAACCCACAAAATGGGTCACGAATGGCCACCTCTCATCACCCAATCCGGGATGGTACTTCTCCATCATCTCTTCATACCTATCCACCAACCCCGCCCAGTACCCGTGCAAGTAGTATGCATTCTCAAGGAACACTTTGCCCATCCACTCATCCTTCCTCGACAGCAACAAGTAGATCAAAGCTGACTGATCATCTGCCTCAAAAGCTGGCCTGCCCTTCAAATAGGCCGTCAAAATCTTCCCGGCCTCCTCACGAACAGGACCCTTTGGACCCATTGGAGCCCAGGCATCGAGCAAATCCAAAGACCACTGGCAATTCCTGAACAGAAAGCTACCGGTATTCAAGGCAATCCAAGACTTCTGCTCAAACATCAGATCCGGATACCCATGAACCACCAAATTGTAGCTATCGTACTTTGGTAATGGGATCTCGAAAACCATATCTGTAAACAAAGCATCACTGTCCATCCACCAAATCCACTCCACCTCCGGGTGGGACAACATCAACCTCCGAATCATGGGCAGCTTTGCCCAATACCCAGCAAGCTCCTTATCCAAATGAGCCATATTGTACACAATCTCAATACCATGAATCCTACAGTAATCAATCTTGTTCTTAATCGCCTTCAACAGATAGTGATCCCCAATAGCGTTATCACAGGGATTGGGCGGCGACCCAGTTAAGAGCAAGATCCGAGGCTTACCGTTGACATAATTGGGGAATTCCTTGTTCTGCTCCAGCCAGATTCGTCGCTCCTCATCCCAATTCGAGATTTTGGGGCCCAAGGAGTAGGTGACATTGGGATTGAACTCGGACTGAGCCAGATCGTCGGGGTCATTGGGATCCGAGTCGGACTTGATCTCAGCGAGAATCCGATTGGTCTCTTCGACGATGTTCTGGTTGACCGCGTCGGCGTCGGAGCTGCCGAGGTTGCCGACACCGATGGTGCCGCGGAGGACGAGGATGGTGACGAAGCCGCAGAGAATTGTGATCTTGATGTTGTTGAAAGTCTTGTGGATCTGGCGGCCTCTGGGCAGGGCGGGGAAGGAACGAGCCCTGCCGTTGGCAACGGCGGGGGAGGAGGTGGGCAGCGCAGCTCCGCCGCCACGCTTCTGGGGTGTGAAACTGTCTTGACCCATCGAAACTAAAAACACCAACTTTATGATGCAGACACGGAGTACATGGAAGATGCAGAGCTTTATGGGTACAAGATTGTGGGAAGGATGGATCTGGGTTTTTGTCAGCTCGAATAAAACCCTAGACTAGTAGAAAGCTGGATGTGTGGAGGTGGTCAAGTTGTTGTAGGTATGAAGAATAGAAGACATGTGCACGACACCGACTGTGTAGGTCTTTTTTTTTATACATTTGGAGGATCGTATTCATGTGCTGTGTCTAAATTCTGATTTATTACTGTCTTCACTGTTTTTAGTAATTTCAACAACAAAACATCGTCCGACACATAAATTAACTAAAGATAATATGTTTCTCTTCGCGGAAATTATAAAAACTTGAACATTTAGTGACGCTCTTCAATGGGTATAATTCTGTTTTGGGAATTAAAATAAGAGTAGATAGTAAAAAAGTGTCTTAATCAGTCAAGTGTAGATCCAGACGAAGCTGCCTAGTTGAAGACGCGCACATCTCTCCGCGTTTGGAGAAAAACAAGGGATCGCAATCCTTTGTTCAACGACAACAATATCTTCCTCACCTCATCTCCATCACCTCTCAATTCAGCTCGTCCCAAAGCTACATCTTCATGGTCTTGAACTAGTTCCGTCTCGGCATCAATGTTGCTACACCTTCATGGTCTTGAACTAGTTCCGTCTCGGCATCAATGTTTCCACCAAGCCATCATCAACATCTTTAAGGAGTTTCAACTGGGTGAGCGACAAGTTCTCTCGTCGACTTTCTCGGACGTAGGGATTTGGTTCTGCCACCGCCCAATGTGTGGATTCGTACCGACGACGTTCGGTTGTTCGCAGGTTCTCGTCCGTTTCTCGTGGAGGCTTCGTCTGGTGCGAAGCTGTCGTAAAGTTCTCGGCGGAATACTGGGGCTAGGGTTTGTCGCCGCCCAGATTGTGAATCGCACCGAAGGCGCTCGTTTCTTCGCGAAGTTCTCGTCTGGTTCTCGTGGAGGCCTTGTCAGGTGTGAAGGTTTGTGAAGGATTAGGCCGGATCAAGGTAAGTCTCGGTTGGGTGAGGACTATCGTGGTGTTTTTGTCCGGTTGTTCTTCTCTTTTTCTGGTGCGAAGGGTACTGTAGGTTTTCAGTACTTGTGGAAGCTAAGGCTGAGTTTTGGGAGAGAAACACAGGTGTGTATTTCAGTTGCTTTTGTAGAGATGGAAGAGATATAGGAGCGTTTGAAAGGGGTGGTTATAGATAGTGATGACGAGGAGGATACGGTCATACAAGAGGAGGTGTTAAATCTGGAGGATGAGAAATACAAAATCGGGCTGGCGGTCAAAGTGTTCACGGGGAAGAAATATCGTGATGATTTTTTTCGTACTGTGATGAAGAATGCGTGGAACACAAGGGATGCTTTGACCCAAACCCTAGCCCCGGACATCACATGTTTCTTCTTCAAATCTGAACGGGAGAGGAGGAAAGTGTTGGAGATGGAGCCTTGGCATTTCAATAAGGCTCCAGTGGCCATGTAAGTGTTTTCGATGGGGATTAAGGTTTCTGATCTACGATTCGATCACACAACTATATGGGTACAAGCCTCAAATCTATCGTTCAATGTGTTGACGGAATTGGTCGGGGAGGTGATAGGGAACAAAGTGGGGGTGTTTGTAGAGGCTGAAACAAACGATGAAGGACGGGCACCGGAAGAGCATCTCTGTATTAGAGTGCGCTGGTCCTTAGATAAACCGTTGAGGAACATGGTTAAGATCACCCTTGGGCGGAATGTTGAACCAACCATTGTTCGCCTCCAGTACGAGATATTGCCGGAATTCTGTTACAAATGTGGAAGGTTGGGACATACAAAGAAGGACTGTGATTTTGAACCAGAATGACAGAAGGTGTCGAGTCGTTACGGGCCTCATATGCGTACTGATGCTCCTAATCCTATAGGGGGAGCAAGAACGGGAGCTGGAGACGGTTCTCGAGGAGAAGGACGGTGGAAAAAGGCCGGTGCGGATGTGATCACCCCAATGAAAATTGATAGGAGGTTAAACTGAGGGGAGAGACGGGTGGTGTGGTAGGAGTTCGGTCTGCGCCGCTCACAGGTCCGAGAGAAGCCAGTAAAAGGAATGACCTGTCAGTTGCTCTGGCTGACCGAGAACAACAAATGGTGTCAAATGGGGATCCATGTCTGTAATAACCACTCCCGGTCAACGCCAGTCAAACCTGCGAAAAACAGGAAAATTTAAATTTTTTAAGACTGACGGTTAAGTGAACCTAAAATGACCCCGAGTGTCATACCGGAATTAAGTTGACCCCGTTATCGACCAAAGTGAGTTCCGGGGGACTCAGGGCAACTTTCTTATCGTTTTGGGAAATGTTGACTTTTCGCTGGAAAAGTCAACCGAGCGACGTTTTAGTCCATTCGAGGACCGTTTTGGATCCAAAAAGCTTAGTCGTCGTCGCAACGGTCTTAGTTGAGCCGTTTCCTTGTGGCCCGTCAAGTTTCGTAATTTCTTGGGAAAAGTGCCCGTTCGGGGCCCGAAACGTCCGTTTTTCGCGAATCTGATTGGAAAATATCAAGCAGGTATTTTCCAAAAGGTGTGGGACCCACCTTGACACTTGTTCTTTATGTGGTGGTGTTAGTTTTGGGGGGAAAAGGTGTGGTGTGCCATAGGTGTGGCCGGCCACACATGTAAAAAGAAAAAAAAGGAAAAATGTATTAAGTGTTTGAAGAAGAAAGAGAAGAAGAAGAAGAAGAAGAAGAAGAAGAAGAAGAAGAAGAAGAAGAAGAAGAAGAAGAAGAAGAAGAAGAAGAAGAAGAAGAAGAAAGGGTTAGGGTTTGGAGGAGATCTCACCTTTGGCTCGTCTCAAGACAAGGAGCAACCTCGTTCCCCTCGTTCTCCTCTTGAGTAAGCACCGAACCGATTCCCGTTTTGTTAATTTTCAAATGTTAGGGTTTGGGTTTAATTGATGAGTTAGGGTTGTAGTAAGGTTGGGAGTTTTGGGGAGACGTTTTAGAGGTGTTTGGAGGTTCGATTGAACGTTTTCCGGCGACCGGGAGCTCGGGAGGAGCTCCGACCACCTTAGGGGGTGGCCGGCCACCATAGGAGGTGGCTGGCCGGACCTAGGGCCGGCCACCACCATGGTGGCCGAGCCCCTTTGAAACCCTTGTGCCCACGGCCAAATAGGCCAGGTGGGGCCCACGCACTCGGGTGCTCGGTTTTAGTGTTCGAAAGGTTTAAAATGTTCCTCGGACCATTTATCCTTAACCGAATCGAAAATTGGAATTAAATTGGAGAAGTTGTAATTGACGGGTTTTAGAAACTTTAAACGTTAATTAATTGACTCGGAAGTCGGAATTCGATTCCGTCAAGTGCATTGGGTTCCTTGAACTATTCTAAGACCGTAGAAACGAAAACGGGGGCTTTTGGGGCCCCGGAAGGCCATTTACAAAACCCGGGCAGATTCGCCATGTCGGGCGAATCGGGCCTTTACGGGTTCTTTATCGACAATGGCGAGTAATTGGGAAGTTTGGGAGTGATCGACTTTGTCGGGGTTACGTTTGGGCGTTAAGTTTATTGATTTTCGGTTTATTTGTACTAGTTTAAAAGTGCTTTAAAATTGTGTTCTTTTAGATCGTACTGCGGACCGAGGCAAAGGGAAGCTCGGCGAGTGACTGAGATCACATCGAGGTTTAGTGGAGCGCTTTTGGAGTTATATACGAGGTAGGGAAAAGTAGCCGGATCTCGGCCCTGACTGGGGAAAGTTAACAGTAGAATTGCATGTGACACCAGGGTGTCGTGGGTTGAGTAGGTTTATTTAAATATTAGAAAAGCATGATACGAGATTGTAGCGTTTATGAGAAAAGCATGTGACACTTAGTAGTGTCGTAGGAACAGAGAACTTAGCGATATTAGACTTACTAGAGGCATATGACCATGCCCGGAGGCTGACTGTTTAATTTGGTGTTTTGGGTGGCCATGAGAGCCCGTGTTATTATTGTTGAGTTTGGGTGGCCATGAGAGTCCGTGTTATTATTGTTGAGTTTGGGTGCCCATGAGAGCCCGTGTTATTATTGTCGAGTCTTGGGTGGCCATGAGGGCCCGTTGGGTTGTCGGACCCGTGTTACTTTAGTATTGGTGTCTTGGGTGGCCATGAGTGCCCGTGGGGTTGTTGAACCTGTGTCTTTACCTTTGGTGTTTTGGGTGGCCATGAGTGCCCGTGGGGTTGTTGAACCCGTGTCTTTACCTTTGGGGTTTCGGGAGGCCGTGAGTGCCCGTGGGGTTGTTGAACCCGTGTCTTTATTGGCGGTGTGTCTTGGGAGGCCGTGAGTGCATGTAGGGTTGTTGAGCCCGTGAGTTACTGTTTGTGTGTCTTGGGAGGCAGTGAGTGCCTGTGGGGTTGTTGAGCCCGTGAGTGACTGTTGGTAGTTTTGAGAGGTCGTGAGTGCCCGTGGGGTTGTTGAGCCCGTGAGTTACTGTTGGTGTATCTTGGGAGGGCGTGAGTGCCTGTGGGGATGTTGAGTCCGAGTTTTACTGTTGGTGTCTTGGTGGCCATGAGTGCCTGTGGGTGTTGAACCTGTGTTGTTACTGGTTGATGAACTTGCTTGTGATTGTGACTGTGATTGTGATTGTGATTGCGGATCCAGGTAGGTTGCAAGCATTCTTTGGCTGGCCTGACCAAGTTTGAGTATCAACGGGTTGCAAGCATTCTTTGGCTGGCCTGACACAGTTTGAGTATCAACAGGTTGCAAGCATTCTTTGGTTGGCCTGATCCGATTTTGAGTATCAACAGGTTGCAAGCATTCTTTGGCTTGCCTGATCCGAGTTTGAGTATCACAGGTTGTAAGCATTCTTTGGCTAGCCTGATCCGTGTTCGTATGAGTGGGAGATGGGTTACTGAGCAGCTGGTATGCGATCATTTGTGATCTTGTTTGGGTGTGCGATCCTTTGTGATCTTGTTTGGTGTGCGATCCTTTGTGATCTTGGGTGTTGCGTGGTGGTCTTTTGAGTCTTGGGAAGAGGTTGTCAATCGTTGTGTCGGGTCTACTTACGTGTTTGAGTGCTGAGTCGCTCGAGGAAGGTCACCGTGGACGTTTGTCAGTCGGAGTACTTGAGTTGGGGACAGTGATCCCCGGAGTTGAGTTTGTTGTGGGTGTTACCGGCATTGTCTGCTAATTATGCCGTAGTCAGTCTGTTATCTGTGGTGGTGAGCGAACGCTCACCCCTAGCTGCTTTTCCTACAGGTACCGATCACAGGACGGACTAGGGGAGCTCTCGAAGCTTGTGGAGCTAGGAGCGGAGTCCGGGTTTTTGTCTTTTGAGTCTAGTGACGGATACCTTGTACTTTTGTCCACGTGTTGGGACATATTTTAAGTTGTAAATATTGTTTTGATTAATTAAATGGAGATTTTAAAGTGTTTATCCAAAACAGGTTTCATTGTTTGATTGTTTTAAAACGTTCACGTTCCAGGTTCGGTTTTACTGAATTTGGGGCGTGACAACTTGGTATCAGAGCTCGAGGTTTCACACCTCGGACTGTCCGTCAATTAGGTGGGGAGGGTCGAGTCAGTGTAGACCCGTAGTATTATGAGTCCTGGTTGGGTTTGTGTGTATGTGCAGTGTTTTATTGCTGGCTTGCTGATTGTTGTTGCTGCTTGAAACGTTTTTAAGCTGTCGCGGGTCAACTCAGGAGCTCTCATGTAGTCGAACGTGACAGTGCTGACATCAAGTCGGTCCAACGTAGTTCGGGGACGCCTGGACCGGGTTGTGACCGCGTGATGTCAAGTATGAGTTTTTAAAGTAAAAAGGGGAAAGTTTTAGAATTGGTTGGCCCGGTGGGCGTGTTTTGATTTTGTTTGACGCCGTGGGCGTGTGTGTTTGATTTTGGTTGGCCCGGTGGGCGTGTTTTGATTTGTTTGACATCGTGGGCGTGTGTGTTTGATTTTGGTTGGCCCGGTGGGCGTGTTTTGATTTGTTTGACGTCGTGGGCGTGTGTGTTTGATTTTGGTTGGCCCGGTGGGCGTGGTTCGGTGTTGGTTGGCCCGGTGGGCATGTATTGTTGTTACTCGGCCGTGTGGGCTTATGTTTGAGGTCGGTCTTGAGTTTTCGTGCTTGTGTTATGTGTTTGGTGGTCGTTTGTCTGCGACGTGCTAATGTACGGGTCGCTATTAGCCGGTTATCTTCAAAAAAAAAAATTGTCTCGTTGTGCGTTTAGGTTTGTGGTTGTGTGACTAGGTTCACGTTCGTACGGTTTGGGCGTTGGTTTTACGTGTTGTGTTCACGGTTGTGGGTTGTAGAGGTCGTAGGCCTGGTGTACGGTTGAGTTGTTGTTGAGTTTTCGCTTACGTATTAGTATACTCAAGGCTTTAATAGCGTGAGCAGTGGTGTTTACTGATTTGAGGACGTGTTTCCCGTGTCGAGGTTTATCTTACTCGAGCGAGTACTTGAGGTGTTGTTAGCATGGGCGGTGGGACGTTTGGCTTCAGTTTTGTGATGGTGGTTTGCCCTGACTAGATTGGTAAGTCTTAGGTGTGTTACTAGTATGCCATAATCGAACGGGTGTCCGTGTAGGTGAGCATAACACTCATCCCCTTTACTACTTTTCCCGCAAGGGACGAGTAGCGAACATGGTTTGGTTGCGGAAAGTTATAAGTAAGTGCATAAAGGACCGGATGAGGGCTTGGTGTACGTTGGTGTGATTAAATTTGAGGTTCCGCCTACGTGTTATTATAATTAAAGTATAATTAGCGTGAACGGTGTGACATTTAGTAACAAGTGCGTTGGGGTAGACGTAGACCGTGTGAACGTTAGTGTATTCGAGCTTGTTGTCTGTATTTGAGTTCGCAAACTGAACGTTTGCGTGTGTCCGTGCAGAGAGTACTGACTTATGGCTCGCGGTAGACGAGGACGAGCAGCGGGAACACGGGGTCGGGTGGCCACGCGAGGCCGGCGGGGACGGTCAGCGGGGACACCAGGAAGGGTGCCAACCGTTGAGCCCGCCGAGTACGCGGAGACGCAGGGCACTCCTGTCGGAGAAGACAGGAGGAGCGACGCGGGACCGTCTACAGGCACACTCAGTGTTCCGCCGGTCGCGGACCCTTCCGTTATGACTGCCCTAGATGAGCTGACCAGGACGGTCCAGAGTTTAGTGGCGGCCATCGCCAGCCGAGAGTCGGCTCCACCAGCTCCAGAGGCAGCCGCGGTCCCAGTGAGGCCCGGTCAGGCCGAGGATCACACAGCCCGGACTCTACTAGACTTTCTGAAGCTAGGGATACCCATCTTTGTCGGGGAGCCGAACCCCGATCTAGCCGAGAGGTGGCTAGAGCAGGTCACGCGGGACCTGGATACATCAGGCATCGAGGATGGCCGCCGCAGAGTGTCCCTCGCAGCTCACCAGCTGAGGGACAACGCCTACCACTGGTGGGGGCGCGTGAAGGACCTTGTCGGGCATGACTACGACATCTTCCAGGAGATGTTTCTAGCACAGTATTTTCCCGAGTCGGCTCGGTTGGAGCGACATCGGCAGTTTCTGGACCTGGAGCAGGAGGGGATGACAGTGGCAGAATACGAGGCCAGATTCACGGCATTGACCAGATTCGCGCCGGAGATGGTGATGACCGAGCAGAACCGTTGCAGGCGGTTCGAGGGGGGACTGAGACCGGTGATTCTGGACAAGGTCCTCGCCTTGAGGTTGCGGAAGTATACCGATCTCGTGGACACCGCAGCGACGGTGGAGCAGGGTATCTGGGATGCGGCCAGAACCCGCGAGGTGTTGGGTCTCGAGGTAGGGTTGGAGATGAACCAACTCGCAGCGGAAAATCAATGAAAACCAAGAGACAATTAAAACCATGAAACAACTAACAAAGAATGGATTAACAAGAGAAAAATTCAGCACTAGTTCTTACCAAAACAAGAACACCGGTTAACGAATGATTGGCTTGAGTCTCCAAGACGCCTACGTATCCACATGGGAATCAAAGCCACGTAGTTCTTCTCTTTGAGGACTCAAGAACACAAACATGGAGGTGGAAACTAGCCAAACCCGAAATGGCCATGGAAGAGGGAGAGAAAATGTGTTTCCTATTCTTGTCTTGTGTTTGTTATGTTGAAAAAAGATGACTTAAACATAACAAAACCCATACTTGTCCAACTAAAGGCATGGGACAAGTATGGTGTCAAGTAAGGTGTAAATAGGACAAAGTATGGCAAGACAAGATTGGGTTAGGTGGTGAATCACCAACACCTTAATCCTTGTCTTGCTTCCTTAGTACTAATTAATCAAGACTTGATTAATTAGTTCCATGGGCCTTGGTTGCATGAGCCTTTCATGGGCCTCTTGGAACATGGCCCATGGCCATTTCCAACGAGGTCCCGTGATTCGCTCATCGCCTCCAAGCCTTCCATACCGGAAATGTCCAACATTATCCGACGCGATCAATCCCAAGACTCCAAGCCTTGTCTCGATCCGTAAAGTCCTATTCACGTACGAGCACATGACCCAAAACCCAGTTTTGGTCATGTCCCGAGACAACTCCCTTTTGGCCATTCTCCATAAATGTGTCAATGAGTTTCATCCTCCGGTGTGACCCTTAGGTTTATGCATGTCAATAGATCAACGTAAAATCCCATTTTACTTGATCCTATTTAAGTGGCAACTAACGAGACTTTAGTATTGCCTGACACTACATAACGAATCGACCCTGTCGATTCTAACCTTTCTGTCGTCCCTGTCATTATCCTTTTATCTCCGATATCCTGATTGAGATAAGGCATAGAGCCGTCATCCTTATTATTCTCAATCACCGTTCCTTGATATGTGAGATGACTGAAGATATGATACCCAGTATCATGTGCATGTCCATGCTATTCTTTCAGTCACTCTCGATCAAGTGGCCGAGAACCGATATCTTTCCCATACCTTAGTATGAGGGATAAATCCCTTAGCCGTCTTTCGTGTCACTCATGTAGCCCGTCCCCAAGCCAATCCTGGCCGTTATGGAAGCCCTGTTACGGACAACGTTAGGCTCAGGTCAAACTCAGTTGTTGACTACATAGCGATCACAAAGACTCCTTGGTCTAAGGATACATGACAAGCTACAACACTGAATATGTTCATGACTTAATCTATGGCACATATTCAGGGCGGGTCGTCCAATATCATGTCCCACATGATATCTATGATCAGACTCCGGAATCCCATTCCAATGACTAACAGAACGTAAGCCATAAAGAGCCATCTTTCATACTAGTCGCTTCTAGTGAAGCTTTGTTGACTAGGGACCCATCGAGTGTGATCTATCTCGATCTATGGTTCTATTCGCATGGTGGGCATAGATCAGAGCACACATCGATATATTACTCCAACACATAAGTAATATAAAGCCGCTTTAATTTTATTGCTAACGATGATATATACATTTGGACATTTAGGATTGAACTACGGGCACTAAGACTAACACGAGGTTGGACAGCGGCCGACCGAATTTACAGGGCCGTCAGAGTCACGAGACCCGAGGAGGCAGAGGACCGCGGGGTTCTTCCGACCACCGACTCATTAGGGTGGAGCGAGATAGCACGGGTGGGTGCCGTCCATGGGGCCAGTCGCGACACGGAGGGTGCCGACGTGCCATCTCTGCAGGGAGCTAGGCCATTTGCACCCAGGGTGCCGGACAGGCCAGGGCTCGGGGTCGGGAGTCGATGAGACCAGCTGTCTCCGATGCGGCCATGTGGGACACACGATGGAATGGTACCGTGAGCCGTTGGGAGCGACATCGGCGCAGCGACCGTAGTAGTCGCGGACAGTACAGTCACCAAGGGTCGCCCTCGTCAGAGTCAACAGTCGAGGTTTTCGCAGCCATCGACGAGCGCGCCAGCTCCGAGACAGCAGCAGAGATATGGGTACCCAGCAGTCAGTGCGCCGGGTCAGGGGCAGCAGGAGTCGGAGGGAAGAATGTACGCAGTTACCGACTCCCGGACCCCAGGATTCCCCACCTACCACGAGACCTATCAGGGTACGTATTTATTGTATCTTATATGGCGTTGTTCTAAATTTCGCGGACGAAATTCCTTTAAGGGGGGTAGATTGTAATAACCACTCCCGGTCAACGCCAGTCAAACCTGCGAAAAACAGGAAAATTTAAATTTTTTAAGACTGACGGTTAAGTGAACCTAAAATGACCCCGAGTGTCATACCGGAATTAAGTTGACCCCTTTATCGACCAAAGTGAGTTTCGGGGGACTCAGGGAAACTTTCTGATCGTTTTGGGAAATGTGGACTTTTCGCTGGAATAGTCAACCGAGCGACGTTTTGGTCCATTCGAGAACCGTTTTGGATCCAAAAAGCTTATCCGTCGTAGCGGTCTTAGTTGAGCCGTTTCCTTGTGGCCCGTCAAGTTTCGTAATTTCTTGGTAAAAGTGCCCGTTCGGGGCCCGAAACGTCCGTTTTTCGCGAATCTGATTGGAAAATATCAAGTAGATATTTTCCAAAAGGTGTGGGACCCACCTTGACACTTGTCCTTTATGTGGTGGTGTTAGTTTTGGGGGGGGAAAGGTGTGGTGTGCCATAGGTGTGGCCGGCCACACATGTAAAAAGAAAAAAAAAGGAAAAATGTATGAAGTGTTTGAAATAGAAAGAGAGAAAAGAGAGTTTAGAGAGAGAAGAAGAAGAAGAAGAAGAAGAAGAAGAAGAAGAAGAAGAAGAAGAAGAAGAAGAAGAAGAAGAAGAAGAAGAAGAAGAAGAAGAAGAAGAAGAAGAAGAGATAAGGAGAAAGGGTTAGGGTTTGGAGGAGATCTCACCTTTGGATCGTCTCAAGACAAGGAGCAACCTCGTTCCCCTCGTTCTCCTCTTGAGTAAGCACCGAACCGATTCCCGTTTTGTTAATTTTCTAATGTTAGGGTTTGGGTTTAATTGATGAGTTAGGGTTTTAGTAAGGTTGGGAGTTTTTGGGAGACGTTTTAGAGGTGTTTGGAGGTTCGATTGAACGTTTTCCGGCGACCAGGAGCTCGGGAGAAGCTCCGACCACCTTAGGGGGTGGCCGGCGGGACCTAGGGCCAGCCACCACCATGGTGGCCGAGCCCCTTTGAAACCCTAGGGCCCACGGCCAAATGGGCCGGGTGGGGCCCACGCACTTGGGTGCTCGGTTTTAGTGTTCGGGAGGTTTAAAACGTTCCCCGGACCATTTATCCTTAACCGAATCGAAAATTGGAATTAAATTGGAGAAGTTGTAATTGACGGGTTTTAGAAACTTTAAACGTTAATTAATTGACTCGGAAGTCGGAATTCGATTCCGTCAAGTGCATTGGGTTCCTTGAACTATTCTAAGACCGTAGAAACGAAAACGGGGGCTTTTGGGGCCCCGGAAGGCCATTTACAAAACCCGGGCAGATTCGCCATGTCGGGCGAATCGGGCCTTTACGTGTCCTTTATCGACAATGGCGAGTAATTGGGAAGTTTGGGAGTGATCGACTTTGTCGGGGTTACGTTTGGGCGTTAAGTTTATTGATTTTCGGTTTATTCGTACTAGTTTAAAAGTGCTTTAAAATTGTGTTCTTTTAGATCGTACTGCGGACCGAGGCAAAGGGAAGCTCGGCGAGTGACTGGGATCACATCGAGGTTTAGTGGAGCGCTTTTGGAGTTATATACGAGGTAGGGAAAAGTAGCCGGATCTCGGCCCTGACTGGGGAAAGTTAACAGTAGAATTGCATGTGACACCAGGGTGTCGTGGGTTGAGTAGGTTTATTTAAATATTAGAAAAGCATGATACGAGATTGTAGCGTTTATGAGAAAAGCATGTGACACTTAGTAGTGTCGTAGGAACAGAGAACTTAGCGATATTAGACTTACTGGAGGCATATGACCATGCCCGGAGGCTGACTGTTTAATTTGGTGTTTTAGGTGGTCATGAGAGCCCGTGTTATTATTGTTGAGTTTGGGTGGCCATGAGAGCCCGTGTTATTATTGTTGAGTTTGGGTGGCCATGAGAGCTCGTGTTATTATTGTCGAGTCTTGGGTGGCCATGAGGGCCCGTTGGGTTGTCGGACCCGTGTTACTTTAGTATTGGTGTCTTGGGTGGCCATGAGTGCCCGTGGAGTTGTTGAACCCGTGTCTTTACCTTTGGTGTTTTGGGTGGCCATTAGTTCCCGTGGGGTTGTTGAACCCGTGTCTTTACCTTTGGGGTTTTGGGAGGCCGTGAGTGCCCGTGGGGTTGTTGAACCCGTGTCTTTACCTTTGGGGTTTTGGGAGGCCGTGAGTGCCCGTGGGGTTGTTGAACCCGTGTCTTTATTGGCGGTGTGTCTTGGGAGGCCGTGAGTGCCTGTAGGGTTGTTGAGCCCGTGAGTTACTGTTTGTGTGTCTTGGGAGGCAATGAGTGCCTGTGGGGTGGTTGAGCCCGTGAGTGACTGTTGGTAGTTTTGAGAGGCCGTGAGTGCCCGTGGGGTTGTTGAGCCCGTGAGTTACTGTTGGTGTATCTTGGGAGGCCGTGAGTGCCTGTGGGGCTGTTGAGTCTGAGTTTTACTGTTGGTGTCTTGGTGGCCATGAGTGCCTGTGAGTGTTGAAACTGTGTTATTACAGTGGTTTAGGGAGGCGCTGGAGGATGGGGGGTTACGGGACCTTGATATTGAAGGATACCGATACACGTGGGAGACAGGGAGGAATGGTCTAAACAGGACAGAAATTCAGCTTGACAGAGCTGCTATTAACAAAGTCTGGGAAAGTTTATACCCATATACTCAGGTGGTAAATGGAGGCCTTTCTTCTTTCGGACCATGCACCCATATTAGTTAAGGGTGTCCGGGAGCCTATGGAGAGGAGGCCGAAAGTGTTTTGGTATGAGGAGTCATGGGGTAGAAGTAAAGAGAGTGAGGAGTTGGTCCTTGCAGTCTGGGGTGGAAGTGAAGGTTTGCATGTTGGTGAGAGGTTAACCAGAGTGGCGGAGCACATGACCCCAGTGGGCAGCGGATACTCCTGAACCTTTAAGTAAGCAAATTCGAGACTGTAAGAGTGAGATGGATCGCCTTAAAGGAAGGTGGGATAGATGGAGTGGGGAAAGGGTATGCGAGCTTCGCCGAAAGCTAACGGGCCTGTTGTTGCAGAAAGACGATCAATGGAGGCATAGAGCTAAGCAGCATTGGTATAAGAGCAGGGACCGAAATACTAGGTATTTTCATGCTAAATGTTCAAGGAGGAGAAGAAGGAACCGAATCAGAAAGTTGAGGGATAAATATGGTGACCTGTGGGATTGGAGTTCGTGTCTTGAGGAGGTGATCAAAGAATACTTTGGGGAGCTTTTCAGACCGGAACACCAGAACCAAGATGAGGTCAGTGATCTGATTCTAGTTTCAATCACAGATGAACAAAATGCTTTTCTATTAAAACGGGTAGATAGAGAGGAAGTCCGGAAGACAATTTTCAGTATGTTGTCGTTAAACGCTCCGGGCCCGGACGGATTCAATCTTGGATTTTATTAGCATTATTGGTACATAGTCGGGGAGCAGATTTTTCAGCTGGTTCAAGACTTTTTTGAATCAGGGAAGCTCCCGCAGGATATTAATTACACAAACTTGGTGCTGATACCGAAGAAACAAAGACCGGACATGATGGAGGAGTTCAGGCTGTTTGCGTTATGTAATGTAAGCTATAAGGTGATCACTAAGGTGATGGTTCAGAGAATGAAAGGGTGTATGCAAGAAGTCATTTCTGAGTCTCATAATGCTTTCTTGAAAGGACACCTGATTACAGATAACGTCATCATTTCAGGGGAGATTTTACATGCGCAAAGAAACAGGCAACAAGGTAATCAAGGGTTAATGGCTATGAAGATAAATATGACAAAAGCCTACGATAGGGTGGATTGGGCATTCCTTGAGAAGGTGCTCAGGAAAATGGGATTCGGAGGGAGATGGTGAATCTGGTTATGGAATGTGTTAGGACGCCAAAACTTTGGGCGTCTGCTGAAGGAAGAAGGATCGGTCCTATCATCCCGGAGAGGGGAATTAGACAAGGGGACCTTTTATCCCCCTATTTGTTCATCACATGTGTAGAAGGACTGTCGAGGTTAATTAATCATTATGAAAACCAGAACTTGATTCACAGTCATACGGTGGTGCGAGGAGCTTTGTCCATAACCCATCTCTTTTTCTCGAATGACAGTTTTTTTGTTTAGAAGTGCGGGAGTGGAGGAAGCAAAATAGTGGAAGGAGTTGCTTGGGAAGTGTGAGAAAGCCTGTCAGAAAATTAATGTTCAGAAGTCATCTTTATCGTTTATCCCTAATACATCACTGCATGTTAAGACAAATGTAAAGGAATTGTTGGGAATGGAGGCAGTTGATGATGTGGGTACGTACTTGGGATTACTGGAAGTGGTGGGGCGTTGTAAGTATCAAGCTTTTAAATACATTAAAGAGAGGATTTAGGCTAAACTGGGTAATTGGGATGAACTCCTACTCAGTAAGGCGGGAAAGGAAATCCTCTTGAAATCGATGATACAAGCGTTGCCACGTACACAATGAGTGTTCATATGTTGCCCCAAAATCTCATTCGGGAGATCGAGGTCGAGATGAATCGATATTGGTGGGTTCATAATAAAAACACAGGAGCAAGGATAAGATGGAGTGTGTGGCTGAATCTTTGTGAGCACAAACGTTCGAGTGGCCTAAACTTTAAACACGAGCGATTTTATTACTGTACGAAAGCATTGGAGGTATGGAGTAGGGTACCAAACATCAGAATGGTTGATGAAGTCTCTACGAAGGAGATACTGCGAAATTTTTGGGATAGCAGTAGTAGGGAGGAAGCTGAAATGTCAGGGTTATTTGTTGGAAATTATGGAAAGCTCGCAACTCGAAAGTCTGGGACAACAAAGATATTTTGGGAGAGGTAGTATTCAGGGAAGCGAAGGCTTTGCTGAACTCTTAGAGGGAAGCAAATGCAGTAGGACTGTCAGGCCATGAGAGAAGATCGGAAGAAAGGAGTAAGTGGGTTAAACCGGCGGGAGCACAGCTGAAAGTTAACGTTGATAGGGCGACCTCTGGTCCTGTCGATGGTGGCGGAGGGATGGTGTGTCGGGACGGTGAGGGGATGATGACAGGTTGGAAATGTGTGTTATTCCCAGGGGTGAGAGACCCGGAGTTGACTGAAGCTTTGACGGTCCGTGAGGCACTAAAATGGATTTGCAGGGAAGGTTGGAACGTGGGAGAGTTGGAGTGCGATTGCCTGAACGTGGTTGTAAAACCCAGTTTGTTTAAAAGGGTATTAAAGTGCGAACCGATACTTGGGGGTTGTTTTTGTATCAAGTTTGTTTTTTTTTAAAAAAAAAGAAAAAAAGAAAAAAAGAAAAGGAGGACTCAGGCTTGGGCCTGATCAGACTCGGCTTTGGGCCGAGCCAGACCAGGCCCGTTACTCGCGCGCACCAGGGTCGGCCCAAGGCTCGGTTACCCCAAACCCTACCTTTAAAGCCACTCTCTCGCCGCTTCAGCTCCATTTTCGCGCACCACTCCCGAGACGAGACCTCGTCCCTCTCCCGACGACCCCGAAACCCACCACCGTTCTCACTCTCCTTCCCCGGCCACCACCTCTTCTTCTTCTCCGACCTCGCACCCACCTTCTCCTTCTTCTTCTCCGCCTTCCTCTACCCGTCGTACCAGAAACCCAGCACCCTCACCCGTCGTCTTCCTCTTCGATTCGACGCCGCCGCCGACGAGGACGAGCTCCACCGCGCCTGATTCAGGCGGAGCTTCACACGGTGAGTCGTTCCTCACCGGTTCCTCCCTCTACTCCTTCTCGCGTCGATTCAAGGGGCGTCAGGCTCACAGAGGAGGTCGGGAGCGTCGCCAGAACTCTCCGAGTTCCAGATCCGCGATTCACGTCGCCGGCGAGCCGGTTGGACGCCAGATCTGGCCGGGAGGGTTCGAACCTCGCCCCAACCCTCGTTTCCGTTGAGTCCTGGCCCTCTGTCAACCCATCAGACGCCGGAGCCGCCGTCGAAACCCTGACGCCATCGCCGCCGGAGTCGCCGGAAACCTAACCTCAGCCACGACGTCTTCAGCTCAGACCGGACGAGGCGAGACCTTGGGCTCGGAGCTCAGCTGGGCTTCGGCCTGGACAGGATTTGGGCCTTGGGCTCGAATCTGGTCTGGGCCTTGGCCCGGACTGACTCTGGTCTTCGGGTCTGGACTCGGGCCTGACTCCGGGACTGGATCGGATACGGACCGTTTGGGACTGATTCGTTTAATTAAATTTAAAACTGATTTAAACGACACTTGAGACTAAGTCGGACTTTTATCGGATTAAACGGTTTAATCAACGGAAATGAAAAACTGTTAATTTAAAGAACTGGGTAATCTGGACCCGATCTGATTTTGGATCGTTTGTGTGTAAACCCAGATTCGTAGCTGGGACTTCGCCGAGGTGACGAGGCGAGCCGGACAGCTGTTGATAGGAGTATTTGTTCGTAGGAAGACCGCAAGGTAGGTAAAGCCTTAATTACTTCATTACCGCTTAGAATGCGTGTTTAGGATAATAAAATCGGAAAGGTCCTAGAACTGCCTATAGGGTGCGAATAACTAGAATAATCGTATTTCAATTACTAATAAACGGATGAGTCTAGTATGCATGTTAGGACGATGACAATTAGTGAAGTGTGCTTTCAATACTTGGGAAATTGATTTACTGGTAGAGAGGCTGTGAAGAGCTCTCGGATTATTTGTGTGCTAGGTTCACATGCTTGGTTGCTAATTGCTCGGTTAACTTAAGAGTCTAATGAAACTAGATTAGCTTGTATGATTGAATGCTATTTGGTGTATTCACATGATGATTGATTGGTGGAATGTATACTTGGTTTGATCTAGTATTTATGCTGATATAATTGTTGGTTGAACGGATGATCGAGTATGACTGATTGTGCCAAAGGGGTACAATCAGGTGATCGATGTACCGATGGTTGGAGACAGGTAAGTACACGGTAAGTATGAAATGGTGTTGTTGTCTTGGTTATGATGAAAGTGTGGTTATGATGAAAGTGTGTTCCGATGTGTGATGCTTGATGGGTGAACGAAGTACTTTTTCCCTTTTTTCTTATTCTTGATTGTATGCTCAGTTATTGGTTTAGCTATTTGTTTGCTTGGTTTGGTACTACACCGGGGGGGGGGGGGGGGGGGGGGGTAATCCGGTGCCGATGAGGTGGTTGGAGTTGGACGGATACAGTGAGTTATTGATTGAGTTTTAGAGCCTGAGGGTATTGATTACTGGATATTATGAGAGTTGAGTATTGGCAGATCCTGCGGGATATTCATTGATTATTGGGCCTGCGGGCAATTGATTATTGGACCCTGCGGGGCGTTGATTATTGGGCCTGCGGGCACTTGGACATTTTACCCTGCGGGGAAAGGATTACTTATGGTTTCACCCCAAGGAACTGCATCCCAGTGGGTGCACTACTTGGTCCCCTATGACATATGGTCCTCAGGTGGCATTTCCGAATTGGTTTCGGTGCCTCGGTGCATGTACCTCCTCTGGACCGAGGGAAAATCTGACGTGATGTGGATACTCTGGTGGATCGGGTTATGGGAACCGAGGTGATCCCAGAATCTATTCACGGATCGGAGGCTTGAGAAAGCAAGTGGTTGGCAAGATACTGATATTTCCCAGTTTATTATTATTCGTCCTTTAAATTATTTAGGATGAATTTATTTATGTCACTGTTACTTGGATACTATTACGTTGTTGCAATTATTTCTTATTCTTATCATCTCCTTATTTATTATATTGTCCTGTCGTTCGGGTTACATTCGTAGACAGTTCATCTTTAACTTAAGGGTTGAATCATTAAGGTTTTTCCTACTGAGCGTCAGCTCACCCCCTTTGGTTTCTAACTGTTTTACAGGAGTACCGGATGTCTAGAGAGGCCGAGGCTAGGGAGCTTTGGGACTCTTCGGGTTCGCACTAGAGTTATGTTGGTCTCTTGTGTTGGGCATACCTTATTTGACTATTTATGTTGAGCTGTGACTCACGCTGTTTTAAACTATTTACTGATATGTCGTTTTTGACGAAGTTGGTATGAGATTTTGGAACCTTTATCTATCGTTTACGTTTCCTAATTATTTCAACTTAGGTCACGTCTCGAGTCCGGTCAAAGCCGGATTTGTGGCGTGACAGTGGTGATGGCCATAAACAATTCGGAGGACATTTTAGCTCCGATAGGAGGTATAATCAAAGATTGCAAAAGTCTTCTCCAGGACATGCAGGCACATCCGAAAGGAGGCAAACCAAGTAGCGCATGAGCTGGCGAAAATTGTGAATGATTGGGTAAAGTTAAGTTTAAACTGTAATGTGGTGCCAGACTGTTTAACTGGCAAGTTGAACTTTGATCGTTCGTAATAAATTACCCAGGTTTCTTTAAAATAAACTGGGTGAGCGACGATTTTGATTCCAGTTCTTAGAATCCGAATTGAGAATCACAATGATACATGAGAGAAACTATCAATGTTTTGACCCGAGGAATCGCAACTAGAAACAGGAAACGATGATAAGTATGGAACCAATCAATCGGTTCACGAAGCTAGCTCCCTCCAATACGAACATGACACGTGTCTCGTAGTTTGAAAATCAGCTCTCTATATATTTTTTTATTACAAATTAGTTTTTAAATAATAAAAAACGGCAACTTTGTAATAAAATTATGCTTTTACCTCATTGAAACTACACATACCATATTTTACCATCAATTACTTTACTTTTCTTCCAAACTTTTTTTTTCTGAGTGTTGATTCCCTAATTTCATTCTGACCCGAAAATATGTCAAGCGATTCAATCCTGAATATGAGTCTAACCAACTTTACAACCGAGCAGTCTGAGGCTTTTCCTAGAGGTTGTCTATTCAGTAACAAATAGTGTCAGATGTGTATAGTCTGAGTCTCTAATTGTTCTATTTTGTGCACGACTTACAAGCGAGAGGCATGTCAATCAGATCATTAGTACACTTTTTGTATGCCAACCATTCAACACTCCATTCCGCTCAGCAAGGCCTAAAAAAACTATAGGATTCAGAGGAGCTATTGAGAATTATATAAGTTTGACTTACATTAAAAGACGCAATTAAAAAGAATAAAAAATCAGGGGAAAACTTTTGGGAAACAATAGAGAAAGCATACGACACCAACAACCCCTTCTCGGGTAAGAAGTCGAGGTGACACCAAAATTGCAGGAACAAAACGGTCCTTTAGTAAGAAAACTCAACACTAACTACAAAGATTCCCGAAAATTTTCACAAGTGGATACTACGATGATCAGATCTACCAGATTATCCTAGATGCATACGCAAAGGAAGAAAGACTCAACACTTTATGTTCCAGCATTGGTGGGAGATCCTGAGCTTCGAGCTCAAATTTTTAACGGGCGAGGTTGAATTAAGCTGACCAATATGCCGCGAAAAGGAAAGGGAAAACATTGAATGAGGACCTCACGCTATTACTATGTGGGGAAAGGCCGAGACAATAAAGTTAGGGTAATTGAAAAAGGTGCAAGCAAGATGGGATGAAGTAAACAACAAAGTCTAATAGTTGCAGAAGAATGATACATTTATAATATTCGAGATAATGTTACGGTTTTAAGGGGGATACATAGAACATATCACGGAGAGGATTGATGCATTTCATAATTCTCCTTGGAACATTAATTGTATTGTTGTTTGATGTATTTTATTTAATGTACTATGTTTAAATATTTGATGTTGTATGTTTTATGTTGTTCCGCCATGACCATAATTTTTCCAATGTGTTGGTGTAGAAAACTTAGGTTATTTTATGACTGTTTAGTTAATGAAGAATTATTTTCACTATTTGTTGATTCAATAAATTTATTTTCAAGTTTTTGACATGACAAGATTGATGATCTAATGGCTTCTTTGATGTTAGGCCACTCAAGATTTTTGATCTATTGGTCTTGTTGATGTTAGGCCATTCAAGATTCTTGATCGAGTTATTTGTTCGATGTTAGACCGTTGAAGATTCTTGACCTTGTGGTTTTGTCTAAGTTATGTTTGTCAAAGTTCATGACTCAGTGGTCTCACTCAAGTTAGATCAGTCACTGTTTAGACTGAGATGTCTCGTCCAAGTCAGGTCGGGCAAGATTCATGACTGAGTGGTCTCTTCCAACTCAAGACTCACATTTTTTTTTTCACTAAGTTGTCTTGCCCAAGTCAGGTTCGTCACTATTTGCATTGAGTTGTCTCGTCGATATAATGTCAGTGATTGTTCATATTGAGTATAATACACTTTTCTTCTCTTCTATATATACAAAACACCAACATGTTGAGTTTTGTGCCCTAGGATAAGCCACAATCTATATACAATGTCATTTATGAATTAGTAGAAGTTGGCAAACATTTTGTTATCATTTAATGTTATGTTAAAGGTATGAATATACTACTCTTTCTAAGATAACGGGGTGTCGTTTCCCGATAGTATAACTCTTAGGAACAAAGGTGTGAGTCTATTCATTTGTTCCTAGCCTAAACCGATAGTTAGAGCTAGTGTGACAGTTGATTGGAGGATCACGTTTTACTAATCATGCATATAGAGATATGAGTCGACGTCACAGTTTTTAAAGAATTTGATATTGGATGACCCACCTTGAGAATACTTCATAGAACACAGTACATGAGTATGTCTCAACTACCAAAATAGATCTTAGTCCTACAACCATGAAATTATTGTACTATCTATATGTGTTTATTCATGTCTTGACACAATCGAACTTTACTCTTAATAAGATGTTTATTAAGGTTATACTCATATATGGATACATACCTATGAGGTATATGTGTGATTGGCTTATGGACTTGCCACTTGTATTTATAACACAAGTCAGATGCCATCGGCCCCCCTTGATAAAAGGGTGATCGTAAAATAAGTTGTCATGCGAGTGATTTGTCACCTACAATTCGAACTCAAAATCAAGTAAACTATAGCAAGGATGATGCTTCTATGCCTTTTGTTCATTCGTGGCATGCCAAATGACAAAGGATAAGAACACTTATAATAACAATGACTAACAAAGATAAAGGTCAAATTTCGTATGACTAGGGTAGTTATGGGCAAGTTTGTAAAAGTCCCCGCCTAGTCCCCAAAATCTACAAAAATGCCTGACTCGCCGCTCCGCCTAGGCCCCAAAATATGAAAGTCACACGACTCACCGTCCCGTCCGATTAGTCGGAAACTTGGGACCCTCATTTGTGAAATTGGACTTTTGAAAAAGAGATGAAAAGGTGATAAAAAGAATATGTTTGTAATGATCTTGAATTTCTTGATAAAAAAACTATGACACATGTCCCTCTTTAGTGGTTTATCATTATAATTTAGATTTTTATTAAAATAAAGAGTAAAATAAAAATAATAGATTATTTGGTTTTGTTTTTTGTATTTTGATATTTGACATTTTTTTTATAATATACAAATATAATTTATATTTTGATTTTTTTTATTATATTTGTGTAATATATATTTTTATTAATAATTAAAATAAATAAATATGCCTAGTCCCTACCTGGGCCTTGACTAGTCTCCGCCTAACGCCTAAGGGTCCTCACCTTAGCGACTAGTGCTTTTACAACATTGGTTATGGCCTTGCTAGGGGTTACTCATAACTTGTGGGCGAAATGTAGATTTCGATCTCACTACCAACGTCATGTGAAACCTAAAGGGTCACACACAATAGAGTAAAGATCACAACGAATTGTACCTTAGAGGTACAACTTAAATAAATAAGAAAAATTATATTTGATATTATAAAACTATTTATTTAATTACTTGTTTATGAAATAATGTCATTATTTGTATTTATGTAATGTCTTACATGATATTTATTTAAAGTAAATAAATTATTAAAATATAAATATATAATGGGGTTGGCCGAACACCCGAATAAAGGTATTGGGATTTTCAACCAACCCATGTATATATATAGGGAGACAATCATATGCATACCCCATTTAAAATGTAAAGCTACAAACTCAACCACAACACGCTGTCGCGCTCAGAAAATGCTCTTCTTTTTTTCCACCAAGTTTATTAATTTGATCTTTCATCCCACCAGCGTGGGACATCCCATCCATTCCACTTTCCAATATTTTTACACTAAAAAATGATCTTTCCTACTTCGTTACAACTCCGATTTAATTTTTTATTGCACCAGTGGTTAAAGGACTAAGACATACTAGTAACCTGAATGCTAGAACATGCCCTAGTATTATAGTATAGTTTACACCAACCTTTAGGTTCCCTCTCCTTCAGCCATTCATATGCATCTTAATCTAGCAAGCGTAGCTTCTCCATCCTTACTTCCAGTTTTTGCGATTGAGGACGCCTTCGAACAAGACCAGACAATTGATTTAAGTTCCTTCCTCTTGAACTTGGTGCCGAAATTGTCAACTAGATATTAAACACAGTATCTGTGATCGACACATTCCATCCAATGGTTGAAAAAACCACCAGCCCCTACATAAAACCAACAAGAATATAAATAACAGTTAATACAATATCGATACCTTTTGTTCATCGGACATGAAAACATACCCCCTTAATTCATTTTTCATAGTCCCAATAGTCTTCTAAGAATTGAGTGAGAAACCACTTCCAATAATCTTTGTTCTCTTGCTCCACGACGACAAATGCCAGTGGCACCATACCGTTGTTCCCATCCCATCAACAAGCTGTGAGGAGATGACCTCCATACTTTCCCTTCAAATGGAACCCATCAATGCCAATAAGGGGCCTGCATCCATCAAGGAAAGCCTTGGTGATAGCTCCAAATCTGATGTAAATCCGCTTGAAATGCAGTTTTGCGACATGATCATTATCCACAAAGAGGTGCTCGATATCCACCTTTGTCGTAATGTCTTCATTTTCTTGTCTTACCTAAAATTTACAAATGAAATAGTTACTTCCATATCACATATGTAATGAATTTGAAAAAAAAATTATGATCCTTACCATATGACAGTATGTGTATAGGTCTTCGTACTGAATGGCTTGATCACAAGTCACCAAATACTTGTCCCTCCATATCGTCCTAAAGGAATGCTATCGAGACAAGAAAACTCCAAGGTCACCCATTATCTTCTCATGCATTGCTTTACCTAAGATGTTAGGACATGTCCTAACATCATCAATGAACCTACAAAATAATTACAGTTATTTTCCAACAATGTTGTTACATATAAACTAAGTATTAAAAAAATTCATAAATTTCCAAAACATACCTTAGTACGAGATACTGTATGGTACACTATTTGATTCTTTGAGTTTTTGTGCAATTGAGTGTAGGCATTCAGGTCTTCATCTCCAATACACTTTTATCTTTATTAGTACTTACATAGCGATAAAATGTGCAGCCAGGAAAGTTTCAAAAGATACCTATCTTCTTTCGCTCATTCCTGGTGAAGTGGTAGTACATTCTATGCTTCATAGCATATTTCTTGAACACTTTCCTAAATATTGTCGCATGGGAGAATAACGCGTATACTCCCAACTCAATGTTCAACAGGATTGAATCATCTTCCCGGATTTCCTGCCACCCCCTAAACCTTATAGGTCCATGTTCTTCAGGTTCTTCTGCATCAAGGTCTACAAAGGGTTCTTCTAAGGGAATATCTTCAAATGCTTCATCTACCTCAGGTCCTTCAGCTCCTCCATCTTGTCCAGCTACTTCAGGTCCTCATGTAGCTCCTCCATCTTGTCTAAGATCTACTTCAGGTTGATCTATCTCCTCAGTTTCTTCTACCCTTACAAATTTCTCTTTCCTAATTCTCTCAGTCTTGGCTCTTTTACTTTTTCTATTTCATCCATCAACCAATCAGGGTCATCATCACTTTCAGTTGTGGTTCAGGTCCTTGAACATGTTCAGGTTCTCTTTCATGTTGAGTTTCACTCTCTGGTTCATGTTCAGTTTCAGTTTCTGGTTCATGTTGTTGTTCAGTTTTAATATGTGGTTCATGCTCTAGTTCAGTTTCAGGTACATGTTTTATCTCATCGGGTTCACTCTCATCAGACTCAGACTCAAAGGAATCTACGACATTAACATTCTCAAGATCACGCTCACCTTTCTTCAGCATTTGATCCAATTGGTTTTCGGTCACAAACTTCCTACTCCTATCCTTCACACATTTCTCGAAAGGTTCATATCTCTCATTTTTAACTGGTTCTAATGACTAAATAATTTTCCCCTTAGGGGAAACCATTTGAACCGGCTCTACAGCATGCCCAACAAATATTTTCACTACAACCCTTTTAGGGTATATTTTAAACATCTCACTTATACTGTTATCACTCTCCATCAATTAATACCAGGGTTCCAACCAGCTATTATGCCCAACATCCATCACTGGAACCTTTCAGAATAACTTCAAATTTTTGGGACAACCTAACTGAAGATACACACTCTCAAACATGGATAAGGAACACTCATCTTGAGGCAGCATTACTATCTCCTGCCTAGCTCCCACCCATTTGGTCCCATTATCTACAAGCACCCTCATAGTTACACTCAAACTTCCTATGTATGATTAGAGTTTGGGAATGTAGGACAAGCAAATAACAAAACAAGAAACAATGTAAAATGAAGATTACAAACAATGCAAACAATGAATGCAAATACAGATTCTCAAAAAGACCTAAATTTTTCATACACATTCTAACAAAACCCTAATTTTTTCATACACATTCTAACAAAACCCTAAAATTTTCATACGCATCCTCAAAAAGGCCTAAATTTTTCATACACATTCTAACAAAACCCTAATTTTTTCATACAGATTCTGAAAAACCCTAGAATTTTCACACATTCTAACAAAACCCTAAAATTTTCAAACATATTCTGAAAAAACCCTAAATTTTAGTACAGATTCTAACGAATCCCTAAAATTTTCGAAACCAAAAACACTAACTTCAGGAACCCTATAAACCCTCATTTTCTTCCAGCACAACCAACTTTTCAGCTAGGGATTGACCGTTAGAGAATATTAAATGGAGGTTCGAGGACTTACAGGGCGCGCTTCTTTGAATAGCTCATCGTACATGTACGCTTCACCTTCGGATTCAGACTTAGAACTAGAAGAAACCATCCTCCAAACAACCAACACGATTCTTCAGTTGCAGGTTGTCGAAAACTCAGTTCGTCTGCAGCGATTCTCGTCTCTTCTCCTTCGTCTCTCTCACTTCACACACGAACAAACACAAATGGTCCACTAGGGCTCAAATCGTTCATTTTGTTCTATTTCAAGCAGGGGTGTTTCAGTCATTCCAAATGCCACCATGATAGATTCTGAGCGGAGTGACCAGTGTCGTTACTAACGGTTAGTTCGGGGTAGGTTTATGTTACGAATAAACATTGAGCTATTTATCCATTAAACACGTATAGTTCAGGATAGTCAACATATCAATTATAATTTTTCGGACTTATTCGATTCTCGTCACGGGAGGAAGCTTCATAGGCGATTGCGACCTTACATGGGTTCAAAGTGAATGGTTACGTGTTGTTCGTCGTGTTTTCGGGGCACCGGATCGACTTGCCTGACCGTTTACCAGGGGTTTCAGTAGAACATGGCAGATGTTCAGTTCCGCTTGTTACACGGTTATCGCTCTTCAGGTCTCTTCGGGCTGGTGAGGACAGTAAGTTGAGCTTTAATGAGGTTTCGTTGGGTGTGCTTGCTGTCTGGTCTGGTTTGGAAGAGTTGTAGGTTAATTGTCATGTTTCTCGGTCGCCAACCTTTAACGAGTCCACTCGAGTTTCCGTTGATGAATCTGTGTCCCTCAAGATTCCGTCGGATTTGGTTTCGAATTTGAATAAGCGTGTGTCAAGGGATTGAGAGGCGGCGGTAGATTCGGTGGAGTCGTTAGCGAAGGATAAAAAGAACAGTAATGTGCTTTTGGGCCAATGCTTGATTGTTGGGCCTGCGATTGAACTGGGCCCTTCTCTCTTGGGCCCGGTTGGTGATCCAGGCGAGGATGAGTTACAAGGCCCGGTTCAGACTAATTCTAGGCCGTTGTTTGCCTTTCAGGCGTTGTAGACACGGATGGATTTTCCGGTGATGGGGCTGAGGCGATCTCGATAGTTGAGGGTTCTTTGGCCATTGATCAGGGTCCGAAAGCGTCAGTTTTATCTGATACGGGAAAGGGGACCCCTTGAAAGGTTGCCTTACTTCAACAGTCTTCTTGTGAGGGCATCACTATTTATCATAGGTCGGTGACTCGTTCTTTTAGTCGTGAACGTGTTGCTCAAGCTCTGCTTCAGTTGCGGAGATGTGGAATCAAGCAGCGACCAAAGCTCGTGAGGACCTAAAGGCGTTACCGAGTCGTCGATATGGTTGGTTTCTTTCGTGTTTGTTGTTGTCTTGTGTTTTTTTTGCAAAGGGTTATACCCTTTACCTCCATTGTGGGACTTCTTTATGTATGGTCTTTGACATGTGGATGCTTCCCCCTCCGGAAGTGTCTTACTAAAATAAAAAAAATTCAAGCTGATAAAAAATTAAATTACCCGAACATTTATTCTGATTTGATTTTTTTTTTGATCGGCGAAAACATATTTAAATTAAATTAACCTCTTCTGAGGAAGAAAAGATTACACAAATAACGCAAGCAACCTAAAACTTGCACATGACCAAAGTAAGGGTACACAGACCCGAGAGCCAAGTAAGGGTACACAGACCCAGAGTCAACGACAGTGTAACAAACTGTCGGATCAAAGACACGGGAGCAATCCAACCTGCAGCCCTAAGAGAATCCCAGCCGGCCCTCCCAACGAATCCAGCCAACACCGAGATACGAGAACGAGGAGGACCCGGTTTTTCAACCGAGCTTGTGAAGAACTCCGAAGACACAGGAGAACACCGAGGCTGGAGATATCGGAACCTTCAGAGGATGAGGTGGCGTCGGCTTCCAACAGCAACAACAAGAACCAAGCGTCAACACCACTAGAAGCAAAGAGGAGCCGACCCAGAACCGCTTCGATCCCAACGGGGAAGGAAGTCCCACGACTGGGACAGGGACGAGAGCCACTAAGCAACCGAGGGCGAATGAAGGATCAAGGCAGGGACGGACCGAACCTCTCACTGGATCCTCCTGACGATGCCAGTCAACACCGGGCAACGCATGAGAGGGGGACATGTGTTTCTACCAGAGTTCAAGGCCGGCTACAATCTGCAAGATCAGGGATCCATGCGCACGCGGAAGGAAGGACGAGCAAAGGGGTAAACGAACCCAGCTACAAACCCAACAGGCTGCAACAGTAAGGGAAAAGGGCAACCAGCACCGGCAAGGCGAGTAGGAGACCGGCGAGCAAAGTCGAGCAAATTCCGGATCTAGAGAAGAAGTCCCAAGGACGAGAGAAGCCGGCCGGCGAGGTGCAGTCCGGTGTGACGAGTCTGTAGCGGCCAGCAGATCAGATAAACCAAGGAAGGATCACACATCAGCCAAAGCTTCGGGTTATAGAGGAAGCCCCGAAAGAGGACGAGCGTTGTAGAATGGGAACGAGACGACTGCACCGGGAGCTCCAAAGTTCACCATGCCTCGGGAAGGATTAGATCTGCCTAGGTAAGGTCAGATCCGAGCTTAGGGGAAGAAGAGTCGTGACCATGGCCGGAGTCGGAGTTGAAGGCCGGGGAGCACGGCCGGAGTCGGAGGCAAGGCCCGGAGAACGAACAGAGCAAAGGGGCAGCGCCGGATTCACCAGAAGAACAGGGCCGGAGGCGGCGAGGCCAGATCTGACCATAAAACTCAGATCTACCGAGTAAAGGTCAGATCTGGCCAAGAGAAACGGGAAGTAAGCCGGTCGGAGGGTTGGAACAAGGGGCTGGCAAGGTAGGAGAGAAGGGCCAGTGAACGTGGTCGGAGCAGTGAGCGGCGCCGGAGACAGCCGGAGAAGAGGTGAGCCCCCCCACGGCCGATGACGAGGCGAGGAGCGGCGAAGAAGAGGAGGTCGGTCGGAGTCGAAGTGAAGCAGGCCGGCGATTGATGAAATCCAGATCTGCCTAGAAAAGGCCAGATCTGACCACCAAGGCTTGCGGTGAGCGGCTCCGGAAGAGAGAGGCGAGGCGCGGGGCCGGAGGCGGCAAAGAGAGGCAGGGCCGGAGTCGAGCGGAGGAGAAGGGCAGGTGGCTGTGCCGGTGAAGGAACGGGAGTCGGGTTCGCGAGCAGGCGGAGAAAAGGGGGCTGAAAGAGGGGGTAAAGAGAGTGGAGAGGCCGGAGGGGGAGCCACCACCGGCGACTGGCCTGGCCGGAGCCTAGACCGTCGCCGGTGGAGGGAAGGAAGGGGGCGGCGGCTTTAAGGAGAAGTAGGGTTTCGATTCTTCGTAGAGAGAGTTTTTTCCGAAAACACTTCTTTGATTGATAACCTCTAATTTATTCTGATTTGATAATGTTCAATATCTTTAGAAATGAAATAGCAAGCAATATTGACACCAACACTATAACATGAGTGAGGTTAAAGGATGCAATCGGATGAAGTCGGAATGCTTCTCTTCCACAAACCTTGATATAATTGAGCCTACCATTTCTTCCAACAATATCTTGTATTGCCTTACAAAGAGGAAGAATAATTAGTATTTTCGCTAATGCCCATTCCACAATATTTCCATCATTTTCCTAATGTTAAAAATCTATTATTCATGATCACATAACATACTTATAAGTTATATTAAATAGATACAAAGTAAATATATATAAAAAATTATAAGGATAAATAGGCATAAAAACTCATGATATCCGAGAAGTCTTGTTGATAACGCGTTGTTATATTGTAAATAAAAATGAAGTAATATGATTCTTCACCAAACTTAAGAAAATAGAGACAGGGAACAAAATTGAGCTCAAGCCTTATGGTGAGAAGCAATTAAAATATTGTTAACTCAATTTCCACATGACATAGTGAATGTTTCCTCCATGGACGTGTGAAGTGTGGAGGATCACACAACTTTCATAACATCCCAAACATTTTGGATACAGGGGAAATGAAATAAGGTGATTTCTTTATGACAGTATCATTACTGGCATGATACTTTCAAAGCTGTTGAAACCTTAACACTCAGTTTCATTCAGAGACCAAATTACATAATCCTACAAAGTTCTATGATGCTCTATCAAAAATACAGATACAATACAACAACATCCACCCAACCTTTTGGATTGGATACTAGTTATTAGTGTTACAAGTTGTCAAGGGGCACATTTGGCTGTGATGGTCACAGCCTGCAGATCAATTCTTCCTTGCCAGCTCCACATATGATCAAGACCTTATCTACAGCATCAATTATATAAATTTGGGGAATCCGGGGGCACTTAACTGATTGGAACTTCTCTGATTCGACCAGAACCAAATGCCATGATCCTTGGATGGAACATTCTAGTGTTGACTAGGCTTCTCATTCAACTGATGCTCAACTGGGGTGGTTAAATTCCCTAAATGGAGGAAAATAGTTAACTCGCCAAGGAATTTCCACTCGGATGAATGAAAATAACCTTCCTCGCTTGTTCAGCATTCATTTATAAGTAGACCCATTATCCTCGGGAGAAGAGTCCCTAGACGCCTGCTCTTCGTATTCTTCATCCTCATCAAAATCAACAGAATCATTGAGATCCACATCCACACCATTCCCTTTCCTCACAAATTGTCCCCGCACACGAGGCCTCCTTTCAGCAAGTTTTTTTCTGTTCGCATACCTAATCTTCTTGTCAAAACATCGTTCCTTCCTTTTCTTCCTAAACTTGATCAACGCCGCCTGTCTTCTATCAATTGTACATGATTTGGCTTCAGTGGGAGATGAACTTCCAAATGATGGCCACGGGTGACTGGTGGGCATTTGACCAGGTTGTAAGCAAATGCTAACTGGGTAATAAGGGAAAGATGCCATCCCAGGTCCTGGTGGAAGATGATTGTACTGCGGCATCATGGCCGAAGTAGCTGGATCATTTGTGTTTTTTTGATATAATTGCGGGGATGATGACATTGTGACTTGATTTGCCATTCCTGACATATAATATGGATAAGCATTCTGTGGTGGATAACCTGAAAGATCAACTTGAGGCTTGTTTCCTGTATGCATGATAACCTGAGATGACTGTTCTTCATTTGAGTTCCTTTCTTTTGGCAATTGCTGCGATCTCTCCAATGAATAAGAATCGAGTGGCAGCCTATCTCCTTGTGAATGGCTTTCGCCGTTATCATGTATCCAGGTACCATTAGCCACTTGTCCACCTCCACCCCATGCATGAAGATTTTCTCTTGTCACCAAGTGTTGGACAACATCCTCAAAAGCATGGGTAATCCCTTTGCCATTGTTCTTGACAATACTTGATTTGGCATAACTAAAGAAGGCGGAAGACCCACCGATCCTCAGTTCACTCTTCTTAGGACCTGATAGAAATTGTCCTGTAAAATATAACATTTAGCATTATTTCCTGTACAAGTAATTAAAACGATAGAAAGCATTTAATGCAGAAGGCAAAATGACACCTCAGCTAAGAATTTCAAATGTTATACACAAGTATTTATTTAGGGTGTATTGGAGATTGTAAAATAAAACATATATAATGCATTCAGTCAGCTAGGACTGCCACTCACTTTGGGTGAGCACACCGACATTTGGGTCGTATTTCTGATATTATGTGGAGTTTTTTTTACCAGATACATATGATTCAAAACTCATTCCAAAATTTATGAAAAATATTTCAGCTTGTCCATTACCCAAAGTAAGTTTGGATTATCTAGTTTAGATTTTTTGCCGCATACGTATGGCTCATGACTAATGCTTACTAAGACGGCTTACCAGATAAAAAATGGTAGCATACCCAAATGGGCTAAGCTTTGAGGTCAGTAAAAAGGATAGAATAGCTCACCTGTGTGGTCACTACTTCTAGGCACTTTAGGCCGATATTCCATGGGCACACTGGCTGGAGGTTTCACAACACTAACTGCAGCCACAATGGTGGTGGCAGCGCCAGTAGACTGAAAAGCAAAAAGTGTACAAAAATGTCAGTTGGAACAATATAGCGAAAATAAAACTGAGAAAGCTGTACTTCACCTACATGAAAAGTTGAACTAGCATGCCCTATATATACAAAATATTGCAGATGCTAAAGATAGCAAAGCCACTTGCACAACCATTTTTATCCATTATGAGAAATTGAGAATTCTAGTCATTTCAGCTCTAGCAATTTTGCTTTAATTTTCAGATTTTAAATAATCATATTAGTTTTATGCAAATATAAGTATATTGGTTTTTATAATAACTAGAAGTTTATAGCTGACCAAATTTTAAATTATTAGTTATTAATTGTTTAAATATCAACCTCTAAATATAAATGAACCGTACTCCATATTAAATGCATGTCATATCATACTTTTGTACTTCAACAGTTTATTTTACTTAACACTTCTAACGAAACAACTAATTTATCAGCTAGTTGCGTCCAACAGGGCATCTGCAATGTCCTCAACATTTTGCTAACACACGGTGCTATTTGACTGGTCATGATCACAATATGAAATTGGTCCAGACTTCTAGAATGGTTCAAGTCCAACATATTTGAGCACTTATAGCTATAACAATGTCATTTTCAAGTAAAATAGGGGTGAGAAAATCAAGGAAGTTCTCGTTAAACTTGACACAAGAACTAGTTCAACATGCTCCATGTATAAACTGTGTCTATAAACGTTCTACAACGTGATTTGTTTACTCACTAAAAAGATCCAGCTGGCTACAGCCAGTTAGTTATATACTTGAAAATCATCTTCCTCACTCTACGTTGAATGTTGAGTCCTCACACAAATGCTACTATATTAGCTATTATAATCACACTTTAGTATTATTGTAGCACTGACCTCATCTTCCTGATGAATTGACAAGCTTGCCTCTAGATTGGTTGTTTTCCGAGACCGTTCATCAGTGTCATCTGAGAAAAGAGTTGTACTGTTTGTATTGGCATCACTGGGGTCTGATGCCACCAAATCAAAGTCATAGGTCATGATGTTCTTTTCTGCCAGTCCAAGCTGTAACAGAAATTAAACATCTTAATGTTACCTACATTACACAAGCAAGTCCTGGAAAATATGATGAATATGTTATGCAAAGTGGTCTTCTGGAATATGAATACGACACATGCAGGAGTTGGGACGTCCAAATCAGCAATTACAACTGAATGCAACTTCCCAGCCAAATAAAAAATACGAAAATATACCGAGAGAATACAATGATCAAAATGGTTAGACCTAGATCCCTACACCATGTGCACAAAACACCTAATATGCTCAGATAGTGGTTAGTCCTGGTTCCTTGTACATACATATATCTTAATCTATGCGCATGGACAGAAGACATGACACCAAATGGTCAGAATTTATAGAAACTAGGATACAACACATCTATGCTGCACATATTCAGACATGTGAGAGGTGTGGGACACGATACCAACACGTGATTCGTGATTTTCAGAAAACACGATACCCTAGGACATAAAAAAAATGAGTTATAAAAAATATTGTGTATATGATAATAAATGATATAAAGTTACAGTAGTTAAATGTGGTGAAGTTAAATATAACAATAAATATATCAAATTACAATCTAAAATATCTTTGTTACAAACTAAAAACAAGAAATGTTAAACAAGGGAAGCAGTCCACTCCATTTTCAACATGCTAAGTCATTCCACACTGATACCATATCAAACATAAGTTCGAAACTGAAAAAACAACCTTAGTCATTAATATTTTTTATTTGTTGTTAAATGGTATGATAGGATTTGAGTGTCTGTCGACAAATGAATCCAACTCAAATTTTGCCCAAAGTAGTGAATCCATGCTTCTAAGCTATGGTTATCAATGTTAAGGATATGTTGTGTAAAATAATATCTATGTATACATAGAAATATAAATGCAGATTTAAGATGATACAGAGTTTAAGGTTCAGCAATTATAGAACCATATGGAGAAGCTATTCAGCCAAAATTCATCGTATGCCCTTTAAAATGTCCTAGTGTGTAGCTCTGTCCACAGATGTTTTCAATTTCAGAAGAAGAAAAAAATAGCACACTTCAAAAGAACAGTTGGGGGCATGTCAAGCATGTACATGTCAGACACATGTCCAAACAGGATACTCCAAAAAAGAAAGTCACGCTTGTGCATTATAGAAATTTATGATTAAGAATCTAAGATATGAAAACAAACCATCGTTTTCCAGAAACACTACAAATTAACTAAAGCATGAAAAGAAAATGAAAACTGAAACATGTTAATGGCAAAGTCAAGCGACAAACCATGCGCCTTCGCCGCCACATGTGAGTCCACAAATTTAATAGTTCGTTTGTGCGCAAAGGCTTGACGAGATAATCAGCAGCTCCAAGTCTCAGGCATTTCACAACAACAGAGACCTCATCCAATGCCGACATCACTTAACAAAGTAACAGGAATTTAAATGATGAGGAGCTTGAGGACCACAATATAGTTTACCTTAGATGAGAAGTAAAGCTCTAGAAATATGGCAGTAAATATAACAAGATGATCTTACTGATAACAGGGATGCGATGCAGCATTTTATCTCGTGTTATGTATTTTAACATCTTCGTGCCTTTGGCCATAGGAAGGTCAACTTCAGTGAGTATGATATCAATATCGGGTCCTTCAGCATTCAGTGCATCAATTACCTGCCTAGCTGATCTCACTGACGTTACTGTGAAGCAGGAGATGGGTAGAATCAACATATAGAACACAAGTACATGCCTACTCCAAAATACATGATATTATACAGCTCTCAGAACATATATTACTGAAATTAAAAGACTGCAAATGCATGTAGTTAGAGAACACATTTCTAGTACTAGATACAGGCAGTCATGCATGATCACAACCTAACAACCAGCAGAAAATTCAAATTGTAATCAAAACGTAACTCTTGGATGACTGTTACAATTGGAACAAATCCAGGACAACATCATGAAAGTGAAAGGATGCAACTATTGAAGGTTAATCAAAATCACATGCTACTCGTAGAAATTTTATCCATGTTGTTATCCCTTGACATGACAAGGGATTAGGTCATACCGTTAAAAAATGCAATAACAAATAAATAAATGCCAAAGAAAAATGTTCTGATACAAAAAAAAAAGCCTAACAAATCTCTAGCTTCAACATTAGAAGGGGGGCAAATCGTGCCATCCTGGTTTAACATTAAGTTCTAACCATTTCATGTATGGTTTTAAATTAAATTAACATCAAATAAGTTAGTTTCTTTTCTGTACCCCTCCATCAATCAAACCATTTAATGGTGCTTTCATTCTTTTTGAACTTCTTCAGCAAATCAGAAGTACATGTAAATTCCAAAATTTATTACTTAGTTGAACACTACTAAAAAATTGTAAGTCCTTCTCCCGAGAAGATCCATGTTTATCAAACCCATAATTGGTATCAAAACCAAATATGAACACCCTCATAAAAACCCCATCTTTCCCCATTTTTAATGTACCTCAACCTAAATTAGAACACCAAGAACAAACCCATATTTCAACAAAATACACAAGAAACCATAAACACGAATGGAATAAAATCCAAAGAGTAACAGAAAACCCCATCATAATCATAATAAAGAAGAGAAGAAGATTTAAACATACCCTGATAGGAGCACTTGCAGAGGAGCGTACACACTTCGTGGGAACTCTTAGTATCATTGTCACACAACAAAATCCTGACTTTACTCCGATCAATAAAACCCTCACCTCCCTTATTCCCTCCTCCGCCACCACCAATCTCACGATGCCCCATCACAATTCAATCAAACCCAAAACACCCACACCCAAAATTAAATTAAAAAAAAAGTAAGAAAAGAGAGAAAAATCCGATTGCTAAAGGGCTTCCATAGGAGCTAAAATCTTAGTGATGAGACTAACTGGGGGAAATATTAGAGTTACAGCTAAAATCTAGGGTTAGTGTCCCCGACTCCATGAACGGATCCGAGTTAAGCACCAGACCTAACCTTACCCTTTGTCTTTATCCTCCACCAATTGCTAGGCTACGCAGGACCAAAAGAGAAGAAATAAAAATCAGTTACAAAATTTCTCAAATAACCAGACGGCCCAGGATCGTAGTTGAAGATCTAGAGCAGGAAGGAAGCGACGACCGAATTGAGGATCGGTAGAGGAGGAGGAGAAGCGACCATACGAGCTCGCGCCAAGCTTGATAAAGTGAAAAGGAAATAGTATTAAAAGTGCTGTATTGGGTGGATGAGTTTGACTGGTGGTGGTGGTCACTGCTAAGGTACGCGGAAGTAGGCTGCGTGCAGGATAAGGGATACGACACTAAGCCCTCTGTGGTTGGTTGGTAGGCAGCGCAAGATAGCAAGAGTGGGTGACGTGGAGGTGAAAAGCGCAAATAGAGGAAGAGGACACAAAGTTATGATATATCATATAGATATTTGTTTCGGAAAGGTAGGGAGGCAGAGAAGGCCACGTCAGCGGAAGATATCTAATAAAGGAAAGGTAACGTGTTTGTTTCTACAAGTAGCTGAAAGATCACACACAAATAAACTTCCATCAGATTTATGTGGAATATAAAGTATAGTAGGAGCATCTCCACCGATGGTGTGAGGCTGGCGGTAAGCCTCTGACGGAGAGGAATCGGCAACGAAGATTTGATAGGGAGTTCGCAGTAAGGCGCTGACGGTGAAGATTTACGTTGAGTCAACCCTTAGCAGTAGCAGTTGACGTTAACAGCCTTTTTTATATTATTTTTTGTTTTTTTTAGCGGAAGGTGCAGTATTATTTAATAATCATGATTACATAAATGTGCATCGAAGGAACAAGCTTCTCGACCACTGAGAGAGTGTCGGAATTAATGAACGATGGTTCCCTGACCCTTTTAGTACCATAACCGCCACCGACGGTGTTTTGATGCCTCGCGGGCAATGATAAAAGACGAGTGGGGAGACTAGAAGACCAGAGATCTCGATGGACATCAATAGTAAAAGTGATGGGGGGAGGCAGCGCATCATATATGGACCCCTCCCAGGTCCAGTCCCTGTTGCACGTTTCACTAAGTCAAAGATGACTACGGCTGCTCAAGGTCTTGCCTAAACGCTGCATGCATAGTAGAGTATGACTGAACCTGATATCGTCAGTTTTATCATAACTGTCACAGACGATATTTTGACGCCCCATGGGAAAGTAGAGAAGACGGTGAGGGGGGACGGGGTATCGGAGATTAAGGGAACCTCGACGGTAATGGTGATGGGCGATCCATGAAACAGGGTTCCCTTCCCGGGAAAATCTCTAATTCTCCGTTCGCCAGGCATTGTTCCTGCAAAGACAAACTCAAAAAAAAAGAGGCATTTCCGATTAGCTAGATCCCTAATCGTGAAAGGGGCCAAGGCGGTTGCAGCGGTGGAGGCTATGGAGAAAGGCGTGTCGGCAGTGGAGATCGCAAAGAAGCCGGAGGCGAGAGGAGGCGGGGAGGCGCGACCCATGGGTGTCGGGGTGGGACCTGTCGAACCCTCAGAGGCCCTGGCAAAGGCGCAACCCTAGACCATGTGCCGCCCGAAACAGGAACCAGAGCAAGGTCATGGTACGCTCGGAAACTCGGCGATCTAGGATTGATAGGAAGAGGGACGATGACGTTGCCTGAGGAGGAAGCAATCCAGGGCCGCCGCAAAGATCCTCCCTACCTCGGAGCCACGATCGAATGCGGCAACGAACACAGGGGTGGCGGCGTCGGAAACAATTGAGACGACAGCTTTAGAAACGGAAACCACCGGAGTTGCAGAGGGAGGACACTTCGGCGGTGGCGAGAGGAGGCCAACGTCGCGGTTGCTAGAGATGCCTCGAAGGGAACCCTAGGAGAAAAAACCTTCGCAGGAACCACACGGGGAGCGTAAGGGAGTAAAAGCATAGACGAGAGAAATACAACCATGGCATAGGCCATGATGTTTGGGTGGTGCGGCAAAGGGTTTTGTCCAAACCCTAGCAGAGCTCACGATCGCTAATCAAGAGTTAAAACCCCTATTTTTTTGTTTTTTAATTCTTTCTTTTATTTATTCTATTTTAAAATTATTTTTTATATAAATTATTTTATACATTCTTTTTTAAAATTATTTTTTATATAAATTATTTTTGTGTATAAATTCTATATTTAATTATTTTTATATAAATTACTTTTTATATAAATTATTTTTAAAAATTATTTTTTATATAAATTATATTTTTTATTTTTTTGTTAATTACTTTTATTTTAATAAATTCATTAATATCTCATTACTAATTCTTTTATTAACTTTCATTAATATTAGGGTTATTTACGATAAGGTACCCAAATGATTCGTCCACGAACGATAAGGTACCCTTATGAATTTTTTGTCCGATAAGGTACCCAAATGATTTGTCCGCGGACGGAAGTTGCATATTCTGTTAGAAAACTAACGCAATATTCCTCTAATTTAGTCATGTGCAGTTAAGTGGGTGTGAAAGGACAATTTTACCCTTATCCAATTCATCCTTAAGAATTTTTAAGGGGAAATTACCATTCTGCCCTTCTTTAAAAAAATATAATTAAGAAATAATATATAATTAATATATAAAATTCATAAATAATTATTGAAAAAATGATTAATATAGTAATTAAAAAAACAAATTAATCTAACTAAATCTAATTAGAACCTAATCTAACTTAATTAACATAATCTAATTAACAAATTAATCTAACACATCATTTATATTTTCTGCCGACCTCACCTTTACCCTTCTTACAAATCCCACCCTCTTCTTCTATCTGTTCATCTTCCAAATCAAAATCAAACGAAACCCTAACATGTTCATCATTTTTCTTCTTTGAAACTCTCCTCCGACCATGGCTTCTTCTTCCTCTACCAGACGCGGCGATGGCTTCGAAGGTTCATGCAAATCTGGTCGGACCTCTTCTGGCGATGGGGCACGACGGCGGCGATGATGTGCTTCGTCCTCACCATTTCAGCCAAACCAACACGGCGAAGAAGCCATGGCCGGACCATTGGAGTGATAGATGGGTTAGATGCATGTCAGAGAAGAACCTCCCATCGTCTCACCCCCGCTCATCCTCCAATCATCGCCGCTCGTTGGAGAAGAACCGCCATCTCCTCGGCCCAGATCTTGTCCGACATACGCCTCGAGTTTCAGATCTGAGAACTTTTTTGGAAAAATTCCTCAGCCCAGAGCTTGTTTCAAGGATTTGGGAATTTTTTTTGAATGTTGAATGTTCAGATTGGATTTTTTATTTGGGGATATTTCTCTTTGGATTCAATTTTTTGGGTTTGTATTAATTGTAATCTGAATGATATATGTTTGGATTTCCAGAAATCGATTCCAGACCTCGCCGGAGAAGATCCCATCTACAAATCGATTTCGAGAACTTTCTCGACTTTGAGAATTTCGATTTCGTAATTCAAGAATTTTTTATCTAGTAATTTTGAGAATTTTCGTATTTTCTGAAATAAACTTTTTTAAAAAAATAAATACATACTGCAACTTTTAATTAAAAAAATAATATTCAGATAATAAATAAATATTAGAAAAATATATATTCATATTTTATAAAACTAATTTAAAGAAAAACTATTTATTTAGAATTTGTAAAAGTTTTATAAGTATGTTATAATAATAATTTACAGAAAAGAATTAATCAAAAATAGAAAAGTAATTAAAATAATATTTTTAATCAAAATTAATTAAACTTTAAAATTTTGATCCAAATTAATAAACAAAATTTATTTTTGTAAAAGTATTAATAAATTTTAAAGAACTAATGATATTATTAATAATTAATTAAAATGTTAATTAAAGTAAATCTATAATTGAGGGTATAATGGTCTTTTTACTCTTAAGTCAAAAGTCAACTGAAATACCAAAGGGAAAAATAGTCTTTTAACATAATACTGTTAGTTTTTTAACCCCCATTAACCCAAATCATTCGTGGATGAAACATTTGGGTACCTTATCGGACAAAAAATTCATAAGGGTACCTTATTGTTCGTGGACGAATCATTTGGGTACCTTATCGTAAATAACCCTTAATATTAATATTGTAAAAAAATCAGTAATATCTCATGACTAATTCTTTTATTAACTTTCATTAATATTATTTTTTTTTGTTAAAAATTTATCTTACAAAACACACATTAATATTAATCTTGTAATATTAATATGTGTTTTTTTTAATAAGAGTGTTATATTTAATATTATTTAATTTTCACAGCAAAAAATTTAGCATTGGAAAGTGCTGACTGTTAGTACTGACTGTAAGGCTGAAATATCAATTTTATATTCTAATAGTCAACATTTACCATTAGCCTTACCACCTAGTATTGGAGATGCTCTAAGATTCAAAAAAGAACACGAGTGATATACTATTTGAACCCCAAAACAAATATACTTATATTATCTCCAACCATTAATCATTTTGTTAGCTAAAAAAAGAGCTTGATAGAATAAAAAATAAAAAATCTATTTTTCTCTCCTCTTTCATTTAGGCTGATAGAAATTTATTTTTAGTCCATGTTTTTCAATTGGTTGATAGGGTACACTGATAGCATAAAGAAGTATTATAAAAATGGTTATTTACGATAAGGTACCCAAATGATTCGTCCACGAACGATAAGGTACTCATATGTTTCAAATGAACGATAAGGTACCCAAATGATTTGTCCACGGACGGAAGTGGCATATTCCGTTAGAAAACTAACGGAATATTCCTCTAAGTTAGTCATGTGCAGTTAAGTGGGGTGTGAAATGACGATTTTGCCCTTTCTTATTTTAACCTTATCAATTTGATACATAAAATTACCATTATACCCTCTTTAATAATAATAAATTAACAATAAAAAAACTAAATAAATAAAATTTATTAATCAAATTAATTTTTTAAAATAAATAATTATAAATAAAAAAATTAGCACAATAGTTATAAAAATTAATAAATTTATTAAAAAATAAAATTAAGAAAATAATTTAAAAAACAAAAATCGAAACACAACACAACACAAATCTTTTCAGATCCCTCAAACCAAATTCTTTCTCACCTTTCTCTCACTAACCTTTTTAGATCCCTAATCCATACATATTTCTCTCTCGCAAATCTTTTCAGTTCTCTCATCCTTAAACTAAACACAACTCAAATATTTCTCATACATATTTCTTCCTCCTCAGCCATTCAATTCCCAGAATCAAACAAGACCAAATCTCAAAAAAATTACTGATGAAGGTGCACCATATCTCTCCTTCATGTTCATCTTCATCCCTGTCTACACCATATCTCTGGCGACCAGTTCATCTCCGACCAGATCCGCATGAATCGACAGTGCCATCTCCGACCAGATTTACACCATATCTCTGGCGACCAGTTCATCTTTCTCTGACGGCTCTGCTCCAACCTCAGATCTACGCACAAGCACGAAGGCCTATTGTAGAGATAGGGTGTCAAGGAAAAAAATTGGGGGAATCGAGGCTCATAGGGTCACTTCGCCATGTTCACCAGTCTCGGTTCCATTGCTTCTCCGGCAACCTAGGGTTAGGTGAGGCGAGACAGATCTGGCTGGGCGAACTTCGATTTCATCGTTGCTCACAGATCTGTTCACGGAGGAACCCTCGACGACGAGCTGAGATAGGGACGACCATGGTACTACCTAAGAAGACGTCGACCACGCCGGAGAAATTGCCTCACCACGCTGGAGAAGACGTTACACCACGCCGGAGAAGACGTGTTTTTCATTCGAGTTCTTCAACATCGTTTTAAAAAATAAAGTTAAAATAAAAAAACTTAAAATGAAATTGAAACAAAATGAACCAAAAGTTAAAAAATAAAGAAATTGAAGAAAAAGAAAAGAAAATAAAAGTTATTTAAAATAAAATTAAATAAATAACATTTAATTAATAAATAAATTAAATTATTAATAATTATTTAAAACACTAATGAAAGTAATTAATGAATAAGTAAATATATAAAAATATATTTTTTTAGTTTTTAATTTCAAATATATATTTTTTATGAAAATTAATTTTTGAAATTTAAATTAATAAAACAATTTATTTTTCTAAAAGTATTAATAACTTTTAAAGAATTAGTAATTATTTAAAATGTTAATTAAAGTAAATCTATAATTGAGGGTATAATGGTCTTTTTACTCTCAAGTCAAAAGTCAACTGAAATACCAAAGGGTAAAATGGTCATTTCACTTTGGTCTGTTAGTTTTTTAACCCCATTAACCCAAATCGTTCGTGGACGAAACATTTGGGTACCATATTGTACCTTATCGTAAATAACCCTATCATTTTATAAGGGTACCTTATCGTTCGTGGACGAATCATTTGGGTACCTTATCGTAAATAACCCTAAAAAAATTAATGCACACAAATTAAATGGAAATGATATTTTCATTGACAATAATTAAAATTCTAACAAAATAATTGAAATAAACTAGAATGAAAGATAATTATGCGTCGTCATATTTATTCCAAATGTGTTCGATGAGGACTGCTTTTAATGCATTATGAGCACGTTGATCATGCATCATTGCGGTGTTTGCTATTATGACATTGTACGGGACGAAGCTTCCTTACTTGAATGTTAGTTCGCTTGAGGCACCCTCGTCTACTTGTTCAGTGTTGCCATCATATATATGACTTTTTGTCTCGACAATCATATTGTGTATGATAACACATGCATTCATGACTAAGCCGAGGGAAGATGGTTTTCACATTCGTCTCGATCGAGTGATAATGTAAAACCGAGATTGGAGGACCCCAACTGCTCGTTCCACATCCTTCCTACAAGATTCTTGGACTTCTGCAAATTTCTTGTGCTTCGAAAGCTGAGATAATGAGATTGTTTTCACTAAAACCGACCAAGAAGGATAAATTCCATCAGCAAGATGATAAATAAGTTTGTATTGGTGGCCATTTACCGTGTATTGGATCGGTGGTTGCCAACCATTGACGACGTTCGAGAACAATCTGGAATGGTTAAGCACAGTTAAGTCGTTGTTGGAACCCTCCATGCCAAAAAACAAGTGCCAAATCCACAAGTCCCACGTGACAACGGCCTCGAGAACCACGATTGGTATGTTACCGTGATCCCTCCTGGAATGCGATCCTTTCAATGTCGGCGGAAAATTCTTCCACTCCCTAGTGCATGCACTCAAGGCTACCCAACCTCCCGGGAAATCCACGCGCTTCATTCACCACTAAAATGTAATTTATATCAGCTTGTGTTGGCTTACACTGATACGTCGGGCCAAAGATAATAATAAATCCTTTGTAAAATTTTAACACGCACTCCAGAGCCGTGCTTTTGCCAATTTTCAGGTACTCGTCCATGCCATTGTCTTCAACTCCATAACACAATTGTCTAATGACCGCAATACATTTTGTATACAGAGATAATGATACCTCACCCAAAGCTTCCACCCGTTGACTAGAGTATGCATCGTTATCCTCCAACTCACAGACAATACGGGTGAACACATCCTTTGGCAATCGAAAACGAAGACAAAATTGCACTTCAGTGTACACAGGGTGACTATCGAAATAGTCACACTTTAAACGTTTGTTGGTAGCAACCCGGTCTTGCTTGATGTAGTTTTTCTTCTTTCGTGGTTGTTCTGCGACCAGGGCTTCGTCTAACAAACTTTGAACCTCCTCACTAGACATGTAATCTTCGATTGCATGTTCCAACATTCGCTCGAGCCTCCGTTCATTAGCAATGAGCTCTCTTCTTGCATCGGAATTGCTCGCCATTTCAAACAAAAAAGTAGAGAATACAAGATTTTAGGTTTGGAGGAGTTGGTAATGGAATGTGTGTTTTTTTTATGCTAAACATCTGAATTTATACAAAAATTGGGTCAGTTTAGCAATTAATTTTGTTTTATTCAAGGGCCAACCATTGGTCAATGGAATATAGTCGTTAGCGCTGGCGGATAGTGTCGCCAGTAACGTAACAGAGGTTGTCATCCGCCAGTGCCTATCCGCCAACTATCCGCCGACGTTTTGCTTCTATTCGTCAACATTTCGGCTCAGCCAACACCTTCCCTCCACCGATCCGCCAACGACTGGAGATGAGCATCTCCAATCATTAACATTGTTGTTGTCTAAAAGGAGGAGGTAAAAGAATAAAAAAAAACTGATAAATTTTCGTATCAGCCGTTTGATACGATTTTTTTTTGCAGTCACGGGGCTAAAAGGGTTTTTTCTTCACTTTTCGTATCCGCCGACGGATAAAGCCGTCGGTAAGCTTACCGACCCTGTTATCTGCCAGCGTTTTAAGAAGGACATCCTTCCACGAACTACCCTAGACTACAACTCCTCCAAAACAAATCTGACACAACATTCTCCGTTCCCAACTTTTGGAGGATATAATCCTCCACAACCGAGGCATCTGAGTTCAAAACAACTCCAGTCACCTCGTCCACTTTTCCAGTCGTCGATGGCTGAACATTCACCTGTGTTTTTTGACCCAGAAGCCTCAATGAGGACATAGTGAGCCACTGCTACCTCGTCCAATGCTAGATTCCAAGGAAACTGAGCATACCTCTATTTTTGAAAGCAATCCATCTTGAACCAAAGCAGACAATTTATGGTCTTCGCCAGCAAGGCCCAATAACGAATCGGATATCAATCACAACAATATACTTGTTGAGGCAGGATCAGCTAGTCGGATTTTATCAGTATTCAAAACTTGAATTGCCAAATGCAGATCGCGTGAAGACAGGTCACGAGCCTCGTTATTCAAAGACGACTCTGTAATCTGGACATGGACGATCTCCGACGAACACTCAACCATCGAGACACCACTTTATTCAACCTGCAACATGATTTTCACCTTCTGTATAGTGGGAACCGAGCTCAATGGACCCAACTTTCTCCTTGAAGCCACTTTCTTAGACTTCCTCGTCGAGACATGTCTCTACTCAACCATGCTCTGTTTTGGAGCAAACTTCAACTCAGATTAAATATGATCTATGTTAGAACGAGCAATTGCTACAAAAGCTCGAAACCATTAACAACCTCAATTTCTTTCAAAGTTGATTCATGAGATTGGAATTCAAAAAAAAAAACAAAATAACAACCTTTTCTATTTGGTCTTTTGAAGACAATGACAAACACGATTTTTCCATAAACCCCAAATGTATTACGAACCCAATCCTCACTTGAATAATACGGTAGGTTGTAGGTAAAAATATTATCGCTCTGAGCTGCTACTGAGGGCTCTATGATTCCTATACCGATCTCCTTCACGGGATGATCACGATCTGATCCGTCCAGAGGCAACTGGACGGACTCATATGCCTCAATTCCTTTCCCTGTAACACAAGTTCCACTGGATAAAGGGGCCATCTTGCCTCTGGCCGTCCTCGATGTTCATGCACCTATACGGGAGCCCTTCCGTGCAACAATCAACGGTTGACAATGAGAGCATGTAAGTGTTGCTATGGTCGTCCCCGATATTCCTGCACCTGCACCGGATCCCTTTGATAGTGGATGAACAGAAGAAAGATTTCCACGATCATTAACTACAATCCCTTCAATAATCCATGCATCACAACAAACTCCTCCTAATGTCATTCCCATGATCGTGATAGATATTTTTGTAATAATAGTCAGTGCACATCAATGCGGACTCAGCGATGAGACTACACGCCACACACGCCCCTCTTTTTCACAATTAGGCTTTTCTTTTCAATTCTTCTCCGGCTAGTTTCTGGTCAACTCCGAGACCTTTCTACAAGCTAACCAATTTAGGATTAGAGTACTATCAAGTTCGATGCTCGACAAGTTGCACTGAGAACACGGAAGGTCAGATTACGGAGGCGGCTTCAGATGAGAAAGTATACAAAAGAGGAGCTAAGGATTTTGGGTTGCTCTCCGAACGGCACCACCAAACTGATTAATGGTAAAAAGGATTGGGGATGTTAGAAGACCAATCTTATATTATTGTCTATATTCATATGTATCTTGTCTTAGTGCCCACATTCATATCTCTCTTGTATTACGATTGTATCACTGACAGTGAAATTACCAACTATCATGGTATCAGAGCTTAATATCACCTCTTCTTTTTTGTTTTGCTTGCAGGCTACTATTTGTGCGTTCTCCTTAACTTGATTTGTCTCTGTTGATTTACTCACTCACCTTTCAACAATACAACAACAACACTTTTCCACCTACCAACATGACCCAACCACCTTCTTCAGCAACCACTACTTCTTCTGATGGTGAATCCACTACTATTCCTGCTACTTCCCCAGCTCCTTCAATTTCACCTTCTTCAACTACTTTAAATACTCCATTTCATCCGACCTATAGCGTCACCAATGTTGCGTATTTTGTTCCTCTTAAGCTGAAACCAAATGATCCATACTACAAATAGTGGAGGGAGATGTTTCGCAAATTGTGTGTCAGCCATTAAGTGCTTTGACACATAACTGATTTGCCTCCTACAATGCAAGATTTCTTGTGGCTTCGACTTGATTCACTTGTTTTCACATGGCTCTATGCTACCGTGCATCAAGACTTGCTATCATATGTTTTCAAACCTGAAGCAACTGTTCTTGATATGTGGTCTTCTATTGAAGCTCTTTTCAGGAACAACAAAATATCACGCGCCCTGAAACTTCAACAGCAGCTTCGTAATTTTCAGAAAGGCACCCTCACCATTTCGGAGTAATGCCAGAAGCTCAAGCTCCTCTCAGACTCACCTTCTGATGACGATCAGCCGATATCGGATGCAGACCTGGTCTTACAAACCTTGCACGACCTTCCTGATTCATTCAACAGCACAATATAGGTAATTCAACATCAAACTCCATTTCCAGATTTTCTAAAAGTCCGTTCAATGCTCCTCCTTGCAGAGAATCGACAAACCCAAATTCCCAATTCCCCTTCCGTGCTCTACAATGCCCAAAACTCCTATGCTTATCCATCTCCATCTCAACCACTTCAACAATATGGCAGAGGCAAATCTCGGGGTAGAGGACATACCTATGGTGGTCGAGGCTTCGGAAATTATGGTAGAGGTTCCAGCTCTTTCAATCGCAGGTCAGGTAATTTTGTTCCAAATACTCACGCAACAGGTATTCTCGGACCGGTGCCATCCTCGTGACTCCGCCACCAGCAGCACGACTCATCACCGGCTCCGGCTTACACAGCCTCACACTCAGATCGTCTCTCCCAGCAGCAGTAACACCTCACCTTTCTTCTCCAACAAGTCGCAGTTCTGCAGCAACAAATGCTTGACTCCTCCTTTTCTGCAGTATTAGGGCAGCAACACGTCCTTATTTCCACTGAGGCGGACTTCTCAGGCCCGACAGCTCAGCCCACCAGCTCTCACAACTCCGGCCCAATGCTCAGACAGCAGTAGCATCAGCACGCTTCAACGCTCGGACATCAGCGCATATATTCTTTGGGATATCAGAAGCTCCCAAATCAGGCCCAGCCCACAACAGCCCAGCTCCCTATGGCCCAGCACGCCTCAGCACCCTTTGTCCCAGCACCTTTTAGCCCAATATCAACAACAGATCAGCAAATGACGGATTTAAGTCATCTCTTTCGCACTCAGGTAAACTTTCTCACGTTACTCCATATTCTAATTCTAGCTCAATAATTGTTGGTAACGGTTGTTATACCCGTGACATCCACTGGTTATTATACTTTTCCCGCATCTCTTAAAAATTTGGAACTACGTAACATTCTTTTTAGTCCTCACATTGTTAAAAACCTTGTTTCTGTTCGAAAATTTACTCGTGACAAAAATTGTTCCATTAAATTTGATCCTTACGGATTTTGTGTGAAGGATCTTCAGATCGGGATCTCCTTTCTCCGATGTGATAACGATGGCGACTTATATCCTATCTCCACCTGCACTCCATCATCAACAACCTCCTTGCTGCTCTCGGCTGTGACTTCCCCCACCATTTGGCATCGTCGACTTGGACACCCTGGTTGTCACATTTTTAGATTTCTTTGTTCTAGAAAATTTATTTCATGCAATAGGGGTACTTTGGAAAACATTTGTGATGCATGTCAATTAGGCAAACACGTGCGCCTTCCCTTTTCTCCTTCTCTTTCTCGTACCACTCAGTTATTTGAAATCATCCATTCTGATCTTTGGACTTCGCCTATTGTTAGTCTTAGTGGTTTTAAATATTACCTGTTATTTTTGGATGATTTTTCTCATTTTTATGGGTTTTTCCTTTACTAGCTAAATCTGAGGCCTTAATGTTTTTTGTTCACTTTCATACCTATGTTCGAACACAATTTGGTCTTAACGTTAAATCCTTTCAATGTGTTAATGGTCGTGAATTTGACAACAAACCTTTTCAATATTTCTTCCTCTCTCATGACATTCTCTTTCGATTCTCTTGTCCTCACACATCTCAACAAAATGGCAAAGCCGAACGCATGATTCGTACTACTAATAACATTGTTCGATCTCTCCTTTTTCAAGCTCACCTTCCGCCCTCTTTCTGGGTCGAAAGCCTCAACATGGCTGTTCACATTCTCAATATTATTCCCAAAAAAAACTCGTACTTTCCGCACCCCATTTGAACTCCTTTACCATAAGTTTCCCACATACACTCATCTTCGTGTCTTTGGTTGTCTATGTTATCCCAACCTTTCTTCCACAAGCTCTCACAAACTTTCCCCCCGCTCTCGCGCTTGTATTTTTCTTGGCTATCCGTCCAATTATCGGGGGTACCGTTGTTTTGACCCTTCTACCGGGAAGATTACCATCTCTCGTCATGTCATCTTTGATGAATCCACGTTTCCATACTTATCTGTCTCTTCACCCGAATCCCCAACTTCTTACGACGTCTTACACTCTCCCTCTGATGATCTTCCTCCCTTCTTTCTTTCCCACACTGGCGCAAGTTCGCCTGTTCCTCCTTCTCGTCCGTCTCCTTCACTATCCTCTATACCACTAACTCCACCCGCTGATATTTCTCCACCCGCTGATATTTCTACGCATTCTTCTCCTGCTCCACTGCCTTTACCTGCTCCGCCTCAACGTCTCTCTCACCTTATGACTACTCGCAGTCAGGTCGACACTATCAAACCTCATCGTATCCTTGACCTCCACATCTCCACGTCCAGTCCTTCTCCCATTCCTCGTTCCTCCACTCAGGCTCTTTGTGATCCTCATTGGAAGCAAGCAATGGAAGATGAGCTTTCGGCCCTTCATGCTAACAACACTTGGGACTTGGTACCATGTCCCTCTAGTGTCAACATTATCGGCTCCAAATGGATATTTCGTCATAAATTCCACTATGATGGTTCTCTTTAGCGTTACAAAGATCGCCTTATCGCCCAAGGTTACACTCAACAACCTGGTGTTGACTATGATGACACTTTCAGCCCTGTCGTCAAACCGGCCACTATCCGGACGATTCTCAGTCTGTCGCTCTCTCGCTCCTGGCCTATTCACCAACTCGATGTTACAGTTTACATGAAGCAACCTCCTAGCTTCGTCCATCCCTTTCTTCCTAACCACGTATGTCGCCTCAAGAAAGCTCTTTATGGTCTTAAACAGGCTCCTCGCGCTTAGTATCAACGATTCACCTCCTATCTTACCTCAATTGGTTTCGTCAGCAGCAAGGCTGATACCTCTCTTTTCATCTTTCGTAATGGTTCTCATATCGCTTTTCTCCTTCTCTATGTTGACGACATCATCCTCACTGCATCCTCAACTTCCCTTCTTTCGACTATCACATCTCGTCTTAGCTCGGAATTTTCCATGACCAATCTTGGACCTATTCATTATTTTCTAGGCATCTCTGTTACCCGCTCTTCATCCGGCCTTTTCCTATCCCAAGAAAAATTCGCTCGTAATATTCTCGCTCGGGCTCAAATGTCCTCTTGCAATCCATGTCGTACTCCAGTCGACACTAAATCAAAACTATCCTCCTCCGCAGGCCCCCCAGTTTTAGATCCTTAACTCTATCGTAGCCTAGCGGGCGCCCTCCAATACCTTACCTTCACTCGCCCAGACATATCCTATGATGTTCAACAAATTTGCTTGTTTATACATGATCCACGTGAGTCTCACTTCTCTGCTCTTAAACGCATTCTTCGTTATGTACAAGGCACTCTTTCTCATGGCCTCCATCTTTGTCCTTCTTCTACACTCTCCCTGGTTGCTTATTCTGATGTCGATTGGGTTGGTTGCCCTGACACTCGTCGTTCCAGTTATGGATACTGTGTCTTTCTCGGTCCGATTCTTATCTCTTGGTCGTCCAAACGATAACACGTTGTCTCTCGCTCCAGTGTCGAGGCCGAATATCGTGGTGTTGCTAACATCGTCGCTGAGTCTTGTTGGTTGCGCAACCTTCTCCTTGAGTTACATTGTTCTCTCACTTCTGCCATCATTGTCTTCTGTGATTACATTAGTTCAGTATAAATGACCAGTAATCCGGTACAACATCAACGTTCCAAACATGTTGAGTTAGATTTACATTTTTTGCGTGAGAAAGTTTCTACAGGACAGGTTCGTGTGCTTCATGTACCATCATCGTACCAGTTTGCAGACATATTTACGACGGGTCTCCCGTCGGCACTTTTTGAAGAATTTAGGTCCAGTCTTAGTATCTTTCCTGACTATGCTTCGACTACGGGGCGTGTTAGAAGACCAATCTTATATTATTGTCTATATTCATATGTATCTTGTCTTAGTGTCCACATTCATATCTCTCTTCTATTAGGACTGTATCACTGATAGTGAAATTACCAACTATCAGGGGACGAGGATTTGAGACTCAGGTACAAACAAAAACAACAAAGTATGGAGGAGTCGGGAAGTTGAAGTCAATGGTGGTTTCTTCAACTCAATTCAGAACAGATAAACAAGCTTCTTCTTCAATAATGAGGTTTCCACCACCGGGATTTGAACAGGTTAAGAAAAATACCTACAACAACATTGGGGAAAAGGTTCGGGAATAAGGGAATGTAGAAGAGTTTAAGTTTTTTGTCCACAATATCCCACTTAAGTCTCTACCAATCTGGCTAGAGGAACAATTCCAAGCCTGTGGCAAAGTTAAGAAGATAGAGGTTCCCTTCAGACCTAATATAAGAGGAAGATGGTTTGCATTTGTTTATTACTATTCGGAAACTGCTCTGAGGAAGGCAGTTGAAAGCTTCAATGGCTATATTTTGTTGGGTTACGAACTGTTTGTAGCTAAGCTTGAGAAAGAAATTAGAAGTAAACGGTGAACAAAATATGGAGACATGTGGTAAGAGACAAAGAAGCTGATAGTATAGTGGTTGAACAAGGAATTAGATCAGGGGGCTCAATGGTAACTAAGCTTCTAGAATTAGTTGAAATGAATCATCTTGTGATCTTTCATAGGAACATGAGTGCTGAGGGAAATACCAACTAAGGGTATTTGTGATATTGATCTGCATTCTTTGGGGAATAGAGTTGCACTCCTGACTTGTCAAGATCAAACATTTGAGAGTCAGTTACTTCATGAAAGTTGTGATTGGTTTGAACAATGGTTCACGATCATTCCAAATAAGAACAACTTGTGTACGGAGGGAAATTTTATCTAGGTGAATATTCAAGGTTTACCTATCCATGATTGGTGTGAGGAGTCCTTCAGTGCTCGTGTAAAGGATTTGGGAGCACACATCATGACACATCCAAAAAATGTACAGAGAAAGGATTTCGAAGCAACACACGTTTTGATACACCTAATTAAGTTGGGAGGGATAAAGGAGGAAGTAAAGATTGAATTAGGACAAATGTTTTGCAAGGTTTGGGTATAGCCATAAGAACAATTTTGTGTGCTAGTCATTACACCCACAACTATTGTGTCGAACTGCACAGAAGAACCAAAGGACTCTATGTCAAGTAAATTTAGTATTTTCTGAGGATTCTAAACCATTGGAAAGAAGAGATGTTTTAACTCCTATTGAGTCTCCAACAACTCAAACAAAAGACAATGATAATATTCCTCTAGAGAATTTGATGCAGAATGAAACAACATTTATTATTGGTCAACACAAGAAGAATGTTTCTCTAGGAGGAATTTTACAATCAGAGACTCAAGGAATAATTGTTGCCAACTCTAACAGTGAGTAAGACTTATAGAACATTAATGGTCCCACAACAGGTCCAGGTTAACAATAACTATACTGATTTAATAGTTCCAGAAACCATTTTAGAATCAGAGGAGACAGGGCAATTTTGAAGGGAGATTGAAAAAATACAAGATACAAATCCATCACAATTTGGAGACACTGTTCCGGTGAACTTTTCTGGCAATGAGGAGATAAACACAACTATTCAACCAGAATAGAGGAAAAATTGGGACCAAAGGCTAGAGACTGAAGGACAATTGCCAACCACAACATTGGGAACCATTATCATTAATCAATCCACAGACCTTTCACAATCTGATACTGTTTATGGGTCAGTAGGATTAAACTCTCCCTTAGTACACAAATTTTTGGAGGGAAGTTCAAAAAGATTGGGCTCAAATATGCAAAGCCCTGAGTTAGTCATGAAGCCCTCTAAAGGATAAAGAAAGGGAAAACTACCAATACCTACTCAAAACCATGCCCATTTAACTGATGTTTACCCTGAAGTTTAAAGTTAACTGATGCATACCCTGAAGTTACGACTTATAACTAAAAACCCATTCTGTCAGCTAAAATGATGAAAATACCCTCAGTGATAATTTTATAAATAATTTTTTTAAAATATAAATGAAGTGATTTTTTAAATAAAAATGAAGTCATTTAATAAGTAAATATATATATATATATATATATATATATATAGGGGAGCTTTCAGGGACAACACAATCTTTAAATACGAAATACGACTTAATCCCAACTTTGGAATCGCATATTGCCCAAGGGCTGCGATTTTCGCATGTCTTATTTTTTTTCACCAAGTTTCTTATTTTGATCTTTCCCGCTTCGTTTCAACTCCGATTTAATTTTTTCTTGCGCCAAAAACTTTCTTTTTTCAAGATCTATCTATCAAGTAGCATATTGAATATGTTTTGAAGCAAAAAAAAACATGTACAAGCAAAAACACAAATCGTTAACCGTGCACTAATGTATGTTCTTGCAACTGCATTTGTATGAATAAGCTAATCTTAATGTATGTTTAAGCTAATCTTAATTTATTAGCTTACACGTACAAAACATACATACACATACAAATGAAAATAGTAAGAACATACATTAAGTTTAGCGTATACATACAACTGAAACAACATGCATTAAGGTTGACTTAGACATACAAATGAAAATGACAAGAATATACATTTAAAATTGTATAAACATACATTAAGTTCAGCGTACATATATAACTGAAAATTAAAAGAACATGCAGTTGTAAAAACATACATACAGAACATACATTAAGATTAACTTATTCATACAAATGCAGTTGCAAAAACATACATTAGTGCACGGTTAACAATTTATGTTTTTGCTTGTACATGTTCTTTTTTGCTTCAAAACATATTCAATATGCTACTTGATAGATAGATCTTGAAAAAAGAAAGTTTTTGGCGCAAGAAAAAATTAAATCGGAGTTGAAACGAAACGGGAAAGATCAAAATAAGAAACTTGGTGAAAAAAAAATAAGCCATGCGATTTGCGATTCCAAGACTGGGATTGAGTCGTATTTCGCACCAAATTGGCCAAGTCGTACCTGAATGTTATCCTATATATATATATATAAATAATAAAAGTAATTTTTAAATAATTTTTTTTAACATAATTATTAAAGTGTAGTTGAGAATATTTTCGGCATTTTAGCTGACGGAGGGGTTTGAGTTACATTTCGATACTTAAGGGTATGTATCAGTTAACTTTAAACTTCAAGGTAAACATTAGTTAAATGGGCATGGTTTTGGGTAGGTATTGGTAGTTTTCCCAATAAGAAATCCAAGACCATCTCTACAACATATCTTTATGCCACAAGGTCCAAACTTGGGAAATTTAAAATAGTTCAACATAGTGGAATCTCCTACAAAATAAAAAATAGTAGCAGTCAACGATCAAAGAAGATCAGCAAGGGAAGGAATTTTTCTTCGGATGATAAAGGAACTTGGGACTATTGTAAAGCTATTGGGTTGAAGGTTATATCCTCATGTATTGAAGTGGGGGAACATTTTGAAAATCTGGAGACTGAGATACATCATAAAGTGTCATTAGAGTCTGAATCTTATAAATTAGAAGGTGGTTTGGAGCTTATTAACTCCAACACTGCCCTTAACTTTCAGCAACAAGAATGAGGTGTCTCTCCTGGAATGTGAGAGGGGCAGGCTCTTCTCAAAAGAGAAGAATGACAAGAAACTTAAGTGTCAAGCAATTTATTAACTTCCTATTCTTACAAGAGACCAAGTTATCTTAGGAAACAATAAATTTTCTCTCCTCTTGTGGTTTCTCTGCTTTGTGGGACACGGACTTTATCCCTGTAGATGGGACTTTTGGAGGAATTCTCTCAGTTTGGAAATCATATGTATTCGTGTCGAGCCACACTATCAAAGACAATTGGGAACTTTACTGGTTTGGGGCTTTCTCTCCTATTCAATTACAAATATGCATTATAAATATTTATGCACCTTGTGAGAGATCATTGAGAAAGCTGCTTTGGGAAGAGATTATTGTTAGGAAATCAACAATTACAATGCTTGTGATTTGTGCTGGTGATTTTAATGGTACTGTGCTTGCTATGGATAGAGTTAATCTTTCTCCATCTCCTATCAGCTCTAGGAGATTCAAAGAGTTCATAAATTGTATGGGATTGGGAGATTTACCATTGGTATGGGGAAAACAAACTTGGCTTGGTCAATGTTCAAGGGCATTGAGACTAGACAAATTTCTTATTGACCCTACTCTATTACTTCACCTCCCTCATTTCTCTCAGAGTTGTTTGTTTAGAGGTATTTCAGATCATAAACCGGTACTCATATCTTCCCCACTTGTTAATTAGGGCCACAAGCCCTTCAAGTTCAGTCATGTTTGGATGGATAATCCTAGATTCTGGAAAGATGTTTCAGCCTTTTGGAAGGCCTTAACAATATCTGGTGAACCACAGTTTGTATTAAGGTCTAAATTTAAACATCTCAGAAATTTTCTAAAAGGATGGAGAATTGAGGTGTTTAGGAACTTGGAACAAGAAATTGCTGAGTTGTCAGATGAGATTAATAGGTTGGATTTAAGCATAGAAACCAGGCCTCTTAGTCCTTCAGAATGTAGTATCAGGGCATGAAATTCAGCATGTTTAATTACAAAGCTTAAATCTCAAGACAAGGCTTGGAGGCAGAAAATCAAACTGAAATTGGTCTTTGATGGGGACAGATGCTCTAAGTACTTCCATGTAGTGGCTAATCACAGACTTACCAGAATAACGGATCATTTGTATAGAAGAAGGCAACTGTGTTCACTCAATCCTGCAACAATCAAGTCACTTGCATCTTCACATTTTGGTCAGGAATTTAATCAAGGGCCTCCAACATTAGTGGAGGTTACTGATTTACCTTCCAAGAAAATCTCTATTTCCCAAGCAGATTACTTAGAGAGAATTTTTTTTCTGAAGACGAGATTTTGGCTGCAATAAAGTGTTGTGATGGCTACAAATCACCTGGGCCAGATGGATTCACAATGTTGTTTATTCAAAAGGGTTGGCCTTTCCTCAAAGCTAACATTCTAGCCTTTTGCTCTCATTTTCATAAAAAGGCTATTCTTGGCAAGGGTTTAAATTCATGATTCATAACTTTAATTCAAAAAGTCATTTCCCCTACCAAGTTTGGAGAGTTCAGACCAATAAGCCTGGTGAGAGTTCCATACAAAATCATTTCTAAGATTCTTGCAACTAGACTAAAGTCGGTGATGAATGAACTAGTTCATGATGTTCAATCTGGTTTCATTGCTGGAAGACAGATATTAGATGGGGTATTAATAGCATCTGAGGTTATTGATTCAGTGAATAGGAGCAAGGAGGAGACCATCATTTTTAGAGTTGATTTCGAAAAGGGATATGATCTAGGTTAACTGGGATTTCCTCCTTAGTCTATTATCTCAATTGGGTTTTGGTGAGAAATTGATTTCTTGGGTCAAAGTTTGAATTCAAGCATGGGCATCTGTTCTTATTAATGGGGAAACTACCTTAGATTTGCCTCTTCAGAGAGGATTAAGGAAAGGTTATTCATTATCCCCACTATTATTTGCACTTGTTATAAAAGCTCTTCATTAGTTAATGGAAAGAGGTCAGAATTGTAATATGTTTCAATGGATTCAATATGGGTCGTCATGGCCTATCATCTCCTATCTCCAGTTTGCAGATGATAATTGCATTCTTCTCATCTTATCAATCTCAAACATACTCCAAGCTATTTCAAGGAGCCACTGGTTTGAAAATTAACTTTCATAAATCCAAGGCAGTCTTACTCAATGCATCCCACATGAATGAGTCCCAAGTTGCAGAGACCTTAAGCTTTATGATTACTACCCTACCTTTGGATTATCTAAGGTTTAAGTTGGGAGCAAATCCTAGGAGATATCAGACTTGGGTCCCTATTATCAATAAGTTCAAGGCAAAATTAAATTTGTGGCAAGCCAAGTTGCTATCTTTTGGTGGCATGATCACACTAATTAAATCCTCCATAGTTCCTTACCACTTTATCATGTCATTGTTCAAGGCACTAGTGGGGGTGAGTAGGGAAATGGATAAATGGCAATAGAGATTTCTTTGGAAGGGGACAATCACTAGAAAAGCATTGTACAAAGTGAATTGGGATCTGGTATCCATGCCAAAGAAATTTGGTGGTCTTGGAATCAAGAGACTACAACTTATGAACAAGGTACTATTAGCCAAGTGGTGGTGGAGATTTGTTTCAGAAGAAGACTCTCTATGGAAGCAAGTCATATGTGCTAAGTTAAGAAGGAATGTGTCAGATTGGAATTTATCTGATATTATAATCAACAATGGCAGGAGTTTACTGCTCACTTCTCTTCTTTATAATCAAATGATAAATTCAGTACATCATTTGGGGCTTCTGGTTTGGAATGGATGGTGGGTGATGGAGTGAGGATTAATTTCTGGGAAGAATCTTGTGCTACAAATATTCCACTTAAATATAAATTCTAAAGGCTATACCATCTTAGTACCCAGAAAAACATCAAAGTAGAAGCCTTTTGGGACCAGGAAGACTGGATGCTTCAGTTTAGAAAAACTTTAAGAGGTTGGGAATTGGGCCAATTCAGAGAACTTAGCATCAACCTCAATGGTATAGTTTTGGTACCTAACAAAGTTGACAGGGTCATTTGGAAGAGGGAGGAGTCTGTGTCCCTTTTGTCTCCAAGAATTTGAGACAACCTCCCATGTCCTTAAATTTTTTTGATCAGAGAGAAATAAATGCATTAAAAAGGTAATGTGGGTCCTTAGATAAAATCAACACACCAAAAACCAAGTCCAACAAAACTAGTCCATAAAGCAAAAGCAACAGAGGAAACAAGAGAAAACAACCACCCCGGTCCACCACAGCAATCACATACCCACCAGACTAGTGAACAGTGCCTCAAGAGATCGCACGGGAAACCTTGATCAGACTAGTGAACAGTACCACAGGAGACCGCACGGGTGGATCCTCTGGCCTCAAGAAGGCTAAGTAACCCATGCTCTTCCACCCGAAAACGGGCAAATCGGCCCCAAAAAGTGACTCCGGAACAAATACTCACCAAACCCCACCAAGGTTAAGAAACCCCAAGACGACTCTTGAACAAGCACTCAACAGACCTAGCAAGAGAACCACCGAAGAGAACCGGGGGACAAAGTGCTGAACTTCTCAAACATCTACCATCCTTAGGTGCTCCTAGTCAGCGCATCAGCCGGAGACTCGACCCACTCGAGGAAGGTGAAAGGACGACCAACCGATCTCAAACTGGAGAAGGATCCATGTTGAACTCTAGCAAGAAGAATGATTGGTTCAATATCAGTGGACCTCGAGAAGACACGACGACTACGCTCTAGCCAAATATGCCAGAGACACAATAGTCTGATACCCGTCCACTCGGACCTCAACCTCCAAAGTCCCACCAGAGAGGTCCAAGACTCAAGAAAAAAGAGCTGGCAACAATGGAAGAACACCTACGACTCCTCACCATCTCAAGACCAGAGACCAGACCCTCCAGGTCCACGAGCAAACGACAAACAAGTGCATAATGTCCTCACCACCTGTACCACACAACACACACCTCCACCGGACCAACGGAATCGACACACCCCTATCCACCAAGAAGGAGATAGTGGGAACCCCCTCATGAGCAAACAGCCAGGCAAACAAATGGATCTTGGGAGGAACATGGGCAGACCAGATCACTGAAGCCCACGGAGCGGTCCCATGATCCACCAAATCAGCGACAACCTGAAAAGCTCTAGTTGTAGAGAAACCATGCGGATCCTAAGACCAGGTCAACGAATCATGCCGCTCTCGAACCAGACGAACCCCGATCAAACGGACCCTAATCTCCCCCAACGCCTCAGCATCTCGGGCCCGAAGATCCCTACCAAACATAAAAACCCATTCCCCATCCACGAAAAACTCAACAACCGACCGGTGATGGCCTTCCACCAACCTATAGAGTCGAGGAAACCGAGTCATAAGAACGATATACTGCAACAGATCTTGGTTAGTGTGGGTAGTAGTACTTGGTTGGTGGGGTATTTCTTTTTACAGTCCATGGGAACATAAAAGAGTTTCTCATCTCTTGGAATGGTCTCTGTTTGAAAAACAAGATGTGGTAGAACATTTTTTCTTTGACTCCATAGGAGATTTAGCGTCGTAGGAATTCTGATATTCAAAAGAACTTTATTGTCTCCAAAAGAGGTGTTGATCAAAATTCAATTTGCTTCCTATGCAATTGAATAGTCTTTGTTCAAGGATTTCTTAGCCTTCCCATTCTCTTTATGGAAAGCCTCTCCTCAGATGTGTATTAGGAGAAGAAGAAGAAGAAGAAGAAGAGGGACTAACCTCATCACTTTTCAGTTATTTACAAATGCTACTTGGTAGATAGGATACTTAATTGGTTGTTTTTTGGTCCGGTTGCTACTGGTTCTAATTGCATTACTTGGGGATTTTGCGGTCTATTTTGGGGGAGGGTTTTAGGTCTGAGAGTTAGTAGGTGAGAGTGGTAGTGATTTATTTTTCAGTACTGCTCCTCTCCTATACTGGGGGTGGTTCTTTGTTTTAATACCTTGGTTGGTTTGGGGTATTATGGGGTCTGATTTAGGGAGTTATTTTTTGGAAATTGGGGTTGTTTATGTGGGGAGTTTAATTTGAGGGATGACATCCCTCCTTTTCAGATTATTGGTTTCCCTTCATTTCTTAGGCCACAAGAAACTATCATGAGTGGTTTAGTACTGGTTCTGTCTGTTTGTTCTGTAGGTTAGGGTGCATTGGGTGTTTGCAGGTCTAGGGTTCATTGGGAGTATATGATTGGTTTCCCTCTGGGTTTAGGCTAGTGTTGGTTCCATGGGTTTTGTGTGATTGGTAGCTTGGTTAGGGGTGTCTACTTTCTTTTACTTTCTAGTTTCTTGGTTTCTTGAGCCTCAATCAAGTCACAAGCATTCCAAGTCTTGAGCCATTATCAAAAAAAAAATGATCGTGATAGATCATCGACAAAAAGCCACTGGTGTTCAAGCAATACAGGTGGTAGAATAAGGCGTTAGCAGATGGCATGAGAGCATCACAACATTGTAGAGTTTATCAATCATAGAATACCATATCGACTCGACTAGCCTAATAATTGATTTAGAAAAGAACCCAATAAAGCACATAAAAAGTTGTAACTATCTGCCGATAATTATCCACGGTCATTTTAGGCTGACTGATAACAACTTAGAACAAGTCACTGAGCTCCTTCGACTGTGATGTCTGTTCTTCTTCTTTTTTCTTTCAATGATAGTACAGGAAAAATATTTCAATAATGGGAACCCATTAACAATATGAGTAGGGTCAAATCTCCATAAGAGCATCAATCATCCAACTTTGTATAAGATATAACTTTCTTATGGTTGTATACTATCTCTCTTCTTGAACAACAACAGACGAAAAAGGAGAGTATACATCTATGAGATAGTAAAAATCATTCCCCTGATTTTTCTAATGACCTCATGGGTTCCAAAACATTTTTTCGGTACAATTAAAAACCTAAATACATACTTCGAAAAATGCTGGTACTCATAAACAATATTCATGCTTGAAAAAGACGGCTTTATTACTACATTTAGGTTCTCGAACCCTCCCGTACCGGTTCTACAGCTCCTTTTTTTCCTTTTAAGAAGATCTCAATTGTTTAGGCGTGTGTTTCGGAGGCTCGTTTCTCTACTGAGGAGGATTATAAAACTATTTGGGACAGTGGCGACCAAAAATGACTGGGCCTCAGAGCATCCACAACGCCACTGTCGACTGTTGGCGGGGAGTTGCTGGTGGTGAGCATTAAAATAATATTTTTTGTCTCCCTGCCAGCTTCCTGCTGGCGAGAAACGCCAACACCGTGCAATGGAAGACTTTTTGCCGATGGGGAGCCGCCAGTGGTGTGAATAAAATATTCATAAAATAAGAATTAAATTAAACATAATTGCATTAAACTAAAACAAAATAGAAGGACTAGTACAAGATGACTGATCGAAATTTAAACTACGAAGTGATAAACTAAGCGTCTCGAAATTTATTCCACATGTGTTCGACGAGGTCGTCCTTCAATTGATAATGTATGCGTTCATCTTGCATCCTCTGAGTGTTTCCAAGTATGACTTGGGATGGGACGAAGCCTCCTCGCGCAAAATTTCGTTCACTTGGCCCAACCTCATTTGTTGGTTCAATGTAGTTGTCGTATGTATGACGTTCTGCCTCGACTATCATATTGTGCATGATAACACATGCATTCATCACCAAGCCAAGGTCCCGGAGCATCCACAAACGACTCGATCGAGTGACTATGTGAAACCGAGCTTGGAGTGCACCAAATGCTCGTTCCACATCCATCCTGCACGCCTCTTGGACTTCAACAAACTTCTTTTGTTTCGGTCGTTGAGGTAATGGAATTGTTTTCACAAAAACTGGGCATGAAGGGTAAATGCCATCAACAAAATAATACGGGAGTGTGTAGTGTTACCATTTATCGTATATTCAACCGGTGGTTGCCAAACATTGATAACGTTCGTGAACAGTCTGGAATGGTTGAACACGCTGTTAAATCGTTGTTTGATCCCGCCATGCCAAAGAACGAGTGCCAAATTCATAAGTCACGAGTTGCAACCGCCTCGAGAACAACGGTTGGTCGATTCCCCTGGTCCTTCCTTGCATGCGAGTCTCGCAGTGCCGTTGGGCAATTCTTCCACTCCCAGTGTATGCAGTCAACACTTCCAAGCATGCCAGGGAATCCTCGCGCTTCATTAATCGCCAAAATATAGTCCATATAAATCCGTGTAGGTTTACGCTGGTACGTAGGACCGAAGACTTTAATGTTTCCACTGCTAAAGTTTCTCAAACATTCCAAAGTCGTGGTTTCGTCTATCTTCAAGTACTCGTCCAGTCCATCAGCTGCAATTCCATAACATAATTACCTAATGGCCGCAGTACATTTTTGATAAGGTGATAAAGAAACTTTACCCACAGCGTCCAACTGTGTCGTGAAATACGTATCGTGATTCTCCAGTGCATTAACAATTCTAAGGAACACACCCTTCGGCATTCTGAAGCGACGACGGAACTGCACCTCTGTGTACACAAGGTTTGTGTTGAAGTAGTCCCTCATTAAACGTTCGTTCGCGGCTTCCCGGTCACGTGCGATGTAGGTTCTCTTACGTTGTTGAGAATCGACCATTGCGTCCTCTAATCAACAGTTAGCGAAGTCGGTGGACATGCATTCTTTGAGTACTTTATCCAAAATGTCATCCATATCCAAATCGCTGGCTCGGTAATTGGCCATTTCGACGAACAAATGTGGGAGACAATCGTTGGCTTTGTGATTTTGTTTGATTCAAAGATATATTTATATAGCATTTGGAGATAAGATCATTGAATTTTTTGTTATTTTCAAAATAATTTTTATTTTGTCAAGACTAAATAATAGGTCAATTAGATTTCAAGCCGTTGGCGCCGGCGCTGAGTGCTGGCGTGGAGCTCACAGGTGATCCTCACCGCCAGGGTCCTCCCCGCCAATACCCCGCCACCTCCCTGCCAGCTCACCGCAGCCGACTGCTCACCGTCAGCACCTCCCCGCCAGCTCCCCTCCCACCACTGTGGATGCTCTCATACGGTTTTTCCTTGCTATTCTATAAGACTTATTGGGGGATAGTTAAGGACAATGTTTTAAGGTTTGTGACAAATTTTTATGCCTCGGCCTCTATGGGAAAGGTATCGAATCGGCTTTCATTATTTCGATACCTAAGACTTTGAATCGAGAATCCATGGAGGAATTTTTCCCAATTAGTCTTATCTCTAGCCGGTACAAAATCCTAGCTAAAGTGTTAGCCAATAGACTTATGAGAGTCATCACACACATAATTATTGATACTCAAAACGGCTTCGTAGTAGGAAGACAATTGGTAGATGTTCTTATTGCTTCGGAAATGACATACTCTATTAAAAAGTCTAAAGACGAAACAGTGATTTTGAAGCTTGATTTTAAAAAGGCCTATGACAAAATTTGTTGGTCGTACTTTTTGATGCTCATCTCTCAATGTTGATAAAGGGATCTCCCAACAAGGATTTTAAGTCTTACAATGGTTGAAGGCCAGATTGTCAAATATCCTTTTTTTTTTTCCTAATTGGTATTCTGGGTTTACATAAGGTACTGGAGGCTGCTTACGGGAATGAGACTTTAGGGGAGTTTGGATTGGAAGGGATGGACTTTATATATGTCTCATCTTCAATCCGCAGATGATACGATTCTTTTCGTTAAAGGAGACGTAAGTGATTTGCATAAGCACAAGAATATGTTAGATGTCTTCCAACATGTCTTTGGACTACAAATTATCTCCTTCAAGTCCAAAGCAATGATTCTCAATGCAAATTATTTGTCCCATGAGTTAGTTAAGGAGGTTTTGGGGTGTTTGACTTGTTCTCTACCTTTACTTTATATGGGTTTTCAACTAGGTTTGAACCCTCATTAAGCAAATGTTTAGGAACCAGTGGTGCTTAAATTTAAAATTTACCTTAATAGTTGGAAGACAAAGACTCTGAATTTGGTTGGTCGTATTGTGTTGCTCAAATCTACTCTAACTGCTTTACCGTTGTTTTGTATGTCGTTGTCAAATACTCCTAAGTCAATAATTGAGACTTTGGAAAGTTGGTAACGTAAATTCCTTTTGGTCCCATAGTGTGTGTGGTAGAGAACTTCATAAAGTAAAATGGGGCAATCCGTAAACTCAAAGTTAGAGGAGGGTCTTGGCATTAACCATATCAAAGAAGTTAATATGAGCTTATTGTCCGAATACTTTTGAAGGTTTGCTGAGGAAGAATCTCCATCGTGGAAACAGATCATCTGTGCCAAGTTTTTTTTGATCAGCAAAGTAAATGGGCTTTATTCAACCAATTAATACACTCCCAAGGAGAATTACAATCAATAGGATGAAGAGGAAAAACAGAAAGGAAGAGGAACAAAGAAAAAGGCCAACAAATTAACCAATGTCTTGAAACATTTTGATAGTGTCCTTATCGTCGTAAGAGGAGGTGAAGCCCATCGATTTGTAGAGAGCCCAAGCGCGTTTGGCTTCAAATTTCTTACGAAGGATTTTGGAGGGGCTGACATCTTTGAGAGCCCGGAGGAGCTTCTGACGACCATTTCTAATCCGTTTATTTTTCTGTTTGAGACGGGGAGGGATTGAAATTGGGTTAACGGTTGGAGAGCGGATGTCAGCGATAAAAGACGATAAATCTGAAAGCTCGAGAGAGGGGGCCGGAGGCTCGGGAGGAGCTGAGGGGGGCCTGGGCTTGAGATATTCATCCCCAACAGGGCCCAGGGTTGGGCCTAACGAAATAGGCCCAAATTAGGCCGAAACACCAGCCCGCCCCTGTAAGAACCACTCCCGGTCAACGCCAGTCAAATCGACGAAAAACAGGAAAATTTAAAATTTTCGGACAGATACTTAAATGAACGTAAATTTGACCCCGAGGGTCATACCAGACTTAATTTGACCCCAATATCGACCAAAGTGAGTTCCGGGGGACTCAGGGCAACTTTTTGTCCAATTTGGGAAAGGTTGACTTTTTGGTCCGTTCGAGGTCCGTTTTGGATCCAAAAAGCTTATCCGTCTTCACAACGGTCTTAGTTGAGCCGTTTCCTTGTAGCCCGTGAAGTTTCGTAATTTCTTGGCAAAAGGGCCCGTTCGGGGCCCGAGACGGCCGAATTTCGCGAATCTGACGGCCGAATTTCTTGGAAAAAGGGCCCGTGAATTTTTTCCAAAAAGGTGTGGGACCCACTTGCCACATGTCACCAATATGGTGGTGTTAGGTTTATTGGACAAAACAAGAGAAGACTACATTAGTGTTAGTTTTGTAATTAAGTATTAGTTGTTGTTTTAAAAACAAAACAAAAGGGAAGGCAAATACAAAACACCAAAAAAATGAGTTTTTGGAGAGAGAAAGTAGATAGAAGGAAGAGAGAAGAAGGAGAGAAAAGAGAAGGGAGTGTTTGGAGTTTGGTGATTTCCCGTCGATCAAACCGGTGGATCGTCTCAACGATAAAAGAATCGAGATCACATCGACATTCTCTACGGTGAGCACCTAACCGATTTTCGTTTTATTAAGTTTGAAAGTTAGGGTTTGGGTTAAAACCAGTAGTTTGTGGATGTGTTGAGGTGTGGGGTTCGTTGGAGACGTTTTGGAGCAAAATTGGAACATTTTCCGGTGACCGGAGGCTCGGGGGAGCTCCGGCCACCGTGTAGGGTGGCTGGCCGGAGCTAGGACCGGCCACCACCATGGTGGGCCGGCCCAAAACCAGCCCTAATACCCACGGCCAAGGATGGCCGGGTGGGGCCCACGTGCTCGGGTATCGGGTTTTCGTGTTCGGGTGGTTTAGGACGATCCCCAAGTCGTTAATCAACACCCGGATCGAAATTTGGAATTAAATTGTAAAAGTTGTAATTGACGGGTTTAGAAACTTTAAACGCGAATTAAATTGCTCGGAAGTCGGAAATCGATTATGTCGATTGCGTTGGAACCCTTGATTTATTCTAAGACCGTAGAAACGAAAACGGGAATTTTCGGAGCCCCGGAAGGACGTTTTCCAATCCCGGGCAGATTCGCCGGGTCGGGCGAAACGGGCTTTTCCGGGCCCGTTATTGACAATGTCGAGTAATTGGGAAGTTTGGGAGTGATCGACATTGTCGGGGTTGAGTTTGGGCGTCAAATTCATTAAAATTCAGCTTTGTTTGCAAACTTAAAAATTGTTTAATTGTAATCTTGTTAGATATTGCCGAGGACCGCGGAAGGGGAAATCTAGGCGAGTGATCTCGAGCACGCCGGAGGTTGGTTGTGGAATTGTGGGAAAGCGTTGCGAGGTAGGGAAAAGTAGCCGGATCTCGGCCCTGACTAGGGAAAGTTAACAGTAGAAATGCATGTGACACTTGGGTGTCGTGGGTTAAGTAAGTTTATCGAACAATAGAAAGGCAGGCGACACCGGGTGGTGTCGTATGATACGGGAACGTATCGAACAATAGAAATGCATGTGACACTTAGTAGTGTCGTCGGAGCAGTGAACTTATCAATATTAGAATGACTGGAGGCATTTGGTTATGCCCGGAGGTTGATTGTTTAGTTTGCGTCTTGGGTGGCCATGAGAGCCCGTACTTTACTGTTTGTGTCTTGGGTGGCCATGAGAGCCCGTACTTTACTGTTTGTGTCTTGGGTGGCCATGAGAGCCCGTACTTTACTGTTTGTTTCTTGGGTGGCCATGAGAGCCCGTACTTTAATGTCTGTGCCATGGGTGGCCATGAGAGCCCGTACTTTACTATTTGTGTCTTGGGTGGCCATGAGAGCCCGTGTTTTACCGTCGGTGTCTTGGGTGGCCATGAGTGCCCATGGGGTTGTTGAACCCGTGTTTTACCGTTGGTGTCGTGGGTGGCCATGAGTGCCCGTGGGGTTGTTGAACCCGTGTTTTACTGTTGGTGTCTTGGGTGGCCATGAGTGCCTGTGGAGTGTTAAACCGGTGTTGTTGTTGCTGTTGAACTTTGCTTGTGATTGTGATTGTGGTTACCTGGGGTTGGTGAGTGTGACAGGTCGACAGCCTGATCCGACTTTGTGTCGGGAAAAGTGCGACAGGTCGACCGCCTGATCCAACCGTCGCGTTGGGAAAAGGACAATAGGTCGACAGCCTATCCGATTGGGGTCGGGAAAAGTGCAACAGGTCGACAGCCTGATCCAACCGTCGCGTTGGGAAAAGTGCGACAGGTCGGCCGCTTGATCCAACCGTCGCGTTGGGAAAAGGGCAGGGGGTTACTGAGAAACTGGAGTGTGATCCTTTGCGATCTTGTTTGGTATGCGATCCTTTGTGATCTTGGGTGTTGCGTGGCTGTATTTCGTGTCCTTGGAGGAGGTCGTAATCGTTGTGTCGGGTATACATTACGTGTCCGAGTGTTGAGTCGGTTGAGGAAAGTAACGGTTGTGTATCAGTCGGGTTACTTGAGTTGGGGGATAGTAGTCTCAAGTGTTGGGTTGTTGTTGGTGTTACCGGCAATGTCTGCTAGTATGCAGTAGTCAGTCTGTTATCCGTGGTGGTGAGCGAACGCTCACCCCTAGCTGCTTGTCCTGCAGGTACTGGTCGCGGGACGGACTAGGTGAGCTCTCGAAGCTTGAAGAGCTAGGAGCGGGAGTCCGGGTTTCCTTTTTGAGTCTATCGACGTACGCCTTGTATTTTGTCCGTTTGTTGGGACATACTTTTTGAGTTGTAAATTATTATTTTGATTAACTAAATGGTGGTTTTAAAGCGATTTATTTAAAAGGTTTGAAAATGTTTTATTGTCTTAAACGTTCGCTTTCCGGGTTCGGTTCTACTGAATTTGGGGCGTGACAGCCCCGAAGACATAGAGCTCAAAAGATGAGAGGGCCTCGCAGCGTTTCGAGAAGAAGAGGATCTCGAGTCACGCGCAATCTCGGGACTCAATTGCTTGGGAATCGAAACAACGAGATTGGGAAGCGGAGCGGTGAGATCCAAGGAGGGATGACGGCCACTTTGGAGTCGTAGCTTTTCTAGGCGGCGACCAGTCATCCAACCTGACTTCTCCGTCTTCTAAATCATCATGTTCTTACTCGAAGTTTGGAACAAGGTGGGAATCAAGACTAACAACTCGGACAGGGGATTTGGAGTCGTTGATTTCGAGATAGATCAAGAGGGCTCCGGGGCTAAGATTGCCTGAAAAAATTAGGGCAAAAGTCAGGTCTAGACGCAAGAATGAGGATGAGCAAGGATGGATGGCGGTTAGGGTCCCAACCATCGAAGCAACACTGCGAATCGACTCCAGAGACCAGCCCTTGAGAGGAATTCCAGCCAAGGTGATCCATCTGAAGCACCCACCGTCCAACACGGAGCTCAGGTCCGAGTAAAATTCGAAGAACAAGTGACGAAGCTTCGCCTAGTTTTTAGCTTCTTCTGACTTGAAAGTTTAAACAAAGGAGAAATAGATCAAGTAGGCTCGGGCGCCAAGCTCATCAAAACGAACCTCTCCGAGTAGCGAGAGGGGGAGATCGTCTTGAAGCGATGAAGCCGGACGGTGGGAGGCGCATAATGAGCTTGGAGAACCCGTGCACGTGAGAGTAGCTTTTGTGCTAGAGTGATCAAGGGAAGGAGAGGGAGGAGCATCCGAGCCAACAACAATGTCTTTGAAGGATCAGTGAGCAGAAGGGGCTTCCAATGGTCCAACCTAAACAGGGGCTTGAGGGCGAGATGCTCCACGAAGAGGGCCTTTACAGTAATAGACAATGAGTCAATCAGAATCGAGAACAGAGTGATGGAGTGCAGAGACTGCCGCAGATACAGTGTCGATGCTGAGGAGGAAAACGAAGCGGAACTTCTTTCCAACGCCGGTGAGGGAGGCCGGGAGATAAACGCGGCTGACAGGACCAAAGTCCTTGGAAAGGACAGCAAGAGCTTCAGAAATATAATCAGGAGATAGATTACAGACGAAGAAACGGGACTAAGGGGAGGGGGACGACCGACCGAAAGCCGAGACGTTTGGGAGAGGGGGGTCGGGAGGTTTGGTTCCCATTTTAGAATGGTGGCCATATGTGCCAAGTTTAATGGGAACTTGTGGGAGTATGATCTCACTCAGCTTGACAAGCCAGGTAGTTCTTTTTTTATTTGAGCATATCATGAATTTGTTGTGGATCCTCGTTTCAAGACCTTGTTTGTTCGACTAGGGAGTGAGCAGTTTGGACCAAGTAAGTAGCCGATGGGCAGGGCTAGGGTCGTTAGTAAGAGCCCATTAGGGTATGATAAAAGCATGACATCGCCTTCTTTCGATCTAGGGCACAGAGAAATATGGCAAGCGCGAGAAGGGTCGTTGTCACTGCAGTCAAGCACTGGAGAGGAATTCCTAAGTGGCAAGGAGAGAGATGGAAAGCTTTAGAAGAATCGAGCTATCTAAGAATCCTTTCTCCTTGAATACTTATTCCCGCAAGATTGAGTATACTAATGTCGTCGACCTTCTCTCCACGCCGGAAAGGGACTTCCTTCTCAACAACTCCGGCATTAAGGTATCTATTTCATAAGAATTGTGAAAATGTTTAGCTTCTTTGTCACTGCTGGTTCAAAAAGACCTTACCCAAATGACCATAATGCATCTTGAAGATGTTACAGACCCAACAAGCCATTTGTAGTACTCATACAACACCACTAGACTTAAATTATGGCTTCCAACTTGTCATTGTACCTCCTTCTGGTTTACAATCATCAAAGCCTCCAAGGCTTCTGAGTTCGTTTTTCTCTTCTTGGCATGTACCAATGTGATCCTGTCAAAGTTGGACTCGTTCCTACCCAACAACCCATTTAACAAATCACTGAACCAATCATAGTTTATACTCTCTTTTTTCTTGGCAACCCATTTAACAAATCACTGAACCAATCATACCTTATACTCTTTTTTTCTTAGCAACCAATCATGCGTACTGATTCCATCCCTTTATTAATTGGAGACTTGGTGATTGAGATTGAATCTTTACCAGTTAAGGCAAGTCTAAAACACAGCCCAACTTCAGCTCTATGATTCCGCCACTATCAATTTACCACCAAACCATGTTATCTCAAGCTTCCAACTTATTTTTCCCTTAGGTACACTACCTTTCCCCTTTGACGGGGTTGTCCTCAAGCCTTGTTTATAACCTTGCACCTTTGCTATTGTTGTCGCGGCCAAACAATGTTTTCCAAAACACAGCTCAATTTTTATCTTTGCAGTGACAATAACACACTCACAATGATTGTTTTGTGTACCCGTACTCGTTGGCCAATGAAGAATTCCAAAGTTTTCGATACCAAAACTTGATAGAAAATGCCTAAGGAAACTAAACTTGTTACCTTGGGTTTTTCCTCAAACACCTTGTGCACCAACTGACAAGAATTGGCCCCTTTCCGTCAAGGTCATGGCGGCTTATGGCCAAGTCGTCAACCATCAACTCTTCTCGGATAGCTTCCCCTCCGAACAAGAGATCAACGTCGTCAAGAAATTGGGTGTAACCAAAGTTCGTAGGAGACCCAACGAACACACAACAAACATTCCACAAGATGATGTCTCTTAATCGAAGCTCCATTTCTTGTTTTAATTCATGTGGTTTCTTTTTCGCAGCATCAATTATTTTTTGTTCCCGTGCATGCTAATTCGTCCAAATTTGCCTCTTAGACTCTATATACTTCACCACGTCTTGGACCTTGGTCTGCACTTCAAGAAGCAATTGTCGAATGTCACCGAGTTCCCTTTTCAGAACCGGTTGTCGATGGTGTTGCGGCAGTAACCTAGGATCCTTGAGATTGGTGACGAATGAGCTTCTTCAAGATCCGAGATCTTGGAATCGGCGATGAAGTCCTCTTTCCCCGATCTGCCTTCTCTTGAATGAAAAGAATCGAGTCATCTTTGGAATCGTGAAAGATATCCCCAACAGGTTGGGTTGTTGTGACAGCCATCGGATCTTCGTTGTCGACGAGAACAAAACCGTGAGTGTCGTTGGATTTTGGCTCTGATACCAATTTTTCATGATCTAAACTCAACCCAGAACAATGGAAGGCAATTCATTGAAGAACCCTTTGATCACAAACTAACTCTACATTAATTCTTATCGTAATCTCGTGTTAACAAGCTAAGGGCCTCTCCAGCAATGGAAGGGTTCCAATTTATTGCTTTTTATCTACCTTATAAACAAAAGTTAAACCCTACCTTATTGATTACTAGGTTAATTTAATTAATATTTCTTTGAAAATTAATTTGTTTATCAAAAATGTATAATACTGTTTTCCGTTTTGTTAAATTTAAATCATATTTTTAAACTACTTGTTTGTGGATGTACTACTAGGTACCCGTGTCCTCCCTTAAAGGCAAGCTCGTAGGCTTGTATTTATGTGAAAGATACCCTCGCTTGCTCGCCATCAAGAAGGTTTATGAGGAGGCTCAATCGCGTGGTCTTGATTTCGAGATCGTGCAAATGACCATTTCGATTACTATGCCACCCATCGACATACAAACCCAATGGTACAGAAGTTGCATAAAGATATCAAATGGTTGACACTCCCTCCTATGGACCCATGCTTTAGTAAAATACAATGCATCTTTGAATGCGTTGGTGGGAAAGATGAACGTTGGGTTGGAGATTCTCTTGTCTTATTTTTTCCAGGTGAGGCTGAGGCTGATGATAGTAGTGAAGTCCTTTTTGAGTTTTCAGGTGCAGAAATTCTTCAACAATGGGGGATTGAAGGCTACCCGTTCACACGGAAAGCTCTTTACACGGCTGAGTATGAGCTACAAAAAAGAGAGGTCACATTGCAATGGTTTTTTCCTCCCGGACGTTGTCTCCTCCGACGCCCTCGGCCCGCTGGCGATGGTTTTGATCTTGTCGAAGCTCTTTCCCAACTCTCGGGGAAGAGGGTTCTTGTGTTGATTGCAAATCATTCTTCCGGCCTCGGTTTCTTTAGTGATAAGTTCATATCGATGCTGAAATCTGAGTATCGTGCGCAATTAGAAGATAATGTAGCAGAAGAAAATAAGTTTGAGGTGGTGTATGTCTCAACTATAGATGTAAATGGTATGCCATCATCTGATTATACCACCAAGGACATGGCGTGGTTGGTTCACCCTTATCCAACACAAAAGTATGAGCTCAAGTTGAAGATGCCATGGTTGTTGGATCACCCTTATCCTTTGCGTAAGGTTTTCAAACCATATTTGAAAGGGTCAGCTGCGGTGGCCTTTAACAAACAAGGTGAGCTCATTGCCAAGGAGGATTGCTTAAATGAAAAGAAGGAAGTTGACAATCTTCAATTCCCCTACATTGATCCAGATTTGGAAAAGAGTATCCGCCTTGATGTTGAAGAAACTATTTCGCCTTACTCTAGCGGACCTATATATCTCTGTTAGTAAACAAATGTCTTGTTTTGTTAAATCTTGATTATTAGTTTTAATGAGGCACTTACTACTGTGTGGTTGCAAATTTGCTTGTATGTCTCAACGCATGCCGTGCCCTTCATTCTTGATTGGATCAGCTGTTGAAGGTTTGTATTTAGAGGAATGACTGTAAATAGTTGATAGCTCGATGATTCCATTTTCCATAGATAAAACCAGAGGACTATGCTTTTCCATGAGAAGGTCAACCAAATGAGGCAGATCATAAGTGGTTGATAGCTCACTGATTTACTAATTCCATTTTCTATACATAAAAAAAGACTTGCTTTTTCCATTAGAAGGTAACACAAACCATTATATGAACCGAGTGGAAAAGGTCAACACAAACCATCATGAACCAAATGAGGCACTTATAAGGAGCAAGACTGTTAAAAAGAGTAGATTTACATGTATTATATAGTTGGAGCGGCTTCAACGCTGGGTGAAGGGTGAACTCTTCAACAAGTTTTAGAGTGAGGACCTCCCATCTCTCTTTAGAATTTTTCCAACCCTAATCCTTGACCTCTTCCTCTCACCTTTTCATATCCTCCGTCGGTGGATTCTATGGCTTTGGCCATGTGAGCCACTGGCGGTCTATTACTGTTTCCCCCTCTTCTTCTTCCTCACAATCTTTGTTCTCCACGACCTCCCTCTTTTTGGCCGTTCTCTTCAGCATCAACTTGACTCAAATTTGATCGTGAGACACGCTTCTTTATCTACTCAGGTGCAGATCGTCGTGCTTCTAAACTCTTCTCCAGATCTAAGAGTTTTCCAACCCTAACCCGTGACCTCCTCCTTTCTCCTTTGCACAGTCGCCGCCGGCGGCTTCGGCCATGTGGATCGTTGTGGGTGTTAGCTCTGACGGGTTACTCTCCAGTAGGCGAGCAGTGCACGAAGGACCTTCATTTCGGTTGTGGTGGGTTCGGTCTGTTTCGCACCGTCGTTCGCTTCGTTGGGAGGGATTTCAACTTCTCTTCTTTCCGGTGACGAGATCATAGTCTCAACCCCTCTCTCTTCCTGGCGATGTTGGCCCTATGTGTACTATTAGGTACTGAGTTTGTTGTTGCGGTGGCGGCGTGGGCTTTGGAGTGACGGCTCTGCTGGTGTGCTTTTCCCTTGCTCTTTCTCCTTCTCCTTAATCGGGTGGTGGTGAGAATTTCTTAGTCGTTTTGGATTTCTGGTGGGCCTTGGGGTATTGGTTGCTGGTTGAGTTTGTTGTCGGCGTTCGAAGAGGTTTGGCGGTGTCTTCGTCTCCTTCTAGCCGGGTGGGCTTTTTTAGGGGTTAATTAATTATTCGGCTTGTTTCTCCTAGTTCATTCAGTATACGGCATGTACGGTCTGCGTTTTAGGTAAATGGCCCTCAAAATTTTATTCCCAACTTTACCCTTCAAAATTATATTTACTTAAATCACCCTTTATTAATCATTTGTTATATATTGATTCGTCTTCGTTGTTGACCTGATATCGTTCTACGCTTTTTCACCATCGTTTCGAGCTTCTTCATTCGCGCTTCTTCTGTGTATTGGAGCTACTCAGCCTACACTACAGCTTGTAGGGTCGATTCATTGTAGAGGTTGTCATCCGGTTGTACCAAAAGATCATCAAACTCAGTGAGTACAATGCCCTAATTTCTAATTTTCGATTTCAAATCGTCATCCTTACGTCATAATTTTTATAAATGTGGCTCTATTTAGTTATTGATATAGCTGAAATTAGGTTTGGATGACTTGAAACATTAATGAAATGGTTGAATAGAATCTTCGATTCCTTTTACGAAGGGGTCTCTTTATTCCTTGTACGGGATGATATTTACTCAATGTGAGGGTATTTATTGCCAGTACTAGATCAAAACTACCCAACTTAAAGAGTCTTAAACTCATTCAGTATAAAGCCCTAATTTCGAATTTTCGATTTCAAATCTTCATCCTTACGTCATAAATTTCATAAATGTGTGTGTATTTAGTTATTGATATAGCTGAAATTAGAATCGCATGACTTGAAACATTAATAAATGGTTGAATGGAATCTAATATGAGCTTGGGCTCCCATTCTTCATTCATCAAACGGGTGCACAAGACTTTTTTTATGGGCTTGGGCTCCCATTCTTTATTCTCCAAACAGGTGCACAGGAATGTGTAATGTTATACTTTTATATTCCTACTAAAACAGTACAAATGGATAAGCTTTATAAACACAAAAACTTATGTACAAAAGTTGTCTGCCAGAGTTTTGAGACCTTGTCGTCGTACGCACCACCATGGCTATGGCTATGGAAATTATCGTAGCTTATATCATGGTTTTTTCTCTCTTCTCTACCCACCCTCTCCTCGACACATCCCCTTTGGGCCCTGCGCAAGTTTTCTCTGCTAGGGTTCCTCTCGGATCGTCGCTAGCCACCACACAATGGACTCTCCCTCACCACCACCGACGCGTCTACCGATCTTGTTTGGTTCCCCCTCTAATATCCCGATGGTTGTCGTTTGGCTCACCTCGACGTCAACCAACCTTCGAGCCGCCTGAAGCCGCCGATGCCGCCCTTGAAGCACCCCTGAATCCGCCGCCCCGGGGGTTTCTGTCTCTACAGCCGCCGTCCCTGATGATGTCGCCGACATCCTTGAAGCCGCCGCCGTCCCTACTATCGTCTTCACTTCTGATGTCGCCGCCATCTCTAGAGTCGCCCCTGAAGTCGCCACCGCCGGAACTGCAGCCGCAGCCGGCGCGTCCTTCTCCCTGGCCTCCATCGCCGCAAACTTCTCGACCCCTTTCACGATTATGCATCTGCCTAATCGAAAGGGTCTTTTTATTTTTTTTATTTGAGTTTGTCTTTGCAGCATCAATGCATGTCGAACAGAGAATCAATGATTTCTGTAGGAAGGGGAGCATCAGGGACTGGCTCTAGGAGGGATCCCATGATGATGTTTTGCCTCCCACCATCACTGTTGTTGAGCTCCTAGAGTTCCAGCACCCCGTTCCCCCCCTTCGTATTATGTCTTTGCCAGTTGCGCATCAAAATACTGTCTGTGACAGTTCTGATATGAAAAGGCTTGGTGAACCATTGTTCATTCATACTGACCTTCCGTGGTCGAGGAGCATGTTTCTCGATGCACATCAATATAATCGATTTTAAGAATTAATAATATTGCACCTTTCGCTCAAAAAAAAAAACTTATGTACTTTTATAAATAAAACACTTCGATGCTACATAAGAACTAAAAAACTATTCTTTTCAATTTGTATTAGAGAGTTATGTGTTTTTTTTCTACAGATTCTATTTTGTTCTTTCCCATGTATGAGCAGAAATTTGTAATACAATTCCACCACACAAATTACTCCTCTTTTACAACAGAAAGATAATTATATTATTCTACATAAAATTGTCAAATACAAAGTTTGAACAATAATGCATGTACATGATCTATTATAAAACGTTCGAACAATCACTTATGCAGCTCTTTTTAAGGATTCTTAAGTAATTTCGATGGTGAGATCATGTACTGTTTTCAGTGTTTTACATTCTGTTTCAGCTCTTCGTACGTTATTGTTTTAGGTTGTCTAACATGCAAATTAGACTCTTTTTATGGGTCCAAGAGTATTGGAAGTCCTACGGGGTTTTAGACATATTCTGGAACCCAGAGTTTTTAACCCTATTCTGTAACAGTTGATCGATATTATTATTAATTAATAAAACACCTATGTCTATACGTTAATAAAAAAAGTCTAACAATAATAAATGAATTAATTCATTTTGAACAAAAAATAATCTGACAAATACTTTGTAGACATAATAATTAAAAATAAACTATTTGTAAACATTATTGACTAAATAACAAAACATAAAGAAAAAAAAAACAAAAACAAAACTAACATGTTATATATTTCAATTGGATCGTTCAACATGTTACACTAAGTTTAATTGGAATTTGTGGGAGTATGATCTCACTCAGCTTAACAAGTTCTTTTTGTATTTTAGCACATTATGAGTCTTGTGAGAGCATCCACAGTCGCTGGTGAGATGTCGCTGGCGAGAAGAAAACGCCGGCGAGGAAGAGGCGGGGAGCTGGCGAGGAGGAGGCGAGGAGCTCGTTGGCGAGGAGTGCTGGCTGGGAGCTTATGGCCGGCACTTATCCCTGGCGGGGAGCAAAACTGTGAGTAAAAAGGGCTGTTATAGCCACCAAAAAGGCTTTACCACTGTGGGGTGCTGGCTGGGAGTGCTGGCTATAAGCCCCAAAAAATAGTTTTTTAGTCATCTCGCCAGCGCCATCTCACCAGCGGCCGGCGAGATGACCATAGGACATGCCATGGTTGGTTCACCCTTATCCTTCACATGAAAACGTCATCACCTTGTTTAAGCTTTTCAAACCATGTCCAAGTGGGACAGCTGGGGTGGCCTTTAACAAGCAAGGTGAGCTCATTGCCAAGGAAGATTGCTTAGAGGAAAAGAAGGAACTTGACAATCTTCAATTCCCCTTCATTGATCCACATTTGGAAAAGCATATCCGCCTCCAAGTTGATCAAATCATTTCGGCATCGGTCCTCTAGCTCATCTATATATCTCTGTTAGTAAACAAATGTCTTGTTTTGTTAAATCTTGATTATTAGTTTTAATGAGGCACTTACTACTGTGTGGTTGCAAATTTGCTTATATGTCTCAATTTAGTTATCTGGATCATCCTTCTTGATTGGATCAGCTGTTGAAGGTTTGTTTTAGAGAATGACTGTAAATGGTTGATAGCTAAATGATTCAATTTTCCAAAGGTAAAACTAAAGGACTGTGCTTTTCCACGACAAGGTCAACCAAATGAGGCAGATCATAAGTGGTTGATGGCTCATTGATTCCATTCACTGTACATAAAATAAACTGCTTTTTCCATGAGAAGGTCAACACAAACCATTATCTGAACCAAATTGAAGGTCAATACAAACCATTATGAACCAAATGAGGCATTCATAAGAGCATGTACACGTGCAAAGACTTATATAAGGACTCCTATATTGATTTATTTAAGATACGATAAGTGAAATTAACAAATTTATGAATAATATAATAAATTATAATTCACATTTAATTTGCATTTAATTTAAATAAATAAATAATAGTTACTATTGTCGACCGTTGCGAACGGTCATGATTCTTTTTTCTCCCTTGGCCATGTGTCCAATCGCAATACGCGAATCAACAGCCTGCAACACCGTCCTGTTATTTAGTGGGTCGGCACCGCAATAAACGCGCTTCACAACGCCCGACTCATGATGTCGACCCGTTAAATACCGGATCACGATTCACGGTTCGATCTACGAGTCGGTGCGTTGTACATAGTCTAAGGAACAAAAATGCTAAAAAGAGTAGATTTACATGTAGTATATGTGGGAATTAATTTCGCAAACTGGGAAATGATTTGCAGAACAAAACGCAGAAATAGTAATAGCATGCAATAGAAAACGAAAACTGGAATGACCAACCGGTGTGACGTGCAGAACAAAGAGGAACAGCTGAGGCGTGGCACGGAAGTCCATTGACTTTGAAGCAAAAGTTCTGGCGTGCCCGAGGTGGCGAGCAGCAGCGGTTGCTCCCCAAGGATCTCTCAGCTCTTATCCAGCAGCGCGCCCACTCACTCTGTCGGACGTGGAAACAGCAGGACAGAACAAAACTTCGGGTGTGGTGATGTTTGGAGAGTAACGAATTGAGTATAGTCTGGCTCTGGAACAGTAGTGAAAACGTGAAAAATGAAGTGAACCAGAGCCTCCTTTTATAGCTGCAGAACGTGAGGGTAAAGAGGTAAAAACGCAACAAATATTCCGATATCAATCTGTTCCAACGACTCCACTATTGGGTCAGACCCACTGAAATTCGGAACCTCTTTGACCTCAACGTTCTGACTCGTTCAAAAATATTTGAATAAATCAAAACAGAAAAATAAAAAGTAATTTGTGTAAAAAGATAGAATTGCCCGCCCCGTAGGGGCTCCACCCGAACCCGATCCCGATCCCGATCCGACCTGGACGGACGACGGTGGTGCGCGCGAGGCCTGTTCCGGCCCAACTAGCATAGGCAGGCCCAGCTGATGTTCTGAACAGGGATGGGAGTGGAGGCTATATTAACACATCAACACTCCACTGAGTTGTCGATGTGGGACTCCTGTTCTGGGAAAAACACAAGTAAATGGCTTTTAAGCCAAATTTATCCAACAATATATGGTTGACATAGCTTCAATGCCAGATGAATCAGCGGCAAATTTGAATAAATCAAAACAGAAAAATAAAAAGTATTTTGTGTAAGAAGATAGAATTGCCCTCCCCGTAGGGGCTCCACCCGAACCCGAACCCGATCCCGATCCCGCGCCCGTCCTGGCCCGTCCCGACCTGGACGGACGGCGGCGGTGCGTGCGTGCGAGGCCCGTTCCGGCCCAACTAGCATAGGCAGGCCCAGCTGATGTTCTGAACGGGGATGGGAGTGGAGGCTATATCAACACATCGACACTCCACTGAGTTGTCGATGTGGGACTCCTGTTCTGGGCAAAAACACAAGTACATGGATTTTAAGCCAAATTTATCCAACAATCCCCCACAAATTTGGCGATAAATGCCGACAAAATAAAAACGGTTTTAAAGGAAGGAAAAACACCACAAAAGTTCTGTTACTGGAAGGTGCGACACTTAAACATCAATATCTTTCGATTTGAATTGATGCATAGTGAAATGTGATAACAACTTACTTAAAGTAAGTGAACAAGTCTTGAACTTACTTAACTTCGGTTGATACGTCACACAACACATACCATGCTTCATATCCCACTGAATCCGCGAAACTATCAACTATGCTATTAAAGGCCATGCGTATACCTTGGTTCTAATGAGTTCTCTAGGAAGACTTTACCCCAAGTCTTTCATAGATGGCGGCCCACCATCACACACACGTAGGTAGCTCATCAAGTGCTTCTCACAATCACTGTCCCAATTGGGTCTGAAGCTATTAAGGACATAAAGTCCATCATGTCAGCAGAATCCATCAAGTGCGTCTCAATAGCACCACCAAAACTGGTTATGGATTACAATCTATCAAGTGCGTCTCACAAGCACCACCAACACTGGTTATAGATTATTATCAAGATCTATCAAGTGCGTCTCAAAGTATCACCAAACCTGGTTATAGATCATCAAGCACTACAAACGTCATAGGAATGGGAGATGTAGTGCATCAAGACAAGTACAACTACATATGACCACTAACATGTGTCATCCGTACTTTCTTGACCTATGGGCTTGAGCCCCATCCCCAACGACATATCTAGGAGAATTCTCCTTGGTTGACCCTTGGTAAAGGTATCAGCCATATTTCTTTCGGACCTAACAAATTCTAAAGAAATCACTCCATCTTTCAGGAGTTGTCTGACGACACCGTGCCTGATACGAATGTGTCTCTTCTTACCATTGTACACATCATTCTTCGCAACGCAAATAGCCGCTTGCGAATCACAGTGTAGTGACACAGGCACAGCTTGCCTTCCCCACACATGCACTTCTGCTAACAGGTTCCTCAACCAGTCTGCCTCTTGTCCAGCCAACTCAAGGGCAATAAACTCAGACTCCATGGTGGAACGAGCTATACAGGTCTGCTTCGAAGACTTCCATGATATAGAACCTCCACCCAAAGTGAACACATGACCACTCGTCGAGTTTATCTCATCATTACCTGAAACCCAGTTTGCATCGCAGTATCCTTCCAAAGCCGTAGGAAAGGTACTATAATGCAGGGACCAACTCATAGTTCCTTTCGGGTACTTCAACAGTCGACTTAGAGCATTCCAATGCTCAGGGCTTGGGTTATGTGTATACCGACTCAACCTGCTTACTATGTAAGCAATGTCTGGTCGAGTGCAGTTCATGAGGAACATCACACTTCCAATAATCTTTGCGTACTCAACTTGTGAAACACTATCACCCAAGTTCTTTACTAAGTGTACGTTCGGATCATAGGGAGTCTTAGCAGGTATAACATCAAAGTGATTGAATTTCTTCAACACTTTCTCGACGTAGTGAGATTGACTCAAGGAGATGCCATTGGTGTGTCTCATAATCTTAACACCTAAAATGACATCAACTTCTCCTAAGTCCTTCATCTCAAAATGTGATGACAAGAAGTTCTTGGTAACATTCACTACATCGATATTGTCACCCAGAATCAACATGTCATCGACGTAAAGACAGATAATCACACAACCCGATTATGTCATCTTCGAGTACACACAGGAATCGGAGTTGTTCACCTCATATCCGTCAGTCACCAGAGTTTGATTGAACTTCTCATACCATTGTTTAGGTGCTTGTTTCAGACCATATAGAGACTTCTTCAGTTTACACACTTTGTTCTCTTGACCAACGATCACAAACCCCTCGGGTTGAGACATGTAGATCTCTTCCTTTAGATCACCATTCAGGAAGGCGGTCTTGATATCCATCTGATGAATTATCAAACCGTGAATGGCTGCTAAAGCGACTAGAGACCTTATCGTTGCAATCTTGGTCACAGGAGAATACGTGTCGAAGTAATCGACATCTTTCCGTTGTGTAAAACCTCTAACCACGAGTCTCGCCTTGAACCGCTCTATTGTACCATCGGGTCTCAGCTTTCTCTTGAAGATCCACTTACTACTAATGGTTTTGGAACCATTAGGCAAGTCTACTAGATCCCAAGTCTGATTCGATACAATAGAATCAAGTTCAGCCTGGATGGCCTCTTTCTAGAGGTTAGCATCAACAGATCTCAAAGCCTCGCCATAGGTCTTTGGATCTTCTTCTAACAGGAAGGTTGAAACAAACTCGTCTGAAACAACACCTTCAGGACCAACTTCAGCTAGAAAGGAGGTGACATAGTCTTCTCCGAAGCTCTTCTCAATCCTGGGTCTCTTACTTCTCCTTGGTCCCTCAGCTTGACCACGTGAAGTAGAGCTTTCGACAACCCACCTATCACGAAGCGACGGAAAAGGGATAGTGGGTTCAACCGGATTAGCAACAGCGTTCCTCTTCATTGGAAAGATGTGTTCGAAGAACTCAGCATCTCTAGCCTCAGAAACTGAGCGGTCATCTAGAGACATGAAGCGATACGCCACGCTGGTCTGAGCGTAGCCTATGAACACACAATCATAGGTCTTAGATCGATAGTGGTTCTCTTGGGGTCAGTTAAGCCTACATTTTCCAAACACCCCCACACTCTGAGAAACCTTAGGTTAGGAGCATAACCCTTCCATAACTCGTAGGGAGTCTTATCTAGGTTCTTGTGCGGCACATGGTTAAGTATGTGACAAGCAGATAAGACGGCTTCCCCCCACATTTCATTAGGAAGGCCTGAACTAAGAAGCATTGCGTTCATCATGTTTTTGAGCGTTCGGTTCTTACGTTCAGCTACTCCATTTTGTTGAGGCATGTATGGTGCACTGGTTTCATGGATGATACCATTCGATTCACAAACGTCCTTTAAGAAGTTTGAGCCATACTCTCCTCCTCTATCGGATCTCACTCTCTTGATCTTCCTCTCGAGTTGGTTTTCTACCTCATTCGTATACTTGATGAACATTTCTTCAGCTTCATCCTTCGTAGTAAGAAGATAGACTCTCGCGAACCTTGAGCAATCGTCGATGAAGGTAACATAATAATGTTTGCCTCCCTTGCTTCTCGAGTTCTTGAAATCCGCAAGATCGGTGTGGATTAATTCAAGTAGGTTCGTGTGCCTTTTTGTGACTGATTTGCAAGGTTTTTTTAGCGAATTTTGCCTCTACGCAAACTTCACATGTCGAAAGTTCAGAGGTAGATAATGATGGTATTATAGACATGTCTCTTAGTTGTTTAATTGAAGCAACATTCACATGTCCTAGTCTACCATGCCATAGATCAAGAGACTCAGCAATATAAGCGGAAGCGGAAATTTTATTATTGCTCAAGATTACATGATCGACATTAAAAAGAAAGAGCCCCCCACAATAATACCCCTTCCCTACAAAATCTTCATTCTTGGAGAAAACCACAGTGTCATTCTCTATGACGGTCTTCAAGCCAGCCTTCATCAACAGAGGTCCGGAAACGAGGTTGCGTCGCAGAGTAGGGACACAAAGGGCATTACTGAGTACAAGCGTCTTCCCTGATGTCGACTTCAGCATAATATTCCTAGTTCCAGCTATCACTGTAGTAGAGTCGTTTCCCATATGAACCACTTCACCAGGTGCAGTTGGTTCAAACTCATAAAAGAGCTCCCTTGAGTTGCAGAGATGACGGGTGGATGCGGAGTCCAACACCCAGTCAACGGTGTTGTGAACCAACATAGCCTCAACAACCACAGAAGCTACAATGTCGTCATCTTCAGCAATGTAGGCCCTTGCACCATTCTTCTTGTGATCTTGACGGTCTTGACGGTTCATGCACTGGTAGGCCTTGTGTCCAGCTTGACCGCAGACATATCACAACATGTTCTGCTTCGATTTGTTAATAGCAGATGAAGGCTTCACAAATTTGTTGCGGTTGTTGGGAGGTCCTCGCTTGGGAGTTTCCTTGGACTTCGGCTTCGGCTTGAACCTTGACTGACGAGACGGCCCACCGGACTCCATAATGTTGGCTTTCACCGACGGAGGTGGCAAAGGTGGGATGAGACTCAGAGCGCCCTTCAGGCGGTTCGCTTCCTCAATATTTATGTGGCGAATGAGATCTTGAAGCGTCAGATCTTTCTCGATGTGCTTTAGGTGGCATCGGTAGTCCTTTCACGATGGTGGAAACTTCTCCAGCAGCACATGAGCGAGGAATACCTCATTCATGTACATCCCTTCTTTGACGATGGCGGCGGACAGGTCCTCGTAAACGTGGATTTGGTCCATGATCGACCGGTTGTCCACCATATGGAACGCAAGCTACTGGCTTACGGCGTACTTCTTGTTCCCGGTGTCGTCAGCCCCGTACTTCTTCTCCAAAGTCTCCCAAATAAATTTGGCAAACTTGTGGCCAGCAAGCAGGTCGAACAGGGTATTGGACATAGAGTCCAAGAGTTGGCCACGGGCAACCTTATTATCCTTAGCATACTTAAGACGTTTGGCCTCATTGTCCCTAGCAATTGAGGCAACTAAGGGGGTAGATTCACCAGTAAGACTAACAGGCACGGGGGGTGCTCTAACAACACATAATCAATTTCATGTTGTTCAAAAAATATCATAACTTTTTGAGACAAGCGACGGTAATTGGTACCGTCGAGTGGCTCAACACGGGGAAAAGTTCGAGCAGCAACAGAAGATGCAGAATTCATATTAGCATGCATATCAGAGTTCATATTGTTCATGTTCGTCATTACACACAGTTCACGAAATTACAGAAATTTAAAAAATTAGATTCGGTAATCAAGACTTTTGCTTCAAAATTGTTGGAATTAATTTCGCAAACTGGGAAATGATTTGTAGAACAAAACGCAGAAACAGTAATAGCATGCAATAGAAAACGAAAACTGGAATGACCAACCGGTGTGACGTGCAGAACAAAGAGGAACAGTTGAGGCGTGGCACGGAAGTCCACTGACTTTGAAGCAAAAGTTATGGCGTGCCCGAGGTGGCGAGCAGCAGCGGTTGCTCCCCAAGGATCTCTCAGCTCTTATCCAGCAGCGCGCCCACTCGCTCTGTCGGACGTGGAAACAGCAGGACAGAACAAAACTTCGGGTGTGGTGATGTTTGGAGAGTAACGAATTGAGTATAGTCTGGCTCTGGAACAGTAGTGAAAACGTGAAAAATGAAGTGAACCAGAGCCTCCTTTTATAGCTGCAGAACGTGAGGGTAAAGAGGTAAAAACGCAACAAATATTCCGATATCAATCTGTTCCAACGACTCCACTACTGGGTCAGACCCACTGAAATTCGGAACCTCTTTGACCTCAACGTTCTGACTCGTTCAAAAATATTTGAATAAATCAAAACAGAAAAATAAAAAGTAATTTGTGTAAAAAGATAGAATTGCCCGCCCCGTAGGGGCTCCACCCGAACCCGATCCCGATCCCGATCCGACCTGGACGGACGGCGGCGGTGCGCGCGAGGCCCGTTCCGGCCCAACTAGCATAGGTAGGCCTAGCTGATGTTCTGAACAGGGATGGGAGTGGAGGCTATATTAACACATCAACACTCCACTGAGTTGTCGATGTGGGACTCCTGTTCTGGGAAAAACACAAGTAAATGGCTTTTAAGCCAAATTTATCCAACAATATATGGTTGACGTAGCTTCAACGCCAGATGAAATAGCGGCAAATTGATGGAAAATGAGTTTCTGGGTGAACCTCTCCCTCAATTCGCCTATATTTGTGGTCATTTGCAATACAACACGTGGTTATTAGGTCAAATTCACCAATACTAATGTGGGAGGGTGAACTAATCGATCTTGTTCACTCTGGCTAGATTATTTGATATAAAGTTTCAAAGAGAATAAAGTTCATTTCCTAATATTTTTGGATGTGACGTGAAGCAATAGGTGTATCTCTCTCAAACCCTTCGACCCCTACACCCAAATCCTAGCCGCCGCTTGCGTTATCCCTTCTCCCCTGGCGGCGTCCAGCCTTGGATGTCGTCGGTGGAGTCTCTACCTTAAGCCTTGTCGTCTCTCCCCTAATCCAAAGCTCTATTTCCCTTATCCTAAGCCTTCGCTCCACCGACTTCCCCCTGCTTCTCGAGTCCGGACGTTCGTCTTCGTCGTGGTCGACTCTGTTTAGTAGTTGAGAGGGTGAAGACGTGCGTCGTGGTTCCGGCCGAAACGCCTTGGGTCCTGCCGGCGTTGAGTCTCGGGGTGTAGATCTGCTACTTCTTCAGATTTACCGTCTCCGACGTTGTCTTCTCCGTTAGAGGTGGTGTTGCTGCTCATCGCTTGCTTCTCTTCTGGCCGGGTGGTGCTCGCTGTATTCTTCTGCCGCCGGCTTCTACAGGTACGCGCTGGACTGGATCTGGGATTGGGTATCGGGTCGCGTCGGCCCTGGGTCACAGCTGTTAGTCTTAGTGCCCGTAGTTCAATCATAAATGTCCAAATGTATATATCATCATTAGCAATAAGATTAAAGCGGCTTTCTATTACTTATGTGTTGGAGTAATATATCGATGTGATTTCTGATCTATGCCCACCATGCGAATAGAACCATAGATCGAGATGGATCACACTCGATGGGTCCCTAGTCAATAAAGCTTCACTAGAAGCGACTAGTATGAAAGATGGCTCTTCATGGCTTACGTTCTGTTAGTCATTGGAATGGGATTCCGGAGTCTGATTGGAATGGGATTCCGGAGTCTGATCATAGATATCATGTGGGACATGATATTGGACGACCCGCCCTGAATATGTGCCATAGATTGAGTCATTAACATATTCAGTGTCGTAGCTTGTCATGTATCCTTAGACCAAGGAGTCTTTGTGATCACTATGCAGTCAACAACTAAGTTTGACCTGAGCCTAACGTTGTCCGTAACAAGGCTTCCATAACAGCCAGGATTGGCTTGGGGACGGGTTGCATGAGTGACACGAAAGACGGCTAAGGGATTTATCCCTCATACTGAGGTATGGGAAAGATATAGGTTCTCGGCCGCTTGATCGAGAGTGACTGAAAGAATAGCATGGTCATGCACATGATACTAGGTATCATATATTCAGTCATCTCACATATCAAGGAACAGTGATTGAGAATAATAAGGATGACGGCTCTATGCCTTATCTCAATCAGGATATCGGAGATAAAAGGATAATGACAGGGACGACGGAAAGGTTAGAATCGATTGGTTCGATTCGCTATGTAGTGTCAGGCAATACTAAAGTTTCGTTAGTTGCCACTTATATAGGATCAAGTAAAATGGGATTTTACGTTGATCTATCGACATGCATAGACCTAAGGGTCACACCGAAGGATGAAACTCATTGACACATTTATGGAGAATGGCCAAAAGAGAGTTGTCTCGGGACATGACCAAAACTGGGTTTTGGGTCATGTGCCCGTAAGTGAATAGGACATTACGGATCAAGACAAGGCTTGGAGTCTTGGGATTGATCGCGTTGGATAATGTTGGACATTTCCGGTATGGAAGGCTTGGAGGCGATGAGCACGTCACGGGACCTCGTTGGGAATGGCCATGGGCCATGTTCCAAGAGGCCCATGAAAGGCCCATGCAACCAAGGCCCATGGAACTAATTAATCAAGTCTTGATTAATTAGTACTAAGTAAGCAAGACAAGGATTAAGGTGTTGGTGATTCACCACCTAACCCATCTTGTCGTGCCATACTTAGCACCATGCTTGTCTTACTTCACACCATGCTTCACACCTTACTTGTCCTTGATGGTTGTTGATGGTTTAAGTCATCTTTTTCCTACAACAAATCACAAGACAAGAATAAAAACACAACTTCTCTCCCTCTCACACTACAATTTCGAGTTTGGCACTTTCCCCCCCTCTTGTTGTGTTCTTGAGTCATCTAAAGAAGAACTACGTGGCTTTGATTCCAATTGGATACGTAGGCGTCTTGGAGACTCAAGCCGATCATCGTTTCTTTGGTGTTCTCTTCCTTTTCTTGAACTAGTTGGTAAGGAAACAACCATATTGTTTATTCTCTTGTGTATCTAATATTTGGTAGTGTTCTATGACATGGTCTCGAGTTATTTCCGCTGCAAGTATGTGTTCATACCCTCCATCGAGACCCAACAGTGGTATCAGAGCCGTGCTACCTTCGGGATTCACAAGAGAACTTTCGGTTTTGCTTGCTAGTTTCGGTTTTACATGTTAATTTGCTAAATTGTTTGATAACATATTTTAAATTCTTGTTTATGGGTTTAATGCATGAAAGATGAATTTTTGAAAAGTTTATCAAATCTGGAATTTTTGAAAAAAATTTGATTTTTCGGGTCTCGGGAGCGGGACTCTCGGGGAGCCGAAACCGGGACCGAACGGGGCTCCGTTGGACGGAGCTAGGCCAAGCATGACCATTGGATGGTCAATATGCCGAGCTAAACCGTTTTGTTAGTCATGACGAGTTTGGAACCGTCTTGATGAACTCAAAAATCAAATGTTCAAAAGTTTCAATTTTGAACGGTTTCGATAAACCGAGTATCAAAAATTTTCGAAACTTGGCAATTAATTAAAACCGGAAAATCACATGATGTTTGATAACATGCTTGTTTGATAACACGATGTGTGATGTGATGTTGGCATGGTGTACATAATAGCCCCGAGTTTGATTTAATTATTTATCGCTTTTCACGGCCTGCGAGCCGTTAGAGTTAGCGTGTAATTATTTTTTCGAGGTGTGGTCGTCGTACCACTTATTTGTAATATTTATTAATTCCCGACCTGCGAGTCGTGTATTAAATTGTAATATTTTACTCAAGACGAAGAAAGGGCGAAAAGGTCATTTGGTGGCTTCTCGGGTTTTGACATCGGCTTGGAGTCGGTGGAGCTCAAGAAGCTAGTGGGAGTTAGTTTAGTGGGCTATTATGTACATATTTAACGCTTTATGCTTGGTTTAGTTTTTGCATGATCATTTCTATGTGTTTTAGAATTGCATGCTTAACTTAATTTACCGAGCATATCACCTCACATGCAAAGATAAAATTGGTTTTAATCATTGTCTGTGAGCCCTTAGAATCGTCATTACATTGGATGTAGTTGACGGGTTCGAAGGAAGAATTACATTGGATGTAATTGGAGGCATCATTACATTTGGAATGTAGTTGATGTGCTCATCGCATCTAGGATGTGCCAAAAGTTTAAAACACAACCGGACAAGTAAAAACGGGTCATGTCCGATACCTCCCAATTATCAACACCTTACTACCTCCCCGTCCCATGGGTGTCGTGCGCATTAGCGGAGCATCCATGGGAAAGCGGGGTAGTAGGTTTGGACGACATGTGTAGGTGTCATGCGCATTAGCGGAGCACCCACATAGTGACGGGCCATAGTTGAAAATTGGTGGACCCGACTACGATTCTCAGCCTGAGGTTGAGCTAGGGTATTAGATAGGGTAAGCCGTGTACATGAGTACATACCCTAGCCAAGAGTCACATTGGATGTGATTGGATGGAGTCCTACCTACATAGCTCGATTAAGTGGTGAGCATTAGTTCAGCTTAATCGGGTGAATCAAGGATCTTGGTTTTAGGTTCTAAAGGTTTAGAATCAATTGGTTGGTGTTTGAACTTGATCTTCATAAAATTTATTCAGTTTACTGATTATATTTTGTTTGTCGTGTAGATCAAATGGCAAAAACTTCAGCGAACAATAGTAGTTTGTCACTAAAAACCATTCTTGATAGGATCAAGCTAAGTGGGACAAACTACTTGGACTGGGACAGAAACTTGAGGATAATCCTCAAATTCGAGCGCAAAGAATATGTCCTAGACCAGGCTATCCCTGAGGAGCCAGCTAATAATGCCATTAGGGCCGTTAAGGATGCATACCAAAAGCACCGTAGCGATTCTATAGATGTGGCATGTATTATGCTGGGCTGCATGGAGTCTGATCTCCAAGACCAGTTCATGGAGTACTCTGATGACCCCTATACTATGATGGGGATCATAAAGGGTATGTTCAAGGAAAGGGCACGTATCGTGAGATACAATGTCCTTAATGAACTTCTCTCCTGCAAAATGTCAGCAGGAGTCTCCGTGGGTCCTCATGTCCTAAAGATGAAGGGGCATCTCGAACATCTTAATCGACTGGCTCTTAAGATAGAGAACGAGATGGCATCGGATGTGGTTCTGCGTTCCCTTCCTCGTTCATATGCTACGTTCGTCATGAACTATCATATGCACGATATGGACAAGACCATTTCAGAGTTGCATGGAATGTTGGTAACTGCTGAAAAGAACGTCAAGGATCAGGGATCCAAGGATGTTCTGATGGTCAGACAGGGAAACAGTTTCAAGAATAAGGGAACTGTTAGTGGTAAGGGCAAGGCCCCTATGCACTTGGCAGGAAAGATGAGGCATCCGAAGCGTCCTAACCCTCCTAGGACCGGGGAGTCCTCAAAGAAGGGGAAGGATGTCGAGAATGTCTGCTTCTACTGTCAACAGCCTGGTCACTGGAAGAAAGATTGCAGGAAGTTTCTGGATGATCTGAAGAAGGGCAGTGAGACTGTGCCTTCATCAGGTATTTTCTTTATAGAGCTAAATCTCACTACTTCCAAAGATTCATGGGTATTGGATACCGGGGCTGAATCTCACATTTGTACTAATGTGCAGTGGCTGGAAGGTAGGAGAAGCTTGAAGAAGGACGAGGTGGTCCTCAGAGTGGGCAACAAGACTAGAGTTGTGGCGACTGCTGTAGGATCCATGTCTTCTTTTGCCAAGTGGGCTAGTTTTTGTTTTGAACAATGTATATTGTGTACCTACTTTTAGTAGGAATATTGTATCTATTTCTTTGTTGGACAAGGAAGGATACAATTTTGATGTTGGAAATGAGATTTTCAATATTTTATGCAATGATATATTTTATGCTAGCGCCAAAATGGTTGGAGGATTGTACATATTGGATATGGATAACAATGCCTCAAGCTCTATATATAATGTAAATACCAAGAGGTCTAAGTCTAATGATTTAGACCAAACTCTTTTATGGCATTGTCGTTTAGGCCACATAAACGAGAAACGCATAACACTTCACAAGTGTGGACTTCTTAGTCCATTCGAATTTCATTCGATTGATAGATGCGAATCTTGTTTGATGGGAAAACTGACTAAAGCGCCCTTCATCGGTCGCGGTGAAAGGGCGGGTGACTTATTGGGGCTAATACACTCGAATGTGTGTGGACCAATGAGCACACTTGCCAGGAGGGGTTTTAGCTACTTTATCACATTTACTGACGACTTCAGTAGATATGGTTATGTCTATTTGATGAGACATAAGTCTGAAGCTTTTGATAAATTCAAAGAGTTTAAGACTGAAGTAGAAAACCAGCTCGGGAAAAGTATTAAAGCACTTCGATCAGATCGAGGTGGAGAATACTTGACCACAGAGTTTTTAGATCATCTAGCAGAAAGTGGGATCCTTTCGGAATGGACTCCTCCCGGAACACCACAATTGAATGGTGTGTCCGAACGGAGAAATCGGACTTTATTGGATATGGTCCGGTCCATGATTAGTGGGACTGATCTCCCAATCTCTTTCTGGGGTTATGCTCTGGAGACGGCCGCATTCATTTTGAATCGGGCTCCGACGAAGGCTGTGGAAGGGACACCATTTGAGAAATGGCGCGGGAGAAAGCCCGTTTTGTCCTTCCTGAAGATTTGGGGTTGCGAGGCTTATGTGAAACGTTTAGTTCCGACTAAGCTCGAACCAAGATCTGATAAATGCACCTTCGTTGGGTATCCCAAAGAAACAATGGGGTACTACTTCTACAAACCCAGCGAGAACACGATGTTCGTCGCTCGGGGTGGGGTCTTTATGGAAAGGGAGTTTATTTCCAAAGACGTCAGTGGGAGGGCTGTACATCTAGAAGAAATTCAGGGTGGTACAGATCCAACTGATCCACTGGACAACCCTGTAGAAGAGCCTGAGATGGTCGTAGAGCAAGGACCAGTTCCTGCAACAATTCCAGAAGGTCCAAGGCGATCTGAAAGGGTTAGTCGTCCACCTCCGAGATATGGTTACTTTGTGTCTGGAGGTGACGGTGAGCTTGTGGTGGATCACGATGATCCAGCTACATTTCAGGAAGCTGTGGACGGACCCGACTCTGAGTTATGGCTGGGAGCCATGAGGGAGGAAATGCAATCCATGTCGGACAACCAAGTCTGGGAACTGGTTGATCCCATCGGTGGTGTAAGAACCATTGGATGCAAATGGATCTTCAAGGTGAAGATGGACATGGAAGGCAACCCTCAGACCTACAAAGCCCGACTGGTGGCGAAATGTTATAGGCAGATCCAAGGGATTGACTATGAGGAAACCTTTTCCCCAGTGGCTATGGTCAAATCTATCCGAATTCTTCTTGCCATAGCTGCATATCACGATTACGAGATATGGCAAATGGATGTCAAAACCTCTTTCCTAAACGGAAATTTGTCGGAGGACGTTTATATGTCTCAACCCGAAGGTTTTGTCGATCCGAAGAATAAGGGAAAGATTTGTAAGTTGTTGAAATCCATTTATGGATTGAAACAAGCTTCTCGGAGTTGGAACCTTCGTTTTGATGAAGCTGTAATTGGATTTGGCTTTATCAAGAATGAAGATGAACCTTGCGTTTACAAGAAGGCAAATGGGGGTATGATTACCTTTCTGGTGTTGTATGTCGATGACATACTACTCATTGGAAACGACATCCCAACCTTGCACGAGACTAAAGCTTGGTTAGGGAAGTGTTTCTCAATGAAGGACTTAGGCGATGCTGCTTATATCTTAGGGATTAAGATATATAGAGATCGCACCAAGAGGGTCTTGGGTTTAAGTCAAAGCACCTATGTGAACAAGGTATTGAGTAGGTTCTCAATGCTTGATTCCAAGAAAGGACTCTTACCCGCACGTCATGGCGTTCATCTCAGCAAGACTCAGTGTCCTAAGACACCTGATGAGCTGAAAAGAATGATGCGAATCCCATACACTTCGGCGGTAGGATCGATCATGTATTCCATGATATGCACGAGACCGGATGTCTCATATGCCTTGAGTTGTACCAGCAGACATCAGTCTAACCCTGGTGAGGAACACTGGATAGCGGTCAAAGCGATTCTCAAATATTTGAGAAGAACTAAGGACGCGTTTTTAGTGTACGGGGGAAAAAATGATTCTGAACTAGTTGTTAATGGATATGTAGACGCTAGTTTCCAGACAGATCCAGATGACTTTAGAAGTCAGTCAGGATATGTGTTCACGCTGAATGGCGGAGCTTTCAGCTGGAAGAGCGTGAAGCAAGACACCGTCGCTGACTCCACGACAGAGGCCGAGTACATAGCGGCTGCAGAGGTGGCCAAGAAGGCTGTGTGGATTAGGGAGTTCACGGCAGGGTTGGATGTAATAAAAAACCCATCCAGCCCGGTGAACCTATTTTGCGACAACACAGGGGCTATTGCGCAAGCTAAAGAGCCCAGATCGCATAACAAATCCAAACATGTACTGCGGCGGTATCACCTCATTTGAGAGATACTGAACCGAGGCGATGTGAAGATCACCTATATTGCTGATGATAACATAGCCGACCCGTTGACTAAGGCACTATCGTTGCCTAAACATGAGAGGCATGTAAGGTCAATGGGAATAGATTGGAGTTTAGATTGGAACTAGGGCAAGTGGGAGATTGTTAGTCTTAGTGCCCGTAGTTCAATCATAAATGTCCAAATGTATATATCATCATTAGCAATAAGATTAAAGCGGCTTTCTATTACTTATGTGTTGGAGTAATATATCGATGTGATTTCTGATCTATGCCCACCATGCGAATAGAACCATAGATCGAGATGGATCACACTCGATGGGTCCCTAGTCAATAAAGCTTCACTAGAAGCGACTAGTATGAAAGATGGCTCTTCATGGCTTACGTTCTGTTAGTCATTGGAATGGGATTCCGGAGTCTGATCATAGATATCATGTGGGACATGATATTGGACGACCCGCCCTGAATATGTGCCATAGATTGAGTCATTAACATATTCAGTGTCGTAGCTTGTCATGTATCCTTAGACCAAGGAGTCGTTGTGATCACTATGCAGTCAACAACTAAGTTTGACCTGAGCCTAACGTTGTCCGTAACAGGGCTTCCATAACAGCCAGGATTGGCTTGGGGACGGGTTGCATGAGTGACACGAAAGACGGCTAAGGGATTTATCCCTCATACTGAGGTATGGGAAAGATATAGGTTCTCGGCCGCTTGATCGAGAGTGACTGAAAGAATAGCATGGCCATGCACATGATACTAGGTATCATATATTCAGTCATCTCACATATCAAGGAACAGTGATTGAGAATAATAAGGATGACGGCTCTATGCCTTATCTCAATCAGGATATCGGAGATAAAAGGATAATGACAGGGACGACGGAAAGGTTAGAATCGATTGGTTCGATTCGCTATGTAGTGTCAGGCAATACTAAAGTCTCGTTAGTTGCCACTTATATAGGATCAAGTAAAATGGGATTTTACGTTGATCTATCGACATGCATAGACCTAAGGGTCACACCGAAGGATGAAACTCATTGACACATTTATGGAGAATGGCCAAAAGAGAGTTGTCTCGGGACATGACCAAAACTGGGTTTTGGGTCATGTGCCCGTAAGTGAATAGGACATTACGGATCAAGACAAGGCTTGGAGTCTTGGGATTGATCGCGTTGGATAATGTTGGACATTTCCGGTATGGAAGGCTTGGAGGCGATGAGCACGTCACGGGACCTCGTTGGGAATGGCCATGGGCCATGTTCCAAGAGGCCCATGAAAGGCCCATGCAACCAAGGCCCATGGAACTAATTAATCAAGTCTTGATTAATTAGTACTAAGTAAGCAAGACAAGGATTAAGGTGTTGGTGATTCACCACCTAACCCATCTTGTCGTGCCATACTTAGCACCATGCTTGTCTTACTTCACACCATGCTTCACACCTTACTTGTCCTTGATGGTTGTTGATGGTTTAAGTCATCTTTTTCCTACAACAAATCACAAGACAAGAATAAAAACACAACTTCTCTCCCTCTCACACTACAATTTCGAGTTTGGCACTTTTCCCCCCTCTTGTTGTGTTCTTGAGTCATCTAAAGAAGAACTACGTGGCTTTGATTCCAATTGGATACGCAGGCGTCTTGGAGACTCAAGCCGATCATCGTTTCTTTGGTGTTCTCTTCCTTTTCTTGAACTAGTTGGTAAGGAAACATCCATATTGTTTATTCTCTTGTGTATCTAATATTTGGTAGTGTTCTATGACATGGTCTCGAGTTATTTCCGCTGCAAGTATGTGTTCATACCCTCCATCGAGACCCAACAACAGCATGTACCTGGTTCGCGTCTCCTGGGCCTTCGGGCTTGGGCCGGGCTTGTGGAAGGGCATGGGCCGCTATCTTGGACTGGGCCTGTTTGCCCAGCTCGGTTGGGTCAGGCTTGCCCTCTTCTGGTTTAGGTCTTGGGCCTGCCCAAGGCCTGGGCCTGGCCCAGTTCGGTTTTTGATTCGCCGGTTCTGTTCTCGTCGTGCTGGAATTTGGTCGTCGCTCTTTCCCTTGTTCCGGACTTTGTGTCCGGAATGTTTCTACTCCCTTCTCGAGAGAACTGCTCGCCGATTCTGTTCGGCTCCCTAGCAGTTACAAGGATGTCGGGCCGGTTTGGGTGCTAGCCTCCGGAAAACCTGACTCCGCTGTTCCTCCCTTGAGGCGGTGTAGTGGGGGATTAAGCCGATTTTGAGGTGACTTTTCAGAGGTGTTCGCGGGAAGTGCTCCTTCGTCAGCTTGGGTTCATCGGAGTTTTGGTGGTGCTTTGAGGCTTTCGGGTTGAGCGCAACTTTAGAGGTGCCTTTCTCAGAGCTGGTCGTGGGACACGCTTCTTCTTCCTCCAGAGAGTCGATCGTTGTGGCTTTGGATTGGGCGCAACTGTTAGTTCGCACTGTTGCCTTCCGTTTCTTTTCAGGACTGGTCGTGGGACGCGTTTCTTCACCCCCCGGGTGTTGATCGTCGTGGACCTAGTGATTAGCAGAGGCTTACTGGTATTCCTTTTCTCCCGTTATAGTTTAGAGTTCACCTCATTGTGCTTCTATCGTTATCTGTTGGATTTATTCTGTTTCCTTCCACTTTGTTGGGTAGGACTCGTCGGTTTTGGGTATTGGCCCACGTCGATTAGTTTGGCCTTATTGATGTTAAGCAGTTTTCCTTCAATATCGATTTCAGTATAGTGTTTTTTGGAGGGTATTACCCTTTAATTTTGTCTCCGTCGTTTGTGGTGTTGGCCACCGACTTGTTAGTGACTGTCTTACAGTCTGTGTGACTGAATGATGGTCCTAATGAGACAGAGTGTTCTTCTATCTAGGGCAGTGGATTGGCTTATTTCAGTTTCGTTTGTGCTTAATGTTTGGAAAATCAAGGTTTTGACCGTTTGTTTCCTGTGGACTTCATGGTAGAAAAATCAGGGTTTTAGACCTAGTTCTGGGTCTGCGTACCCATACTTCCGGGTCTGTGTACCCATTCACTTCAGGGTCTGCGTACCCATCCACTTCATTGTTTCTTCTTGTTTGATGTACTCATTCCTGTAAAGTCTTTGTAATTAGAGACTTTTTGTCCTTCCATTTCAACCTTCCGAATGGGAGAGATTTATGTACTCCTTTATTGATTAAAAAAAAATTCAAAGAGAATGCTAAGGGTTCAAATGCCACCACCATACTGAGAAGTTTATAATCTCTGTGACCAAATACCACGGAGGAGAAGATTATTTTACTCAGCAAAGAAACACACCAAGTTGAAAAGAAACACAACAATTCATATAAGCACGTTAACAGTCCTACAACATTTGACATATATCAAATACAAAGACAACCATATATCATAATGCACGCAACAAAAAGAGGCCAAAGAACTTTATTAGGACATCACATAAAGGTTGTGGAAAAGTATACTACTCCCTTCTATCGAGACCCTACACCCCAATCGACTTCTAAACCCTAAATATGTGTTCCCGTATCTCGGCGTATTACGCCGACCAAACGGCGCGTGCTACTTTTCCATTGCCTCGTGGGCAGAAACACATGAGGAACCTACAGTGGTTCCGAGAATGAAGAGGGACTTGGCGGGCGAGCCTCGTGAAGATCAGGCTCGGGGTGGGAAACAGCCCCGCCAGACGTCGTGAGTCGTGTGGCGGGGCTCGGGAGAAGTTGGTTACTCCCCCTGAGGTCACCCTATCCTCACCCCGATACTGGAGGGCAAATGCTCGGTTTTATATCGAATAAGTGTCACCTTTGGGTGGGGCTTTTAGCCCCTACCTTGAGCGGTGACCGCCAGTATCTTACTAGTTTAATGGTTTTGGTTTTGATGTTATATCTAGTTTGGATTTACGTTTTAAAATTATCAATTTTAGTCGTCAATATGACACATCAGCAATACGTTTCTAACGTGACGGTAGTACAAGGTTTCTCTGTTTACCCCAGCAGGGGTTTAAGCATGTAGTGACTCTTTTAAATGGAATAAAATACCAGTTACTCAAAAAAACTTAGAACATGTACAATGGAAAGGCCCGTATTGAGTCCTGAGTCCCGTATGTTGACTGGACAAAATAGTGGGACTCGGGACTCAAAATAGTGGGTGTTTTACAATGGGGATTTGGTGTGAGTCTCGTATTGTAAGTGGATCAATCATATTGAGTTAAATCTGATTTTTCGTATTTAAAAAAAATGGGACACGTGGCAGCACGGGAGTGGCTGGCCGAGGACACGGGACGCGTTAAAGCCGTCCCACAACGGGACAGCGCGCGAGCCGAGCCTCAGGACCGGTGCGTTGTGTTTGCTCTTAGGACATCACATATGTTCATCTATCATCTTAATTAGATGATATTAACAAAATACAAATTTATAAGTTTGTTGTTGTAATTGTTAACACCTTCGTCTCCCATCTCTATGATCATACTGAACTGATCTTTCGTACACGGTTGCAAACGACCCTACAAAGGGACATACCATATATATAGTTGAGAAGAAGAAGACAACAAATGGAAGCAAGACCTTTGGGTATTCGGAGCCCACTAGGGTATGGAAGTGTCTATATATAAAGCATGGCATCGCCGTCATAGGTAGTTCCGATCGATGGGAATTAGAGGAAGAAGAATGGTTGTGAGTGCGGTGAAACAACGTTGGTTGAGAGGAATTCCTGAGTGGTCAAGGAGAGAGATGGCAAGCTCTAGAAGAATAATCGATGTATCCACTCCTCACTGCAACCAGAATCGTCATCTATCCACGCAATGGACAGGAACTCCTCAGTGGCCAGCCAGCAAGATTCGATTTTTTAAGAATCGTTTCACTCGCCGCCGTTTGAATGATGTTCGTTATCATGTTGATGTCGCAGCCCTCCTCTTCTCGCCGCATAGGGACTTCCTTGTCAAAAACAACGCCCAAAAGGTATTATGTAATCCTCTTGTTTTGGATTAGCTTTATACAACATGAACACTAGGGTTATTAGGTTACCATTTATTTATCATTCCTGCTTGGACATTGTACAGATTAAGTTTGATGATCTTCGGGGAAAGACTATTGTCCTGTTCATTGTCCCATTAGACTCGTTGTCCTATAGGATAGCAGGGGATACTTGGGACATGATCGATGCTTACTACGAGCTTCTGCGTGTAGGAAGTGATGTCGAATTTGTTTTTGTGCCTGTTCGACTTCATCCTCTAAATGAAGACCTTCTTTCCGAAGAGGCTGTTTTCCATCACTTGTTTTCCACCCTGCCATACCTTTCCCTGACGCTCAAACTGTCGACAGCCCTCTTGTGCAGAAATTTTCTCTTGATTCTCCTAATATGGATGACGGGTATATGCCATATTGGGTGGTCATTGATCCAACCGACACAGTCGTGGCCACTCGATACTTGCACCGTGGTCTTTTCAAACTCTTTGGTGGAGAGGAGCTTCACCCTCTCTCGGAAGGTAGGATATGGGAACTAGAGACCTTCTATGGAAGGGAACCTAGGGTGCACCGTATTCTCAAGTGGGATCAGCTATTGGCGTCTCATACTCGTGATTTCTTGCTCTCAAGCAATGGAGACAAGGTACACTAATTGATTTTTGCTTTTTTTTCTTTGATCGCACTTGCTACTTGCTACTGACCAGTGTTCTAAAAATCTCGACCAGGTCTCGTCTAAGTGTCATTTTCTTGTTGACCGACCGATTAATTTCTGATTAATCCTCATTTAGTCTCCGATCAATTCGCAAAAAGCTGTAGCCACCCAACTAGTGCTTAATGATTTTTAGAACCTTGCTGCTGACACTTGCTACACTTATTTATGGATGTTGCAGGTACCCATCTCCTCCCTTAAAGGCAAGCTCGTAGGCTTGTATTTCTGTGAAAATATACCACACCCTCCTCGCATGAAAGCCATCAAGAAGGTTTACGAGGAGGCTCAATCGCGTGGTCTTGATTTCGAGATTGTGCAAATAACCTTCCATTACCATCCTTTCAATGCCAAACATCTCGATACCGACCCCACTGTGCAACAGTGCTGTGGAGATGTCAGCTGGTTAACACTGCCCTTCAAGGATCCGAGCTGTAGGAAAGTACAACGCATCCTTCACTGTCTTGAAGAAGAGAACGAACACTGGGTTGGAGCTTGCAATGTTACCGAACACTGGGTCGGAGATAGTCTCGTTTTAATCCATCCAAATCACAGTAGTGTAGTCCCTTTTGAGTTAGCAGGTGCAGAAATCCTTGAGCGTTGGGAGATTGAAGGCTACCCGTTTACACGACCATCTCTCCGAGAGGCTGAGTATGAGTTGCAAAAAAGAGAGCTCTCATTGCAATCACTTTTTCCTCCCGGAGAACGTCTCCTCCGGTGTGTCGGAGATGGATCTGATCTTGTTGATGCTGCTCCCCAACTTTCAGGGAAAAGGGTTCTTATTTTGTTTGGTCCGCATTTTAAAGGCCGTTGTGCCTGTGGAGGCCACTGTGAGTGTGGTGGTAAGTTCGTATCGATGCTGAAATATGAGTATGAGGCACAAGTACAAGGTAATGTGGAGGAAGAAAGTAAGTTTGAGGTTGTGTATGTCTCAGTTGGGGGCAAAGTGGCATCCTTTGAAGAGTTCACCAAAGACATGCCATGGTTGGTTCGGCCTTTCAATCCAGCAGCTGATTATGATCTCTTGTTCAAGATTTTCAAAGTGAGAGTAAGTTATCCATGTGTCGTTGCCTTTAAGGCAGATCGCTTACGTGAAAGGAAGGAAGGTGACAAGCTTCAATTCCCCTTCATCGATCCAGATTTGAACAAGTTTATCAACGTGGAAGTTGAAGCACTGTGTGATGTGTCTATTAGGCACTGATACTAGACATTACAGTGGCTTATCCTGTAGAGAGTGTCTTATTTTGTTAAACCTTCTACTTTTGTCCTGCAGGATTGTTAGTTTAAATGGATAATTATATTTATTTGTATCTATATACATTGTTCGGTTAGACACTTCTTTTATAGGGAAAACTCTGAGTCCTAACCTTCTTGAACGTTTCGTTTTGACGTCCTAACCCAGACCAACGTTTCGTTACAGTTCCATACACGAAAGGTTGGAACTTTTACAAAACCTGATATGAACCGTTCAAATTAACGATTTCGTTAACATAGAAAGTGAAAAGTCGAAACTACAACTCCATTCACGTTAACCTTTTAGCTCCCCATGCCCGTTAAACATGCAATTAGAACACTTAGTATACATATCCAACAATTTTTCAACACTGAATTTCAAAATAATGCATTATTTTGGGAAAGAGGAGCTGAAAGGTTAACGTGAATGGAATTGTAGTTTCGACTTTTCACTTCTTATGTTAACGAAATCATTAATTTGAACGGTTCATATCAGGTTTTGTAAAAGTTCCAACCTTTCGTGTATGGAACTGTAACGAAACGTTGGTCTGGGTTAGGACGTCAAAACGAAACGTTCAAAAAAGTTAGGAACCAGAGTCATCCCTCTTTTATATTTAGATGGGTTTGTAACTTAAGTTATGTGTCTCAACTAAGTTATGGGATTATGAGACAAATCATAGATACTTAAAGGTCGGATCAGTTGTTGAGGGTCTTTAATTGAACAACCTTGGTGGTGATTCCATTTTTCAGAGAACAACAACATGTTGAGCTGGAGACAACGAAACCTTAGCGTCAAATGTATTCTGTTTCTGAGTATCAGGAAGAGAGCGTCAAATGTATGCAGTCTCGCACGTCAGTGAACCATACTATTTAGAACCCGTAACACTATCCAGAATGGATGCAAGAGGCTCACCGGTGCCACTCGCCATAGCGGATTTCGTAAACGGATTCTGACCCTTTTTGGCTGTGGCAGAACCGATAACAAAACCATGACTTTTCCCCTTAGCTCCCTTTATTGTTCCATTAGATCGGGCAACGATTTTGTAGTATTTATCGTAGCTCGACAACAAAACCGAACAAAAAGAAGAAAGGCTGGCTTGAGCTCCATTGATCAACTAAATGAAATCGAGGTATTCAATTAGTGTGTTGAGTAGTGATGATTTCATAATCTCCTGGGTGTATGTAGCGGGATAGGCTTGCTCAAATCTACAAAATATTACACCAAATGTGAGTAGAACTTGATGGACTTTGATTGATAAAATTTGACAAATATGGAAAATATCAAAAACCCACATAATTTTTTTTTGAAACGGGAAAGAAGTAGTATTACGATATCATTGTGCTTACAATATGGGACCTAACAGTCCTGGACACCAGTTTTTGTCCCGATCGGCCGTGACCCATCGGGCACACATGGTTCCATACAAATAGTCCGCTTTGATTCGCGGATCCAAACTTAGGATTTCTTCGATCCAACGTTACAAAAAAATAAAAAACCAAATGCCTAAACTTATTGAGCCACATGATTATTCGAACTAAAACAGCGAAACCTACTGGAGAATTTGTCTTTAGTGCAGAATTCTCGAGATCTCCCTGCTGTAAAAGCTTTGTCGGGGTTGAGAGTCCCGAATCCGGGTGCCGTTGAAATAGGCCCCAGCCGACCGTCCCTCCTCCTGGATCCCAGATCCACCGAGGGGCGGACCCATGCCGGCGAGGGGTGACCCTAGGGCGGTATGCCGCTGCAGATGGGATACGGCGTGTGGAGCCCGTAATCCAATGAACGGCAGGGGGGCCACAGTGGCTACTTGCTCGAAGGCGGGGCCGGTCCGGCGATGTAGGAACGGTAGCGCGAGTCGAGGGAGAGACCGTGGAGCAGCTTGAACAATGGGCAGCGACCTGTGGGGGTAGACCAGCTGCAAAACAAGACAAAAACAAAGAAAAATAAAATCGGCTCCGATCAATAGAATCGCGACGGTAGAATGGAACCTCATGGAGGTTGTGTGGAGAGCTTTGGAAGCAGAGGCTTCGATTGGACCCCGGAGGGTAGCGGAGAGCTTTGGATCAGGGGCTTCAATGGTGGAGAATGGTGGCTGCCATGGAGGAGGGGGTGGGGGAAGGGGCTGCGCGCATAGAGAATTAGGTTTCTCTTTGCGCGTCTATCGATTTGAGACAAATTAAAACCCACATAAGTTAATTACTCCAAACAGCCAAATAAATAAATAAACAAGTTTTACAATTTCATTAAAAAAATCACAAACCAGTTGATTCAATCCAAGAACTTCTCGTTATCTTCCGCAACAATCTTGATAAAGCTGTACAAAATTAAACCCTCAAATCCACAGAGATCTAACCCTGAAATTAAACCTCAAAAAAATCTGATTTGATCGTTGGGACAAGATGGGAAGGTATATATTTGAAGCTGCTTGCTTCTGTGTTTTCCACCACGAGAGGAGGAGCGGAGGCGACAAATGAAGAATCACATTTCATTTGTTTCTTAAGTGTTTTTTGATCAGAGCGAAAAAAGATATTTTACCGCTAAACTAACGACATCCATATTTTTATGGATTTTGTAATTTGTGTGAACTTTTTAGTTAGGATTTGTGACAAAAGATCGCAAACGATTAAAACATCCTAATACAATGTCGCAGAGAGTTAGGTTCCAGCGTTTTCTCCAAGAAAATAGACGTATTCCTCGAGAGCCAGAAGAACTACGTGCCAGTGAAGAGGAGTCTTGTCCAATGAAGCCTTAGGTTTTTTGTTGTGCAGTGAGCCAGACCATTGAATTAAAAGTTTGATTAGAATGTATGGATAATTCAACCCCGAGGTAATGTCAGAGCTCTAGTGACGAAAATAAAAGCATCTCAAGGTATAATCAAAAGAGAAAACTACCGATACCTACCCAAAACCATGCCCATTTAACTGATGTTTACTCTGAAGTTTAAAGTGAACTGATGCATACCCTTAAGTTTCAAAAATGTAACTCAAAACCCCTCCGTAAGGTAAAATGACGAAAATACACTCAACTACACTTCAATAATTATGTTAAAAAAATTATTTAAAAATTACTTTTGTTATATATATATATTTACTTATTAAATGACTTTATTTTTATTTAAAAAATCACTTCATTTATATTTTTAAAAAACCACTGAGGGTATTTTTGTCATTTTAACTGACATAAGGGGTTTTTAGTTACAAATCGTAACTTAAGGATATGCATCAGTTAACTTTAAAATTCAGAGTAAACATATGGGCATGGTTTTGGGTAGGTAATGGTAGTTTTCCCTAATCAAAAATCAATTTTTTGTGTGTAATCTTCCTTAGGAGACCTCAGAGGATTAGGTTAGGAGCTTTTTTGGGTCGTATGGTTTGATTATTTCATGCTTTGTTCTTCGTCGGCCAAATAGAAGAGGTCGATTTTTTGGGATTGTCACTTACTCGTCCGATTCGACAGCGTCCCAAACAGTGGAAAGCTTGAACGGAAATAAAGTCAATGGATATGTTCTTCTTGTAGCCTTGGCCCGGCCTTCGTCTCGTCGGAGTTATCGTGTGGTTGACAAGCAAGGCTTACCTTCCAATACAGAGGAGTTAAATTCTCAAAGCATCCTTAAGCGTACTGATGCAGCCCTTCGAACGGTGGCTGGTTCTTCACCGGGGACTAATTCCGGCGAGCTCCAACTGACCAAGGAGCTCAGGATCTTCATGGTTCGTTATTTGCGGATATTTTGAAATTAGTGTTGGGTCTCGAGGTAAGGTTGGAGATGAACCAACTCGCAGCGGAAAATCAATGAAAACCAAGAGACGATTAAAACCATGAAACAACTAACAAAGAATGGATTCACAAGAGAAAATTTCAGCACTAGTTCTTACCAAAACAAGAACACCGGGTAACGAATGATTGGCTTGAGTCTCCAAGACGCCTACGTATCCACATGGGAATCAAAGCCACGTAGTTCTTCTCTTTGAGGACTCAAGAACACAAACATGGAGGTGGGAGCTTGCCAAACCCGAAATGGCCATGGAAGAGGGAGAGAAAATGTGTTTCCTATTCTTGTCTTGTCTTTGTTATGTTGAAAAAAGATGACTTAAACATAACAAAACCCATACTTGTCCAACTAAAGGCATGGGACAAGTATGGTGTCAAGTAAGGTGTAAATAGGACAAAGTATGGCAAGACAAGATTGTGTTAGGTGGTGAATCACCAACACCTTAATCCTTGTCTTGCTTACTTAGTACTAATTAATCAAGACTTGATTAATTAGTTCCATGGGCCTTGGTTGCATGGGCCTTTCATGGGCCTCTTGGAACATGGCCCGTGGCCATTTCCAACGAGGTCCCGTGATTCGCTCATCGCCTCCATGCCTTCCATACCGGAAATGTCCAACATTATCCGACGCGATCAATCCCAAGACTCCAAGCCTTGTCTCGATCCGTAAAGTCCTATTCACTTACGGGCACATGACCCAAAACCCAGTTTTGGTCATGTCCCGAGACAACTCCCTTTTGGCCATTCTCCATAAATGTGTCAATGAGTTTCATCCTCCGGTGTGACCCTTAGGTTTATGCATGTCAATAGATCAACGTAAAATCCCATTTTACTTGATCCTATTTAAGTGGCAACTAACGAGACTTTAGTATTGCCTGACACTACATAACGAATCGACCCTGTCGATTCTAACCTTTCCGTCGTCCCTGTCATTATCCTTTTATCTCCGATATCCTGATTGAGATAAGGCATAGAGCCGTCATCCTTATTATTCTCAATCACCGTTCCTTGATATGTGAGATGACTGAAGATATGATACCCAGTATCATGTGCATGGCCATGCTATTCTTCCAGTCACTCTCGATCAAGTGGCCGAGAACCGATATCTTTCCCATACCTTAGTATGAGGGATAAATCCCTTAGCCGTCTTTCGTGTCACTCATGTAGCCCGTCCCCAAGCCAATCCTGGCCGTTATGGAAGCCCTGTTACGGACAACGTTAGGCTCAGGTCAAACTCAGTTGTTGACTACATAGCGATCACAAAGACTCCTTGGTCTAAGGATACATGACAAGCTACAACACTGAATATGTTCATGACTTAATCTATGGCACATATTCAGGGCGGGTCGTCCAATATCATGTCCCACATGATATCTATGATCAGACTCCGGAATCTCATTCCAATGACTAACAGAACGTAAGCCATAAAGAGCCATCTTTCATACTAGTCGCTTCTAGTGAAGCTTTGTTGACTAGGGACCCATCGAGTGTGATCTATCTCGATCTATGGTTCTATTCGCATGGTGGGCATAGATCAGAGCACACATCGATATATTACTCCAACACATAAGTAATATAAAGCCGCTTTAATTTTATTGCTAACGATGATATATACATTTGGACATTTAGGATTGAACTACGGGCACTAAGACTAACAATCTCCCACTTGCCCTAGTTCCAATCTAAACTCCAATATGTCCCCATCGACTTTACATGTCTAACGTGTTCAGGCAGTGACACTGCCTTAGTCAAAGGGTTGGCTATGTTATCATCTGTTGCAATATCGGTTATCTTCACTTCACCTCAGTTCAGTATTTATCTGATGAGGTGGATACGCCGCAGTACATGTTTGGATTTGTTAAGCGATCTAGGCTTTTAGCTTGCGCAATGGCCCTTGTGTTGTCGCAAAATGGATTCACCGGACTGGATGGGTTTTTAATTACACCCAGCCCTGCCATGAATTTCCAAATCCACATAGCCTCCTTAGCTGCCTCTGCAGCATCCATGTACTTGGCCTCTGTCGTAGATTCGGCAATGGTATCTTGCTTTACGCTTTCCCAGCTAAAGCTCTGCCATTCAGCGTAAACACATATCCTGATTGACTTCTAAAGTCATCTGGATTTGTCTTGGAAAACTAGCGTCTACTCATCCTTCGACGACTAGTTCAGCATCATCTTTCCCCCGGGTTAGAATGATGTCTACTGGTACAACATAAGGCTTACGAGACGTCTGGTCTCATACATGTCATGGCATATATGATCGATCCTGCCCCCAGGCGCATAGGATTCTCATCATCCTTTTCAGCTCATCAGGTGTCTTAGGACACTGAGTCTTGCTGAGATGAATGCCATGACTAGTGGGTAAGAGTCCTTTCTTTGAATCGAGCATTAAGAACCTACTCAATGCCTTGTTCACATAGGTTCCCTGACTTAAATCCAAGACCCTCTTGGTGCGATCTCTACATATCTTAATCCTTAAGATATGAGAAGCATCACCTAAGTCCTTTATTGAAAAACACTTCCTCAACCAAGCTTTAGTCTCGTGCAAGGTTGGGATGTCGTTTTCAATGAGAACCAGAAAGGTAATATTGCTCCCACTAGCCTTCTTATAAACGCAAGATTCATCCTCGTTCTTGATTAAGCCAAATCCAATTACAGCTTCATCAAAACGAAGGATCCAACTCCGAGAAGTTCGTTTCAATCCATAAATGGATTTCAACAACTTATAAATCTTTCCTTTATTCTTCGGATCGTCAAAACCTTTGGACCGAGACATACAAACGTACTCAGTCAAATTTCCATTTAGGAAAGCGGTTTTGACATCCACTTGCCATATCTCGTAATTATGATACGCAGTTATGTCAAGAAGAATTTGGATCGATTTTGACCATAGCCACTAAGGAGAAGGTTTCCTCATAGTCAATCCATTGGATCTGCCTATAACCTTTCGCCACCAGTTGAGCTTTGTAGGTCAGAGGGTTGCCGTCCATGTCCATCTTCACCTTGAAGATCCATTTGCATCCTATGGTCCTCACACCATTGATGGGATCAACCGGTTCCAGACTCGGTTGTCCGACATGGATTGCATTTCCTCCCTCATGGCTCCCAGCCATAACTCGGAGTTGGGCCCATCCACGACTTCCTGAAAGGTGGCTGGATCATCGTGATCCACCTTGACTTCATTGTCACCTCCGGATACCATATCTTGGAGGTGGAAGATTGATCCTTTCAAATCGCCTTGGACCTTCCGGAATTGTAACAGGAATTGGTTCTTACTCTACGACAATCTCTGGCTCCTTTCTACTGGGTTGCCAATTGGTTTAGACAGATCTGTACCATCCTGAATTTCTTCGAGATGCACAGTCCTCCCAATGACGTCTTTGGAAACAAAACTTCTTTTCCATAAAGACCCCACCCCAAGCGACGAACATCATGTTCTCACTGGGATTGTAGAAATAGTATCCCCTTGTTGCTTTGGGATACCACACGAAGGTGCATATCTCAGATCTTGGTTCGAGCTTAGTCGAAACCAAATGTTTCACATAAGCCTCGCAACCACAAATCTTTAGGAAGGACAAAGCGGGCATCATCCCGTACCATTTTTAAAATGGTGTCCCTTCCACACCATTCGTCGAAGCCCGATTCACTATGAATGCGGTCGTCTCTAGAGCAAAACCCCTAAAAGAGATTGGGAGATCAGTCCAACTAATCATGGAACAGACCATTGTCTAACAATGTCCGATTTCTCCGTTTGGCTACACCTTTCAACTACAGTGACCTAGGAGGAGTCCATTCCAAAAGGATCCCATTCTCTTTTAGATGATCTAATAACTCTGTGGTCAAGTATTTTCCACCTCGATCCAATCGAAGTGCCTTAATACCTTTGTCGAGCTGGTTTTCTACTATAGTCTTAAACTCTTTGAATTTATCAAAAGTTTCAGACTTATGTCTCACCGAATAGACATAACCATATTTACTGTAATCATCAGTAAATGTGATAAAGTAGCTAAAACCCCTCCTGGCAAGTGAACTTATTGGTCTACACACATTCGAGTGTATCAGCCCCAATAATTCACCCGCCCTTTCATCGCGATCGATAAAGGGCACTTTAGTCATTTTGCCCATCAAACAAACCTTGCACCTATCGATCGAATGGAATTCGAATGAACCTGAAAGCCCGCACTTCTGAAGTGCTGATAGGCGCTTCTTGTTTATGCGACCCAAATGACAGTACCATAACAGAGTTAGGTTTAAATCGTTGGATTTAGACCTCTTGGTATTAACGGAATATATAGAACTTGAGGCATTGTTACCCATATCTAATATGTACAATCCTCCAACCATATCAGTACTGGTATAAAACATATCATTGCATAGAACATTGAAAACTCCATTTCCAATATTAACATTATATCCTTCCTTGTCAAACACGGATACAGATATAATATTCCTACTAAAAGTAGGTATGCAATATACATTATACAATACTAAGACAAGGCCTCTTGGCAAAGCAAGACTCATGGATCCTACAGCAGTTGCCACAACTCTGAGGTCCACTTCGTGCTTTCCAAACCTCTCCTACTTTCAGCCACCATATATAAGTGCATGTGTGAGATTCAGTCCTGGTATCTAATACCCATGAATCTTTGGAAGTAGAGAGATGTAGCTCTATAGAGTTAATACCGGATGAAGGCACGGTCCCACCGCCCTTCCTTAGATCATCCAGGTTTCCTGATGAAGGCGCAGTCCTACTGCCCTTCTTCAGATCATCCACGCTATTTGATGAAGGCGCAGTCCCACTGCCCTTCTTCAGATCAGCCGTGAACTTCCTGTAATCCCGGTTCCAATGACCAGGCTGTTGGCAGTAGAAGCAGACATTCTCAGGTGTCTCATCTTTCCTGCCAAGTGCGCATGGGCCTAGCCCTTGCCACTTCCAATTCCCTTGTTGACCATCAGAATATCCTTGGATCCCAGATCCCTGAGATATTCTTCTCAGCAGCTGATGACACTTCATGTAACTCTGATATGGTCTTAGAGACAGCCTTGTCAAGGACATATTCTTTGCGTTTAGACTTGAGGACTATCCTCAAAATTCTGTACCAGTCCAAATAGTTTGTCCCATTTAGCTTGACCCTGTCAAGAATGGTTTTTAATGACAAACTATTAATGTTCGCTGAATTTGCCATTTGATCTACAACAGATAAAATTCAATCAGTAAACTGAATAAATTTTATGAAGATCAAGCTTAAACACCAACAATCAATTCTAAACCTTTAGAATCTAAAACCAAGATCCTTGATTCACTCGATTAAGCTGAACTAATGCTCACCACTTAATCGAGCTATGTAGGTAGGACTCCATCCAATCACATCCAATGTGACTCTTGGCTAGGGTATGTACTTATGTACACGACTTACCCTATCTGTTACCCTAGCTCAACCTCAGGCCGAGAATCGTAGTCGGGTCCACCAATTTTCAACTATGGCTCGTCACTATGTAGGTGCTCCGCTAATGCGCACGACACCCACATATGTCGTCCAAACCTACTACCCCGCTTCCCCATGGATGCTCCGCTAATGCGCACGACAACCATAGGACGGGGAGGTAGTAAGGTGTTGATGATTGGGAGGTATCGGACATGACCCGCTTTTACTTGTCCAGTTGTGTTCAAAACTTTGGCACATCCTAGATGCGATGAGCACATCAACTACATTCCAAATGCAATGATGCCTCAAATTACATCCAATGTAATTCTTCCTTTGAACCCGTCAACTACATCCAATGCAATGACGGTTCTAAGGGTTCACACACAAGGATTAAAATTCCAATTTTATCTTTGCATGTGAGGTGATACGCTCGGTAAATAAAGTTAAGCATGCAATTCTAAAACACATAGAATTAATCATGCATAAACTAAACCAAGCATAAAGCGATAAATGTGCACATAATAGCCCCCTAAACTAACTCCCACTAGCTTCTTGAGCTCCACCGACTCCAAGCCGATGCCAACACCCGAAAAGCCACCAAATGACCTTTTCGCCCTTTCTTCATCTTGAGTAAAAAATTACAATTTAATACACGACTCGCAGGTCGGGAATAAATAAATATTACAAACAAGTGGTTCGACGACCACACCTTGAAAGAATAATTACACGCTAACACTAACGGCTCGCAGGCCGTGAAAAGCGATAAATAATTAAATTGAGCTCGGGGCTATTATGTACACCATGCCAACATCACATCACACATCGTGTTATCAAACAAGCATGTTATCAAACATCATGTGATTTTCCGGTTTTAATTAATAGCCAAGTTTCGAAATTTTTTTGATGCTCGGTTTATCGAAACCGTTCAAAAATGAAACTTTTGAACATTTGATCTTCGAGTTCGTCATGACGGTTCCAAACTCGTCATAACTAACAAAACGGTTTAGCCTTGGCATATCAACCATCCAATGGTCATGCTTGGCCTAGCTCCGTCCAACGGAGCCCCGTTCGGTCCCGGTTTCGGCTCCCCGAGAGTCCCGCTCCCGAGACCCGAAAAATCAAATTTTTTTTCAAAATTTCCAGATTTGAAATAATTTTCAAAAAATCATTTTACATGTATTAAATCCATAAACAATAATTTAAAACATGTTATCAAACAATTTAGCAAAACAACATGCCAAAAACGAAACTTTCAAGCAAAACCGAAACTTTGAACACCGTCTTGTGAATCCCGAAGGTAGCACGGCTCTGATACCACTGTTGGGTCTCGAGGTAAGGTTGGAGATGAACCAACTCGCAGCGGAAAATCAATGAAAACCAAGAGACGATTAAAACCATGAAACAACTAACAAAGAATGGATTCACAAGAGAAAATTTCAGCACTAGTTCTTACCAAAACAAGAACACCGGGTAACGAATGATTGGCTTGAGTCTCCAAGACGCCTACGTATCCACATGGGAATCAAAGCCACGTAGTTCTTCTCTTTGAGGACTCAAGAACACAAACATGGAGGTGGGAGCTTGCCAAACCCGAAATGGCCATGGAAGAGGGAGAGAAAATGTGTTTCCTATTCTTGTCTTGTCTTTGTTATGTTGAAAAAAGATGACTTAAACATAACAAAACCCATACTTGTCCAACTAAAGGCATGGGACAAGTATGGTGTCAAGTAAGGTGTAAATAGGACAAAGTATGGCAAGACAAGATTGTGTTAGGTGGTGAATCACCAACACCTTAATCCTTGTCTTGCTTACTTAGTACTAATTAATCAAGACTTGATTAATTAGTTCCATGGGCCTTGGTTGCATGGGCCTTTCATGGGCCTCTTGGAACATGGCCCGTGGCCATTTCCAACGAGGTCCCGTGATTCGCTCATCGCCTCCATGCCTTCCATACCGGAAATGTCCAACATTATCCGACGCGATCAATCCCAAGACTCCAAGCCTTGTCTCGATCCGTAAAGTCCTATTCACTTACGGGCACATGACCCAAAACCCAGTTTTGGTCATGTCCCGAGACAACTCCCTTTTGGCCATTCTCCATAAATGTGTCAATGAGTTTCATCCTCCGGTGTGACCCTTAGGTTTATGCATGTCAATAGATCAACGTAAAATCCCATTTTACTTGATCCTATTTAAGTGGCAACTAACGAGACTTTAGTATTGCCTGACACTACATAACGAATCGACCCTGTCGATTCTAACCTTTCCGTCGTCCCTGTCATTATCCTTTTATCTCCGATATCCTGATTGAGATAAGGCATAGAGCCGTCATCCTTATTATTCTCAATCACCGTTCCTTGATATGTGAGATGACTGAAGATATGATACCCAGTATCATGTGCATGGCCATGCTATTCTTCCAGTCACTCTCGATCAAGTGGCCGAGAACCGATATCTTTCCCATACCTTAGTATGAGGGATAAATCCCTTAGCCGTCTTTCGTGTCACTCATGTAGCCCGTCCCCAAGCCAATCCTGGCCGTTATGGAAGCCCTGTTACGGACAACGTTAGGCTCAGGTCAAACTCAGTTGTTGACTACATAGCGATCACAAAGACTCCTTGGTCTAAGGATACATGACAAGCTACAACACTGAATATGTTCATGACTTAATCTATGGCACATATTCAGGGCGGGTCGTCCAATATCATGTCCCACATGATATCTATGATCAGACTCCGGAATCTCATTCCAATGACTAACAGAACGTAAGCCATAAAGAGCCATCTTTCATACTAGTCGCTTCTAGTGAAGCTTTGTTGACTAGGGACCCATCGAGTGTGATCTATCTCGATCTATGGTTCTATTCGCATGGTGGGCATAGATCAGAGCACACATCGATATATTACTCCAACACATAAGTAATATAAAGCCGCTTTAATTTTATTGCTAACGATGATATATACATTTGGACATTTAGGATTGAACTACGGGCACTAAGACTAACAATTAGATCACCTTGGATCTCGGTAGGGTATCGCAGAAGATGTAGAATATGATTTGGTTTTGAAAGGCAGGATTTCGGGTCAGTTGGATGCGGAGAATGACGTTTCTACGGCTGTGGCATTATCTGCGCACGATCCATCTGTTCTTTCTGTTCCACATCGCACGGTAGTTGAAGAAGAGTTATTGATGGACTCAATTGCAGACAATTCTAAGGATGTGCTAAAAGGTTCAGTTACACCAAATGTCGCTGTGGGCCTAGCCCATAGGTTGGTAATTCCATATTTCGTTTCTCAAGACCCATCATTTGTCAATGTGGATAAGGCAGGTTCGATTATGGAAGGTGATACAGTAATTCATAGCAGTTATGTTCCTTTACCAAGTACGGGACGTATTGTAGCACATGAAGATGGTGGACCCTCGATGTTGCTTGACGAGGTTGGGTCGATATAATCGGGGGATCGATTGGGGTGTCAGGACAGTCCATAGAAGGATGCCCTCCTCAAACCTCCGAGTCAGAGTCGGCCTCCTAAACGTCAAAGTCGACCGCCTAAGCATCTTTCGGATTATTTCATTGCTCATTCTAAACCGCGAGCACGATCGGTGAGTCGTGAAAGAATCGATAAGCCTGTTGACGTGTGGTCACAGGTTGTAGAAACTTGTAAAGCTCTTCCATCTTTACCTACTCAAGCGAAGGATTCAGAGGAGACCTCGGATGGTGATGAGTGGGTCACCTACAACTTTTTGTGTCTCCTCTGTTTCAGACATGTATTTTTTTCGGGCTTTGTCCTTCTACCTCTTTTGAGAGTTTTTCTGTAATCGTTAAAACTCTATAATCTCTTACCGAGGATTATTTTGATCTTTCCCTCTTTGGATAGAGTGCTACTAATTAAAAAACTCCGCTGATAAAAAAAAATTATGGATAAAATTATGATCAAACCATTATACAAAATACTTTTTTTAATTTTATTTTGAACCATATGATTGTTGGTGTATACCTGGTATTCCACCCAAAATAACTGCTTTCTCTTGGTTGGCCTGCCATGAGGCTCTCCCTAGTAAGTGCTTCTTGGATCTCAGAGGTATGCAGTTCTCTTTGGAGGAAGTTCTCTGTCAGCATTGTCACTGGGATTTTGAGGACATCTCCCATATCCTATTGCACTGCTCTAAGTCTTGGAAGGTCTGGGCTTCTATTTGTTACTGGTGGGGAGTGGTCTTTGTCATTCCTAGTTCTATCAAGGACCTCTTTTCATCTTGGTCTTTTCTTCTTCATAAGAACAGAAAATCACATTGGGGGAAATTAATTCAATTATCTTGTTGGAATATCTGGTTGGCAAGAAACAAGCTGGTGTTTAATGGAATTGATCTGTCAGCCATCCAAATCCATGATTCCATTGTCTCTCAGTCCTACAGTTGGGCTTCTGCTTCCTGTTAGTCTTAGTGCCCGTAGTTCAATCCTAAATGTCCAAATGTATATATCATCGTTAGCAATAAAATTAAAGCGGCTTTATATTACTTATGTGTTGGAGTAATATATCGATGTGTGCTCTGATCTATGCCCACCATGCGAATAGAACCATAGATCGAGATAGATCACACTCGATGGGTCCCTAGTCAACAAAGCTTCACTAGAAGCGACTAGTATGAAAGATGGCTCTTTATGGCTTACGTTCTGTTAGTCATTGGAATGGGATTCCGGAGTCTGATCATAGATATCATGTGGGACATGATATTGGACGACCCGCCCTGAATATGTGCCATAGATTAAGTCATGAACATATTCAGTGTTGTATCTTGTCATGTATCCTTAGACCAAGGAGTCTTTGTGATCGCTATGTAGTCAACAACTGAGTTTGACCTGAGCCTAACGTTGTCCGTAACAGGGCTTCCATAACGGCCAGGATTGGCTTGGGGACGGGCTACATGAGTGACACGAAAGACGGCTAAGGGATTTATCCCTCATACTAAGGTATGGGAAAGATATCGGTTATCGGCCGCTTGATCGAGAGTGACTGGAAGAATAGCATGGCCATGCACATGATACTGGGTATCATATCTTCAGTCATCTCACATATCAAGGAACGGTGATTGAGAATAATAAGGATGACGGCTCTATGCCTTATCTCAATCAGGATATCGGAGATAAAAGGATAATGATAGGGACGACGGAAAGGTTAGAATCGACAGGGTCGATTCGTTATGTAGTGTCAGGCAATACTAAAGTCTCGTTAGTTGCCACTTAAATAGGATCAAGTAAAATGGGATTTTACGTTGATCTATTGACATGCATAAACCTAAGGGTCACACCGGAGGATGAAACTCATTGACACATTTATGGAGAATGGCCAAAAGGGAGTTGTCTCGGGACATGACCAAAACTGGGTTTTGGGTCATGTGCCCGTAAGTGAATAGGACTTTACGGATCGAGACAAGGCTTGGAGTCTTGGGATTGATCGCGTCGGATAATGTTGGACATTTCCGGTATGGAAGGCATGGAGGCGATGAGCGAATCACGGGACCTCGTTGGAAATGGCCACGGGCCATGTTCCAAGAGGCCCATGAAAGGCCCATGCAACCAAGGCCCATGGAACTAATTAATCAAGTCTTGATTAATTAGTACTAAGTAAGCAAGACAAGGATTAAAGTGTTGGTGATTCACCACCTAACCCAATCTTGTCTTGCCATACTTTGTCCTATTTACACCTTACTTGATACCATACTTGTCCCATGCCTTTAGTTGGACAAGTATGAGTTTTGTTATGTTTAAGTCATCTTTTTTCAACATAACAAAGACAAGACAAGAATAGGAAACACATTTTCTCTCCCTCTTCCATGGCCATTTCGGGTTTGGCTAGTTTCCTCCTCCATTTTTGTGTTCTTGAGTCCTCAAAGAGAAGAACTACGTGGCTTTGATTCCCATGTGGATACGTAGGCGTCTTGGAGACTCAAGCCAATCATTCGTTAACCGGTGTTCTTGTTTTGGTAAGAGATAGTGCTGGATTTTTCTCTTGTGAATCCATTCTTTGTTAGTTGTTTCATGGTTTTAATCGTCTCTTGGTTTTTATTGATTTTCCGCTGCGAGTTGGTTCATCTCCAACCCTACCTCGAGACCCAACACTTCCTTCTCCAAAAATGGCTCCAGTTTTTCTTTCCAAGATTGGAGATCAGCTCCTCAAAATTGCTGAGCTTGTTTCCAGTGACCTGGTTCTATTGGGGTTTGGGTTGGGAAGGGTTTGGGAAGGGCTTGGGTTGAGTGGTGAGTTTGGTAAGGTTAGCTTGGCCTTCTTCTTTTGGCTCTAGGTTTTGTTCTGTTGGTTTTGTTGAGCTTTGTTTTGGCTCTTTCTCTTTCATGTGTGTGGGTATTAGGATCCTCTTCTTTGAGTGTGGGTATTTATTTTTAGGTCTGAGTGTTTCTTCCTCTCTTTCTCCTCCTTTGCTGGTTGTTGGGTCTCTTTTGTCTTAACTGTTCTGCTTCAGTTTTGTTGTTGCTTGGTTTTGTTGCTGCAGAATCAATTTGCTGCATATTATCTTTCTATCCTCGGCTTAGGTTGGCTGGTAAGACCATTTGGTTGCCTGTCTTGCCAATGGGTTGCAATTCAGATGCTATGCACATTTTTCTCGGCCCTGCTTGGTCTGCAAGTCTCTCTTTGGCTTGCTTGGATTGCAAGTTATCTTCATCTCTTGAAATTCTTGCTAAATGAGTTGCCTTTGTCTGCTTCGGTCTGGATCTCTTGGTTGGTGGGAACTCATTTGCTGCATAATTCCCTACCATTTTCTGCAGTGCTGTTTATTGTCTTCTGCCCTGCCTTTCTTGGCTTGCAAGCAAATCCTCGGCCTTGCTTGGATTCCAAGCTATCTCGAATTTTTTGATTCTCTTGCTTGACGTACAAGTCTCTTGCTGTTGATCTCCTTCCTACTTGTTTTATGTTTTGTTTGTGTAATGTTTGTAGTTGTTTTCTCTTATAGATGGCATATGATCATCTTGGAGATTCGCCCCCCCTTTTTTTTGTGGTCTTCTTGGCCTTGTAGCTCTCTTTTACCTCAAAAGAGGCTCTTTAATGAAAATTGCCTATTCAAAAAAATAAATAAAATAATTTGGTACAAGCAAAATTGACGTAGGAGATAGGTATCTGGTTGTACCCTTCTCAGTGCTGTTTATTTTTGGCTATATCATTGTGCTCTTACAGTATGACATATTTTAGGTTTTTGAAGTTTGTAGCTAAATTTGTCTTCATACCTTCTTTCTCCTCCTAAGAAGTTTTAATTTGAATGTGCATTACTGATAATAAAAAAAGATACGTAAGTAAGAGGATGGTTTGAACAAACCTTAACTAGTTACATCGGCTACCATACTCCCTATTGGCCTAAAAATATTATTTAAATTGAAATAATGAGTTATTAAAATAATTAAGAATAAAATTAATTTTATAAAAATAAAAACTGAATTCAAAAAAATAAAATTGACTTTCATAATAAAAATTGATATTTTTTAAATAAAATACAATAAATATATGAATTAAAAAAATAAAACCTAATTTTGGTCATATATATATTTTTTAAAAATGAATTTTTAAAAATATAAGCTGGATTTTAAAAATAAAATATGAATTTTAAAAATAAAAACTGATTTTTAAATAAAACTGTTTTTAAAAATAAAAAAAAATATTTTTTAAAAATAAAATAGATTTTTAAATAAAATCGATTATATAAAAATAAAAAGTGAATTGAAAAAGAATAAATTGTTTTTTATAAAATAAAAACTGATTTTTGAAATTATTTTCATCCAAAACTAACAGAAAGTTAACGGTTGGGTATGAAACTGTTATTAAATGTTTGATTTAGGTATGTAAGTGCAAAAAAATTATATCATGATATCATTTTGAAATTAAATGTTTGTGGTAAGGTTAAAATGAATTTTTCCCTAAAATAAGTCTATGTGTGACGCCCTGGCTTCACTCACACGGACGCCCGGCACTTGGACAGGGAAACTGCGTCGAACCTGTCCCAAGTCAGCCTTTTCTGCTACCCTTTGGGACGACACAAGAGGTCTCGTCTCGGAGCGCAACTGTGACGCTCCGCGAGTTCTCCCTGAGAAGCGTGAGTCGGCTCTCGTCTCGCCCCTCTCGGCTCGCTCGGTGCTAGAAATGATCGATTCCACGTCGGCCTTTTGAGATCGGTGCACTGCGGAAGTCTTGATTTGTTGCGTTGCGGAAGTATTCATTATAATACCAAGGGAATTTGTCACCATTTGAACTAAACCACCAAGATCGATACAAGAACACAAGGTACGGGTATGAATTTGAAACTACTTTGACATTAACACGGAAATGGGAATTGTACAAAGCTACGATTAACACTAACACAATTGAGCTAGGTTTACAAAGGGATGAATGACTTTACAATTAACTCAACTAACCTATTTATACTACTCAACTTAACAGGACACTCTTAACAATTAAGCAAGCCATTCTTGGATAAGAAGGTGCCGCCCATTCCAAGCTTTATCTTCAAGTTGACATGCCTTTTCTCCATTTATTAATTGAGCCACCAAAACCCAATCTTCATTCTTAAGGAAATGAACCCGTGAGAATGGAACATGTCTCCATACATTTGGGATGTGTAGTCTTGTGCTAAACTTAATCAAAGCTTGTGTTTCCATGTGCTAGACATAAGCACACACCTTGCCACATTGATCACTTTGACCATTGTCGTATCTTATCCATACATGCACGGTTATGGCTTCACCATGCATGTTCTTTAGAAACCACAATGTCAATCCCTTAAATATGACAGCCCATATTTCATTTAGGCCCAATCATACGCTGCCACATCATGCTTCGATCAACCGAGAAGCTCGTCGTTTTGAGCTCCCACAAAAACCGCACGTAGTACCGTGCGCTCGAACAATCATATCGCCGCATCGGGCGAACATCAAAACCAAGCACGTCATAACGTGCTTCGAAACAAAAGACGCACACTCGGGTGCGTTAAAACTTGATGAACCTGTCGGGGCGTGACACTACTTGTATGTTAGGTTGGAAAATGGTTTTCTAAAAGGCTTTGAATTTTGGTCAGTGTTATACTCAATGTGTGGGACTTTTTAGGTGAGCTTATATTAGCTTTCATCATCTTTTTTGTTCAAATATTATGGAGATGGGTTGGTTTGAGCCTAGCGCACTGCCGTCGCCATCTTAGTTCAGGTAGAGCCCCTGTGGGGCGGGCAAAAGTAAGAGAAATATAATTTTCTAAAACCTTCAGAATAAGTCGTGATATTGAGGTTTCAAATTTCTCAGAATAGAAATCGTTGAAAATATGTTTTTTTAGTATACACATAACAGACTTTAACTCTGTTGCTTTTTATGTTTTTCACAAGCTTCAGAGCCAAAGTTATATGGTTAATTTCATAAGATTAGGATTTTTATATGAGCAAATCACAAAACTAAAAAGAACTACTAGTTGGGGACATTAGAACATGTACATTAAGGGGAGCAGGAGCAGGTTCATGTGCTGAAATGGGATAGATTGTGCTCATGTCCCTTTAAAACTGAGAGTGTTCCACATCAAGGAGAGCAAGTATGGAGATCATGCTTTGCAGAATTGCTAACTGGATAATTAATTAAATTTTTGTTGAATTTGTTAAATTCATATTTAACTAACAAAATATTAAATAAAATTGAAATAAAATACATAAAATTAATTAATAAATAAAATAAATTAAGTAAAAGACAAATTAAACTTGAACTAAATAAAATAATACATTCATTAATAATAACACTAAATAAAATACATAAAATTATTTAATAATATCGTCAATTTGTATCTGAAGCTTCTCAACTTGTGCGAAATATACAGACAACATTTCGCGTGATTCACCTGTTGTTCCTCGGTCAAGTCATCCACGTTCACGACCTGTGTCTCTTTAATTTCCTGCATATATTTATCGATTCTGGCGTCTAGAGTGATGGTAAGCTTCGCCTTCTCACACCTTGCATTGTTTATTTGGGCGATGGTCATTGCTTACTTTGAGAGACCCTTCTCCTTCCTCTTTGCGGCCTTGTCGCCAATTGGGCGATCTTGTTCACGCGGAATGGAAGTTGGGGAACTCCTGCCAATTGGGGAAGTTGGGCCTTCTATCCGGTTGGTTATCAGCACCGAGATGTGTAACATTTTCATCGTCGATGGGAAGTGAACTGGGTAGGGTTGTGCTATAACTGCCGGACTTGATCAAGCGTTGTCATAAACCCCCGACAACGCATTCCTCTATCCAGAACTTCTCATCGTGTTCCAACGACTCGATCCAGTGGCGGAGCTTGAAAATCTTCAGCTACTTTCTACTTACGGTGTTGATTCGATAGAGTTTCATGACCCGCTCCCTGTACCTTAGATCTTTCCAATCGCTATGATCTTCGACCTTCTCCTTCCTCATCAGTGTGATATATCACCTCACTCTTGGCGCAATTTTGTTCCAATAGCTCTTGTCGGCTTGCACTGACCAATCTTGGGCGTTGAATCTCCCAGCTTTGACGAATCTTCTGGTCACAGTGGCCATACCGTGTTCCTATCTTGGGAGGTTCCCCTGATGGGGTCTTTTGTTGTGCGTTGCCAGGCAGCTATCAGTAGCACGTCCACTGGAGGGGGACATTTGGTTCGCCTGTCTGGGACCGCCTTGGTGCTCATGGATGATGAAGTAGACGACATGCGGTTTCCGGTGCTGCCGCCTACATGTTGTTGTTGGGAGAAATAGTTTCCTGCAAGACCGTATGGGTTGAACATTGGTGGTCGGAATAGGTGTGTGTAAGAGAGAGATGGTTGTCCCATTTGATTGGGTGGTGGTCCTATTAGACCTAGATTGAAATTTAAATTTTAATTAAAATTTAACATACATAATTAAAATTTAATTTATGAAATTAAATGCATTTGTAATCAAAATTAATTAAGTAAAGTACCTTGGTTCCAACCACCGGCTTGCATGTATTGGTTGAAAGCATCAGAGGGCTAACCACCGGTTTGGGTGAAACATGTTTGCAAATACTGTTGGTAGCTTTCTGGTAGATTGGTGTTCGGCTCCTCCTCTGTATTGAGGTCTTCCGGCGCGAACTGTCGTTGCTCCGGTGGACTCGACGGTTGATTCGAATCATCATCAAACATTATCGATCGGATTTTGTAGAGAGGAAACGAATTTGAAAGTGAGAGTTGAGAGAATGCAGATAGAAATGGTATGAGTTTGATGAATGAGGATGAGGTATTTGTAGGGTGGGTTTTGTTTTTAATTTTTATTAAAAAAAGAGTCGTTTTCCCCCCTTGCCACGCATCAGCACGCGAGAGGTCGAGGGCGAACGTCGCACCCGCGATGCACGAGGCCAAATTCGGCTTCGTGCTCCTGCCCCGGTCTCGCGAGGCACGAGTTCGTTCCCCGAGGTCCGCACACCATCCACCCTGCACCCCGATTCTCATGATTCGTGCTCCTGCCCCGACCTCATGCCCCTCTCGATGTGTGTGCTCTTATAGTTTCTAGTCTCCTGTTATATCCCAAATTCAATTCTTTCGTATGACTTTTCAGAAATTAATAGACCGTAGGGGAAATTTCAGTTTAACACCCTGCCAAACATTCAATTTCATTTTGATACACTGACATAAGTTTTTAACACTTTCATACCTAAACCAAACATTTAATAACATTTTCATACCCTGTCGTCAGATTTCGTTAACTTTCCATCCAAAATAGGTGAAATGTCCATAATACCCCTAACTATTATTCAAAATTTCAAACTCATGCCATTCTTATTAATGAAAAATATCCTTCAGAATTTTCAAATTTTACAAAATCACTTTTTATTCTTATTAATTCAGTTTTTGTTTTTGAAAAATATTTTTTATTTTAAAAATTCAGTTTTTATTTAAAAATTAATATAAAAATCAATTTTTTTTAAAAAATATACTTATAAGTCATTAATTTGATTAAATTTATTTTTTAATTTCAAAATTTATTTTAAAAATCATATTTTTACATTTAAAAATATCATGTTTTTATTATTAAATAATCAATTTTATTTTATTTTATATTTTAAATCTTATTTTTTAAAAAAAAATTCATGAATTATTTTCAAGGTTACCAAACCCTAGATCAGATTACCAAACCTTTCTCATTTCACGATTTGTTCATACACTTCTATGTTCCCTATCTACACAGACTACACCCGCCGCCCATTTCACGATTTGTTCACACACTTCCTTGAGCTCCTCAACGTCGTCCTCGTAAAGATCCACCCTCCCCGACCCTGCTCACTCAGCACCACCAAGTGCGCCGCCATGCCCTCCGCCCGCCTCTCCCTCCCCAACCCTGCTCGGCCTCACCCTCCCCGACCCTCATCGGCCTCTCCGTCTTCGACCCTCCTCGGCCGCCACCCCTCAGCCTTCTCCACCTATCATCAGGGACAGAGATTTGAAGCTCACCGGTAAGACTGTACTGTAAGAACCGCTTCCAGTCGATCCCGGTCGAACCGGTGACTTTTAAGACAAGTTTGACTTTCTGCCGGAAAAGTCAACTGAGGACTCAGGAGGTCACTCGGGGCTTTTTTGGGGCCCAAAAAGCTTAGTCGTCATCACGGTTGGCTTAATTGGGCCGTTTCCATTCATTTGAGTGTAATATCGAAGGAAGTCAAATTTGGTCAAAACCGAGCTTTTTATCGAGTAAATACATTTAAATTTGGACTGCTGGATTTTAAATGGAAGAGAGTGGTCCCCACTATGCCAAGTGTCACTAATGACTTGGAGGAAAGGAAAGAGGCTCAAATGTCATCTCTACCCTCACTAGTTGTCCATAAAAGGGATGAGAACTAAAGGGTTTTTGGTCTTTTTCACCTCTAGGTCTTTTTAAGACATTAGATGACACAATTTCAGCTCATTTCCTCTAGTGGCAGCCGAAAATTGAGAGAGGAGGGAGAGCTTGGAGCTTCCATGGTGTCTTGAAGAGAAAGCAAGAGAAAAGAGAGACCTTTTGTATCAATCTCTACCCAAATCCTCTCCAAAATACCCTCATCTTCATCAACTCATTCTCCTAGAGGTATGGATGCTCACAACTCTTCATTTCATCTACTCTCATCTCTTGGGTTTTGAGGGTTTTTGGCTTGAAGTTGATAAACTATCTTTGTTTTGGTTGTTTGGAGAAGAAGTAGTGAAGTAGGAGGTTTGGATTGTGCTCTTGTTGAAGCATTGATGAACCCATTTGAGGGTGTTGTTTGTTGGATGAACTTTTGGAGTTTTTGATTTGATTGTGATTTGGAGGATCCTTGGAAACTTGTTTATTGGTTGATTTCTACCATGGGTACAGGAGTTTTGGAGGTATTTGATGGTTTTGGGAGCTGGAAATGGTTGAAAATGGAGTTTGGGTGTGGATTTTCGGGGAAAAGGGAGCTGGAGGTTGAAGAAGGGCGGAACTGCCCTGGAGCATCACGGATCCGTGACGGATCCCGTGACGGGCGACGTCACGGCTCTGTGAGGGAGACCGTGACAGCACACGTCACGGCTCCGTGACGTCTTCCGTGAGGGTCGGTGTCACAGATCCGTGACAGTGTCCGTGATCGACCGGTTCTAGGGGTTTTTGAAGGTTTTTCCACCGTTTTGAGTTTGTTTTGGAGCTGAACTTTTGGAAGAGTTTTGGGGACCTTTTGTTACTGTTAAGTAGGGTCTAATTAGAGTTGTTTTGTGTTCAAAGACCACAAGACCTTGAAGAACGAAGATCTTGAAGACTGAAGACCTTGCCGGTACCCGTGTGAAGAACGGTGTGGTGACTATCGATTGTGACATCAGAGTGTTGAGAGGAAGACCGCGAGGTAGGGAAAGTCTTAACTTCTTAATTAACGCTTAGTATGCATGATTAGGATAATAAAATCGGAAATGTCCTAGAATTGCCTATAGGATGTGAATAACTAGAATGATCGTATTTCAATTACTAATAAATGGATGAGTCTAGTATGCATGCTTAGGATGATGACGACTAGTGAAGTTTGCTTTCAATACTTGGGAAATTGATTTACTGGTAGAGAGGTTGTGAAGAGCTCTCGGATTAGTTGTGTGCTAGGTTCACATGTTTGGCTGCTAGTTATTAGGTTAACATGAGAGTCTAATAAAACTAGATTAGCTTGTATGATTGAATACTTAATTGATCGTTCACATGATGATTGATTGGTTGAATGCGTACTTGGTTGATTGAGTGTTTGTGTTGATATAATTGTGATTGAACGGGTGATCGAGTATGACTGGTTGTGCCACGGGGTACAATCAGGTGATCGATGTACCGCTGGTTCGTGACAGGTAAGTATACGGTAAGTGTGGAGTGTATTGGATGTCTTTGTTGTGATGAAAGTGTGATTCGATGAGTGTTGATTGGTGACCCAGTTATGGTGTTTCCTTTATTCTTATTCTTGTTTGAAATGCTTGTTTGGTTCGGTACTACACCGGGGGGGGGGGGGGGGGGGGGGGGGGGGGGGGTAATCCGGTGCCGTGGTAAAGGTGGAGTTTGAAAGATACAGTGAGATATTTATTGAGAATTGGAGCCTAAGGGCATTGATTACTGGATATTACGGGTATGGATTATTGGCAGATCCTGCGGGATATTTATTGATTATTGGCAGATCCTGTGGGATATTTATTGATTATTGGCAGATCCTGCGGGATATTTATCGATTATTGGCAGATCCTGCGGGATATGGATTGATTATGAGCAGATCCTGCGGGATAATAATTTGGTTATTTCTGGAGAGATGGTTAATGAGGTTTCACCCAAGGGCGTGCGTCCCAGTGGAGCACCACCTTGGTTCCCTATGACATATGGTCCTTTGGAGGCATTTATGGGAATCCCGATGATAAGCGCCCAATTGGGATTGTTTCCGGTGCCCCAACGCATGTGCTTCCTCTAGACCGAGGGAAAATCTGATATGATATGGATATTCTGGTGGATCGGAATGTGGGAACCGAGGGTATCCCAGAATCTATCCATGGATCAGAGGCTTGAGAAAGCAAGTGGTTGGCAAGATATCGATTACTCCCATGTTACTCTTATTGATCCGTTAAAGTATTTATTATGAACTTCTTTTAAGTTACTGTTGTCTTGGAAAAAGCGATACTATTTCATTATCCGGATTCTATAACATTTCATTCATTTATAGAATTTACTCGTTCCCGTTGTGTCGGTTTTCTATGTTAGTATAAGATTCTCTGTTAATTCTCTGAGAGCTTATCGTTATCCTCGAGAATGCGTTATTGTTATCGTTGCTTCTTATTCGTTTAATATACCTTTTGGTCTAAGGGTTTTAAATACTTTTGTGACATCGATTTAAAGCAGCTTTAATATTAAACTCGGAGACTAAAGTTATTTACGATTTTCCCTACTGAGCGTAAGCTCATCCCTATTTTTTTATTTATTGTGTGTACAGCTGTGCTTGGGATCTGGGAAATTCGAGGCTCGTGAGCTTCCGGATGTCTTGAGAGTTGTATTAGAGATGTGTTGGTCCACATTGTTGAACTTTATTTACCTTTGTCACTTATCAAGTTTTGACACTATATTTGAAGTTTAGATTGAATTATTGAGGAATACCTTGGACTCGTTTTTCAACTTTAAAAGAATTTATTTCAATTGTACTACTTCTACCTCGTTTGTTTCAGGTCACATCTCGAGTCTGGCCAAAACCGGATTTGGGGCGTGACAATACCCATTCCCTCGAATCGACCTCAATTTCGTCGATTGGATACTAATTATTTGTGGGTTTTTGATGTAGAGTCGAGGATGGGGGTGGATGTTGAGCCCGCCGGCAAAAATGGTGTTGATGTGGATGTGGATGGAGTTGGAGGCTCACAAGTTCGACCAGGCGGCGTCGAAGTTGTGCTGTTGGGAGCTCGTGTTCTACAAGGCTAAATATTTCAATTCATTTTCAGATGTGGTTTTGTATTGATCCGTTAGTGTTCATATCTGTTATGAGATCTGGGAATGGTTTGATTTTGTTCTACTGGGATTTGGGAAATAAGTTGTTTTTTGTTTGATTTCTGTGTGTTATTGAACCCTTGCTCTGCTGAAAGGAAACAAAAACTTATTTGGGAATGGTTTGATTTTGTCACGCACCAAATCTGGTTTTGGCCAGACTCGAGACGTGAACTAAAGTAACAATAAAATAAGTATAATAGAAGGAAAGTTAAACGAATTATAACTTCGAAATTTAGTTCCAAATCAATAAATTCGATGAAACGAGTCAAAAGCTCGAGTCCAGATAAATAAAGACATAGTTTAGTTCATAAACAGAAAGTACGTCTCTACTAAAAGATAAACCCCCGGACTCTCGATGAGCTCCCAAGCTCTGAGGTGTCCTCTACACCGACTCACCATCGTAACCTGTAAAACAGTAAAAACAGAGGGGGTGAGCTTTCGCTCAGTGAGAAAAAGTAGTAACAGTAATGGACTTCCACTCCGTCACCATAATTACTAAGTCAAGAATGTAAACTAATGGCTAACAACACGAATAGAAAACCAACGGGAACCCAATATTATCGACCATGGAACCACGCTAAAAAACATATAAACAACATAATATTATACTACGGCGTCTGCTGCGCACATCACTAAACCCAACATGACACGAACATAAGACAAGTACACCGAAATACTCCGATCCACACACGCAACTCATCATATCGTACCGGAACACCACCTCGGTCTAGATATCTTCCCAGAATCCAGCATCGGGGTGAAACTAATCCATCATACAAGAATACACTGTCGGTCTAGATGTCTTCCCGGACACACACCATCGGGGGTGAAACAATATACATCATACCGGAATACCCATCGGTCAAGATCTCTTCCCAGAAACGCACATCGGGGCAAGAAAACAATACATCATACCGGAAACGCACTCGGCCTAGATGTCTTCCCAAAAACGCACCTCGGGGTAAACAAACAATACATCATACCGGAAACACACTCGGCCTAGATGTCTTCCCAGAAACACACCTCGGGGTAGGCAAACAATACACAATACCATAACACACAATACCATACCACACATGTTACACCGAACTTATCATATCATCAAAACTTACCAATACACTTACCAAACCCACCACATCGGTCTATCATTCACTTGATCATATCACAGGACAACGGTTCAATTCACATTCATTCAACCAATCATATCAAGAAACAAACATTCGTATAACAATCATCACAATTCATATAGCATGCTATGATTCTTAAAGTAACCAAAAAAGATATTATACATCAACAGTCAAGGACTACTAATCACAAACAAAGGCAACCAACACACAATCCTAACGCCCGACATGGCCACATGTGATTCTACAGCACGCCAATTCCCGTAATTGAAAGAGGATATTCTAGTTAATCACATCCTATATGCAAGCTAAGACTTTACCGGTTATTACTTCCTATATGCATACTATTAACATTCTTTAATTAAAACCAGTAATTACTACTCTTCCCTACCTCAATTGCTTTCCAAACGCTTAGTCACACGAATGCCTCGTAGCCTCCTCCTCCGAGCTCGACAATAAGGTCTAGGATCATAAATTAATACTAGAATTAATAAACATTCAAGGTTGTTTTAGTGAGAAATACCTAAATAAATCCCCAAAAGGTTCGGTTTTAGATAACCTTCCCCAAAACCCGAAAACGACTAAAAAGGGCCTAAAAACCCAGTTCTAATCCGTCACGGCCCAGATCACGGAGCCGTGATCTGCACCGTCACGGTCATCCTCACATAGCCGTGACCTCCACCGTCACGGTCCCCCTCACGGATCCGTGACGGGTCTGGACAGTTTCGTCCTCCTTCTTCCTCCAACTCCATTTCCACGAAATTAAACCTCAAAACCTCCATTTTTATTCAACCAAACCTCCCAAAACAGAACCAATAACATCCAACACTTCAATAAACAAGTGGGTTTCATCAACAACAACAACAAAACCCATTAAAAATCTATCATCCATCTCCCTTTTCTCTTCATAAATCATCATCTAAACACAAACAACCCAAACCCATGTAAACCCAACTAGTTCAAGCATTTTTTCATCAAACCCATAACTAATTCTTCTTCAAAAACGAAAATGATTTGGAGCTTTACCTTAGAAATGAAAAGAGGAAGAATATGAACTATTTTTATAGAGGATTTGAGAAGAAACAACCACTAAAATAGTCTCTTTTCTCCTTTCTTCTTCTTCAAGCTTCAAAGGCTTTTCCCTCTCCTCCCTCTCTCTTTATATTTCGGCCAACAAGGAAAAATAGGCTGAAATGAGCTCCCAAATTGCTTTAAAACCTAATTTAGTAAAAGTCCCTATTGCCCTTTAGGTCCATTTCTTCTCTTTTGGCTTATATGAGGGCAAATGGGTCATTATAGACCCATTTCTTCTCCTCCAAGCCACCATGGACACATGTTGTAAGAACCGTCCTCAGTCGATCCCGGTCGAACCGGTGATTTTTTTGGCGAAAGTTGACTTTTTGCCGGAAAAGTCAACCGATGACTCCGGGAGTCATTCGGGACCTTTCCGGACCCAAAAAACTTAGTCGTCGTTACGGTTAGCTTAGTTTGGTCGTTTCCTTTCAAACGGTCTCTTTTGTGAAAAAGTCAACCCGGGGTCAATTTCGGTCAAACTCCAAGTCTTAGTGAATTATTTAATTGTTGCTGAGATATTTGTGGGGTAGAGGTGGTCCCCACATGGACACTTGTCCATAGAAGCTTGGAAGGGAAGCAAGAGGCTAAAAAGACCCTTATGACCCTCATTTGTTGGCCTTGAAGGAGATGACATCAAGGGGGTATTTTGGGAATTTCCCCTTTAGGTTATATGACTCATTTTTGGAGCATTTCAGCCCAAAAATTTGTGTTGGCCGAAATTAGATAGAGGGGAGAGAGAGAGAAGAGTCATGGAAGCTTGAGGAGGAAGAAAGGAGGAAAAAGAGAGTCTTGAAGTGATTTTCTACCCAAATCTTCCCAAATTCACTTGTTTCTTCACCTATTCTCCATTCTCAAGGTAAATCCCCAACCCTTTTTCGTTTTTGTTGATTTTGGTTCATGGGTTTTGAGGAAAAATGATGAACTTGGTTGGGGTTTGAGATTTTGGGTGTTGGATGATGATTTATGGAGAGAAAAAGGTGTTAGATGATGGTTTTTAATTGGATTGTTGTGGTTTTGATGAAGACCCATATTGGGTTTTGAAGTAGAGACGTTTTAGGGATTGTTTTGGAGGTTTGGGAAGGTCAAAAATGGAGTTTTTGGGTTTGTTTTCGGGAAAAATCGAAGCTGGAGGAAGAAGAAGGCGGAACAGTGTCAGACCCGTCATGGATCCGTGACGGAGGATGTCACGGCTCCGTGAGGGAGACCGTGACGGCGCCAATCACGGCTCTGTGAGGGGAACCATGACGGTGCAGACCACGGGTCCGTGACCCGAACCGTGACGTACCAGAGTTGGGCCTTTTGGGCCATTTTGTTGGATTTCGAGTAATTGGGACGGTTATCTATAACCGAGCTCTGTTGGGGTTAATTGGGAATGTTTTCCTCTTTAAACCTTTGCGAATTACTCTTGATTCAAGTATTTAATTGTGATCCAAGACTTTGGACCTGAGCTTGACGGAGGAGGAGACTTGTGGACCTCGTGAAGTGACAAGGAGGAAACTAGCCAGGTCGTCCGTTGTTGGATTGGATTGCTTTTGAGGTAAGGAAAGTAGCGAATACCGGTTTAATTGCGGAAAGTTACTAGTATGCCTATAGGTTGTAATTACTTGATTTAATTGTTAGAATTGCATGATTAGGAGGTGAGGAACGAGTGAAATAAGGGATAGCTTACGAGCCATGTCGAGCCGTAAGTTTGGGATTGCCGTGCTGTAGAAATGCATGCGGGCCATGTCGAGCCCTTAGGTTGTGTGTTGAATGAAATGCCGGGATCTTTGATTGAGATGCATGATGTGTGATTTAACCATTGTCAGATTGAGAATCATGTTATGATATGCTCGGTGTAGTGTGTTGATATGCTTTGGGAAAGTGTGCCATGCTTGTTATGACGTGAACCAATGGTTGTGATATGGTCGGGTGATTGATAGACCGACGTTATGTGTTGTGGTAAGATTGGCTCGGTTGGTATACTGTAGTTGAATTATGGCATTGTAATGCATGAAAATCTCTTGATGTATGTTCTGAGAGGAGTTGTTTTCCGGTATGGTACCTACACCGAGGGGGTATGCCGGTGTAGGGTAGTACCTAGGCCGACGGTGTGGTCCCACGTATGAGCGGTCCCCCGGGTAGTGGTTCCGGTATGATACCTACATCGAGGGGGTATGCCGGTGTAGGATATCTAGGCCGACGGTTACGTGATCGGTATTGTGATTGTGCCCCGAGGGTCCCCCGGGTAGTGGTTCCGGTACGATACCTACATCGAGTCGGGTACCGCTGTACGGGACGTGTGTTTATTTTACTGTATGTTGTATGCTCGATGATTGGGTAAGTGATGTGAGTACCGTGTGATAATGTCTGTATGAGTATGTTTGTAAGTGTGGTTATAGTCTCGTGACTGAGGATTGTGGTTATGAGTTTCCGTGTTGTGGCTAGTTGTGTGCCGTACTAGTATGCCCTAATTGGACGGTTACTCGTGGTGGTGAGCGGATGCTTATAACCTTAACTACTTTTCCTACTGAGCGAAAGCTCACCCCTTACTTTGTTGTTCTGCAGGTCTTGAGCGGGTTTTGGACTAGCGGGATTCTCGAAGCTTGGGAGCTAGCGAGGGTCTTAGACTAGTTTTGTCTAGAGACGTACATCTTTACTTTTACTAAACTCTTCTACTATTTGCTTTTGCCGAGCTGTTGACTCGAGGTGTTACTTGGATATTTAAAACTATTATTTGAGACTCGTTTTGGTATTAAAATTGTTTTATTATATATTTTGTTTAGTTCAAGTCTCGAGTCCGGTCAAAATCGGATTTGGGGCGTGACACATGTCCATGTGGGGGCCACCTTGCCCTTGCCAATTTCCAGCACAATCAAATTAATTAGGTTTAGTCACTAATTAGGCCTAATTTGACCGAAAGTTGACTTTTTCGTAAGATTAGCCATTCAAAAGGAAACGACCGAACTAAGCTAACCGTAGCCACGGCTAAGCTTTTTGGGTCACGGAAAGGTCCTGAATGACTCCCGGAGTCCTCGGTTGACTTTTCCGGCCGAAATCAACTTTCGCCAAAATATCACCGGTTCAACCGGGATTGACCGGGGGCGGTTCTTATGGGTTGTTCTATGATGTATGTACTGGTGTATAAGAAATTTTCAGAAAATGATTTGGGGATTGGGGAGAAGTTTGGGTATGTTTATGAATTGATGGTTGAACAAGTAAATAAATAATTAAAATAAAAAACAATAAAAAGGAATTAAGAATATTAAAAAATATGATATATATATATAATATGACTTATAATTGTATTTAAAAAAATTGATTTTTTATATTAATTTTCAAATAAAAACTGAATTATTTAAAATAAAAGAAAATATTTTTCATAAATAAAAATTGAATTAATAAAAATAAAAAGTAATTTTGTGATATTTGAAAATTTTAAAGGATATATTTCATTTGAACACTCTAATAATGAAGAGTATTATTGTTATTTCACTTATTTTTAAGTTCTGAATTGAATAACATGTACATGAGTTTGAAATTTTGAGCAATAGTTAAACGTATTATGGACATTTCACCTATTTTGGATGGAAAGTTGACAGAATCTGAAGGTTGGGTATAAAAAGGTTATTAAATGTTCGGTTTAGGTATGAAAATGTTAAAAATTTATGTCAGGTATCAAAATGAAATTAAATGTTTGGCAAGTTGTTGAACTGAAATTTTCCCTAGATCCTAATATAAAGATGATAATATTAGAACAACCAATTCTTGAAAAAAGAAATAGAAATTAGAGGAGAAATCTATTGAGAACCATTCTTAACATAAGAACTATGAGAACCAATCCTAGACACACATATTTAAGATCCAACATTCACCATGATGCCACATCATCATCTCAATTCTACCATAGTTTAGGGGTGAGCATCGACCGGTACCCGCCCAAAATCCCAAACCCGTTACCCAAACCGTTTTTCTCGGTTACATAAAACCCGTACCCGTACCCATCCCCATCACCGGTCGCTAAAGGGAAGGCCGATAACCGCCCGTCCTTACTACCGGCCGGGGACGGTTATAACCAACCAACCCAGGCTCAATGGGCTTCTTATTTGCTTTCCCTTATTGTTGGTTTTGGCATTGCTGCTTAATTCAATTGTCTCATTAACCTCGGCTTTTTTATCTTCTCTTTGTTGTTATTATTTATGTATTTTTACAATATTTTTGTTTGGATGTTGAGAAAGTGAAGTGATAGAGAGGAAAATGAAGTTTGAGTCTCGTTATCCTTCTATTTTTTTTTAAAATTGTTTTACTCATTTTCTCTAGAAATATTGTTGAATCTCCTCAGTGAAGCTAATTGTGGTAGCTGTAACTTGAGCTGTTTTTTTCTTTCTCTTTTCCTAAGAGGTTATTATTTCACATTTTCTCATGTATTTTTCTCTTTTGGAATAAAAGGAACTTTTTTTTTCTTGCATTTGCTTTTATAGTAATTCTGGTTTGTTTACTCTATTTGTTAGTTTTCTTAAAATTAATTTTGTGTTAGCTAGAGTTACTGAAAAAACGAACATATACGACTAGCAGTTGTTTTGACACACTAGCATGACACAATATGTACTGTATGCAATGTTCATTTCAAGTTTAACTTCATGTCTAATTATATAGTCTGTAAGCAATTATCTCAAGAGTTCTGAAGTTTCAGTTCAGTAGTCTGGATGTTCTTGCATTTTTTAATGTTTCTTAATCCAATAAGAAGCAACTAACGACATAGGATTACCGTGAAATCAGACATGCGACGACAATTAGGAAAGGAAGTTGTACCACTCTTAGGAAGGGGAGCTGGGGAGCTAGGGTTTCGAACGGATGTGAGATAGAGAGAGAGAGCCGAATGTCTGTTGAGTGTGTAATATGTTGATTGACACTCATCTCTTTATGTATTCCACTCATGGCTGTAATAAAATCCCTACATCTAACGGCTGAGGAAGAACAAGGAAGAGAGGTCGTGCCTACTTGGGGCAGGACATTAGTTGGGCCTGTACCCAGGACTTGAAGGCCAAGCCTATCAAGATGCTACAGTACCGGGCGGATTGGTCACCGCCAGTTATTTACTACTCAAACCGTTGACCACCGTTTACCCCACCGGTTTGTCGATTTTTAAACCATCCCCGACGGTTATAAGATCGGTTCGGGTTTTTCGGTGATGGGGACGGCCAGTGACGGTCGGTTTCCGGTGATGGTTGGATATTTGCACAGCCCTACCATAGTTCACACCACTTTCATCTATTCTCACACAATCAAGAGCATAATTGTAATAGCATGGTGCCATGTGGACAATTGTCCATTTTTTCCACTAATTCACTAATTTAATATTTCCCGATTCGTTTGAACTCCGATTAACTTCAAACTTGCGTCAATATTTTTATTTTTTCAAGGGCTTTAAATCAAGATCAGTCATGAATATATTTTGAAGCACGAAAATAAAAATTTATATCAAGGTGATAAAAATAATGTTGAGCGTTGATAAATCTTCACTAATAAATGTTTTATATCCGAGTAGCAAACTAGTGCTATATGTTGATAAAAAAAACATGTAATGAGGTGATAAGAAACAAATAATGAGGTGATAAAAACCATTTTCAATTTTGATAATAAGTGTGATACACTAGAGTTTAACGTTGATAAAAAAAACTTGTGATGAGGTGATAAAAAAACGTAATTCAATGATAAATCTAGTGTTTAGTGTTGATAAAACTGGTGTTCATAAAAAGCACGTGATGAAATGATAAAAATCATGATCAGTTTTGGAGAATGGGTGATAAAACCAGTGTAAAGTGTTGATAAAAACAGGGTAAAGTGTTGATAAACGCAGAGCAAAGTGTTGATAAAAATTACCCATATATAATTCCTTTAAAAACTAGCCCCGAAATAATTTTTTTTTTGTGCTTCAAAAAAACATGTGATAGGGGTGATAAAACACACGTAATTTGAATGATAAACCTAGTGTTTAGTGTTGATAAAACTAGTGTTCATAAAAAGCACGCGATGAGGTGATAAAATCATGATCAGTTTAGGAAAATGAGGTGATAAAACAAGTGTAAAGTGTTGATAAAACCAATGTAAAAGTGTTGATAAATCCAGAGCAAAGTGTTGATAAAAATTACCCAGATTTTTTTAAAAAAAATCTACCCCGAAATAATTTTTTTTCGTGCTTCAAAATATATTCATGACTGATCTTGATTGAAAGCCCTTAAAAAACAAAATTAATGGCGCAAGTTTGAAGCCAATCGGAGTTCAAACGAAGCGGGAAAAATTAAATTAGTGAATTGGTTAAAAAAAATAATATGATAGTTTTACTAAAAAGCCCTTACCACTTACTAAAAAGTGCTGTTTTTTTGCAGTCAACAAGTCAATTACTCAATTGCATCTCATCCATCCATTCTTAAAATGGATGACTTAGATTGGTTCTCGCGATTCATACGTTAAAACATGATTGTCACCAGATTTCTGCCGATAGAAATTAAAACTAAAGATCATACGGGAACAAACGGTAGGTGGGTTAGGAGCTAAAGTTATAGTTATCCTAGTTGGACATTATTAACACCAGCCGTCAGACGAGACCATCACATCTAGGAAATAGCTAGGAAAACCTTTCCTTTGTTTGCTAGTGATTTCTTTCCGAGTGGTGATTGCTGCTAAGTCGTTGGTCTCAAACCAGAGAATTTTATACTCTTCTTTTTTAGAGATAAGAGTGTTATGCCTTTGTTATCTGTTCTGCATCTGAAATTTATTGGAGTTTCGTGAGTTTCAGCTACCAAATATTGATAACCAAAATGGCTGAGGCGGTGTTGAGTGCTATTGTGGGGGAGATCCTGAAGGCGACGATGTCACTCGCTGGTAAGGGGATCGGGCCTGCTTGAGGTTTCAAGGACGAGCTCTCCGAGCTTGGCGATTCACTGAGGATGGTTCAAGCCTTTTTGCACGATGCGGAGCAGCGGCAAGTCACTGATGAAGCTGTCAAGGTTTGGCTCCAAAACCTTACGGATCTTACTTATCGCGCTCGTGATGCCTTGGACGAGCTTGATTATGAGAATCTCCGTCGCCAGGTGGAAATTCGAGGTATGATGGCCAACAAAGTCTGCAACTTTTTCTCTCTCAACAATCCTATTGCTTTTCGTTTCAAGATGGCTCATAAGATCAAGGACATTAACTTGGCCTTAACCGCCATTCAAAAGCGGGCCAATGGCTTTGGCCTTGAGAGAAGGCAATGTCTGCAGAGTTCTCCTGGTACAAGTCGAGTCACGATTGAGAGAGAGACACAGTCCTTTGTGGACGAGTCTCGAGTCGTGGGAAGGGAAGAGGAGGTGTCTAAGATTGTCGATCTGTTAACTAGTAGTGAGTCAAACATTCAAGAATATCTCTCTGTCTATGCCATTGTGGGGATGGCAGGACTCGGAAAAACTACTATTTCTCAGCTAGTATACAATCACCCCCTCATCAAAAAGCATTTTGATTTCACAATCTGGCTCTGTATCTCTGATCCTTTTGATGTCAAGACCATTTTGAGAAACCTGTGGGAGAAACTTCCCAAAGAAATGGCTGAGCATGATGAAAGTAAGCTAGGCACTTTAGATTCAATAGGTCTCAGTCTCGAAAAAAAGATGAAAGAGGGAAAATACCTACTAGTTCTTGATGATGTATGGAACCAAGATCGGGAAAAGTGGGAGAGTCTTAAAAATTGTTTGTTGAGAGGCAAAATGGGAAGGGGAAGTAGCATACTCGTAACTACTCGTAGCATTCAAGTGACATCAACAATGGAAGCAACTGAGAGGGTTGAGCTGGAAAAAATGACTGATGATGAATGTTGGTCCATTTTCAAGGAAAAAGCATTTAAGAAGATAGAAATGACCAAAGATTTGGAGGATATAGGATGGGATCTTGCACGAAAGTGTCAAGGTGTGCCATTAGCAGCAAAAGTACTTGGCGGGGTGATGCAGTCCAAGGAAAGGAAACAAGACTGGTTGTTCATTCAAGCAGATAAAATTTGGCATTCATCTACTACGAAGAATCAGATTTTACCGGCCCTTAAAATCAGCTACGATCATTTATTGCCTCATAATTTGAAACTATGTTTTGCATATTGTGCCAAGTTTCCCAAGGATCATCAGATGGAGAGGGGAAAGTTGGTGCAGCTTTGGATGGCTGAAGGATTGCTTGAGCCACCTCAGGAGGAAAGTGGGAGTGAGATGGAGGACATCGGGAATGAATATTTTGATATTCTGTTGATGAATTCGTTATTCCATGATGCTGTGGAAGACATATACGGTGACATTATTCTTTGCAAGATGCATGATCTTGTACATGATCTTGCACAGTCTGTAAATGTTGTGTCAAAGGTACGGACCTTGACTGGAGAAGGTTCTCGTCTATTGTTCAAAAGACCCACATGCCCATGGTTGTGTTCATGCTCAAAACATAGCGTGAGCAATTTGAAGCACTTCAGATACATTGAAAAAATAGATATAAATAATTGGGCAGTGTGCACCAAACTCTACAATCTGCAGACATTGAGACTCACCGATTACAAGTATTTGAAGCAGCTTCCAAAAGACGTTGGAAAATTGACCAAGTTGAGACATCTTCATATAGATACAGGTTACCTTGACAAATTGACCACATTGAGAAATATGTACCGGTATTCACGCTCGAGAGTCTCCGAAATGCCAATGCATATAGGGAATTTGAGTTGTCTCCAGACATTGTCGGTTTTCGTTGTAGGAACAGAAACAGGTCGGAGAATCGATGAGCTCGGAAGGCTGAAGAAACTTGGGGGAGAGTTGGGGATTCACTGTCTTGAGAAAGTGAGAGATGGAGAAGAGGCCAAGAAAGCAGAAATAAGAGAGAAGACAAAGTTGAAGAAGCTGGAATTGGTATGGGGTGGTAAGTCTAAGGGTGATAAGCAAGTATTGGAGGGTCTTCAACCAAACCGGAATTTGAAAAGTTTGACAATTTTTGGCTACAATGGAGATGGCTTCCCGTCATGGGTCATGAAAATGGAGCTACTTAACAATTTGGTAGAGATCAAACTATGGGATTGCAGTGAATGCAAGCAAGTCCCAATGTTGGGTCATCTGCCTTGTCTTCAGATTCTTGAAATGCAAGGACTTACGAAGGTGAAATGCATTGGAGTATCTGATGAGTTCTACGGTAGCACTGGGATAGCTTTTCCGTCATTAACAAAGTTGTATCTAAGAGACATGTCAAGGCTTGTGGAGTGGAAGGAACTGCACACAGAAGATCATGGTGACGAGGAGCAGCAACAGCATAATGTGGCATCAAGTACAAGTAGAAGGCTCGTAAAAGCATTTCCTTGTTTAGAGGTGCTAATTGTGACAAGTTGTCAGAAGTTTGAAACATTCCCACATATGGACTTTTCGTGTCTTAAGGGGTTGGACATCAATGGCATTGAAAGTGGAAGTCAGCTTGGGGAGATTCTCAACGAACTCACTTCTCTTGAACAACTTTTCATTCCGAATGTGAAGGAAGGACTGAAAAGTATACCGCTGGCAGAGGTATGCGAAAACAATAATAATCTCACTTCTGTTATGATAGGCAGTGTTGGTGATTTGGAGTCAATGAGTGTTTGGAATTGCTTGTGCTTGGGATCAGAATCAGAAACGACTAGTAATGGAGCAGTACAGTCCTCAAAAGCACTTCGATCACTTGAGGTAGCTTATTGTCCAAAGCTGAGGGATATGGATGTGCAAAGCCTGGTTGGTCTTGAGAAGTTGAGCATATGGAATTGCCATTATCTGGAATACATTACTCCCAGCAATAGACTCAAGGGCCTCTTATCTCTAGACAAATTGACTATACAAGATTGCCCAAGTCTGATACCAATTCCAGATCTAGGAGATTGTCCTGCTCTTGCGGTATTGGAAATAGATTCCCCATGTTTCGTAGCAGAGGTGGCTGAACCAGAACAAGAGCTATTCGTGTCCCTTGAAAGTGTAAGGTTGTGGGAGTCAAAGGCAGAGTCTCTGCCGGACCAGCTTCAACGTGCGTTATACGCCACCAAACTGAAGACTCTCCTCATATGGTCATGTCATCAACTGAAGGAATTACCGGATTGGATGGGCAACTTGTCGTCTCTCCAAAAAATACAACTCCGTTACTGCAGCAACCTGACCACTCTGCCCCCTGTCGAAGTCCTGTCCCGCCTCACCAATTTACAAGAACTGAAAGTCTGTAATTGTCCTGGTTTGGGAAAAAAGTTTGAGAGCAAGCAATGGCAAGCGTGGCTCAGACAGGCCGAAATCAAAACCTATTTTGACTGACATCACATCATTCAAGGTGAATTAACATTCATACATTCTTCATTTATGTTGTGCACATCTGTCCTCACTGTTGTATTTAACCATTTCACTTGTATCTTGATTTATAGGACCTCCATTAATGCTATGGAATTTCAATTTGATTAGAAGGGGCTTCTTCCGTTTGGTAGAAGATTAACTTGTTTATTCATGAATCTTCATCTAAACTTATAACCTCATCCTCAATTGTTCTTTTCATAATTTCTTAAGACTCAACAGGCCGAAATGAACTGCTCTGTTTTTTTCTACAAACATTCTGTCTGTTACCCGATGTGGTTATGGTTCCGCTGTAAAGGTCAGATTCAATCTTGATCAATTGTACACAGCATAAATACTGATTTGTGTAAAAGTAGATTCGCACGACAATAATAAGCTCTCTTAGAGAACTCACAGTGGGGTCAATTCGATTCCAATTTTCATGTCAAAGGTGTTTGAAAAACTGAATCGTACAATCTATAGTGCATAATTAGATCTGTTGAGCCATTTAATCGAGGTCTCTATGTTTTTCCCAGTTTATGAATCTATGAACACTGACAAACATGGTTGTATTCACGATTCTACAAAGAAAGCTTTGACCACTAAATGAAATTTGATCACGTGTTTCGATTCTGCACAATAATTCTGTTGAGCGAAGGAGATTCGTCGTGTGGCCAGAAAATCTGGCGAAATATTTTGTAAACAAATATTTTTTAGAAGTGTAGCTCAAATTTATGTATTTCCATTTTGTTATTTGTTTGTGTAATGTTGTTTCCAGTACATCGGTAATAAAAAAATAATTTCCCCAACAGTAATAGGAGAATCTGAGAATATGATAGTAGCTTGGGAGTTTGTTGTTCTCGCTAGTGATGGGCTGTGGATAGGGGTGGGCATCGACCGGGTCCCGACAATATTTTCATTATCCGTAACCCAAACCGGGAGGACCGGTTACTTGAAATCCATAACCGTCACCGCACCGGGTTCCAACGGGAAACTTAAAAACCGACCATCACGGAACCGGCCGGTTACAGTTTTTAACCGGCCCATTGGGCTTTCTTTTGGGCTTTCAATTAAAGCTCAAAATAGAAGAAAAAAACATCAATTTCTGAAACAACTAGAACAATAAAACCAATTTACAACAAAAACACAATCAATTATTACTAGTAATTTATTATTAAGCTGTTACATCAAGAAAAACATTTTTAAAAAAGTTTTTAATGGTCTCTAAAAACAAAAACCTTCGAGTTAAATACATGACACAAATAATAAATAAAGGATTAAAATGTATGTTTATTCAAGTACACGGATTTAAATTCAAGTTCATTACAATCAAATAAACTTTGAATTTTAAAATCAAATAAATTTATTAATACTAGTGTCAACATTTAATTTATTTTAATTTGAACAACCAACTTACTACATAATTGTTTATAGGCAAATTTATGATTAAAAGTAAACTAATCTCCTATATTTTACCTCTGTTACATTGTTAATCTAATACTAGTGTCAACATTTAATTTAAACGTCCTGTAATACTATAACCATCAAATTAGTAAAACAAAACATAAACATTTTTATATACACACCTAAAGCCGGTCGGTCGGTTTTTTACCGGTTTGGAAGATAAACCCAAAATGTTGTCGGGTTGGTATTTTCTTAACCGTAACCGTCGCCGGTGACACCGGTTCGGGTAATTCCGGTGATGGGGATGGTCGGTGACGGTCGGTTTTCGGTGACGGCCGGATATTTGCCCAACCCTAGCTGTGGAACTGGAAGGTTAGTGTTTGAAAGTAAAAAGTTGGGTTTTTGGGGGGCTTAGTTGATTGAAATATGGTGTGATGTTTGGGCCCAGGTGATGTCGAACCAGGAAGTAGCGGGACACTGTGAGGCCCATTAGGGATGCTTGGGCAGCGGCGAAGCACCTTCTGGGGTGGCAGTCAATATGAGGAGCGCTGATGACATTTCCTGTATAGTTGTGAGTAGTGTTCTAAAAGTCCCGACTAGGTCCCGGCTAAGCGCCCGTCGAGATGCTATTTTTTGTTGACCGAGCTGATTAATTATCGATTAATCCCTAAAGACCTAATCGTTTGATTAGCGTCTAACGATTTTTAAAACCCTAGATGTGAGGTTTCAGTGATACGTTCAAGGTGTATCTATCGTATGTATGTATAATACATGAGTACACTTTCAAAACTTGACTACACTGATTTTTAAGTTTTCGTGTACAACTATGCTAAATTTTCATTTTTTTAACTTTACAATACAAATATAACATCTATCATTCTGTAGGGGAGTTTTTGGCATCTATCACTAAAGAGTGTGGAGTGAGTGAGAAAAATTAAAAGTTCATATGAAAATTTAGAGCTCAGTAAAGTCAAATGAGAAGTGTGTTTTTGTAAGATTAGTTCATTTTAATCCATCTTTATGCCGGAAGTAATTGATGGGTAGGTTTGACAAATTCTAGATGAAATAACATTGCACCACCCACTTGATCAACTCCTAATGATTTTGTAAATTTGCAGAAGTTGTGTCAGATTAATTTGGACAATATTTTTTTCTTGAAAGACGACAATAGCAATGCCATCAATTAAATATAGATGAAATAAAATAAAAAAGTGTTCTCCTTGGGAGCCGGCACTAAACAGCTTCGAGCTCTCTGCAACCATGGCTTCCATGGTCTTTCTCCAATCAGGTATTAACTTGATGGATCAACCCTTTAGGGTTTCGCATCGTATCCCTCAGGGGTTGACCTCTCGTCGTCGCCGATCACCCCTCCAATCGGCGTGTGCCACCGTGGGCCTGCTTCAGGTTTCACAACCTTCCCGTCCGCCATCTACCTTCGCCTTGCGCCGCGCCCCACCTGCGTTTTTTACACTGCCGACCTTCCAGTCGTGACCGCCGAAGATCTGCCGGCCATCCATTGCTTCCGGTCATCGTCTTCAACGCTTCCTGTCCGGGCTCCCTGTTGGGTCTCGAGCTAGGGTTGGAGATGAACCAACTCACAGCGGAAAATCAATACAAACCAAGAGACGATTAAAACCATGAAACAACTAACAAAGAATGGATTCACAAGAGAAAAATTCAGCACTATCTCTTACCAAAACAAGAACACCGGTTAACGAATGATTGGCTTGAGTCTCCAAGACGCCTACGTATCCACATGGGAATCAAAGCCACGTAGTTCTTCTCTTTGAGGACTCAAGAACACAAAAATGGAGGTGGAAACTAGCCAAACCCGAAATGGCCATGGAAGAGGGAGAGAAAATGTGTTTCCTATTCTTGTCTTGTGTTTGTTATGTTGAAAAAAGATGACTTAAACATAACAAAACCCATACTTGTCCAACTAAAGGCATGGGACAAGTATGGTGTCAAGTAAGGTGTAAATAAGACAAAGTATGGCAAGACAAGATTGGGTTAGGTGGTGAATCACCAACACCTTAATCCTTGTCTTGCTTACTTAGTACTAATTAATCAAGACTTGATTAATTAGTTCCATGGGCCTTGGTTGCATGGGTCTTTCATGGGCCTCTTGGAACATGGCCCGTGGCCATTTCCAACGAGGTCCCGTGATTCGCTCATCGCCTCCATGCCTTCCATACCGGAAATGTCCAACATTATCCGACGCGATCAATCCCAAGACTCCAAGCCTTGTCTCGATCCTGGCCGTTATGGAAGCCCTGTTACGGACAACGTTAGGCTCAGGTCAAACTCAGTTGTTGACTACATAGCGATCACAAAGACTCCTTGGTCTAAGGATACATGACAAGCTACAACATTGAATATGTTCATGACTTAATCTATGGCACATATTCAGGGCGGGTCGTCCAATATCATGTCCCACGTGATATCTATGATCAGACTCCGGAATCCCATTCCAATGACTAACAGAACGTAAGCCATAAAGAGCCATCTTTCATACTAGTCGCTTCTAGTGAAGCTTTGTTGACTAGGGACCCATCGAGTGTGATCTATCTCGATCTATGGTTCTATTCGCATGGTGGGCATAGATCAGAGCACACATCGATATATTACTCCAACACATAAGTAATATAAAGCCGCTTTAATTTTATTGCTAACGATGATATATACATTTGGACATTTAGGATTGAACTACAGGCACTAAGACTAACACTCCCGACACCTACTGCCCTGTCTTTGGAGGCTCTCCTCCCGGAAAAGGTCGGAAACCCCCCCCCCCCCCCCCTCCCACCCCCATGAACGCCGATCACCACCTCCATCGTACCACGAAGATACCCCCGCCAACCAACGTCCCGAGCACGATCTGCAACCCCGCCGTGGACTCCGACCAGGCTAACAACCACACCATGGTCGTGATCTCGGCAGTCTCAGTCTCTCCGGTGGCTGTCTTTAATCTGCTAACCGGCACAGACCCGAAGTTTCTGCCGGAACCGCCTCGCCGTCGCCCACAAGCTCTGCCAGATGAACATGAGATTTCGATGGAAATTACCCGGCTTCTTAGAGCCGAGGAGGACATCCAGGATCCACAGACGGAGGCGGTTTAGCCTCCTTCGGAAAAATTAGAAGACTAGGCGGGGGTGGGAGGGTCCGTCTACGGACTATACCCACAGACCCGGGACTACGGGTGCTGAGGAGTCTCGGGAAAGCCGCAATCAGAGCACTATTTTCAGTTTTCTTTAATGTTGCTTATTACCTTTCTTTAATTCGATTAGGTCCTTGGTCTTGTTGGTTTAGGTATGTCTTTTCCTGTATTTTTGACATTTCGGTAAGGGGAACTCTTGAGTTTCAGATCTGCGGGCAAAAGCAGACTTTTTTTACGGATCCATGGGCGTCTGGTGGACTACGGTCGACTAAGACAAATATCTGGAATCCTGAGCAGTTATGCCCTAACCTGTAAGGGTTACCTTTTACAGTAATACAATACCCCATATATTTGTTTCAAAAAAAGTACATAGATGAAATTAGTGTTAAAAGTTAAAGGTCTTAGATCCTTTTGATCCTAATTGTTCAATCAGAACTGGGTTTAGTCTGTAGTAAAACTACACATCATCTTAAGCTAAAGTTGGTCCTGAAAGATCCTCAGCTTTCCCCAAATCTTAGCAATATCCATTAAAATGGATCCTTCACTTTCTTTTCCTCGTAACTTTTTACTTCTGCAAAGCTCAATGTCTGTGTTTTTCATCAATTCTTTTTTTTAAAAGCTCGAAAATTTATTAGAAAGACCGATTTCAGAAAAGGAATCGGAAAGTCTTGTTTCAAAAAGAAGCAGGTTGGCAACCAACGATCAAAGGAGTTCCAGCAAGAGGAACCAAAAGGCCAAGCCTTTTCTAAAAAGAAAACACAAGGAGCAAAAACAGAAAAAAGAAACCCTCGCCTGTCAACGACGGATAGTCGTAGTCTTCTTCTTGGCAGCCAACTCACGAATTGCATTTCATGCGTCGGGACCCTGAGACGACACTACGCCTTGAGTTTCTCCATTTCTAACTTACTCAACCTGTTTCCCAATGTCGACGGGACGAACATACCTATCCCGATCTCTAGAGATATTTGGCTTGCACGACAAAGAGTATAAGTCCGTTAAATGCTTAGGGGGACGACTCTCCCGCTTCTTGACAAGGGCATCCTTCCACAAAGAGTCCGCCTTCTGAGACGCTTGAAACGTTGCCACACCCAAAGTTGCTTCAAAACATGTGATCGAGTCTTGACCAGACTGAAGCAGCTGCAAATGTTGGGCTAGAACCGGCCCGTCTTCAACATGTTGTGGAACATGCTCGTATATTGGAGCAGGCCCGTCTGCACCATTCTGAGGAGCAGGCCCGTATACTAGAGCAAGCCCATCTGCAACATGATGTGGAACAGGCCCGTATACACAGGCCTATCTGCAACAACATGCCCATCTTGAACCCCAACAGCATCATCATCGTCCTCCGTCATCCCAGTATCAGCGCAACCTCTATCCCCATAATCAAGGGCATCACCTTCCCTAAATCCAGCGTAATCAACTAAAACAAAAACATAATCACGATTGCAATCCATTTCAAACTCACCCGTAACAGACGCGGGATTTGAATTCAAACGATCCACGCCGTGACAGAGCTTCTCCGGCGAGTCTCCGACACCTATCACCGCCCCGCTAGAAACTTGCGTCTCCAGATAGCCCTGAACATCCTTTGTGATTCGCTAAACTGGCAATCCTTGGATGCTCTGTTTCGGACCACCGAAAACAGAGCACCCCCTTGGCGTACTAGATTCCGTCATCGGAGCTGCTGATGTCCGGCGATGCCAAGCCGTGGCAACAAATAACATGTACCCGTCGATTTTAAACCCGTTCAAAACCTCAATTGCCTTAGCCGCTGCACCTTCTAAATCAAAGCGAACAAAACCAAAGTATCGATGGCTTCGGCTAGGACGTTTGGGAACTTTAACGAACACAATCGTACCGAATGGACTGAACACATTAAGATTCCATTCTTCCGATGCTTCGAAAGGTAAACCATTAACAAAAACCTCATCTTTTTGTTCTACGAACTTACCGTTCCTCCGAGGCCGACGACCAACTTGTGCAACAACGACCGCTTGCAAAATACAAGTCAATAAGAAGAAATGTAGATGGTGATCTGTGATCACCTACCATTTAATAGTATCATTATTGTTGGGTTTTGGTCTGCAATGCATGATCATTATCATCATCATCATCATCCGGGTGAAAATGTGTGCATTCCACATTTTCACCCAGATGATGAACTCAGGGCCGTCTTAAGCTTAAAGCAAGTTAAGCAATCGTTCAAGGCTTCATATTGAAAATGCCTCATAAAATTTAATAATCAACCGTTTAAGGCCTTGGGTCGAAAAAAGACCAAATAAAATTAAGAATTTGTTAGTATTTGATCAAACCTAATCAAACGAAAATATTTATGTTCTAATTTTGAAATTAAATTTTAATGCTAGGTGGACCAATTTTGATCTCGATTCAAATTGGTTTTATAGAAAAAAATAGTTCTCATCTAAAAGGAACACAATTTTTCTTGATTGTTGAAACTTCTACCAACTTTATGGATCTTTATTAGTAGCGAAAAATTATCGATAACGAAACAAAACATGCAAGTTCAGTATACTAGTGAATTAAATAGAGGTATCAAACAAACGAATGGATCAAAACCAAAGAAAAAAGTGTGGATTTTTATATTAAAAAGTAAGCTGTCAAATTTTCGGGGGCTCCAATACTAAATACAAGCATTTGATGAGAGAAAAAAAAGTGAAACAACCAAATGAGAAAATCAGTAAGTGTTGATTTAATATTTCATACTTCCCTTAATATGCATCCACACATGAATCCTATATATCAAATATAAATAATTGGTACTAAAATGTTTTTGGTTTGTACTAAAATATGTAGTAAAAAACATGATAATTTATCGAAAAATAATCCATAAATTGTTTATGAGATAAAAGCTTGAGTCTCATTGGGTTCGATAATGTTGAAACTCGGGGGTACTTATATACACTATAAACTTAAAGGTTCTATAAGAAAACAAGATTAACTTGACCAAAGTGCAAGTCAAGAGAAAGATAACCTCTTCTAAAATTATTGAAATAAAAGAGGTATTACAAAAGTTTCATTTCATGATTAAACAAGATGATAAGTAGAGTTGGCTTTATGTACCTATCACATGGAGTTCTACTATCCATACTCTTGGTAAATGATTCACTCATAGAAGATGAAGTTGATTCCCAATCGTTGACGTGAAGATGTTCAACAGAGAGGAAATACCAGAAACCATGAACATGAATGATTCGTAGTTTCTAATTTCTTAGTCCAAAATCAAAAGGATCAATAAACACGAGTTCGTTTCTAAGTGTCTTTAATTTTTAGAGAGCAACAACAATTAAATGAACTTGGGCATATACGATGAGGTAATCATAAGAATGTGTTGGGCTTGTCTTATTTTGGTTTTGTCGATTAAGTTTTTTTTTTTTTTGATAAATTTTACAAAGCCAAGGGGATGAGTCCCCAAAATAAACTCCAAAGAAATAAAACAACCTATAACAGATTAGCTCCTACGAGCACAAGTAAAACAGAGAGACGGAGAAGCTATCCAAGTGCATAAGCTAGCCCCTTCAAGAAGATCCCCCGCCATTTTGCACACACTGTAGCTGTGTGTCTGCAACCTAAGAAAAACTGCCTCAACGGGCTCAAACTGCTGCCTGAATACTGCAGAATTCCTCTGCAGCCAAATGTGCCAGAAGCACAGATAAGCTACCTTGACCCAAACCTTCCACCATCTCTTGCTATTAAGCCCTCTCCAAGCAAACAAACAGGATACGCAGTCTCCCGGTACTACCCAAACAAGTGACCACCAGACATAGACTTTCGACCAAAAATGCCAAGCATATGTACAGTGCAAGAACAGGTGAGAGGAGTCCTCAAAAATCAGGGAACACAAATTGCAGAGCATGTCCTGAATCGAAACTCGTATACCCCTTTCCTCCAGAAAGACCTTAGTAGGGACATCGTTGTGAGCTAATAACCATACTAAGGAGCTATACTTGGGCGGAAGGTTCTTGACCCAAAGAATACCAGCCCAAGAAACTGGAGTAGGGTCAGAATCTGATAGCAACAAGTAAGCAGAGGCAGAGGAGAAACCAACTTCTCTCTGTGACCAAGTGACTGAATCAGGAAGAGCCGGACGGACCGAAACCGTGCCAAGGAGCTCCATTGAAAGAGCCGAGTCATCCCATTCGTATGAGAACAAGAAGGTACGGCGATAGATCAGGTGCCAGGTACCATCAGACCATAATTCCCCAACTCGTAGCCACTTCCCTATGCAAATAAGATAAAGACGGGGAAAGCGATAACGAAGGGCCAAAGGACCAACCCAAATGTCTTGCCAGAATCTAATGCGGTCCCCCTTTCCAAGCTTCCAATGAAGACTCTGGTTCCCAAAGAGGTTCCTGAAAGGTTGCCCTGCAGACAAGGCCATAATGTGACTAAAGAGGAAGGAGGAACCTGGTTTGTCGAGTGCTGTGAGGTCCCATTCATTCTGATCCCAGCCGAACTTGGCACACAAAACCTGCTTCCATAGAGAGTCTTTTTTCAGAAGCGAAACGCCAGAACCATTTCGCTAGCAAGCTGTTATTCACCCTTTCCAAACCCTGAATACCCAAGCCACCTTCAGCCATTGTCTTACAGACATTGGACCATCTAACCTTGCAGAACACCGGGCTCTATTGTGCCAAACAACCCGTCTACTCCAGGCTTCGAGTTCCCTTATGACCCCCTTTGGAGCCTTGAATAGCGACATAAAGAAGATGGGTAATGCCGAGAGAGTGGACTTGATCAGGACTAGCCTTCCAGACATGGAAAGATCCTTTGTCTTCCACAAGGCAAGGGATTCCTTGAATTTCCGGATAACAGGTTCCCAAAAAGCCAAACGCCTCGGGTTAGCTCCCAATTGAAAACCAAGGTATTTGATTGGTAATGAGCCAACCAAACACCCCAAAGCCGAAGCCAACGAGTCCGTGCACAAGGTCCTAGCATTCAATAAGATAGCAGTGGACTTCTCAAAATTAATCTTCAGTCCCGAGCTGAATTGGAAAGTAAGGAGGGTGCTCTTGAGTCTTAAAAGATCATTCTCGGATCCTTGCACAAAGAGGAGGGTGTCGTCTGCGAACTGTAGGTGAGAGATGATAGGACCTTGTTTTCAAAAAAAACTCGGACCAACGTCAGCTAGGTGGGTAGAGTTAGGAGGTCTAAGTCGTATACTCAGTGATGCAGGTGAAAGACACTAATGCATAGAGTGAGAACGACTCGAGTCTTACTGATTTGTTCAAATTTAAATCTTTAGTTTGCATTGATTACATCGCTTGAGAAATATCCTTACCCTATGGCCTGTAAGGTGCAGTGATCGGGGAAACCAAATGGTTGAGATCGGTATTGGATTAACAAGCAAGGATAGAACCGTATTGTTTATTGTTGAGCAAATTCTATGCCGAGCGTGTTACCACCGTGTGAGTCTTTCGTGTTGTTAAGGTTGAAGGGATTAGTTGATTGAAGGGTTAATGGCGTGGGAGATTGGAGTTAGTGGATTGTGACTTGTCGGAATGGGGAGTGATCAAATAGTGAACTTAAGGAAGGATTGGAATGTTAAGATTTTGGGAAATTGTTTGAGTGTTGAGAATTGTTTAAAGAATCAAAGTTGAAAAGATCTGGAACTCGGGTATTCTTGCACCCTTTTGATTGTGTGCATACTTTGCAAAGCTTGAGAACTCTTTGTATTGAATAACTTGTGAAATTTGATTTGGTAAAATGTCTCATTTAAACAGATGATTAGTGGAAAATACGAATAGGTCATGCCGAATTTTCTGTAAAACTAGATGGGTTGTTCTGTCACGGGTTGACTCAGGGCGCCACTGTAGTCAAACGTGATGATTGGATGTCAAGTGGTTACAGCGAGGTTCGGAGACGCCTGAATCAAGTTGTAACGATGCGAGATCTACTTAATTATTTTGGGTAAAAGATAAGGAAATTGGAAAAAGAGAAAGCCTATGATAAAAGAATTGAGGACTTAATTCCACACTATTTGCTTCGCACTTTGAGACCCTAGTGATGGGTACAGTTGTGCGTGAACTTTGCCTCCTATGGGAGTTGGTTGCATTACTTGTTTGCTGGGTGAGACGCACAATGTGCGGACTTCTGTGCCTATATAAGTACTATATACGACTTATCTACTTACCCTCGATCCAATTAGGATCTGTTGAGACGTTCGAGGACGCCCATTTTGCTTAAATCGTTTCGTTTGTTTTAAACTGAGTTGAATTGTACGTGCTATTGCAGCGATCTTTCGAGATGCCTCCCGTTTACGTCCCGAGGGGTACCATGAGTCGCCCAGCTTTGGGACAGAACCAGTCGCCAGCTGTTGGATTGGCAGGGCCAGCTAGCGCCCAAGGTGCTACTTCCACAGAGCACCAGAGCTTTGAGGAGGGGCCATCAGGGTCACCAGTGAGAGATACTCCAGTCGCAGAGCCGACTCGGGCTACCCCTATTGATGAGGTGGTACGCGCAGTGCTAGCAGCACTCAGTGCTCAGTAGGAGGCCACAGCACCGGCGACAGAGCCCGTGCCTGCTACTGAGACGGTCGCCGTCGAGAGGCCAAGACAGATGGATAGCTACACAGCTCTGGCGCTTCGTGATTTCCGTCGTTTGGGTACACCGACTTTCTCTGGGGGTGCTGACTCCGAGGCAGCAGTTTTATGGTTGGAGCGGATCACTCGCAACCTTGATACGTTCGGCATTTTTGAGGGACGTCGGAGAGTCTCCTTCTCCACTTTCCAGCTTGAGGGTGAGGCTTTTTACTGGTGGCAGTCTGTGCAGACCAGAGTTGGTGAGGATTTTGAGCTTTTCAGTCGACTGTTCTTGGAGCAGTACTTTCCGCGGTCAGTTCGGGATGATCGACGCCAACAGTTCATGGATCTGCGGCAGAGGGGGATGACAGTGGCTGAGTATGCGGCGAGGTTCTTAACCTTTTCCCTCTACGCGCCCGAGATGGTACAGACTGAGGAGACTGCCAGTGAGCGAGACGTCAGGCCGAGGCCGAGTGGTTTCCTCAGGCCAGCAGAGAGGCGTGATACTAGACTACAGAGGACTTATGGGTACTTCCAGCCACAGTTTCAGCAGAGTGGTATGCGTAGAGGAGCAGCAGTGGAGTCAGTTGGACCTGCTCCGTTGACACAGGTCTGTCTTACATGCAGACAGCAGGGACATTTGGCCCGAGACTGCCCAAGGGGCAGAGGATCAGCAGAGCGACAGATGGATCGTCCACGGGAGTTTGGTGAGAGACAGCGCGTTGAGGACCGGACTTGTTACCATTGCGGCCGTCAGGGGCACATTGCTTTCACTTGTCCCGAGCGGGTTGGAGCTGCACATCCACCGAGGCCCCATCCGACACAGCCTCGTCCGGCACCTCCCGGCCGACCACGACCGGCACTGCAGCAGAGAGCTCCGCGTCAGGCGGCGTGAGCGGCAGCCCCGAGACACCAGGCTAGGCCTCAGCAGCAGGTGGCGTTACCACCACCACCGAGAGGAGGACCACCGGCACAAGAGGGGCGAGTGTATGCAGTGGCAGATGCTAGAGCTGAGGGACGGTACGCCGGCCATGAGACTACGCAGGGTACGTGTTTACTTTTCCATTCGTGGGCGTCTTTTCTGTTCGATACTGGTGCATCCCATTCGTTTATTTCTGCTTCTTTTGCTCGTTCTTTGGGTTTGAGGGTGGAGTCCCTTAGTAGCCCTTTGTGTCTTGAGACCCCAGCTACGGGGGAAGTAGTGTTGGACACTTTCCGTCGAGACTGTGAGGTTCGAGTGGCAGATTGCCCCTTCGTCGGTGACTTACTCGTTCTGGAGATGACTGCTTTCGACGTGATCTTAGGTATGGATTGGCTTGCGAGATATCGGGCGACGATCGATTGCTTTCGACGTCAGGTGACGGTGAGGTCAGGCGGCAGAGTTATTACTTGTGTTTTGGGTAGCAGGAGCGGAGTCCTTCTATCCGCTCTGTCTACGGGAGTGGAGTCTGAGGTTGTACGACGTGGCAGAGATCTACCGAGAGTAGTATGTGAGTTTCCGGACGTGTTCCCGGAGGAACTTTCAGGTTTACCGCCGGCACGCGAGTTGGAGTTCCGGATCGACTTGATCCCCGGCACCGCACCGATCTCGATGACACCTTATCGGTTCGCGCCAGCCGAGTTGGTCGAGTTGAAGCGCCAACTCGAAGAGTTACAGGAGAAGGGTTTCATCCGCCCTAGTGTCTCACCGTGGGGAGCACCCGCCCTCTTCGTGAAGAAGAAGGGTGGCACCTTGAGGATGTGCATCGACTATCGGAAGCTAAACCGGGTGACGGTGAAGAACCGCTACCCGATGCCGAGGATCGACGACCTGTTCGATCAATTGAGAGGAGTGACATGTTTCTCCAAGATTGATCTAAGATCAGGCTACTATCAGTTGAGGGTCCGGAAGGAAGATGTGGAGAAGACCGCGTTCCGGACGCGCTACGGACATTTTGAGTTTCTAGTGATGCCGTTCGGACTGACGAACGCGCCAGCAGCCTTCATGGACTTGATGAATGGCATATTCAGACCTTACCTGGATCAGTTTGTCGTAGTCTTCGTTGATGACATTTTGATCTACTCGCCTAGCGAAGAGGCACACGAGGAACACTTCAGGATAGTGTTGACCTTGTTACGCACTCACCAGCTGTATGGGAACCTGGAGAAGTGCGAATTCTGGCTTGCAGAGGTGAAATTCCTCGGACACGTAGTGTCCCGTGATGGCATCTTAGTTGACCCAGCAAAGGTCGACGCAGTTTCGAAGTGGGCGAGGCCCAAGAACGTGTTTGAGATCCGTAGTTTTCTGGGTTGGCCGGTTATTATCGACGTTTTGTTCAGAACTTCTCACGTTTGGCTGCACCTATGACAGCTTTGACTCGGAAAGGAGCAGAGTTCCTTTGGACTAGTGAGTGTGAGCATTCGTTCTCAGAGCTAAAGGCTCGTCTGACCACTGCTCCAGTGTTGATTGTTCCGAAGCGAGGAGTGGGCTATGACGTTTATTGTGACGCTTCAGGCGAGGGACTTGGGTGTGTTCTGATGCAGTCAGGGAAGGTAGTTGCCTACGGCTCCAGGCAGTTGAAGGTGCACGAGCGCAACTACCCGACCCATGATCTCGAGCTAGCAGCAGTAGTTTTTGCATTGAAGAGTTTGAGACACTATCTGTATGGTGAGCAGTTTAGAGTGTTCTCAGACCACAAGAGCCTCAAGTACATTTTCTCTCAGCGCGACCTGAACATGCGCCAGAGGCGATGGATGGAATTACTTGAGGAGTACGACTTCGAGCTGCTCTACCATCCGGGCAAGGCGAATGTCGTCGCAGATGCCCTGAGCAGGAAGTCGACTCATTGTGTGGCCAGCATGGCAGTCCGAGAGTGGAACATGCTGGAGGAGCTGAGCTCTTTTCGACTTGACCTTGAGGAGGTCACAGATGGTATGGCCTTATGTGCATTGGTGGCTCAACCCACTTTGCTTACTCGGGTGCTAGAGGCACAAACCGAGGATGCTGAGGCGATGGGGATTCGTGGGAGACTGGTAGCTGGAGAGAAGATCGATGATTGGGAGTTGAGTGCAGATCAGGGACTTCGGTTTAGGGGACGGTTGTTTGTACCCCGAGATTGTAAGGACACAGTGTTGAGAGAGTGTCACCACTCACGACTTGCAGTGCATCCCGGTGGCACCAAGATGTATAGAGACATCCGACGGCAGTTCTGGTGGAGGGGGATGCGCAAGGCAGTTGCACTCTTTGTTTCGAGGTGTCTTACCTGTCAGCAGGTGAAGGCGGAGCATCTGCGTCCTGCTGGTTTGCTACAGCCTTTACCAATTTCCGAGTGGAAATGGGAACATGTGACTATGGATTTTGTGAGTGGATTACCGAGGTCGTCCAAGGGACATGATGCCGTTTGGGTTGTGGTTGATCGACTGACCAAGTCGGCACATTTTCTAGCTATGAGGATGACGGATACTGTGGACATGTTGGGACGGTTGTACGTCAGGGAAATTATTCGTCTACATGGAGTACCGGTGTCAGTAGTATCTGATAGAGACCCTCGTTTCACATCCAGATTCTGGAAGAGCCTACAGAAGGCTTTGGGGACTGAAGTACTGTTGAGTACAGCTTACCATCCTGAGACAGATGGACAGTCAGAGCGCACCATTCAGATTTTGGAAGACATGCTTCGAGCTTGTGTGCTTGACTTTCAGGGATCATGGGAGGATCATCTACCCTTGGCAGAGTTCGCTTACAACAACAGTTATCAGTCCAGCATTGGTATGGCACCATTTGAGGCTTTGTACGGCATACCGTGTAGGTCGCCGGTGTGTTGGGCTGAGGTAGGGGATCGGAACTTACTGGGACCGGACATGGTCCGAGAGACGACAGAGAAGGTCACCTTGATCAGAGATCGGCTGAAGACCGCACAGAGTCGCCAGAAGAGTTATGCAGACCGACGATGTAGACCACTTGAGTTCCTGGTCGGAGACCACGTATTTCTGAGGGTGAGCACGAAGAAGGGCCTACTACGATTCAACCGCGGAGGAGGAAAGCTATCCCCGCGCTTCATTGGACCATTTGAGGTCTTAGAGAGGATTGGAGCTGTAGCTTATCGACTATCCTTGCCACCGCAGCTTGGGAACGTGCATAACGTTTTCCATGTATCCCAACTGCGGAAGTACACGGCAGATCCATCACATGTGATCGAGTGGGCGGACATCGAGGTGGCAGATGATGTCTCGTATGAGGAGCAGCCCGTCAGGATTGTGGATACAGGAGAGAAGGTCTTGCGGAAGACGACTATCCCTTTGGTACGAGTACAGTGGAGGCACCAGGGGGCTGAGTCGACCTGGGAGCGTGAGGACGAGATCCGGGAGAAGTATCCCCACCTGTTTGACACTTGAGGTATGTCTGCTTTAAATTTCGAGGACGAAATTTCTTTAAGGGGGGTAGACTGTAAAACCCAGTTTGGTTTAAAAGGGTATTAAAGTGCGAACCATTACTTGGGGGGTTGTTTTTGCATCAAATGTGTTTTTTTTAAAGGAGAGGATCAGAAGTTTTGGGCCGAGCTCGGGATGGGCCAGCTCAGGCCCAATTGTGACACCGCGCGGCCCTTTTTCACAAGCCCAGCCCACGCAGTCACTCGGTTCGTCTATAGAAGGAGACAGAAACCCTAGACGCGGCACTGTTCACCCACCCTCTCCCTTCGCTCTCTCAGCTTCGCGTACCATACGAAGGTCGTCGCCGTTCTTCTCCCCGTCTCCGTCGGCCTCGCCGAGCTCCTTCCCCCGCCGTTCTATGCTTCCTCCACGCCTTCTTCTTCTTCGTCTACCCCTAACCCAAACACCAGATACCCTCCACTTCCTCTCTCCGTCTTCGATTCGCGAACCCGACGTCGAAACCCAGCTCCGCCGAACCTAATCCGAGGAGATCCGTCAAAGGTGAGCTACACCTTAGCTAGAATCTCTCTCCCCGTCCCTTCTACGCCGGCATCTGCGATTTTTGAGCTCGAGGGAGGTCGGATGACGCCGGAGGCCGTCGCCGGAGCGTTCGAGTTCCAGATCTGGAACTCGCGCGCCGACGAGCTCTCAGTCGTCAGATCCGGCCACTGAGGGCTCGAAACACGCGCAGCCACCCTTCCCATCGTCTTCCTGAACTCCCGACACCAAAACCGCCGTCTGGTAGTCGTCGCCGCCGCCGGATTCGTCGGAACCCTAGCCCGGCCAGCGTCGTTCCCAGCTCAGACCGGTCAAGGTCGAGTCCTTGGGCTCGGGCCCGGAGTCAGTTGGGCCTCGGCCTGAACTGGATTGGGCCTTAGGCTCGAATCTGGTCTTGGCCATGGCCCGGACTGACTCTGGACTTCGGGTCCGGACTCGGGCCTGACTCCGGGACTGGATCGGATACGGACCGTTTGGACAAACTCGTTTAATTAATTTTAATACTGATTTAAACGACACTTGAGACTAAGTCGGACTTTTATCGGATTAATCGGTGTAATTAAAGGAAATGAAGAACTTTTAATTTAAAGAACTGGGTAATCTGGACCCGATCTGATTTTGGATCGTTTGTGTGTAAACCCAGATTTGTAGCTGGGACTTCGCCGAGGTGACGAGGCGAGCCGGACAACTGTTGATAGGAGTATTTGTTCGTAGGAAGACCGCAAGGTAGGGAAAGCCTTAATTACTTAATTACCGCTTAGAATGCATGATTAGGATAATAAAATCGGAAAGGTCCTAGAATTGCCTATAGGATGCGAATAACTAGAATAATCGTATTTCAATTACTAATAATTGGATGAGTCTAGTATGCATGCTTAGGACGATGACAATTAGTGAAGTGTGCTTTCAATACTTGGGAACTTGATTTACTGGTAGAGAGGCTGTGAAGAGCTCTCGGATTAGTTGTGTGCTAGGTTCACATGCTTGATTGATAGTGTCGGGTTATCTTAAGGGTCTAATGAAACTAGATTAGCGTCTCTTATTGAGTGTCTATTTATTCGTTCACATGCTGTTGTATGGTTGAGTACTTATTTAATTGATTGAGTGTTTATGTTGCTATAATTATCGGTTGAACGGATGATCGAGTATGACTGATTGTGCCAAAGGGGTACAATCAGGTGATCGATGTACCGATGGTTGGTGACAGGTAAGTGCACGGTAAGTATGAAACAGTATTGGTTGTGATGAAAGGGTGTTCCGACGTGTGTTACTTGATGGATGAATGAAATACTTGTTCCTTTATTCTTATTCTTGAAATCTATGTTTGTTTATTGGTTCGTCTGTTTGTTACTTGGTTTGGAACTACACCGGGGGGGGGGGGGGGGGGGGGGGGGGGGGGGTAATCCGGTGCCGTTGTGGTGGTTGGAGTTTGACAGAGGCAGTGGTTATTGAGTGACGTGAGGAGCCCATGGCTCGGCAGATCCTACGACAGATCCTACGGGATATTGAGTGACGTGAGGAGCCTATGGCTCGGCAGATCCTACGGGGATATTGAGTGATGTGAGGAGCCTATGGCTCGGCTGATCCTACGGGATATTGATGAGATTACTTCATGAGAGTTGGGTTCTGAGGTTTCACCCAATGGTATGCGTCCTACGGGAGCACTACCTTGGTTCCCTATGATTATGGTCCTCTGGAGACACGTTCAAGAATACCGAAGACGAGCATCCCTATGGGATGGTGTCCGGTACTCCGATATATATATATATGTCTCCCTCCGGACCGAGGGAAAATCCGATATGATATGAATACTTTAGTGGATCGGAGTATGGGGACAGAGGTGACACTAAATTCTATTCATGGATCGGAGGCTTGAGAAAGCAGGTGGTTGGCGTAATAACAATTACTCCCATTTTGTCGTTATGATACCTTATGTTAATTCTGTTATGGAACCTTTCAAGTTAATGTTATTTTCGAGAGTACGAGTCTATCGTATTCCATCTTAGTTATACTTTCTTTCATCGTATTTATCTTATTCTATTTCATTTGTCTATTGTCTCAGCGTACTTATCTTATTCTATATTGTTACGCTTTATTTCATTGTGGTCGTGTTGACTATTATTTAAGTCATCCGTTTACTTAGTATAATGTTGATCCGAGGGTGAATTGTTAAGGTTTTTCCTACTGGGCGTAAGCTCACCCCTTTGTTTCTCTTACTGTTTTACAGAAGTATCTGATGTCTAGAGAGCAGAGGCTTGGGAGCTTCCGTGATCTTGGGTTTTAGTTTAGACTTATGTTAACCGTCGCACTAAACGTTTGCTTATTACTTTACTTGTTGAGCTGTGACTCACTGGAGTTTCTGAACTTTTATTTGCTGATTTGAGGAGATTTACTTGTCTATTTAAAAGGTTTATAATTGCTATTTATCGTTTTCTTTACAAATTCTATTCACGTCTCAAGTCCGGTCAAAACTGGATTTGGGGCGTGACACCTGTGGAGCCGACCCGAACTCCAGAGAATTCTCCCAACCGGATACCCTCCTCAAGAACCTGATGTAGTCCCTCAGCAGCAATCAGGAAAATAAACGGGGAGAGGGGACAACCTTGCCGGATTCCATTAAGTATAGGGAAATCACGGCTTGGCGATCCGTTCACTAGAACTGCTAAAGAAGCTCGAAAACAAGAAGCCATCCAAGAACACCAGGTCGGGCCAAAGTTCATAGCCACCATCACCTCCTCAATGTAGTCCCAATTGACCTTATCGAAAGCCTTCTCAAAATCAAGTTTTAGGACAACTGTTTCCTCACCAGTGTGACGGACAAGATCAATACTCGCTGAAGCAATCAGGACCCCATCAACTAGCTGCCTGCCTGCAACAAAACCTGATTGAGGATCGCTGATTACATCATTCAGAACTTGGCGGAGGCGATTAGAAAGAACTTTTGCTAGTATCTTGTAAGGGCCTGAGATAAGACTTATAGGCCTGAAGTCCTGTATTCTGTCAGCATTTCGAATCTTGGGGATCAAGGTGAGGAAAGTAGAATTCAACCCTTTTCCTATGGTACCTGAAACAAAGAATGCAGAGAAAAATCGAAGCAGGTCAACCTTGATTATATCCCAGCAGACCTTGTAAAAGTGCATAGAAAAACCATCAGGGCCAGGTGCCTTTTCAGGACCACAGTCACAAATAGCTGCGAAAATCTTCTCAGATGAGAAAGGCTCCTCCAAAAAAGATGCCTGAAAACCGGAGAGCCTGGCGAAAGGGAGCTGTGGGAGTGGGACACGAATTCCTGCCAGTTTCGAGAACCGAGTGCTAAACTGAGCTGCAGCATGGTTTTGGATATCTATAGGCTCAGATAGCATAGCAGAACTCGAACGGAGCTGGTGAATTTTGTTCCTTGAAGCTCGGAGATTGGCAATCTTATGATAGAAACGGGAGCAAACATCCCCAAATTTATGCCAGCGTAAACGAGCCTTTTGACTCCAAATTCGAGCCAACACCTTTTGCTTGCGGATCAAGGCAACACGAACCAACGACCGTGATACACATTCCTCCCCTGATAATTCCCGGTCGTCCAAAACCTCATCAAAAGAATCGATCTCAGCTGCTAGATCTTCGACCTCGAGGTCCACCCGTCCGAACACCTCTCGGCTCCATCTCTGCAAGTCGTTACGCAGACACTTTAGCTTGAACCAAAGAACATAACTCGCAAATCCTTGGCAGGTATAAGAGTTCCAGAAAGCCCGAACGTCTGTCAAGAAGAATTTATGTTCCGTCCAAACATTTAGGAATCGCCTAGGCTTAGGACCCCAATTGACGTCGGAGGAAGACAGGGTGACCGGCCGGTGGTCAGACAAAGAGAGAGGATGACTCTGTTGTGACAGAGCTCCAAAAAGGATGAGAACGGGAGGGGATAAAACAAACCGGTCGAGGCGTGAAGCCTTTGATCCACCACCATACCATGTGAACTTCGAGCCGGAGAGATTAATGTCGACACGCTCCATACGCTGCAGAAAATCAGCAAAAATGGCACAATCACTAGCCAAAGAAACAGAGTTGCGACGCTCCTCGGGGCGTAAGACGGAATTAAAATCGCCCCCTGCTATTAAGTCATCACCAAGGGAAGCTCTATCAGCAATCAATTTCTCCCAAAGAGATTGGCGACTTGACGGAGTCGATGGACCATAGACATTGAGAAGAGTTATTGCAGAACCCGTGGGGAGATAGGTGCCAGACCAAACTAAAGCAGTACCAACCGGATTGGAGAGGGTGAGGCGGAAAACAGAAGATTTCCAAGCTGATAAGACCCCCCTGAAGCACCATCGGATGGAATAAAGACAAATTCCCAACCTAAGAACAATCCACAGTCACGAAGAAAGCCAGCCGTAATATCAGTCGCCTTTGTTTCTTGAAGCATGACAAAATCGGGCCGGAGAAGAAGAAGTACTCTTCTAATATCTCTCCTCTTGTGAGGAGAGCCCGCTCCTCTCACATTCCATGATAGGAGCTTCATGCTCAATCCGAGTTATGGGGTGTGGAAGCAATCCGAAGTGGAGTGCCACCACCAGAGTTCAGCGCAGGCTCTGAACAATCGTTGTCTTCGAGCTGAAGATGCCCTGAGACCTCGGCGTCCAAGTTCTCAAACTGTTCCTTAACTTCTCCCCCAATTGCTAACGCCTTGAAGCCCAGTTTCTTAACATAATTCCACTTACCAGAACAAGAAGCTGATCCAGAAGTTGAGGGTTTGGACGGGCCAAAAACATGGAAGAACTTCTGGGCAGATGCTGTGCACCTCTTGCGAGAGAAAGGGGTGCCGTGCGCACCACGCAAACCAGGAACCGAGGGGTGTGAGGCGAGAGGGATCGCAGATAGGCCCAAATCAGATTCAGGGACAACAACATTATCTCTAGAGCCCAAAAAAGAGTCCTCAAACTCGTGGAAGTCTTTAGAGGATAGGGGAGATCGATCCATATCAGGTTCGGAATTCAAATTGGAATTCAAATCGACCTTATCTCCACGCGCGTCTGCGACAAGATTCTCCGGCAACGAGTCCGACGATTCATAAGAAGTAACCGATGGAACAATTCTCCGGGGACGCACAGGCAGGGGAACGAGGGAGGTCTGAATTGCCTCAGCCCAAAGATCAAAACTCTCGCCATTTAAGCTAAAAGAAACCGACTTTGCAGAGAGACGGGAGATTGAATGCACCAGAACATAAAAACCTTCAAAGTCATTTCTTAAAACTTGTAAAACATCCCCAAAAGTCTTCCCAATCGGAGTGAAGTTCTCCAAGCTCCAGCCCTGGACCGGCATACCAGTAACTGAAACCCAGTGGACAAAACCTGGCTGCGTGAAGAGTTCACCAGTGGCACGAACGATGTCAAACCAAGGGTTTAGAGAGGTCCAATCAACCTCCACCGAATTGGTGTGGGAGAGCATAAAAACTCTGTTTCCGAAACTCTTCAATTCGAAGTTGTGATGTCCAGCTGAGATCAAGGTCTGAAGGAGAACCTCAGGTGAAGAGAAAGAATGTGAGATCCCAATAGCACGGGATAAGGCCTTTAATTTCAGATCCGGGACCACAACACCCACAATTGGAGCCATGGTTTCAGCAGATTGAATGGCAAAACGTTTGCCATTCGAAGCGGCAGCCATCTTAGAGCAATCAGCAACCGAGTCCGAGTGAACAAAACAGAAGGGTCGGCCTGAAGTAACAGACCTCTGGCTGAGATAAATGCCCGTAATCGTGCCGTGTTCAACGAAAAGACGATAAAGCCATGGTTCCTTAGCTAGAGGGGGGAAGTTGCTGATGAAGGCTTACAAGGATCCAACTGGTGTAGCAGGCCAGAGGAGCGCGAAGGAGAACGAGGTACATGATTTCTATTGAGGGCGACCAAAGCCTGAGAGGCCCGAGCAGAAGATTCGAATCTGGAGATTATCGACGCCACTTTAGGAACAGGAGGGTATGAGGAACACCTGTGTGTGGGGGTGGAGACAGACCGGCCTGAGATGGTGCTGGCCGCCGGTGTCCAAGTCCCAGAGTCGCCGGCTGAAGAATCCCGATCGATTCGAACTTCCCTCAGAGAGAGAGACATTTGGTCTGCAATACTTATTTGTCGATTAAGTGGTCTGTTTTAATACTATTAAGTGGTCTGTTTTAATACTTGATACCTATAGTTCTTGAAAATTCTCACTTACTTGCTACCTTGTGCCGTTAATCTAAGTTATGATGGTTTTCTTATTTTTGGTTATATTTGATTGATCATGGTTAAAACATATATTTAGTATTTAGAAGTTATTGTTAATTCTGGAAATTTGTTGAAGATAATGAAAATAGCTAATCATACACGACGTCATATATATTCTAGATAATTTAGTGCACGTATATATAATTATTTTAAATGTATCACATCCGAACATGACATGAATATATTTTATTTATGGATGAATGTAAATCCTTAAATATTTGGATTTTTCAATAGAATTCTAGATGGTAAATCTTAATTATCGAGGGTGTCTTGTTAGAAATTAATATCAATCATCCATTTTAATTTTTTTAGTGTTATAAATAGAGGTTAAACTCATTTTCTCAATATCATCTAGTATTTTTTTTATCAGAGTATCATCTAGTGTAATATTTCTATACGAGCAAATTTACTTATTTTCCTATTATATTATTTCAGAAGAAAAAAAGTTATTGATCACATTTTCGTTTTAGGCCCCAACAATCATAGGGTCGGCCCTGGATGAACTGAAGAAGAGGGAAAAAATGACTTTACCATGTTTTGGAAGAGATATATCAATTATACAAATAAACAAAAACTCATTACTCTTTTTCCCCTTAATTACTCACAAATCACATCTTTTTCGTTTCTCTTATACGTAAGAATGTCTGTTTTCTTCTTCTACTTCCTCTCATTTCTCGAGTTGGATAGCAGAGGCTCTCGGGAAGTGATCGGAAACAAGGGAAGGAGTTTGGGCTCGACGCCGACCTTGGTTTCATCCTCCTGCACCGCTGTGCCCTTTCTACGGTTCTCTGACGCTGTTTGTCGTGGCTCTTCCTTGGTCCCCTGTTACCGGCGTTTGCTACTCGACCAGCCCCTCCTCGCGCACGGTATGAGCTCTTTCAGCCTTCTCGGCGCCGCCTTTCACTCTTTCCTAACAGACCGCCTCTATACAATTGGTAGTCTTAAAAAAATTGAAAGTGAGGCTTTTAATAAGAAGGGAGATAATATTTTTAATTGTTTTTTTATTATAAGTTTACAAAACCCCCTTTTGTGAAGTTATTGGAGCTTCAATTTTTCTTTTAATTTTAAAAAACCAAATTCATCATTTTTATTTGATATTTTTTTTGTTGGAATAAGTTGCTTGCCTTTCTCATTGATTTCAAGTGATTAAATACATGTTAATCTTGTTTCCAATACAATATATACATCATTTGAAATACAAATTATAAAAATATAATAATATATCTAACACACCCCCTCAGTCTGAGCGGGAGGAGGCAGAACGTTCAGACTAGTCCTGAAATCAGTGAAGAGGCTGTAATCAGTGAAGAGGACTTGAGGGAGCCCCTTGGTAAAGATGTCTGTAACTTGGGACCGAGATGGAACATGAAGAACCCGAACATGTCCTTTAGCAACTTTTTCTCTGACGAAACGAATGTCGAGTTCAATATGTTTCGTGCGCTGATGTTGAACTGGATTACCGGCTAGATAAATGGCACTAACATTGTCACAGTAGACCAATGTGGTCCGAGATAAAGGACAATGGAGTTCCAATAAAAGATTACGAAGCCAGCAAGATTCAGATACAACATTAGCAACTCACTTGTACTCTACTTCAATGCTAGAACGCGAGATGGTATGTTGACGCTTGGACGACCATGAAATTAGATTATCACCCAGAAAAATGCAATAGCCTGAGGTGGATCTGCGAGTGTCTGGACAACCAGCCCAATCAGCATCAGTGTACGATACCAACTCTGATATCTGTGAAGAATACAAATGTAGTCCCAAATGAAGAGTCTTACAGGTAGCGAATGATGCGCTTAAGCGCTCCCATATGCGAGTCTCGAGGGCCATGCATGTGAAGGCACACTTGCTGAACAACATAGGAGATATCCGGACGAGTAAACGGAGCAATTGTAGGGCGTCGGCAAGACTGCGATAAAGTGTCGGGTCAGCAAATGGAACGCCGACGGTACCACTGACTTTTCCTTTGTATCGACTGGTGTTGCGAACGGAGAGCAAGAACAGATGTCGGCACGACGAATAATCTCCTCAGTGTACTTCCTTTGAGACAAGAACATCCTACCAGTATGTCGAGTGACTGCAATACCCAAGAAAAACGATAACAGACCAAGATCTTTCATAACGAATTCCGAGCTCAGCGAGGCCATAAGAAAGAGTCAAAGATCATGACTCGAAGTCGTCAATATGATGTCGTCCACATATAACAACAGAAACGCAATATCAGGGCCACGACGGTATGTAAATAATGAATGATCATATTAACTGTGAGTAAAGCCAATAGTGGAAACAAAATCCGTAAATCGTTGATACCAAGCCCGGGGAGCTTGCTTGAGACCATAAAGCGATCGTTTCAGCACGCAAACATGATCAGGATGAGTTTTGCTCCGAAAACCAATGGGCTGATGCATGTAGATTGTTTCTTGGAGATTGCCATGAAGAAATGCGTTCTTGACGTCTAACTGATGAAGAGGCCATGACTGAGAGACGACAAGACTAAGAACATTACGAATAGTAGCCGACTTCACGACCGGGCTAAAAGTTTCCTTACAGTCAACGCCAACCTGCTGAGAACGACCATCACCTGCAAGAAGAGCTTTATAACGCTGAAAAGAACCGTCAGAACACCTTTTATGATGAAAAACCCACATAGACCGAATCACATTAGTGTCAAGAGGACGAGGAACTAATTCTCATGTCTTATTTTTAATTAAAGCATCAAACTCGTCAAGCATTGCTAGTTTCCAATGGGGATCAGCTAAGGCGAGTTTGGGATTTTTTGGGATAAGAGACGGGTCAAGAGAGGTATGAAGATTAAAAAGGGTTCGAGGTTTAACAATACCTGATCGGCCTCTTGTATTGTCATAGGATGGATTGGACGAGGTGGTGGAACTACTGAAACCAAGGAGAATGGTGGCGTGGTTTGATGTTGTGGAGGGAAATATGGGTCGTGTCTTGAAGAGGAGGACCCGGGTTGGCTGGGTGAGGCGAGAACTGGAGAGACGGTCTGGTTGGTGGATTGGGGCGGCAAAGATGGATTGGTTGTGACAGATAGGCTGGCTTGGATGGGAGTGGGGACCACGGCAGGTGGGTTGGAATCATCAGCTTGTTGGTCAGTCAAGGAAAGACGAAGCAAGGGTGACGATGAAGCATCCAAAAATGAATAATCATCCTGCAATGGGTTAGACAAAGAAGAGAACAGGAATACCGTTTCATCAAAAATAACATGTCTACAAGTAATGATCTTTTTATGTTAAAGATCAAAGCATTTATACCCTCGGTGTTGTGCTGGAAATCCAAGAAAGACACACGGCGTTGAGCGAGATCGTAACTTGTGAATTGTAGTGGAGGGAAGAAGTGGGTAACAAAGACAACCAAACACACGAAGATGAGAATAAGTCGGAGTTTGATTATAAAGAAATTGAGTTGGAGAAGAAAAATTTATTAATTTAGAGGGAAAAATGTTATGCACATATGTAGACATATGAAGAGAATGATGCCAGAAAGAATGTGGTAAAGATGCATGAACCAGTAAGGTACGAACCAAGTTGTTTATAGCTCGGATTTTACGCTCAGCGCGGCCATTTTGAGATGATGTGTGGGGACACGAGAAACGAAAAACCATCCCTGTAGATGCACAAAATCGATGACATGACGAGTTATCGAACTCTTTTCCGTTATCACATTGAAAACTTTTAATGGAACAACCAAATTGAGTTTTAACAAATGCACTAAACATAGTGAAAACAGAAAAGACATCAGATTTAGCACCCAAGGGAAAAGTCCATAAAAAACTTGTGTAATCATCAAGAAACAACAAATAATAACGATGACGAGCCGAGCTTAAAATCGGAGTAGTCCATAGATCGACATGAATAATATCAAATGGAGAAGCAGTAGAGTTTGATGAAGTAATAAAAGGCAATCGAACATGCTTTCCAAATACACAAGACCGACAAACAAGATGTTTATAATTGGAAGAATAAGAAATTAAATGCTGATGACGTAAAGTAGCAAAAATCGAATCACCAGGATGACCTAATCGAGAATGCAAAATCTGAGGGGACAAAGCAGCAAATGCCGATGGAGAACCAGAAGACACGGGTGAGGTGACTGGATAGAGATCACTGGAACTATTACATCTCAACACTTGAGTGCCCGTCCAAAAATCCTTCACAGAAAAGCCAAAAGGGTCAAATTCAACTGTAGCATAATTATCAATGACAAAACGGCGGACAAACACCAAGTTTTTAACAATGTTAGGGGTATGTAAAACATCATTTAAACGTAATGATTGAGTATTGGGTAATAGGGATGTATTTCCGGAACCAGTGATAGGAATTGTGTTACCATTACCAACAATAACTAGACGAGTAGTACTTGAATTAAAATAAGGTTTGAGACAACCTGAATTGGAAGTCATATGGGATGAAGCTCCCGTATCCATATACCAATTTGGATCTGGTTGCTGCAGGGTCATCGTATTCAAGGCCTGGCCAATGTCTGTAGGCATGGAAGAGACGGACATAGCTTGAGGATGATGTCCGAGTATGCCTTGCTGCTGTCCGGGTTGCTGCTGACTGGAAGATGACCTGACAGGTGCTCGAGGCGAAGAACCGACCCACGGTTGAGATGGATAGGGACATGGATGTCCATACCATGAATTTCCATTCCAAGGCTGTTGAGGCCAATACTCCCATGGGGGAGGAGTTGAGCCGTGTCCAGCGTTGGGTCGGGACTGAGCTTGTAGAGACCTACCACCTCAAGAATTGGAGCGACCATGGCCTCGACGGTTCCAGGAGCCACGACCAGCATGATCAACAAGAGGAGATTTGGGTCCGGTGGATGGATCAGAACCCATGACTGAAAGAGCAGTAGCCGAATATAAGGCTCTAGATGATGCATGCTTGAGCTTCCTTGTTTCCTCCATGATTAATTAGGAACTCGCATAATAAAAAGACGGTAAGGGATTGCACTACTGTATGAGAGTGGCAATACCATCATAAGCGTCAGATAATCCTGTTACAAGCTGGAGAACAAGGCGATTATTGGAGACCGGAGCTCCAACATTCAAGAGTTGATCAGACAAATTTTTAAGTTCTTGACAATAAGCAGATACATTAGCAAAATTCTCCAAACGAGTAGTATAAAATTGTTGTTCGAGATAAACAGCACGCGAGTACTTATTATCCTGAAAAATATTACTCAGAGTTAACCATGCACGAAAAGCTGTTATGTCAGGTACAATAATCGTTTGGAGCAAGTCAGGGAAATAGTACCGTAAATCCATTGGAGTATAGCTGCATCTAAATGATGCCAAAGGGCAGCCGAAATTGAACCTGAATGGGAGGATGATGAACCCAAAGGACTGGAATGCATAGTAACAGTAGCTTCCTTGCCGGTTTTAGCAACTACAGAATCAGCCCTATCAGCTGAGTCTTTGCCTTTAGTTGCATCAGTGATGTCCTCACCTGTGGTAGCAGCAGTATCCTTGGCTTCGGAGGAGACCAAACGAACTGGCCATGCAGCCGCATCTACAATAGGATCTGCAGCATTCCGAGATGGGAGGATGTGGTGAAGAACATCGTATACCCGACAATGAATTTTGAATAGTTTAGACCACATTCCATATTGTCCCTTTTCCATTTCCAGAGTCACGGGGATGGCGCTCCTGATATTGGAGACGATGAGCGCAGGATGAAGCTTGGAATTTGCCATGGCTGGAGTTGGTGCTGGTTGCGTGAAAGGGAGTTGTTGCTGGCTGCGTGGAAGGGAGTGGTTGCTGGCTACATGAAATGGATTGGTAGCTGGCTTCCTGAACAGGAACCGCATAGGGAGAAGTGAGCGACTGCGGCTGCGGGAGAGAGAAGTTCAGAAACGCACTGACGTGCGTGATTTGTTGTTGCAGCAAAGGATTGCGGATTGTATCTCTGGTATCATGTTGGAATAAGTTGCCTTCCTTTCTCATTGATTTCAAGTGATTAAATACATGTTAATCTTGTTTCAAATACAAGATATACATCATTTGAAATATAAATTATAAATAGATAATATTATATCTAACATTTTTCTATATAATAAACATAACGCAAATGATAAGATAAAAAAAATTTATTATAAAAATTAACAATTTTATTCTACTCGAACATGAAATTCAAGAAGAATTACAATTAGAGATGAAAAAGGGAAAACGAAACAGCTCTGGAAAGGAGTACATAAAAATGATCAGGCCTAAAGGCTCAAAGACAGACCCAAAGAAAGGCCCAAAGACGTTGGGGAGAGGAAAAGCCTGAGAACCTCGAAAGCCACACGGGCAACGGACTTCGGTAACCACGAGCAGCCACCAGTAGAAAACAGAAACCAAGACACATCTAGAACCACAACAGACGTCTAGATTTCGTGAGCCTTGCTGGGGCAGCTGCTCGTCGGAGATGCGAGGTCGAGATCGACGAGAAACTATAGGTAATTGATCGAAATGGAGAAGGGGAAGACGGGGGCCTACACCCAGAGAACCGACTACCAACCAAATCAGACCAAACCACGGCGAGCAAAGGAGGCGACTCAGAGAAGAAGGCAAGGCCGGGGACCAGCACCTTGATAACCAGAAACCTAAACCTCCAAGCTAAGAAAACCTCTGAGGCGAACAATGACGGGTGAAGAAGACTACGTCATGAGCAGATGAGGAGCGGATAGAGGAGAAGCCGAGCACCACCAAAGGAGTGCCAAGCCCGGTTCAAGAAAGATCCGAAGACAAGGCGAGGTTGGAGTCGACGGGCATGGAGTCCAGACATTCAAACTAGGAGAGCCAATAACGAAGATGACGAAGGGACGACTACACCATAACAACAACGACTGGGCTAAAGAAGCCACACGCCAACATGAGCCCTAAGAGCCTGAGGACAGAATTGGAGAAAACAGAATTCTGGGAAAGGGGCAGCGTGTTGGTGGCATCAACTATGGAGGCAAGTTGCTAAAGAAGGTCGAGCTACAGAAGCACAGCTGTAGACATGTTCAGATCTGAAGCTCGCCACCACAGGAGGAGGAGAGACTACGACGTCTCCGACCACTAACGACACAAGAAAACCCACAGCAGAGGAGCCAAAGGGCGAGAAGGGACCAAGCAAACCAAGAGGGGTTATGAGTTGACGAAGACGAGAGGGCTGAGGGAGTTCGTACGCGAGAGCCTCGGGCAAGGAAGCCACCAGATTTGAACAAGGAGAAGGAGGGGAGACGAAGCAGGCTCCGAAAACTAGAAAGGCTAAAGGGGTAAAAGGAGGAAAGGGGGTCGGCGACCTCCAAAACCTTGGAGGCCATCGACGGCTCAGCTAGAAAGAAAGGTGCTTATACGGCTTTTACTCTTCTCATAAGATAAAACTTGATAGAGAACAATCTAAGAAGTGTGTCCAAGCTCTTGTTTAATACCCGTAACTCATATAAAAAAATTAAAATATAGTGAGCTTGGGAGCTTGTGGAATCGATGAAGCCGATGACTTTCTCCTCCTTTTGCTCGGATTTGATCTCGGCATATGCAAAGTATTGCGAGATCATCAGCCAAGAGTCTCATCCTAGCCAGTGGAGTTTCTTGTCGATCCAAAAAGTCAAAGAGTCGGGTGGAGATGGAGAAGGTTGATTTCGTGTCAAACCACGTCCATGTTCATCGTCCCAGACGGAAGCATAGGCGCTTGCCTGTTGACGATTCTGCTCAGTTCTTAGAGATGTTGCAAAGACGCGGACGAATTCTGCTGCGAAGCAACCAGTGCCATCAAGGGTTGTTTGTCAGACTCGGGCAGTGAGGAAAGTTAAATTCTCCAAACAAGAGTACGAGGTGTTTGTGAGCAATCTACCGTTCGAGTCGTAGGAAGATTGGACTCGAAACTTATTCAGTCCCTTTGGTTCGATTGCTGCCCTCTTTGTACTCAAACGACCGAGCCGAAATGGTAGTTATTTTGGCTTCATTCGTTTTGAATCAAAAGAAGCAACGACTAAGGTGATTTAGGTCCTGAATGGTTTTAAAATCAATGGGTTTCTTGTTTTCGTTGCCTTAGTTTTGCGTCGTTAGTCGGAATTGGAACATAAATGAAGTTTATTATTTCAAAAGGAATACTCTGTTTTTTGGGGTTCAAAAACATAGCATCCTTGGACAGACGTCGGTTGAGCCAAAATTGATGGCGAACCCAGCCATAAAGGGTGTGGACTTACAGAGCTCCGCAGAGAACATGGTTAAGGGGCTAACGGGGTGTCTTCAGGCTTTATCGGAGACTCACCGAAGTCGGGTTTGCACGTTGATGATCCCGAGTTTGAAGCGCATTCAATTTATCCGGATGGCATGGATGATATTGGAAATCGTGATCTTCTCGTCCTTGATTCTGGTGATCTTCCTAGCCACTTGAAGTCTTTTGTTCAAGTTCACAGGATTAGTAGGTTCTGGTATATTTTTGCCAGAATGTCTCTGCCGCAAGCGGTGCTGGCCGCCGACATGAACTAGAATTGATGTAATTCCAGCATTGGTAAGGGTTCAGGTGCCTTGGGATTTTGTACACTACTGACTCTAATGAGCTTCAAGTTTGTAAAATTAAGGTACTAACACTTATTTTGTGGAAAGTTCTCCTACTAAAAGTTGAGTCGTGATTGAGAGGGAGACCCAATCTTTGTGGACCAGTCTCGAGTCGTGGGAAGGGAACAAGAGGCGTCTAAGGTTGTTGATCTGTTAACTAGTAGTGGGTCAAACAATCAAGAAGCTCTCCCAGTTTATGTCATTGTGGGGATGGCAGGATTAGGAAAAACTACTATTTCTCAGCAAGTTTACGATCACCCCCCTCGTCAAAAACATTTTGATTTCACAATTTGGCTCTGCATCTCTAACACTTTCGACGTCAAAACTATTTTGAGAAGCATATTGGAGAAACTTCCTGAATAAGAAGACAAGCAAGATGAAAATAAGTTAGAAACTTCAAAATCAACCCGTCTCGGTTTTGAAAAAAAGTTGAAAGCTAGAAAATCCCTTCCTACTGAAGTCGAACAAGAAGAAAGTAAGCTAGAATCGATATGTCTTAGTTTGGAGAAAAGGTTAAAAGAGAGAAAATACCTTCTTGTTTTTGATGATGTATGGAACCAGGATCCTGCAACGTGGGAGAGTCTTAGAACTTGTTTGTTGAGAAGCAAAGTGGGAAGGGGAAGTAGCATCCGCATAACGACTCGTAGCATTCAAGTGGCATCAGCAATGAAAGCAACTAAAAGGGTTGAGTTGGAAAGAATGATTATGAATGTTGGTCCATTTTTAAGGAAATAGCATTTAAAAAATAGAAATGACCAAAGATTTGGAGCAGATAGGATTAGATCTAGCTGAAAAATGTCAGGGTGTGCCACTGGCAGCAAAAGTACTTGGCGGGGTGATGCAATCTAAGTAAAGGAAACAAGACTGGTTGTCCATTCAAGCAGATAAAATTTGGCATTCATCTACCACTAAGAATGAGATTTTACCTGCCCTTAAGATTAGCTACGATCGTTTATTACCTTACAATTTGAAACTATGTTTTGCATATTGTTCCAAATTTCCCAAGGGTCGTGTGATGGAGAGGGTAGAGTTGGTGCAACTTTGGATGGCTGAAGGGTTGCAGGAGTGAGATGGAGGACGTCGGGAATGAATATTTTGATATGTTGTTGCTGAGTTCATTATTCCATGATCCTGCGGAAGACATGTATTAAGATGCATGATCTGGTACATGATCTTGCACATTTTGTGTATGCTCCAAACACTGTGTCAAAAGTACGAACCATGACTGGAGAAGGTTCTAATGTTCAAAGGACCACTATGCTCGTGTCTGTGTCTGTGTACGTGCTCAAAACATAGTATTAGCAAATTGAAGCACTCCAGGTATGTTGAAAACTCGAGAGAAGACAAGATGAAGACAGTTCCTGAAGTTATCAACAAACTCTACAATATGCAAACAGTGAGACTGAAGAATAGTAAAGGATTGAAGAAGCTTCCAAAGGATCTTGGAAAATTGACCAAGTCGAGACATCTGCACATGGACTCTCGTGGGAGAGTCTCCAAAATGCCAATGCACATAGGGAAGTTAAGTTGTCTGCAGACACTATCAGTTTTCATTGTGGGAACAGAAAGAGGTCGGAGAATCGATGAGATAGAAAGGCTAAAGAAACTTGGGGGTGAGTTGAGTATTTACAATCTTGAGAAAGTCAGAGATGGAGAAGAAGCAAGGAAAGCTGATATAAGAGAAAAGACCAAGTTGAAGAAGCTCAAATTGGTATGGGGCAATGGTTCTAAGAATGATAAGCAAGTACTGGAGGGGCTTCAACCAAACCGGAATTTGAAAAGTTTGACAATTGAAGGCTACAAGGGAGATGGATTCCCGTCATGGATGATGAAAATGGACAGTTTAGTAGAGATGAGACCAAGGGATTGCAGTGAATGCGAGCTACTCCCAATGTTGGGCCATTTGCCTTGTCTTCGGATTCTAGAAATAAATGGACTTAGCAAGGTGAAATGCATAGGAGGAATATCGGATGACAGCACGAGAATAGCTTTTCCATCACTGGAACAGTTGTGTCTACATAACATGGACGGGCTTGAGGAGTGGAAGGAAATTGATGAGCAGCAACAATAGAGTGTGGCATTTACAAGTACAAGCACAAGGCTCATTAAAGCATTTCCTCATTTAAGAGGTTGCATGTGTCCAAATGTCCAAAGTTGGAAACATTCCCAAGTCAGAGTATTGATTTTTCGTGTCTTACCAACTTGAACATTCGGGGCATCAAAAGTGGAGGTCAGCTTGGGGAGATTCTTCTCTTAAACAACTCATTATTCAGAACGTGAAAAAAGGACTGAAAAGTATACCACTAGCAGAGATATGCAAAAACAATAAGAATCTCACATCTGTTGTGATATCTAGTGTTGGTGATTTAGAGTCGATTGGTGATTCTAGTTCTTTGTGTATGGGATCAGAATTAGAACCGACTAGTATTGCAGCAGCACGGTCCTCAAAAGCACTTTGATCACTTAGGGTATATTTCAGTGGACAGCTGAGGTACATTTCTGTGCAAAGCATGGTTGGTCTTGAGAACTTAATCATAATGTACTGCAAATGTCTGAAAAACATTACTCCCAGCAATAGAGATAGCCTCAAGGATCTCACGTCTCTGAAGTCATTGACGATTCGAGGTTACTCTAGTTTGATATCAATTCCAGATCTACGAGAGTGCCCTGCTCTGGCAGAATTGGTAATAGCAAGTCCCTTGCTAGATTTCAGAGTAGAGGTGGCTGAAACCAAAACAACAGCTATTCGTGTCCCTTGAGCTCGTAAAATTGTACGACCTAAAGGCTAAGTCTCTGTCGGACCAACTTCAATAGGCCACCAAACTGGATCGGCAACTTGTCATCTCTCCAAGAACTACAACTATGGGATTGCAGAAACCTAACCACTCTGCCCCCCTCGATGAAGTCATGTCCCGCCTCACCAATTTACGGTCTCTGACAGTACTGTTAGGTGTGAATCCTAATTCATCACATGGGCTGCAAAGACTCTTCACATGCTTATGGGCCCCACCTCACCTACCAAGGACTCTTCATCTTTCCGTGGGCCCTCACTTCACCTACTTGTTTCTTTTGTGCCTATAGAAGGCATGGTGCAGCCGTGTAGTGTATTAAGGCAACAAGAGCAAAGTAGTAGAGCAATAGTTTAGGTAGAAAAGGTGTTATGCTGTGAGTAGCACAAATAGAAAGGGTACAGAGAGGTAAGCGAAAAAGGGGGGTTTACCAGAGAGAGTTAAGTGTGTATTCAATACTCCATTGGAGATTATAGTGAATAAGGCTTTACAGGCGGCAACTGGACGTAGCTCCTATTCTGGGAGTGAACCAGTATAAATCTCTGGTGTTATTTCTTTTATCGTCTTTTATTATTCATCGTTCTTTGGGGACCGGAATTTGGGTTTAATTCCTTTCAAGTACTTGAATGTCCTGGTTTAGAAAAAAAAAAGGTACAAGAGCATGCAATGGCAAGCGTGGCTCAGGCATGCCAAAATCGAATCCAATCAAGTCAAGGTACATACCTTTATGCTGTGCATATATTTGTCTCCTCTCAGTCTTGCTGTTGTATTTAACCATTTCACTTGTATTTTGATTTGTAGGACCTCCTCAACCGTTTGTTATCAGACACTCAGCTCCACCTCCACTAGTGCTATGGAATTTCAAATTCCATAGCATACTCCATCAACTAAATCTACATTCTAGAACACAAATTATCTGTAATCTCTTAGTTATTTCCTTAAATTGTGAATCTACTATTTGATTATATGTTTGGTGATATGTTGCTCAAGTTTTAATTTCGAGGTTGAGCCTTAAAATAATAATGATCAATATGACAGACAGTTGAGCACCAATTTTCTCTCTCTCTCTCAAAGACGCTCAAACCCTATATCTACAGACCCTCGCCGCCCTTTTCCTCTCTCGCCGGCTCCAATATCTGGCTTCAACCTTGACCGTTGCCGGCGAGGACCTCTTCTCATCCCTCCCTTCTCGCCCCCCTCGCTTCCTCATCCCTTCACCTGACTTTTCCCCTTCTTCTCACCTTATTCTGTTTTCTCTCGTTGTTGCTCAGTTTTGAAGGTCGGGACTCTCCCTCGGCCGTGGTTCAAGGTTTTGTCTCACTTCCGGAGTGTGGCCTTCGCCTTCTCCGTCGACTTCTCGCAGATCTGGCGTCGTGCTTCAGTCTGGTACCAATCTATCTCTGCTCGAGACGTCTTCACCGACCCTAGGGCGTGCTTGTTCGCCTAGGTGGTGTTGGGGCTTCGACTGGTTCGTTGTGGTGCGAGGTGCGGTGGCTGCTCGGTCGACAACAGCTTGGCTCGCCGCTTCTCGGTCGCTTCGTCATTTCTTGGGGGACTGCCCTTTTCTAGGCCTGGTACTGGGCTGGTATTGGGCTGGGTACTAGGTTGGGGCCGGGTGGGCCGGGCGGGCTGGTCTTTGGTGCGGGCCTTTTGGTCAGGTTCTGGGTCGGGCTCGTATTCGGGCTTGGACTCGGGTCATGATCTGGCCGACTTTTGGGTGGATCTCGGGTGGTTTCTAGCCCTCTTTCATCGGTGCTTCTGTTCCTGTTTCTGGGTTGCGGGGTAAGCTCGTTTTTGTTGAAAGGCTCTGTCGGCAGGTCATTCCTGGTGTAGGCTAGTAGAGATTGACTCGGTGGAGGTCCAGTTTTGTTTTGGCTGGCTGCTTCGGTTGGAAGTCGATCGTCGCCTGGCGTTTCAGCAGCTTGGCAGTCGTTGGCGGGGTCGTTGGTAAGGCCTTCTTTCTTTGCCCTAATTCGTTCTGGTTAATAGCTTTCCATTTATCTCTTTACTAGATTTAGTTCGATTTCATTGGTTCCCCGTTTATTATTGACGTGGGACTCGTCGGTTGTGGTGTTGGCCCCCGACGGGTGGTTTGGGTCATTGGCCTGTTTTGAAATCGTCTGGATTTGCTTATTTGAGTGTAAGTGTTTCGGTGGCCCTTGTGTCACGGGACCACAAGTCACCCACTCGGATCCGTGCGGCTCGCCTCCTTACACAAGTCTTTCCCTAGACTTTGTAAGCCAAAGCGATCAGCCTTCAACGTTGCGGAAGCGTCTTAGGGAATGAGCCACGAACAAGCAACAAAAGAAAGGTAGAAGAAGAGAGTTTGGTGCTCAAGAGGGAGCGTTTTTCATATTGTATTAAGAGTAAAATCAAGTACAAAGTGAGTGAGTTTACAAGGCAAATCAGCCATCTATATATACTAGTACAAGAGATCTATATAAGGCAACAAGAATAAATGAGATTCCTCTTTAATGCCATCAATGCCATGATTTCTTCTTGGTCAAAGACTATCCCTTGATCCTTGCCAAGTCTTGTAACTCCCATGGACATTGACTCCTTGATCCTTGCCCCTTGTCCTTGCCAACATGGCGCGCGCCAATCATGGCCAAGTCAAGGCTATTCGGCCCTTGACCAGACCAGCCATCCCCCTCGCCCATGTCTCGGCCCAGCTCTCCCTCTCGGCAACCAAATGGGACCGAGCCCACCTCGTCCCTATGTGCACGGCACCAGCCCAAGCTCGGGTCTTCACCTGGTCCGTGACATCCTCCCCCACCAAAACGGAGCATCGCCCCGATGCTCGGCTTCCCCACACTCCTTGCCTTGGCAGCCTTGTCTTGGTGGTCTTCGCCCTTCAAGACAAAATCCGCATTGGTGTTACCCAACGGATCGTGTCCCCACAAGTCCTCCCCTAAGACACTTGTATGAAGGCTTGCCAACTCCGCTTTGCGACTCAAAGCGTCCGCCACAATGTTCGTCCTACCGGGTTTGTACTCCAAAGTGTAGTCAAACTCGGCTAGGAAGTCTTGCCACCTTTCTTGCTTTGGAGATAGCTTCTTTTGGGTTTGGAAAAAGCTCACAGCAACATTGTCAGTTATAACTTTAAATTTGCTGCCAAGTAAGTAGTGTCTCCATACCCTTAGACAATGTACAACGGCCGTCATCTCCTTCTCGTGCACGGTGTACCTCCTCTCCACATCGTTGAGCTTTCGGCTCTCAAATGCAACGGGGTGCCCATCTTGGATCAAGACCCCGCCAAGCGCAAAGTCACTAGCATCCGTTTGAACCGTCCATGTCTTCGAAAAGTCTGGCAACATGAGCACGGGTTCCTCCACAACGGCTTGCTTTAGGAGACGAAAAGCATCATCGGCCTTCTCGCTCCATTCCCACGGACGATCTTTCCTCAAGAGGTCCGTCAAGAGGGCTGCGATCTTTGAGTAGTCCCTTATGAACCGCCTATAGTAGTTGGCCAGCCCAAGGAATGATCGCAACTCCGGCACCTTGGTTGGCGGTCGCCATTCTTGGATTGCCTTCACCTTGGCACCATCCATCTTGACCCGCCCACGCCCAAGTATATGCCCAAGGAAAGGCACCTCCTCTTGGGCAAAGGAACACTTCTCTTCCTTCACATAGAGCTCGTGTTCCCTCAATGCCTCGAATACCTGTCTCAAGTGATCCACATGCTCGGCCAAAGACCAGCTATACACAAGAATGTCATCCAAATACACAACCACAAAACGGTCCAAAAATGGTTGGAGTACCTTGTTCATGAGAGTACAAAATGTGGCTGGTGCATTTTTCAACCCAAATGGCATCACGAGAAACTCATATGAGCCATACCGCGTCACACAAGCGGTCTTGGCCTCATCCCCCTCCGCAATTCGTACTTGCCAATATCCAGAACGCAAGTCGAGCTTTGAGTAGAAGAAAGAACCCCCCAAACGATCAAACAAATCAGCGGGTAAAGGAATAGGGTACTTGTTCTTTACCGTTAATTTGTTGAGCGCTCGGTAGTCTATGCACATCCTCATCGATCCATCTTGCTTCTTTTGAAAGAGTACCGGTGCACCATACGGAGCCTTGGACGGTTGGATGAACCCCGCCTCCAACAAGTCCCCCAATTGCTTCCTCAATTCCTCCAACTCGGGTGGGCTCATCCTATAAGGCACGCCGGCTGGTGGTTTTGAATTGGGCAGCAACTCAATGACGTGATCCACGTCCCTCCTTGGCGGTAACTTCTTGGGCAGTTCACTAGGCATCACGTCCTTGAATTCGGCCAAAAGTTCCCCCACCACAGCGGGAATAACCTCTTTCCCTTTTGTCCCTTCGTCACCCTTTAGTACCGCAAGAAATGTAGGAGAAGAGTGCTTTAAACCATTGTTAACTTGCATAGCTGAAAGCATCTTACCTCTTGCGTACTTCCTCTCGAGTGGAACCATGCACGGCGTCCCATCCAAGATCCACATGATGTCTAGGTGAGGGACAAGCACACTTCGTATACGGTCGAGGAAGTCCCAACCCATAACGAAGTCGTAGTCGTCGAGCTCCATAACATAGACGTCCTCGACTCCTCCCCATGTGCCAATCTTCAATTGCACATCACGAGCCAACCCCTCAACTCGGGTTGCTTCCTTGTTCACCGTCTTCACGGTCGAACACACCTTGTCCCATTTGAGACCCACCTTCTTGGCTGCCTCAATGCTCATGAAGAGATTCGAGGCACCCGTATCAACCAAGGCCTTTATCGGGATCCCCTTCACTTCGGCCTCCACATACAAGGAGCCCTTCTTCTTCCGCCCATCCTTCGCTTTCACAACGCTTGAAAGCTTCAAAGAGTTCAACGTCGTCTCTTGCGAATCTGGTACGGCCTCCATAGCTCGCAAGCTACTTTTCCTTGGGCAATCACGCATCATGTGAGAACCATTGCAAATGAAGCACTTCAATGGTTGTTGAAAGGGAACGGAATTACCCGATTTGGTTGGCCTCTCATTGTTAGACCTTGGCTTCTCCATGGGTTCTTCCCTTCGCCTATCCTCCTTATGATGTGACCGTCCACTCCTAGCACCACGATCATCCGTTGGTTTCTCCTTCCTTGTATAATCAGCCAAGGACTCTACCACACGGATTGCCTCGTTCAAGTCTCGCACATTGGCCTTTCGCAATTCAGCTTGCGCCCAAGTAGCCAATCCGTCTTTGAATGCAAAGAGCGCCTCTCTTCCACCAAATCCCGGAATCTCCAGCATGATTTCTTGAAATGCCACTACGTACTCGTAGATAGACCCCTTCTGAGTTAACCGGCAGAGCCTTCCTCTCGCCTCATCCTCAGCGTTCTCGGGTTGGAATTGTGCCTTGAACTCATCTTTAAATTCCAGCCAAGAATCTATGACTCCCTCGTCATCATACTTAGCTTCCTCACAACGCCTACGCCACCATAGGCTAGCAGTGTCAGACAAAAAGTTGCAAATATTCTTAAGCTTACTTGCATCATCTTGGACGTTCACTGCCTCAAAGTAGTTGTCCATGCTCCAAAGGAAGTTGTCAACGATCTTCGCTGATCTTGTTCCCGCATAAGCCTTTGGCCGAGGAACATCCATCCTCGGGGCGCCCCCGCCTCCATTTGCCACAGCCTTCTTGCAAAGCTTCAACTCCTCTTGTAAGGACATCACGGTCTCCTCCAATGCCTCTATCTTCTTAGCATAAGGATCAAAGGTGACCTCTAGAAAATCATCACGCTTGTACAACGTGTTGATCTCCTCCTTCACCCAAGTGTATCGCCTATCCCCCCTCTTCACATACTCCTCCAAAAGAGCCATGCGTTCCTCCATAGAAACAGAAGAAGAAGAAGAAGAATCAATAGCACGAAGAGAAGGTTCTTTTGACTTACCCCGCTTCTTGGTGTTCACTCTTGACATGTCACGGCCACTAGCATCAACCTCCAAAGCCAACTCTACTTGATCATCCATTCTTTGTTCTTGAACCGGAGCTCTGATACCACTTGTCACGGGACCACAAGTCACCCACTCGGATCCGTGCGGCTCGCCTCCTTACACAAGTCTTTCCCTAGACTTTGTAAGCCAAAGCGATCAGCCTTCAACGTTGCGGAAGCGTCTTAGGGAATGAGCCACGAACAAGCAACAAAAGAAAAGTAGAAGAAGAGAGTTTGGTGCTCAAGAGGGAGCGTTTTTCAGATTGTATTAAGAGTAAAATCAAGTACAAAGTGAATGAGTTTACAAGGCAAATCAGCCCTCTATATATACTAGTACAAGAGATCTATATAAGGCAACAAGAATAAATGAGATTCCTCTTTAATGCCATCAATGCCATGATTTCTTCTTGGTCAAAGACTATCCCTTGATTCTTGCCAAGTCTTGTAACTCCCATGGACATTGACTCCTTGATCCTTGCCCCTTGTCCTTGCCAACATGGCGCGCGCCAATCATGGCCAAGTCAAGGCTATTCGGCCCTTGACCAGACCATCCATCCCCCTCGCCCATGTCTCGGCTCAGCTCTCCCTCTCGGCAACCAAATGGGACCAAGCCCACCTCGTCCCTATGTGCATGGCACCAGCCCAAGCTCGGGTCTTCACCTGGTTCGTGACACTTGTCACGCCTTGAATTCGGCAGGACCGAACCCGGAACGCGAACGGTGAAATAATAAAACAATTTTCAAACATTTTAATAAACCTCTTTAAAACAACACTTAAGTTAAACAAAAACGATAATTTTACAGCGGAAAATACGTTCAAAACGATGTACAAACGAGCTACAAGGTACGTCACTAACTACCCAGAGACCCGGACTTCCGCTCCCTGCTCTTCAAGCTTCGAGGGCTCTCCTAGTCCGCCTCACGACCAGTACCTGCAGGAAAAGTAGCAGGGGGTGAGCATTTCGCTCACCGCCACGGATACCGGGTTGATTACGGCATACCAACAGAAATGTCGGGAACCCAACAACAACAACCCCGAGGACTACTACCCCAAAAACACAATTTAGACTGACGCTCACGCAATACAACTGTTCAACTTTCCCAACCATCTCACAACCCCGACACGTAATGTAGACCCGACCCAGCAGTTACGACCTCAATCAAATACGCAAATAATAGCCACGCAACACCCAAGATCACAAATGATGGCACACCAGCCACTCAGTTGCCGGTTGCTAACCGGCTGGGCTTGAGCCTACCCCACGCAACTTTCCCCGACACGCAGTTGGGCCAGGCGGTCGACCTGTTCGCGACATATACAGCAATACTTTTCCGATAGCTAGTCGGAAGGGGAGCCACCCTTCATCGCATAAAACTGCACACTTTACCGATGGTTAGTCGGAAGGCTAGTCAACCCTTACGCCCGCGACCCCGTGGCACCCCTTTGTTGTCAAGCGGGCCCCAACCTCCATGTAATCATAGTCATCACTCAAGGTTCAACAAATAGCGACAATAATATAACGACTAAATACCCCTCAGCAAGACAGTCAGCAACAATACAGGTTTAACACCCCACAGGCACACATGGCCACCCACGAAACACAAACAGTAACATACGGGTTCAACACCCCAAAGACACACATAGCCACAATCATAAACACAACAAGTTACTTAACCTACGGGCACAACTAAGTGCCCACATGCATCTCTACTAATAACTTTCCCTAGTCAAGGCCAATATCTGGCTACTTTTCCCTATCTCGTAACGCTTTCCTAATATCCACGCTCAAGCTCCGGCGAGCTCGCAGTCACCCGCTTAGCCTTCTCTTTCCGCGGTCGGCAACACGATCTAACAAGATCACAAATTAAAACACTTTTTAAGTTCACAGACAAAGTTGAATTTTAATGAATTTGACGCCCAAAAGCAACCCCGACAATGTCGATCACTCCCAAACCTCCCAATTACTCGACATTGTCAACCACGGGCCCGGAAAGGCCCGATTCGCCCGGCTCGGCGAATCTGCCCGCGATCGGAAAAACGCCTTCCGGGGCCCCGAAAATTCCCATTTTCGTTTCTACGATCCTTAAATAATTCAAGTGTTCCAACGCAATCGACGGAATCAATTTCCGACTTCCGAGCGATTTAATTCGCGTTTAAAGTTTCTAAACCCGAAATTTCCAATTTCCACAATTTAATCCCATAATTCGTTCCGGGTGTGAATTATCGATTCGGGGATCATCCAAAACCACACGAACACGAAAAACCCGAGGCCTGGGCAAGTGGGCCCCACACGGCCACAATGGAAAACGTTCCTTTTCGCCCCAAAACGTTCCTAACGAACCCCAAACCTCAACCATTCATCTTTAAACCAATCTTAAACAAAACCCAACCTTAATCAAACCGTTTAAACTCAAACCCTAAAATTCAAACGTTCCAAAACGAGAAAAAGACGGGTTCTTACCGTAGGCAACGATGAGGGGATGACGATTTCGCAAGAAAAAACACGATCCAACGGCCGGATCGTCGACAATCTTCAAAAATCTCCCATTTTCTTTCCTTTTCTCTCCTTCCCTTTCTCTCTCTTTTTCTCTTCCTTTTTTCTGTTTTGCCGAGACTCTCTCCTCTCCATCTCTTTTATTTGTTTTAAAAATTCAAACCACACCAAAATGACCAAAATACCCACCCCTCCCTTTTGTCTTTTAGTTCAAAGTACAAGGGTAAAGTTGTCCTCTCTTTTTCCTTCCACCACATTCATGACATGTGTCATGTGGGTCCCACTTGTTAGAAAAATATCTTTGTAGATATTTTTCAATCAGATTCGCGAAATTCGGTCGTTTCGGGCCCCGCGCGGGCCCATTTTCCAAGAAATTACGAAATTTCACGTGCTACAAGGAAACTGCCCAACTAAGACCACGGTAAAGACGGCTAATCTTTTTGGAGCCAAAACGGGCCTCGAACGGACCAAAACGTCGCTCGATTGACTTTTTCGGCAAAAAGTCAACTCTTCCCGAATTGGTCAAAAAGTTGCCCTGAGTCACCCAGAACTCACTTTAGTCGATATCGTGGTTAACTTAAGTCCGATATGACCCTCGGGGTCAATTTTAGGTTCATTTAGGTGCATGCCCAAAAAATTTAAATTTTTTTATTTTTTCCGCCGATTTGACCGGCATTGACCGGGAGTGGTTCTTACAGCCCTAAACACCGGTTTATATCTGCTGATCAGCAGTGTTGACTGCCAGTGTAAGAACCACGTCCGGTCAATGCCGTTCAAACCGGCAGGAAACGGAATTAAAGTCAAAATCTGTTATTTATTCAAATAAGCACATGCTTGACCTCGAGGGTCATTTCGGACTTTAAGTGAACGCTAAAACGACCGAAAGTAGTCTTGGGAAAATTTAAAGCAATTTTGGGACAATTTCGGAAAAAGTTGACTTTTCGCCGAAAAAGTCAATCGTCGATGCTGAGACGTCTGGGACTTATCCGGGACCCAAAATTTTATTCGTCATTACGGTTAGCTTAGTTGGTCCATTTTAGGGCAAATAACAGTTTTCATAAAAATGTCATTTTCGGGTTGATCGGGTTCAAATTTAGGAGTTTATCGGTTTTTAATTGTGTGCTGAATTATTTAAGAGAGGGAGTGGCCCACTTGGCCACATGGCATTAATTCTATGGAAGGGAGAAAAGAGGATGAGAAAAGACACTTTTGACCTTACTTTTTCCCAAAAAAGTGAAACAAGGGAAAAAGAGCTTTTAGACTTTGCCACTTTAGGTTAAAGGTCACATGTGAACCAAATTTCAGCATTTCTCTTGCTTTGGCCAAAATTTAGAGAGAGAAAAGAGAGTTTGAGCCTCCATTGTTGAAGAAGAAGAAGAAGAAGAAGAAGAAGATCATTTCCCTTTCATTCTACCATCAAAACTCCTCAATTTCTCCATATTCCTCTTCATCTCTTCATTTCCTATGGTAAGAACACATTTCTTTTCACTTTTGAAGAACTTAAGATTATGGGTCTTGTTGGATTTAGATGAAATTGGATTGGTCTTGTTGGAAATGATAAAACCTTGGTGGAATTAAGTAGTAATGGAAGAAAATGGGTGAAATTAGAAGAATTTGGTGAAACTCTAACTTTTGGAATTGGGGGAAATGTGAAATTGGAGCAAAATTGGTTGTAAGAACCGCCCCCGGTCGATCCCGGTCGAACCGGTGAACTTTGGACGAAGTTTGACTTTCGGCCAGAAAAGTCAACTGATGACTCCGAAAGTCATTCGGGACATTTCCGGGGCCCAAAAAGCTTATTCGTTATCACGGTTAGCTTAGTTGGGCCATTACCTTTCGTTTGACTGTAATATTGGATAGGTCAACTTTCGGTCAAACTCGAACTTTTTATCGGCTAAATCCGATATAATTTTGGACTGCTGGATTTTATTTAAGTGAAAGTGGCCCCACTATGACACATTTCATTAGTGTCTTGGAGGATGAAAATGGGGTTCCATTGACTCTTATACCCTCCCAAATTTGCCTTTAAGAGGATAAGACCTTAAGGGGCTTTTAGTCCTTTCAATCAAATAGGTCATTTAAGGCAAAAGGAGCAAACAATTCAGCCATTTCTCATTGTTGTAGCCGACCATAGCTAGAGGGAGAGAGAGAAGAGAGCTTCTTATCTTGAGCAAGAAGAAAGAGAGGAAAGGGAGGAACTTTGGGCTCATTTCCTCACCAAAAGCTTACTAGCTTCTTCATCTCATCATCCTCAAGGTTTGTATACTCTTATCTTCTCATTTCATCTACCTTTTATTTTGGGTTTTTGTGGGTTTTGGTTAGAACTTTAAGAACTAGCTTCATTGTGTGTGGTTTGTTGTTTTTGGAGAAATATTGGTAAAGTCTAGTTTGGTTTTGTTGAAGTTTTGATGGAACCCATTGAGGGTGTTGAAGTTTGGAGGTTTTAGATGACTGTTTTGAAGATTGTTGGAGTTGGAAATGGAGTTTTTGTTGGGTTTCTGCAGTTTTTCGTGTTGGGGAAGAAGGGAGGAAACAGGTCTGGTTCGGTACGGAATGGCACCTGGAGAGGGCCACGTTCCGGCACGGAACGGGTTGGGTACCGGCACGGTACGCGGCGCGGAATGGCTCTGGCTCTGGCACGGCACCTCGCACGGTCCGTGTCTGATCCCGGGATGGTGCGTCGCGCGGTCCGTGTCTGGTATCGGGTCGGACTGGGACGCGGTCCGTGTCTGGCTCTGGGCCGGTCCGTGACACGTTCCGGCTAGGATTCCGGGCCGGTATGTGATACAGAACGGGCCATGTTCCGGGCCAGGTTTCCAGAAGCTAGGGTTTTCCTAATTGGGCCTAGTTTGGGCCCAAATTCGATCTTTTGAACCGGGATTTACAGTTAGAGCGTTCTGAAGTAGATTAGGGTGAAAACCGTCTTTGGCTAGTTGTTAATTTTAGTATTGTTTGTGATCCAAGACCTTGGAACCAAGCTCGAGGGAGGAAGACTACTTGGGGACCCGTGCGAAGAACGGAGAGGAAACTAACTTGGACTCCGGCAACTAGAAGGATTATTAGAGGAATACCACAAGGTAGTGAAAGTACTAAACTCCTCGTGCAATTTAATACTTAGTATGCCTATTAGGTTAATAAAATCGGAAGGGTCCTAGATTGGATATAGGATGCGAATAACTAGAATAATCGTCTTTCAATTACTAATAACCGGACGCGTCTAGTGTGCATGCGTAGGATGTGAATAACTAGTTTAACTCGCTTTCAATACTTGGGAAATTGTCGTGCTGGTAGAAAGGCCGAGATGAGCCATAGGATTGGTTGTGGTTGCCTCACATGTGTTGCTTACTTAGTCTTAAGGATAATTTAAGAGTCTATTGAAACTAGCTAAATCGTATGTTTGAATGATTGAACGAATGATTGGATGATTGAATGAATGCTTGAATGATTGGATGATTGAATGATTGAATGGATAATTGAGTGTAATTGATTGTGCCAAATGGTACGATCGGGTGACCGATGGACCGATGGATCGTGATTGGTAAGTATAACGGTAAGTGTAAAGGTATATGGATTTCGTTGGTGTATTGTGATGGAATTGTGATTTGTTGAGCTTCGGTTGTTCCATGATTGTGTAGTATGTTATTCTCTTGTGAGTCTTTGAATTGATTGGTTATGGACCCTGCGGGGCATTGATTGGTTGATCCTGCGGGATATTGGTTATGGTACCCACACCGTTGAGGATTCCGGTGTGGGGATGGTTTACGGGAATGAGTATTGGTGGTCCGGTATGGTACCCACACCGTTGAGGATTCCGATGTGGGGATGGTTTACGGGGATGATTATTGGTGATCCGGTATGGTACCCACACTGTTGAGGATTCCGGTGTGGGGATGGCTTACCCTGCGGGGCATTGGTTATTGGACCCTGCGGAGCATTGGATGGTTTACCCTACGGGGAATGGTTACTTGTTGATTCACCCGAGTATATGCGTCTTGCGGGAGCATTATCTCGGTTCCCGATGACTTATGGTCCTTTGGAGGCATTTCCGAGAATCCCGACGATAGGTGTCCCTCAGGGATATTACCGGTAGCCCGACGTATGTGCCTCCTCTAGACCGAGGAAAAATCTGACATGACACGAGTAATCTTGTGGATCGGAGTATGGGATCCGACATGACACAAGAACCTATTCGTGGATCGGAGTATTGAGGATTGAGTGGTTGGTGCGATATTTACTTGTTCCCATTCTAGTAGTTTTCAACTATTTACAGTACTTTTCATTTATTCTCTCATAAGTTACTGTTACCTTTAAAAATGTGTTATTGTTCTTACCTTTACTCGTTGACAGCATCTTATTGATTAAATGTATTCATTGCAAAATGTGTCGTCTTGCTAAGACAATTTTACTACTAAATTGGAGGTTAAACTGTTTATGATTTTCCCTACTGAGCGTAAGCTCACCCCTTTTGTTGTTTACTGTCTTTTACAGGCTTGCTTGTTGAGTAGTGGACTCGAGGCTCGGGAGCTTCTGTGGGTCCGGGTGCTTTCTTTGTTAGAGATGTTTTTGGTCCTCATTTCATTTTGAACCTGGTGTTTATTTGAGTAGTATGGAATTTATGTATTGAGATTTTGATCGCAATCAATATTCAGGATTTACATTTGATCTGATTTGGCTTCAAACGTCGTTATTTGATTACTTCTTTAAGTCACGTCTCGAGTTCGGTCAAACCGGATTTGGGGCGTGACAATTTGGTATCAGAGCCTGGTTTCATTTTGAACTTGTTTTCAAAACCTCGGACCGAACGTCAATTAGGTGGGTAGAGTTAGGTGGTCTAAGTCGTGGTACTCAGTGACACAAGATTTGATGCGTAGAGTTGGAACGACACAAGTCTTGATTGTTTCAATGTTTGTTCAAGTTTGAATCTTTTATATTACAATGGTTGCATTGCTTGATTGGTATCCTTGCCCTATTGGCTGTAAGTTACAGTGATCGGTGAAACCGAACGGTTGAGATCGGGATTGGGTTAACGAGCAATGAGTGACCCGTTCTAAATTGGTTGTTGAGTAAACCGTTTGTTAAGTGTGTTGCCAATTGGTTGGCCGTTCCATGATTGATAATGTTGAAGTGTTGACTTATTGAAGTGTTGACTTATTGAAGTGTTGACTTGTTGGAGTATTGAATTGTTTAAATTATTGAGCGTTATTTGAGAATTAAAGTTGAAAGTTGACCCGAAATGGGAGTTTAATTAAATAAAGGGTAGAACCCGAACGATACTGCGGTATCCTTCAGTGATGTGCACTTTGTGATGATTGTATGCCTTGTTTGCTGACTTTCACCTGACTTGGATTGTTAAGATGTTCCGCTTAAGCGGATGGTTAGTGGAAAATACGAATAGGTCATGCCGAAATTTCTATAGAAATGAAATGTTTGCACTATCACGGGTTGACTCAGGGGCGGCACTGTAGTTGAACGTGATGGTTGGATGTCAAGTGGTTACAACGAGATTCGGGGACGCCTAAATCGGGTTGTAACGACGTGAGATTGACATGAAGGTTGGATAAAAGTTAAAGTGTTGAGAACCTGTGGAAAGGAAAGATATGCTAAGTTTTGTGAAATTGATCATATTACGATTCTAGAACCCACGTGTTGGGAAGATACCCGATCGAGGGGTATGCCTGTTGCCTTGTGATTTGTGTGAATTACTTGAGACTGTTCCTCCTGTGGAAGTTGGATGAATTACTTTCTTGAGTGCATTGCTTGCTTGATGTGTGAGACGCACAAGGTGCGGATTTCTTTGTCTATATAAGTATTATATATGACTATACTACGTACTATCGATCCAAATAGGATCCCTTAAGACGCATGAGAACGTCTCTTTGTGATGAATCGAACCACTTAAGCTAAACTGAACTATGAACCTATACATTATAAATGCAGCGAGTATACGAGATGTCACGTGTTTATATCCCGAGGGGTACCAGGAGCCGCCCAACTGTGGGACAGAGCCAGACACCCGCTGTTGGGTTGGCAGGGGCAGCGAGTGCCCAGGGTGCTGCTTCCGCAGACCACCAGAGTTTTGAGGATGGACCGCCAGGGTCACCACCTCGAGTTCCTCCAGTCGCAGAGCCGACTCAGGCGGCCCCTATAGATGAGGTGGTTCGCACAATACTAGCAGCGTTCAGCGCTCGGCAGGAGACTGCAGCACCGGCACCAGAGTCTGTGCCTACTACCGACGCAATCACCATCGAGAGGCCATGCCAGATGGACAGCCACACGACCCAGGCTATCAGGTATTTTTGTAGGTTGGGTACACCGATCTATTCCGGGGGTACTGACCCCGAGGCAGCTGCTGTATGGTTGGAGCGGATTACCCGCAACCTTGACACTTCTGGAGTTTCTGAGGGACGTTTGAGAGTCTCTTTCTCCACCTTCCAGCTCGAGGGTGAGGCATATTATTGGTGGCAGTCTGTGCAGACCATAGTTGGTGATGATTCTCAGCTTTTTCAACAGACTGTTCCTGGAGCAGTACTTTCCTCGATCTGTTCGAGATGATAGGCACCAGCAGTTCCTAGAACTGCGGCAGAGAGGGATGACCGTTGCTGAGTATGCGGCGAAGTTCATATCCTTGTCCCGCTTCGCACCTGAGATGGTGCAGGCAGAGGAGAGTCGTTGCAGGCGATTTGAGGGTGGGCTCATTCCGTCGATTGCGGATCAGCTTATTGCTTTTAGGACTGAGGTGTACTCTACACTGGTAGTTCAGGCCTTAGCTGTAGAGAGGCATTTTCGTGAGACCGCCAGGGCGCAGGATATCAGGTCGAGGCCGAGTGGGTCCCTGAGGCCGTCCGAGGGACGTGATACGAGGAGGCAGAGGGTCTCTAGGTCATTTCAGCCACAGTTTCAACAGGGAGGCATACGCCAGGGAGGAGCAGTAGCATCAGTTGGACCTGCCTCGTTAGCGCAGTTGTGCCCTCTATGCAGACAGTAGGGCCACTTAGCCCGAGACTGCCCGGGGAGCAGCGGACCCGCTGATCGACAGGTTGATCGTCCACAGAGGTTTGGGGAGATACAGCGGGTTGAAGAGAGGGTGTGCTATCGGTGCGGCCGACAGGGGCACATTTCCTTGACATGTCCTGATCGAGTTGGACTAGCACCTGCGTCGAGACCCCAGCAGGCACAACCTCGTCGGGCACCTCCTGGCCGACCACGACAGGCACAACAGTCGAGAGCTCCGCGTCAGCAGCCCACACGCACCAGCCTAGACCTTAGTAGCAGGTGGTACTTCCACCACCACCGAGAGGAGGACCTCCGATGCGGCAGGGCCGAGTGTACGAGATAACCGGACCCAGAGCCGAGGGACTTGATACCGATCTTGAGATCTCTTACAGTACTTGTTTACGATTTATTCTTTTGGATTCTGTGTTTGCTAACACTTGAGTATTACATTTGGTTGTATTGGTTCGTGATTACTTTATTTTGGAACGAGTTTAAAACGGTTAAGCCCTTACGTACCTTAAACACACCGACTAGAGGTGTGGTAGTACCGAACAGTGTCAGTTTGAGTTCGAAAGAGGATTAACAGACCTAGTAGTACGGGAAGTTCTGTCCTTCTTCGAGAGTGCGGATCGAGTTTTAAGAACCGATTGGTGAAACAACAGGCGTTCATCGAATGCTATCAGCAACGAATGCCCGAGCAGTGAAAGGCTGCAGCCTTGACCAGTAAACGGTCCGAACGGTCACCGGAGATGGGTCGTAACCCACAGGGTCGTAATCTCTAGCTTCTTCTACCCTCGCTAAAAGATTTAGGTTATAAGATTCGAACCTTGAGACGATCCTTTTCGTCTTAACATCCCGGTTAACGAGCAAATAGTTGGACGAGTATGAGTCGTACGTGTGAGATTAGATTAGAATGTTCTCCCTAAGTTCTCCCCGGAGGAACCGATCGGATCCCTACCAGTTCACGAAGTCGACATCATGTTTAACCTGAGACCTAAGACGACGCCAACATCCTTACACCAAGCAGACCCGCGTCAACGGAGTTGACCAACTCAAGACGTCAGCCGAAGAGCCAAGAAGATGGAGGACATGTCCGAGCGCACCGCCGTGAAGATTGCAGCACGACATCAAGAAGGAGCGGAACGGAACACTAAGGAGGCACGAAGACCACCGTGTTGGGTCTCGAGGTAAGGTTGGAGATGAACCAACTCGCAGCGGGAAATCAATGAAAACCAAGAGACGGTTAAAACCATGAAACAACTAACAAAGAATGGATTCACAAGAGAAAATTTCAGCACTAGTTCTTACCAAAACAAGAACACCGGGTAACGAATGATTGGCTTGAGTCTCCAAGACGCCTACGTATCCACATGGGAATCAAAGCCACGTAGTTCTTCTCTTTGAGGACTCAAGAACACAAAAATGGAGGTGGGAGCATGCCAAACCCGAAATTGCAAGGGAAGGGTGAGAGAAGTTGTGTTTCCTATTCTTGTCTTGTGTTGGTTATGTTGAAAAAAGATGACTTAAACATAACAAACCCCATACTTGTCAAACTAAAGGCATGAGACAAGCATGGTGACAAGTAAGGTGCAAATAGGAAAACGTATGGCAAGACAAGATTGGGTTAGGTGGTGAATCACCAACACCTTAATCCTTGTCTTGCTTACTTAGTACTAATTAATCAAGACTTGATTAATTAGTTCCATGGACCTTGGTTGCATGGGCCTTTCATGGGCCTCTTGGAACATGGTCCGTGGCCATTTCCAACGAGGTCCCGTGATTCGCTCATCGCCTCCAAGCCTTCCAAACTGGAAATGTCCAACATTATCCGACGCGATCAACCCAAGACTCCAAGCCTTGTCTCGATCCGTAAAGTCCTATTCACTTACGGGACCCTTAGGTTTATGCATGTCAATAAGTTTGGCCATTCTCCCTAAATGTGTCAATAAGTTTCATCCTCCGGTGTGACCCTTAGGTTTATGCATGTCAATAGATCAACGTAAAATCTCATTTACTTGATCGTATTTAAGTGGCAACTAACGAGACTTTAGTATTGCCTGACATTGAATAACGAATCGACCATGTCGATTCTAACCTTTCCATCATCCCTGTCATTATCCTTTTATCTCCGATATCCTGATTGAGATATGGCACAGAGTCGTCATACTTATTATTCTCAATCACTGTTCCTTGATATGTGAGATGACTGAATATATGATACCCAATATCATGTGCATGGCCATGTTGTTCTTTTTGTCACTCTCGATCAAGCGGCCGAGAATCGATATCTTTCCCATACCTCAGTATGAGGGATAAATCCCTTAGTCGTCTTTCGTGTCACTCATGTAGCCCGTCCCCAAGCCAATCTTGGCCGTTATGGAAGCCCTGTTACGGAAAATGTTAGGTTCAGGTCAAACTCAGTTGTTGACTACATAGCGATCACAAAGACTCCTTGGTCTAAGGATACATGACAAGCTACGACACTGAATATGTTCATGACTTATTCTATGACACATATTCAGGGCGGGTCGTCCAATATCATGTCCCACATGATATCTATGATCAGACTCCGGAATCCAATTCCAATGACTAACAGAACGTAAGCCATAAAGAGTCATCTTTCATACTAGTCGCTTCTAGTGAAGCTTTGTTGACTAGGGACCCATCGAGTGTGATCTATCTCGATCTATGGTTCTATTGGCATTGTGTGCATAGATCAGAGCACACATCGATATATTACTCCAACACATAAGTAATATAAAGCCACTTTAATTTTATTGCTAACGATGATATATATATTTGGACATTTAGGATTGAACTACGGGCACTAAGACTAACAAGTGTACCATGATTGGTGTGGCATGAGCTTTTGTTTGTGGTATGTTTTGAGGCATGCCACATTTCGACTCGGTATCGGTAAACTGTTTTATTTCCTTGTTTGAGGTACGCCCCCTTTCCACAAGATATGATGAACGAGTGGTTGTTCCAGACCCTGCAGTGATAGTGAGATCTTTTGTTTTGATGAATGCATTGTGTATTACTTCCTTGTAAAATTGTTTGTGGTCGGTCATGACTTGTCAGTATTTGAGTTCTGTTGGGATTAATGCCCGTAACGATCACTAAGGAGGAAATTGATGAGTTACGTTGGTGTGTGGTTCCGACCTTGTTACCTGTGTGTTACCTCTTGTTGAGTGTTGTCATGGTAATGTCTGACTTGTTGTATGTTCGAGGCACGCCTGCCTTCCGACTAGGTGTCAGTAAAATGTGCTATCGTTTCGTGATGAGGCACGCCTGCCTTCCGACTAGGTGTCGGTAAAATGTGCTATTGTTCCGTGATAAGGTGCGCCTGCCTTTCGACTCGGTGTCGGTAAAATTAGTTATTGTTCCGTGATAAGGTGCGCCTGCCTTTCGACTCGGTGTCAGTAAAATGTGCTATTGTCCCTCACCGTGCAGTAGGTATGTGATCCAGTGTGATGCTGGATGCATTTGTGTGTTGTTTCTTTGTATTATTGAGTGTGTTTGCAAGTATGATTTGTTGGGTTATATCGGTATTACGTGTTTTCCTGTGTGGGAAGATTAGTGATGCTATAGTCGTGGAGGATTGTCCGTGTGACGGTTTGGTATCAAGTGCAGGTATGATGTTTTCCCTGAATGAGATGAGTGTTGATAGGTGTCTTTGTGATTAGAAATTTGTCTGTGGGACGGATGGGTTTCAGGTTTGAGTTATGGTTTTCTTGTTTTGGCTTAAGCGTTGGCATTGGGTTACTCTGTTTAAATTGTCTTTGTTGTTGCTTTGCTAGCATGCCATAGTCGGACGGATATCTGTGGCGGTGAGCGAAAATGCTCATCCCCTTTACTACTTTTCCTATAGGTTTTTTCAGCGAGTTGGACTAGAGGATGTCTCGAAGCTAGGGAGCTTAGCGAGAGTCCTGGAGTTGGGTGTTATAGAGACGTACTCTTCTGTACCAAACTCATTGTCTATTTTCACATTTGAGCGTTGACTCTTACTATGTGATTTACTTGTATAAAGGATATTTGAATCGATTTATTGTTTTAAAAGCGGTTTTCGTCGTTACTTTTCGGTTCACGTCTCGGATCCGGGCAAAACCAGATTTGGGGCGTGACAAATTGGTATAAGAGCCAGGTTTTTCAAAACTTCGGACCATACGTCAGTGAGGTGGGTAGTGGATCACTAATTTTCAGTAGTGTGTCGGTTACGCAAGTCGGAAATGTCCTGTGCGTAGATCCGAGACGACGAGAGTCTCGGGTAGTGAAGTGCTTTGTTTGTGATTTGCCTACTCATGTGTTGTGTTGTGTGCCTTGGTTGATTTGTTGTGCCGATCGATTGAGATCGAGGTTGACTTAGCGAGTGATGCTCGAGCTGTGTGATGACTGCTTGTCTTGGTTGAATGATCGTGTAATAACCACTCCCGGTCAACGCTAGTCAAATCGGCGAAAAACAGGAAAATTCAAAAAATTTGGACAGACACTTAAATGAACCTGAATCTGACCCCGAGGGTCATACCGGACTTAAGTTGACCCCTTTATCGACCAAAATGAGTTCCGGGGGACTCAGGGCAACTTTCTGACCAATTTGGGAAATGTTGACTTTTCGCTGGAAAAGTCAACCGAGCGACGTCTTGGTCCGTTCGAGGCCCTTTTTTGATCCAAAAAGCTTAGCCGTCGTCGCAGCGGTCTTAGTTGAGCCGTTTCCTTGTAGCCCATGAAGTTTCGTAATTTCTTGGAAAAAGTGCCCGTTCGGGGCCCGAAACGGCCGAATTTCGCGAATCTGACAGAAAAATATCTACAAAGATAATTTTTTAAAGGGTGGGACCCACTTCCCACTTGCCACTTGCCACTTGTCACACAAGTGGTGGTGTTAGGTAATATTGAACTAAACAAAAAGGAAGAGGCATGGTGTGTTCGGCCAAACCAAAATCAAAAGAGAGAAGAACAAGATCTTGGTTGCTTCTCCACTTTCATTCCTTTTGGATGGCGTGAGCAGTAGGAGGTTTGTATCCTTTTGTTCTTGGCTGGTCCTTTGGACATAGAAGAGATAGAATATCATTTATTCTTGGCTTATTTGGAAGATTCTCTTGCTATATCACGGTGAAGACTAGAGCTATTGGACTTTTTGTTTTTGTTGTTTTGTTCTTTCTTTGGTTGGGCGATTATGCTAAGATAAGAGATTAGTTTTGCTTGGAGATTATTGTTGGAGAATGAGCAACGAAGATAAGCCATCAAGATGATTTCTTGGAGTTGTTTATTAGTAACAAGAGATTAAGTTAATACTCTTGTAGATTGTCATACCTTGTATTGAGAAAAAGGAAGTTAGGGTTGTGTTGAAACGAGTTAACTATGGGTGTGTTGAGGTGTGGGGTTCTTTGGAGACGTTTTGGAGCAAAAGATGAACGTTTTCCGGTGACCGGAGGCTCGGGGGAGCTCCGGCCACCGTGTATGGTGGCTGCCGGAGTTGGGGTGATGGCTGGCCGGAGCTAGGACCGGCCACCACCATGGTGAACCGGCCCAAAATCGGCCCAACCACCCTCGGGTCTTAAGGGGCCCACTTGCTCGGGTATCGGGTTTTCGTGTTCGGGTGGTTTAGGACGATCCCCAAGTCGTTAATCCACACCTGGATCGAAATTTGGAATTAAATTTTAAAAGTTGTAATTGACGGGTTTAGAAACTTTAAACGCGAATTAAATTACTCGGAAGTCGGAAAGTGATTCCGTCGAGTGCATATGAACCCTTGAATTATTCTAAGACCGTAGAAACGAAAACAGGAATTTTCGGATCCCCGGAAGGACGTTTTCCAATCCCGGGCAGATTCGCTGGGTCGGGCGAAACGGGCCTTTCCGGGTCCATTATCGACAATGTCGAGTAATTGGGAAGTTTGGGAGTGATCGACATTGTCGGGGTTACTTTTGGGCGTCAAGTTTATTAAAATTCAGTTTATGTCTGCGAACTTAAAAGTATTTAAATTTGTGTTCTTATTAGATCGTGTCGCCGACAGAGGAAAGGGAAAGCTAGGCGAGTGATCGTGATCACGCTGGAGCTTGATTGTGAGCTTTTGGGGAAAGCATACGAGGTAGGGAAAAGTAGCCGGATCTCGACCCTGACTAGGGAAAGTTAACAGTAGAAATGCATGTGACACTTGGGTGTCGTGGGTTAAGTAAGTTTATCGAACAATAGAAAGGCAGGCGACACCGGGTGGTGTCGTATGATACGGGAACGTATCGAACATTAGAAATACATGTGACACTTAGTAGTGTCGTAGGAGCAGTGAACGTATTGATATTAGAATTACTAGAGGCATCTGATTATGCCCGGAGGTTGATTGTTTAGTTTGTGTCTTGGTGGCCATGAGAGCCCGTATTTTACTGTTGGTGCGTCTTGGGTGGCCATGAGTGCTCGTGGGGTTGTTGAACCCGTGTTTTACTGTTGGTGTGTCTTGGGTGGCCATGAGTGCCCGTGGGGTTGTTAAACCCGTATTTTACTGTTGGTGTGTCTTGGGTGGCCATGAGTGCCTGTGGGGTTGTTGAACCCGTGTTTTACTGTTGGTGTCTTGGTTGACCGTGAGTGCCCGTGGGGTTGTTGAACTCGTGTTTTACTGTTGGTGTCTTGGGTGGCCATGAGTGCCTGTGGAGTGTTGAACCTGTGTTGTTGCTGGTTGTTGAACTTTGTTTGTGATTGTGATTGCCTGAGGTTGGGGGCCCGACACAGATCGGGGGAAGTTGCGTGGAGGTTGGCTGGCTTTCCGACAGAGATCGGTAAAATTGAGCATTCTTTGGCTAGCCTTCTGACAGGGATCGGTAAGGTTGAGCATTCTTTGGCGATGAAGGGCAGCTCCCCTTCCGACTAGCTATCGGAAAAGTAGTGTTGTATATATCGCTAACAGGTCGACCGCCTGGCCTGACAGGGATCGGTAAAGTTGCGTGGGGCAGGCTCGAGCCCAGCCGGTTAGCAACCGGCACTGAGCAGCTGGAGTGCGATCCTTTGTGATCTTGTTTGGTGTGCGATCCTTTGTGATCTTGTTTGGTGTGCGATCCTTTGTGAGCTTGGGTGTTGCGTGGTTGTCTTTAGTGTCCTTGGTGGAGGTCGTAATCGCTGTGTCGGGTCTACTTTACGTGTCCGAGTGTTAAGTCGGTCGAGGAAAGTAACGGTTGTGTATCAGTCGGGTTACTTGAGTTGGGGGATAGTAGTCCCCGGTGTTGGGTTGTTGTTGGTGTTACCGGCATTGTCTGTTAGTATGTCGTAGTCAGTCTGTTATCCGTGGTGGTGAGCGAACGCTCACCCCTAGCTGCTTTTCCTACAGGTACTGGTCGCGGGACGGACTAGGTGAGCTCTCGAAGCTTGAAGAGTTAGGAGCGGGAGTCCGGGTTTCCTTTTTGAGTCTAGCGACGTACGCCTTGTATTTTGTCCGCTTGTTGGGACGTACTTTTGAGTTGTAAATTATTATTTTGATTAACTAATTGGTGGTTTTAAAGCGATTTATTGTAAAGGGTTGAAAATGTTTTATTGTCTTAAACGTTCGCGTTCCGGGTTTGGTTCTACTGAATTTGGGGCGTGACGGATCGTTTTAGTGGGTTTGCTGCCTTGTTCGGCCGTTGATCGATTGGTTAAGTTTGAAGTGTTGACTTGTTTGGGTGATGCTCGTGTATTTACCGAGACCCCGAGGGGTGTTGATGCGATGACTTGTTGTGTGCTATGATTGTGTATTGAGTGTTGTGTAGGGTTTGAATTGAATGTCCCGAAATTGCAGATGGTTTGTAAGTTTTTCAAACGGGTCATGCCCAAATTTCTGCAAAACTGAAGTGTTTGTGCTATCACGATTCGACTCAGGGGCGCCACTGCAGTCGAACGTGACGGTGGGATGTCGGGTGGTTACAACGTAGTTCGGGGATGCCTGAACCGGGTTGTAACGACATGATGTCGACATGGAATGTTATGTTAGAAAGAGAAAAGTGTTAAGAACCTTTGAAATTAAGTTGATGTTGAGACCTTGTGGAATTGCTTTGTGATGTGAAATGTGGATTGTGTGCCTTTTGTTTGCAATTGTTGAACTGTGTGGTTGACTTTGTGTGGCGCACAAGTGTGCGGGTTTCCCTGTTTGTGTTAAAACTAGTTATGATTGTGCTAAAATTAGGCATGTTGTTTGGTTCGAGTGTTGTAAGAACCGCCCCCAATTGATCCCGGTCGAACCGGTGATTTTTTACGAAAGTTGACTTTCCGTCGGAAAAGTCAACTGATGACTCCGGGAGTCATTCGGGACCTTTCCGGGACCCAAAAAGCTTAGCCGTCGTTACGGTTAGCTTAGTTAGGTCATTTCCTTTCAAATGACACCTTTTGTGAAAAAGTCAAACTCGGGTCAAACTAGGTCGATTTTAGAATATTAACGAATAAATATATTATGAGCTGAGATATTTTTGGTGGGAATGGTCCCCACATGGACACATGTCCATGTTAGCTTGGAGGGGTCGAAAAGTGGGAGAAAGGACCAATTGGTCCCCACTTAAGGACAAAGGAGAGGGAGAGGGGCTAAAGGACGAAAGGGACATTTCCACCTTGAGGATAAGACCACATGGGGAAACAAATTCAGCATTTTTACTCACCTTGGCCGAAATTCCTTGCTATAAGAGAGAGAAAGAAATCCTCCATTGAAGCTCCATTGCTTGAAGAAGAATAAAGGGAGGAAAATGGAGCTCCTTTGGGCCATTTCTTCACCAAATCTTCTCAAAAACCTCTTAATCCTCTTCATCTATCCATTTCCAAGGTAAGTAAGCTCTAACAATCTACTTTCAATCAATTTGGGGTTGTGGGTCTCCATAGAAATTGCATGAAATGGTTAGGTTTTGAGTCATTGTTGTTAGATGTTTGTTTATGAGAAGAAAATGGATGATTTATGTAGAAATCATTTGGGGTTTGGTGTTTTGATGAAACCCACCATGGGTCTTGAAACTTTGGAGTGTTTGAGGTGGAATTTGAAGTTCTAGATCTTAAAATTGGTGTTGTGGAGAACCTAGAACTAGTTATGAATTTATTAGGAGAAAGGAAGTATTTTTCCGACGACCGGAGGTTCGCCGTAGCTCCGGCCGGTCACCGAATTCCGGCCATCGGAGGGGAGGACCGGCCATAGCCGGCCAAAGGGAGGACCGGCCATAGCCGGCCACTCTTGGACCGTGCCCGGTCCGGTCCGGCCACCCACGGCCATGTGTGGCCGTGGGGCACACATGGCCGGAAATTGGTGGTTTCGTACTTGGACGGTCTTGGGTGAACCCCGGGACGTTAATTTCACACCCGGAACGAATTATGGATGTGGTTCGGGAAAAGAGATTAGGAACTTTAATTGCGAATTTAGAGCGCTCGGACCTCGGAATTTAATTTCGTCAATTGCGTTGGAGCAAGTAAATTTAATTATGAACGATAGAAACGAAAAGGGAAATTTTCGGAGTCCCAAGGGACGTTTTCCCGATTCCGTGCAAAATGGGCCTTCCGGGCCCATTTTGACAAGTTGAGCAATTGGGGGTTAGTTTGGGTATTTATCTCTCTAAAACCGACCTTGAATGTTTATTAATTCTAGTATTAATTTATGATCCTAGACTTTATTCTCGAGCTCGGAGGACGAGACTACTAGCCGTTGTGTGACTAAGCATTTGGAAAGCACTTGAGGTAGGTAAGAGTAGTAATTCCCGCTTTTAAATTAAAGAATGTTAATAGTATGCATATAGGACGTTAATAACCGGAAGAGTATTATCTTGCATATAGGATGTGATTCACTAGAATAACCGCTTTCAATTATGAGAATTGCCGTGCTGTAGAATCACATATGGCCATGTCGGGCCTTAGGATTGTGTGTTGGTTGTGTTTGATTGTGGTTAATGGTCCTTAATGTCGATAAAGAGTATATTCGTTGGGTAATTTAAGAATCATAGTATGCTATATGAGTGTGATGAATGTGATATGATCGGGTGAATTATAGACCGATGTGGTGTGATTGGTAAGTTATGGTGGTAAGTTTTGACGGTATAATGAGTTTGGTATGACTTGTACCCCATGTTATGGGAACATACCCCGACCGAGGTGAGTGCCGGTCCGGTATGTTGTTTATGTGATTGGTATGGTATTGTGTGGTGTGACTTGTACCTCATGCTATGGGAAGATACCCGGCCGAGGTGTGTGCCGGTCCGGCATATTGTTTATGTGATTGGTATGTTATTGTGTGGTGTGACTTGTACCCCATGCTATGGGAAGATACCCGACCGAGGTGTGTGCCGGTCTGGTATATTGTTTATGTGATTTACCCCGACGTGTGTTCCGGGAAGACCGATGGTGCATTCTGGTATATTGTATTGCTTGTTTACCCCGATGTGCGTTTCCGGGAAGACCGATGTGCGTTTCTGGTATATTGTGTTGCTTGTTTACCCCGAGGTGTGTTTCCGGGAAGACCAATGTGCATTCCGGTATATTGTTTATGTGATTTACCCCGACGTGCGTTTCGGGAAGACCGATGTGTATTCCGGTACGATGTGGTTGAGTCGTGCCGTGTGATCCGGCGTATTATTGGACACTTGCTATGTGTATGGTTATTAATGTTTGATTCTGCGTGTTGATTAGTTTGGTACGTTGTAGTTGTTTTTGATTCTTGTGTGACTCAAGTGTAACATGATGGGTGTTCGACAATGAATTGTGCGAAGTAATTGTTGAGTTGTGCGTGGTGATCGGATTGTCATGGGTACTTGTTTTTATGTTGTGAGATATCGGATCTGAGTAACGTTCGTAATGATCTGAGCAGTATAGTGTCCCAGGGTTGGGTGTTGAGAACCGTCTGGTGTCCTTTCTTATGTCCGTATGATGTCGGGTTTGGGTGACGTGTGTAGTCGAGGTCGTAGAAGAATGTCCTACTATTTATATGGTTCATTATCTTGGATCTATTATCGATAGTGTTGTGTTCCTGTTGGTTTTCTATTCGTGTTGTCGGTTATTAGTTTATATTTCTTGGCTTAGTAATTATGGTGATAGAGCGGAAGACCATCTCCGTTACTACTTTTTCCTACTGAGCGCAAGCTCACCCCCTCTGTTTTTACTGTTTTACAGGTTTCGATGGTGAGTCGGTTTAGCAGACGATTCAGAGCTCGGGAGCTCATCGAGAGTCCAGGGGTTTATCTTGTAGTAGAGACGTACTTTATGTTTATGAACTAAACTGCGTTTTTATTTATTTGAATTATGAACTATTCGGAGATTTATGTTATTCACATTTACTTTTATTATTGTTTTATTTTATATAAGTTCACGTCTCGAGTTCGGTTAAAACCGGATTTGGGGCGTGACAAGTACGACCTTTGTGAAACGTGTGTGAACGCTAGTGACTTAAGCGTGTCGCTTTATGCGAACTTAAGAACTGAGCGTGTGCGTGTACCCGTGCGGAGGGTACTTACGACGTGCCACCTCGAGGCAGGAGAGGTAAGCCGTTGGGGCACAGGTGCCCAGGGTACTCCCACTGGGGAGGATAGGAGGAGCGACACCAGCAGGTCCCGGAGCTGCGATGGGACGGGGTTTACGAGATGAAGTACGAGGCCAGGGTTACGATGTTGGCCCGTTTGCACCAGTTTTGGTGGCGGTCGAGGCGAACCGATGTAGGAGGTTCGAGAAAGGGCCCCGAGCCTAGAGTTTGGATCGAGTCCTTACACTGAGGATTCGGATGTAGTCTGAGCTAGTGGATACGACGACGATAGTGGAGCGAGGTCGTAGAGATGCCGCGAGGGTCCTTGAGATTCGCCAGCAACCGAGAAGTGTTGCGGGACCGTATGAGACTCAAGAACCGAGGAGGCAGAGAACCGTAGGGTTCTCCCGGCCATAGGCTCTGTCCGACGGTTTGAGGCAGACATGATCAGTAGCATCGGTAGGGCCCTTCGCGTTAGAACGGGAGCCAGTGTGTTCACACTGTCAGCAGTCGGGACATCGGAGACGAGTGCCCGAGCGGTGGAGGGCCGCAGCAGCACCTGTAAGCACTCAAACCGGTCAGGGGAGGCGGCCGAGTGGCGATGAGATCAGAGTGGCGCAGCGGAACCGTGGTGGGCCCATAACCCACAGGCGTCACACTATTCCGTTTTCTTCTACCCTTGCTGAGAAGTTAAGCCTAAGAGTAAAGCCTTTGAGGCGGCCTTTGTGTCTTGACACCCCGGTTATGGGTGATGTGGTCTGACGAGTGTGTGTCGTGCGTGTGAGATTAGAGTAGTTGACTGTCCTTGTCTTGGTGATCTTCTTGTGTTGAACATGACGGCTTTCGATGTCATCCTGGGGATGGACTGGCTCTCGAGACACGAGGCGTCGATCGATTGTTACCGGCGACCGGTGGCAGTGCGATCCGGCAACACGACTGTCACGTACATACTGGGCAGTAGGAGCGAGTTCTCCTGTCAGCGTTGCCCGTAGAGGAGGAGGTGGCGGCCGTGCCGAGCCGATAGTTTCCACGAGTAGTATGCGTTTTCACTAAAGGTTTTTCCTGAGGAGTTGATCGGATTGCCGCCAGTTTGCGAGGTCGAGTTCGGGATTGACCTGATGTCAGGAACGGCGCCGACATCCATGGCCCGTACAGGTTCGCGCCAGTAGAGTTGACCGAGATGAAGCGTCAACTCGAAGAGCTTTGGGAGAAGGGGTTATCCGTTGGACCGTCCGTTTTCTGGAGAAGGTGCTCCAAAACCTCGGGGGAAGAAGAGCACTATAGACCTCAGCTTTGAAGTGAACTGCCGCCCATCTCTACGATCTTAAAGCTCGAAATTTCGACGACGGTCAACACCAACCAGTCAATCCACAGGAGAGAGACAACTCCAAGTCCTCACATAGAAGACAAGTCGCGAGGAGGCAGACACGAATTGGTGACCGGAAAATCTCTCCTCCTTTCAGATATGTCGCCTGTCTCTTAGATCCCGGTCAGAGTACCGAGATCCCGTCGACGGCCAACACCAATCGAACGGCCACAAAGGTGAGGGATAGCTCCAAGTCCTCGTGAAGAGAACGAGTCGCCTGGGGTTGAATCTGGCGAAGGAAAAGAGAAGAAGGAAGAAGAAAGGGTTGAGAGGCCGAACGGACCAAAAGGGTAGGAAAGGGAAGGGGAAAAACAAAGGGAAAATAGGCAAAGGTTTGCCACCGACGACGTCCAAAAGGGGACAGTCGTCGGCGGCCTGACGGAAAGAGCTCCTCTCTCTAGCCTTCAATGTAAATTTGCCTAAGTTGTGTCAGATTAGTTTGGACAATATTTATTCCTTAAAAGATGACAATAAAAATGGCATCAATTAAATAGAGATGAAATTAGTGTTAAGAGTTAAAGGTCTTGGATCTCTTTTGATCCCAATTGTTCATTCAGAACTGAGGTTTGGTCTGTAATAAAACTTTTTTTTTGATCCACAATTTTTATAAAAAAAAGCTAAGTTTTCAAAATAGAGAACAAGATCAAGGACGAAAACCTTCAAATACAAACAAAGACCATATCATATAGGTACATCAAACCACAAACAACAATCCCAAACGATGGTAATGGTCTGTAATAAAACTACACATCATTTTAAGCCAAAGGTGGTCCTGAAAGATCCTCCACTTGACCCTAGCTTAGCAATATCCATAAAATGGATCTCCAGTTTCTTTTTCTCATAACTTTTTACTTCCGTAAAGGTCAATGTCTGTGTTCTCCTCCACTTTCATCAATCCCAATCAGTTTGTTGGATCCTTCCGCCTCGCCGTTTGTTCTGACGGTGCTAGCCGCCGATGGTTTAGTAGTTAGAAAACTGATTGTTTTACTTTCAAACAAAATTAATTTTTATCCTATAACCTTAATTTCTGTTCTTATGGCATTATATTTTTCCGTAATGAAAAATTATATTATCAAAGCCTCGTGAACTTAAATAGAGTAAAATTGAATATTTCCTACTAAACGAAAGTTATTATAGAAATTTACCCTCTGCTCGTCCCTTCATTTTCTTATGTCGGTGAATGTTTCTGGGTGTGTTGAGCTACATCCCGAGGGGTTGTTCAGAGTCCTGGTGTATTGTGGATTGTGTTCCCAAAGCTCTTTGTGCTTCTTGTGCCATCCCGGATGCTCCTGGCTTCTCCAAGATGATGACCCGGGCTTCTCCAGCCGTGCCTTTCGGCCACTCTGCCTGTCAGACTGACATGTTGGACAAAAGTGAGTTTAGACAAATGAAAATGGTCAACTTGACGCTCAATTATCTATCGGATCGGGTCATCCTAGAACTATGGAAAGATTATTTTCGTATTCTAGGAAGTGGGGTCTTTCTAACGAGATATTATGAGGTCTAAACGGACAAGAGGTGAATGAGAAATTAAAGCACAAAGATCATCCGTTGAACTTAGTTGTTGAAAAAATTGCAAATGGAAAATACATATTTCTTGTGTTGTCCCACATGGAAAGATTACTAAATTTTCGTTGGGTTATACTCGTGTAAAAGAGAGAAAACTCTCTGACTTCTCTCTAAAATTTGCTTCTGGTTCATCTTCCAACCCTAGCCCGTTGTTTGGCCGTCGGTGGCGATTCTCGGCCATCATGGCCAGATTGTCACCAATGGCCACTCCCCCTTCTTCTCCTTCCCTTCTTACCCTTCTTTCTCAACTTGATTTCATCCCTCCTTCCCTATTTTGAAAACCCCTTTCTGGCCCCCTTTCCCCTTCATCAGATCTGCTTCCTTCCTCACTTGTTTCGTTCGTCTCTCCTCCGGCTCCCTTGGCTATCGCAGATTTGAGCTCCGGCGTCTTAGATGGTAGCCCCTTATTCACCCTTTCTCTCCGTTGTAGGAGTTGGTTCCGGCAGTGTCTGGTGGTTTGGTGTCGTCTTTGACACCGGGGAATAAGATATTGGGCTAAATATGAGGCTCTGGGATCAGTTTTGGTGGTGGTCGGGGGTTTCAGGGTGAGTTTTCCGTCGGTGACCGGTTCAGTCCGAAGATCTGTCTGTGGGAAGCTCTTCTACTCCGTTCTAGGAGTTGTTGGCTACAGATCCTTTCTGTTTTTGGTCGTCGATGTTCTCCTTTCTAACCCTTGCTTCGTCTTCCCCTTCCGCTCCTGGTTTGTTTTCTCTTTTTCCTCTCGCCTCTTTTCTCTCTTCTTTCCCTTACTGCGCTTTCGACCTTCCTTCTTCCCCCCGTCCGGTGGTTTTGTGCGTTTTAAGGGCAGATTTGAAGTTTCGGTCACTAACCACCCTCTTCCCAGTGACCCTCCTCCTGTTACTCCTTTGTTCTTTGGTTTTGGCCTCTTCTTACTTTATTTCTGACTCCTCCCTTCTCTGCCGGTAGAGATTCGTAGTGGCCAGACACAAACTCGCCTTTGGGTTCACCTTTTGAGTGTTGGCTCAGGTGGGCTTCCCTCCGGGAAGCTGAGCAGTGTTTGATGAAGCTATTGGCCCGAGTACTAGTGGTTCTGGAGAAGATCGGTTATCCTCAAGTTGCTTCAAGCCGATGCTCGCTCGGATCTGCTCCTCTCTCAGTCTACCAGTGATAAGCTTGGGGTCGTCCGTGACTGACTCTTCCTGTTCGTGTTGGCGGCAGGGAGCACTGGTTTTGTGCTTAGTTGGGTTCGTTAGGCCGGCTCGTGATTTGGTGGAAGCCTCCTCCTCCCCTGGTAAGTTCTGCATCCTTTTTCTCTCATTTTGGGTTTCTGCTCTCACCCCTTGTGGTGGTTGTCTCACGGTGAGTCGTTGTGCCTCCGTAGAGTGTTGGTCGTGTTGGCCTGGCCGGGTGTGGCCTATTACTTGAGGAGGGACTAGATGAGAGTTTTTGGTTGTTAGACTTTCAGGATGTGGTTTTGGTTCTGGTTTTGGGGTTATACTGGTGGTGCTGCCTCCTTCGGTTCGACGTCTTCTGGTTTGGGCCCGAGGCCGTGGTTTCTTAGTTTTCAGCCCCCTTTGGGGTTTTGGGTTGCTAATACTTTCTGTTGGACTTTAAGTTGGTAATTTTTGGTTTGAGACCTCTGGTGTTTAGCAACCCGTTTGGTTCTCTGTTTATTGCTTCATTTGTGGATTCTGGGTAGTGTTTTAGACCCTTCTTGGTAGTGGTTCTTGTAATGTTGGTATTGGTGTGCCTTTCTTGTATTTAGGTATATAGACCCTGTTTGTCCCCATTGAATGGGTGTTTAGTTCTGTTGTTGAGGTGCCTTTGAGGCTTTCTCTGGGTTATAAGTTAAGGATGTTCCTTCTTAGACTGTTTTCTTCGTTGGAAATTTGGGTATAGGAATATGTTAGACCTTTCCTATTGGTTGGACTTGTATTGTTTCCTTAGACCTTTCTGTTTACCCTCTTTGGGGTTTAGTTTGAGGCTCCCTCATTGGAGTACTCTTAGTTTGTACTGGTTTGAATGAGGGCAGAGCCCTTGTCCTTGTTTTTTTTTTCAAAGACTTGGATCTCTATAAAATAATTTGCTGATCAAAAAAAAAATCATTGGGTTTGTATAGTATTGTCTTCCTAGCATGTTTGAATTGCTTAGATGAAAGGTTTTGTGCAGGACTCGAATGTTGCAGAGGATTTTGACTTGTGGCGCTAATTTCGTTTTGCTTCCGCCCGTATTAAAATCTCAACAATTAATTTTCAATTTTCAGAATATGCAAAATAAGGAAATCTGAAATTGATATCTTTTTAAGTGTTGAAATTAATATGCAATAAGGAAATTTCATAATTTATTATTTCTGAAATTTATATTATTTCCTCATTTTTTATTATTTCGAATTTTTTAATATTTCTGAAATTTATTTAATTTCCTAATATTATAATATTTCGAAATTAATAATTAATTACCGGAAAAATATAATTCCAATATTTGATATTTCCGAAAATTGTGTTTCCAAAAAAAACTCATTTCCGAAAACTCTTTGCCCTTTTCCTATATAAGCTCTGTTCTATTTCATCATTCATAGTGAAAAATTAGACACGCAGTAGAGACGAATTAGATACGAAATTTACCTATTCAATTTCTCTCCTTCTCCAAGAACATAGCAGCTGATTTCTTTCTACTCGGTGCTACTTCTCATACACGGTTTCGAGTTCGACTTCGTTGTCGTTGTATCTTGGGAGACTTGCTCAAACGAGGCAATATAAAGTCTTAAGGAAACTGGTTCGCAGGCCTCGACATACCAGTTCCCTCTTTGAGTATCGACTGAGGTTATTGTATCGATTACGTATCGAATTACATTATTGCTTTTATATTATTGTTACTTATGTGATTCAACTGTTCATTAATAATATTGGATTCGATTTTATCTGTTTATTATCGTTTATGGATTAACCCGTCTAACAATCTTAAGACTTTTTATTTTTTTGCAAGTTCCATAGACGAAGAACAGGTTATCATTGTCAAAGTTTTGATTCAAACTAAGTTTAAATGATCCAAACAGGTTTTATCTAATTTTGAAGAACATTATTAAAATCGGAAATTTTCAAATAATGTTCATCCTTTCTAATATTGGTCAAATCGGTTTAGAACAAGATTCTCTTCCCCTCGTTGTTGGTCTTATCTTTTGACTACAGGTTGATATCAATTGTCTTTGTTCAGTTGGTCATCTTCGGCTGATAGGGAACAGGCTGGAAAAAAAACATAATGTTTGCTACTGAAGTACACGACGAAAGAAGAAAAAAAAGTACAGTAAATTGTTATATTGATTTTGGACTGAATGTCTTGTATTGTAATTCAGGCCCAAACACAAGGAATAGAAGAGGACCAGCCCAAAAGGAAAACACAGATCTCCTCTGCTAGAGCGAACCGGGCGTGGGTCGTGGGCGTGGTAACGGGTCGTGCGCAGGTCAAGCTCAGTCCGCTTAGTAGGCCGGGTTGGTGGAGCGGCTCGGGTCGTCACGCGGGTCAAGGATCCGGACGGGTCTCTCGCGGGTCCGGGATCCGGTTGTGGGTAGTGGATCGGATCCTGTGTGGTCCGGGTTGTGGATTAGACCCGGTTCGCTGGTCAATCCGACCCGGTTGGACAGATTGAAAAAAAACTCTCTTCTTCTCCTTATTCTGTATGTCGAAATAATTCTTATGATCGATCTTGTTTCTTAGAAACACGTAAAGACGATCTTGTTACACCAATTTGGGTGTCATCTGATTCGGTTCTAGTTAGAACGCATACGAACATATGAACTTTTCATCTGATTCGGTTCAAATTAGAACACGTTCGAACATATTAAATGTTCCAACAATTGGAATATTTTGACAAATTATATGTATACAGTTTCTTTGTGAAACAAACGAGAGAAACAAACTTGGAATAAAATTCCTAAACGGTTTTCTCTAAATTCATGAAGGAAACAAATTGGATTTATTTCCTAAACGGTTTCCTAGTCTCCTAAAGGGAATTTAAAACATTTCCTTAGAAGAACGGTATTTGTGGTCGATCTTGTTTCTTGGAAACACATAAAGACGATCAAACAAATGGATTCGTGATATCCGTAAAATAAAAATATGATTCGGTTCTAAAAGTAGAACACGTACGAATAGATTAAAATCGAACGTGCTTTCAACGATAAAAAAACACTCGATGGAAATTGACAAATTGAATGGTTCAATTAATTAAAACATCCAAGATTTGGAAATTTAATTAATTGATTCCTGTTTTTTGTGGGAAAACGTTATAACGAGTAAGTTGGAACCCAAAAAAAATTACGTGTTAAAATTTAAGTTCAATATTGATTATGTTTTTTAAAGAACACGTACGAACAACTTGCTTTCACTTTAGAACGTGATGGACAAATGATGTCGTTCTATCTACTTATGAACTTCGGGTTTAAGTGGTGAACCATTTGTTCAAATTCTATAGTAGATAAAATAGATTGAATCAATCTTGTTTCTTTGAAAACGTGAAGACGACTCAATCGATGTTTAAGCTCAATCGAGATTTGAGTTAAACGGTTCAATTGGTCTGAACCATATAAAAGATCGATGTGGATCTAAATAATGCATTTGATCATGTTTTTATTAAGAAAGGACAAATTGGAAAGGTTCTATTGATTTCAAAAATGAAACAAACCTATACAAGAACAAGAAAAGAGAAATTGAATAGTTTCATTTTCCAAATTCTTGATCAAACACGTGCGAATGATTAGAATTAATTAATCGATTCGGATTTGTTGGTACAAGTTCAACCGAATGTGTCGATTTATCATTGAGAATATTAATTTTATTATTGACCTATTAATCGATTTCTGTTTCAATGCGAAACAAGTTAGAACGATTAAATTTAGGCGTTCAGATCAAGTTAAAGAACAAATGTGGCCAAATTGAATAGTTTCAATTTTTCATAATTGGAATATATAAAATCAATTTAAACAGATTGGAATACGTCCAAATGTTAAAAAAATGTTAATTGAAATAGTTTCTTGGTGAAACATTGTGAAATTATTTAAAATTGAGATTCATTACATGGAATTGCTCAAATTTCAACATGACTTCCGAATATAGGAAGAACCTCGAAACGACTTGAAGCGTACAAGGCTTAAGGACGGTTTATGAGGGTGATAAATTAGTTTTGACTAAGGATGGATATTTGTGGAAAATGAATAAGTTTCCAAACACGTAAGTCCAAGAAATGAATAATGTAAGGGGGCGCTTCTTATAATTATGTCATTGTGTCATTATACGTATGACATGGGAAATTGGATACGTTTACCACGTAGCGCTGCGTAAAAGTAAATAATATCGGAACACATCCTAAAATTCCAATGGACTATAAATGTGGAATTTATGTCAAACTAATTATACACATGACAAACCTTTTGATCAAATCAATTTTAGGTAGTCACTGGACATGTGGGGCGAGGGGAAGCTATTTTGTTAGCTACCCACCTTTGAATAAGGTACCCTTTAAGATATTAGACAAGACTCTACACGAATTAAGGAAAGGGAGAAAACCTTCCAATAATTACTTGAGAATGTGGGGGTGTCTTGTTAAGTTATCGGCCTCATTATCAAATAGTTAGAAAATCAGACCTAAAACAGTGGACTGTAGTTTATTGGGCTAAATCTAGCACTTAAGCAATGGACAAAAAGCTTGAAGATGTTATGCTAGTCAATAACTACAAGATGAACAAGTGTGACAAATGATAAATGTTAATACCACATATGAGGGATATGTGATCCTATGTCTGTACGTGGAGGACATTCTAATCATGGGGAGTAATGATACGATGGTAAAAGAGTACCAAAACCTTGATAAACTCTAAGTTTGACATAAAAGAAATGGTACTCGCGGATATGAGTTTGGGCATCCAAATCAAACGATCATCTGATGGTGTCATGTTAACTCGATCACACTACATAAACAAGATATTGAGTAAGTTCAATAAGAAGGATACTTGTAATGCTAGAACACCGATAGGCATTAGTCAACACTTGTCTAAAATAAAGGTGAAAGCATTGACTATGTATCTCATGAGTTGTACTAGACCTGACATTGTAGTCACGGTAAGTACATTGAGCAGACTCACGAGTAATCCAGGAAAAGACCACTGGATAACTATCATAAAAGTACTTGGATACTAACGATACACTCGTGACTATGGATTGCACTATATGAGAGAACCTGCTGTTTTTGAAGGATACTCTTATGCTAGTTGAATATATGATGTTAAAGATTCAAAAGGCACGAGTGGATATGTCCTTACTCTAACAAAAGCAGCAGTGTCGTGGAAATCCTCAAGACAAATTATTATAACCAGGTCCAATATGGAATCTGAGTTTGTGGCCTTGGATGAAAACAAGGAAAACGCTAAATGGCTACGAAACTTCTTGAGGATATTCCAGACTGGTCAATGCTTGTGCCCAAGGTATGCTTGCATTGTGGCAATCAAGCAACAACCAATAAGCACAAAATCTGATTAAATAACTAATCTCAACTGGAGTTATCACTATTGAATTTGCAAGATCAAAAGATAACATTGTGGATCCGATAACCAAAGGGTTAAATAGAGATCTAGTTGTTACAACATCCAAAGGAATGTGACTAAAGCCCGTAATCAATTAAGGTGTTATGTGAAGGAAATCCCATCCTAGTTGACTGGAGATCCCAAGATCTAGGTTCAATGGGACAACCTAATTGCATAAACCTTGTGTGGTCACTGTGGGGGTCACCCCAGGTCCATTCCTATGATGTAAACAGTGATTTAAAACGTGTTAAGGTTAAGCTATTCTTTTAATGATTCATTGTGCTTCAAGAATATGCAAAGAAATCACCTATGTGAGAGTGAGGTGGAGTCGCCTCAAGGGAAACTACTGGAGCTTAGTTGTCATAAACTCTTGCAGAACCAAGAGATGTCCATGACTTACGGACATAACCATGAGAACCGAAAAAAATCGTGTTTGTTGGTGTCTGTGTGGAATGTATCTTCATTTACACAAACGACAGAATAGTTCAAGGACATCACGTCTACTAGTCAGTCAGTAAAGTAGTTACATCTTCACAAGGTAAGGTTCAAGGGTGTTGCCTACTTATCCTATGCAGATATCAGCTTTGAGAAGTCACCATCCTATCGCTTTTCTCTCGCGTTAATTTCTATTCATGTGGGGGATTGTTGGACAAAAGTGAGTTTAGACAAGTGGAAATGGTCAACTTGACGCTCAATTATATAGGATCGGCTCACCCTAGAACTATGGAAAGATTAATTTCGTGTTCTAGGAAGTGAGGCATTTCCAACGAGATATTATGAGGTCTAAACGGACAAGAGGTGAATGAGAAATTAAAGCTCAAAGATCACCCATTAAACTTAGTTGTTGAGAAAATTGCAAATGAACAATGCATCATTCTTGTGTTGTCCCACATCGAAAGATTGCCAAACTTTCATTGGGTTTATATAGCGTTGCCTTCCTAGCATGTTTGAATTGCTTTGATGAAAGGCTGTGTGTGGGACGCGAATGCTGCAGCGGATTTGGGCTTGTAGCGCCAGCTCCGTTTTGCTTCGACCCGTATTAAAATATCAACAATTAATTTCCAATTTTCAGAATATGCAAAATAAGGAAATCTAAAATTGATATCTTTTTCAGTTTTGGAAATTGATATGCAATTAATTTCCAAATTTTATATTATTTCGAATCTTATAATAATTCTGAAATTATTTTTAGTTTCCAGAATTTATTAAATTCGAATTTAATTTTTAATTTTCGAAATTGTCTATTTCCAAAAATTGTGTTTCCAAAAACTCGTTTCCAAACTCTCTCCACTTTTCCTATATAAGCTCTGTTATAGTTCATTATTCGTAGACACGTAGTAGAGACGAATTAGATACGAAATTTACCTACACAATTTCTCTCCTTCTCCAAGAATAGAGCAACTGATTTCTTTCTACTTGGTGTTACTTCTCATACATGGTTTCGAGTTCGTTTACGTTGTCGTTGTATCTTGGGAGACTTGCTTATACGGGGCAATAAAAAGTCTTAAGGAAACTGGTTCGCAGGCCTAGACATATCAGTTCCCTCTTCGAGTATCGACTGAGGTTACTGTATCGATTACATATCGAATTACATTATTGTTACTTATGTGATTCAATTGTTCATTAATAATATTGGATTCAGTTTTATCTGTTTATTATCGTTTATGGACTAACCCGTCTAACAATCTTAAGACTTTTTATCTGTTTCGAGTTTTATCTATTTATTATAATATTGGATTCAACTGTTCATTATTATGTGACATGTATGCTCTCAGCTTTCGTCGGAACACCGTAGTCTGAGTCGTTTAGTCGTGTTCCTGCATATCGTGTTTATCTGGTCAGATCCGTGCACCAGCTCCAAGCTGATCAGATTTGTATCCGTCGGCACCTCCCTCCTCGCTCTGATCCCAACTCCAGACATCGGAGGCCGACCACGAGTAGTTCATGCTCGTCATTTTTGTTTGTGTTGTTTGCATTTTGTTGTCCCCTCTACTGGAATCCCCGATTTTTGGTAGGTGTGGTTGATGTCTCTAGTAGCGTGTTCGGTCAGATCTTTCTATCAACGAATCTCTCCGGAGAATGGATAAGAAAGTACAACATGGTAGTTGTTGTTTATCTAGGCGCCACATCATTATTTTCGAGGGTTAATCATCTTGTTGGTTGTCTCTCTGATTCTCGAGAAGATTGGTGAATACAATACTTGTGTTGTTCTATGTGGTTTTTTCGGTCTATAACGTTTATTAATTATTAATAAATCTTTGTATTAAAAAATAGAATTCTTCCACCCTCTGCACTGAGTATACCTTTGGGTTTTTTCACTCAACTGGTATCAACGGTCTCGGGTGATACTCCACCTGCAATGGGTACAATCGTATTCATTAAATTCCTAATATCGGTGCAATGTGCTATGTAATATTTGGCTTCAAAAATAAGCCTAATTTATTGGCCCATGAACTGACCCATTTAACTATTTTTAAAGCCCATTCCAACTCTTTAGGTTTTGTTTCATACTATAGAAGAACAGTATGTTATAATGTTCTTGGAAGCTTGAGGCGGCAACAGATTTTGGGGCAGAGAGAGAATTGAACAACCTTGGTGGAGATTCCATTTTTCAGAGAAAATCAAGTCTTCTTGTGTGGTTGTTCAAAAAGGTGTTGCAAGAGATCAAGAACTAGGATTCTTGTGGTGTGACTGAACAATCAAGATTGGCTTGGTGGGTTTTCTCTCTTCTTTGTTGGGAAGATGTGTTACAGAAATCAAACATAATGAATGTTGAAGGTGGTGGATGAATAGTAAAAACAAGAGCAAGTAGTGGCTGTCAAATATAAGAAAGAGAGGTTAGAGAACATTTGTCTTCTTGGGTGTAGCACTTGAAGACTAAGATTTGTTCATGTGGTTGGTGGCTGTGAGAGCAAAACACAGCAACTACTCTATTTCGTTATTTGCTTGTGTGGTGTTGGTGGTTATGAGAGTAACAACATACCAACTACTTTATTTCTTGATATTCTTTTTTTTTATCAGCAAAACAAATTTAAATTAAACATCTCTCAAGAAGAAAGAAGAATACAACCAAAAAAAATTTAACTACAGACTTCTTAACAAAAACAGAGCACAACAAAGATGTTGAAATAAAAGAAGCAGCTCACATAGGAAATCAAGAACACTTCCATGTTTCTTGTTTTTTTTTATCAACAAAAAAAAACTAAATTTTATTTATCCCAATGGTGAAAAGGGAGAATAAGAGGCTAATACAAGGATAGCCGAGGCGCCATAAAAGCCACTAAGAAAGAGAAGGAAAACAAAACAGGGAGCCACACCGAAAGCTTTAAGGAGGATCGAAACTGTTAAAATATAACTATAATTGAACCTTCAACTATCAGTTTAAGCTTTTAGTTGAGTTTGTTCTCTAATATGGTATCAGAGCCTGAAACCTCACGGACCCGGATTCAAACCCCACTCTCTACAAAAATTCTATTTCTTCTCTATTTATCACATTTTTCCCTAAATGGGCCAACCCTTATCATATCTCTCTTCTTAAATGGGCTCATCTCCTCTTCTAAATAATTCACCTCCAAACACGTAAACGGGCTTGTCCGTGATGGCACGTGTTAAAATATAACTATAATTGAACCTTCAACTATCAGCTTAAGCTTTTAGTTGAGTTGGTTCTCTAATAGAAACTCTTGATTGCCGTTTTCTCTCCGAACGGAGAAGAGAACCCCAAGGATTTGCAAAGAGCCCACACTCACCTAGCTCCCGATTTATTACGAAGAGAGAGAATTGGGCTAACTCCTTTAAAAGAGGCAATCAAAAGAGAACAAGTAGACTTTTTACGTTTCTTCCTGCGAGAGGCACGAGGAAGCGCTTCCACAAGCCTAGACGGAGACTTCATGTCCGCAATAAAGGAAAAAAACGTGACAGGACTGGACTTTGAGGGAACTGCCAAGACTTTAGGGGCTGACCCCAAGAGCAAGGGCAGACGGGCCCAAAACAAAAGGGCCCGAGCTCACATGAACCGGCCCAACAGGCAGAGTCGCTCTACTCAGACCCGAAAGAGGGTTTGAGTCAACTTGGGCCGGCCTGCTGAAACCAGCTTCTGCAACGTAACTCAAGGGGTCGTGTTGACTTTTCTTGGGAACCTTCGAGATTTCTTGCTATTTTCAAAAGTCAGGGTGATTTCTTGATCTTTTCATCGGTAACAAAAGATAGTATTATTTCTTTCGTGGATTACAAATAGAGAATATGACTTGTGTAATTCTCGGATTGTTTCTCGGTTAATACAAGAGCTCGTCATTAGGACACATTGTCGAACCACGTAAAAAAATCTTGGGTTCTCTGTTTATTTTCTGCACTTTAATTATTGTTTCGTAATTTCCGCTTATTAGACATACACAATTTTATTGTTTCCGTCCTGAGATCCGGGGTTGGAAAATCGGGATATTGATGTTCGTTAGAAAATTAAATCGCGGCGGTTTATTTCTACGGATCCATAGATTTTCCTAGGTGTATCTTTTATCCGTTTTGGAGGCACATGATTTACTACAAGTGGCCTCGCCGATGGTTTTGATCGTGAGAAAATTGATTGCTTTGCATTCAAACAAAAAATAATTTTTGTCCTCTAACCTTAATTTGTGTTCTTACAAAATTATATTTTTCTGTAATAAAAAGCTTATATTATCAAAGCCTCCTGAATTTAAGTAGAGTAAAATCAAACTTTCCCTACTAAATGGAAGTTGTTCTAGAAATTTAATCGTCCCTTCATTTTCCTACGTTGCTCCGCTATTTTCGAGAGCTATTTATCTTACTGGTTGTCTCTCTGATTCCCGAGAATGACTAGTGATTACAACACTCATGTTGTTCGGTTTGGTATTTTTGGTTGGTAACGTTTTTAATTATTAATGAATCTTTATAAAAAAATAGAATTCTTCCAGGCTCTGCACTGAGTATACCTTTGTGATTTTCACTAAACCTACATCGACGGTCTCGAGTGATGCTCCACCTGTAATGGGTACAATCGTATTCATTGCAATTGCAGAAGTTCAAGTCTGACACTGTGCAGAAACCACAAAAAAAGACATAACCATTCACCCTAAAGTCCATAATTTCCCAAACCTGAGAAGTTGGAAATCAAGGGCATTGAAAGTGGAAGTCAGCTTGGGGAGATTCTCAACGAACTCTCTTATTATCAAAAACAATAAGAATCTCACTTCTGTTGTGATATCTAGTGTGGGCGATTTGGAATGGTTACAAAACATATTTCGAACTACATTCGTACATCAATTTCGCGAATTTGTGTTTTTAGTATTGTAGTTAGTTACTGTCATTTCTCTCGCATCCAATGGCAGAGGTAGTCATATTTGAATGACGATCTGAGATGCTCTCATCCGATCGGTTAATCAAATTGGGTTGAACACATCCGATCAGGAATGAACTCATCCGATCTATATTACCAGAGGCGTATATTGATAATTTCTAACTGCATACGTCCCTAATTCTTGTCGGCATGGTTCAAGGCACGCTTTAGTCATATGACTATTTTTTAGTAAACTCTACGGATTTACAAAAAAAAAAACATATTAGTCAACACATGAAACTGATCGGATCGGTCCAATTCGTGTATTTGTCCGGATTTAGGATTTTTGAGCACACCCATACTTATACTTATGTGAATAGACGCTAGTGTTCTGATGTATATTCCATTTATAATTAGTTTTGGCACCTTTTCAATTTCTAACCTGATGGGTATCCATTTTTATCTCTCTCTAGTCGCGCTCTCCATTCTCTCTAAACCTTTCCTCAACCCTAGATCTATTTTTGGGCGGCCGCCGGTGATTTTCTCAGCGATTCGTCGCCAGGAACTCACCGGTGGCTTCCCCCCTTCTCGTTCCTCGCTTTCTTTTGTTTCTTCCTTCTTTGTGGTCTCCGTTTTGACCTCTGAGGCCAAGATTCAATCCTCCTCTTTCCCGGCTCTTCATCGTTGTTTTCCCGGTGGTTTCCGGTCGGTGGTGTCGTTTTTGACACCGTGGGTTAAGAGGTGGGGTTGATTTTGGGTCTTGGGGGTACTTTGGGTGTTTTGTTGTTGCGGCTCCTACTTCGTCTGGTCTCGTGGTTTCTCTCCCTCACCGGAGGTGGCGTTCCCAGTTCTTGTGGGATGTTCTTCATCTTCGTGTTGATGAAGAGCTCTGGCCGCTTATCCTTTTGTTACTCGTCTTCTCCGCCTCTCACTCCGTTGGGACGACCTTCCTCTCACCAGATCTGTTCTTCTTCATCTATTCCCGGGTGATTCCGGGCCTCGCAGGAGTGGCGAGGGGTTTTAGCCAGGTGTGGCTTCGTTGTTGAAGCTTTGGCGCTGTGGGGGTTTGGTGTCTCCTCGGTTCGTCAGTTCGGGTGTTGCAGTCGCTGCCTCTTCTCTCACATACGCTTTGAGGCCCTCGGTATGATTCTATAATTTTCCTTGCTTTACATTACTACTCGTCCCTGGCCTGATCTGTTAGCCTTGACCGATTGGTACTGGCCTCTCCCCTTGGATCGTCGGTTGGTGTAGGCCCTCGGCGGGATCTCGTTGAGGTTCGAGAGATATAGATCCGGCCTGGTTTACCCTTTCCCCTGTTCGTCCTGGTCTTCCCCTCTCTTCTTTACCCAACTTTCTCTCCTCGTCCTCGAATCTGTGGACGAGGCTCAACTATTGGTGTTGGCCATAGTTGGGTACTGCCTAACGGCGACTGGAAGCCATATGGGTAGGATTTGGGGGATTTTAATCCGGCGACGCAGGGTGAGGGCAACGATCCCGGTGCCCCTTCAAGGGTATTGGGTAATAGGGGGGTGTAGTTGTAGAGGAAGGTCGGAATATTATTGGATTTGGTCGTTGTTGTGGTGTGAGGTGGGGAGTTGGGTGTCGGAGCGTCCTTGTGGGGCTGGCTGGGGTTGTCTTTGGAGCTTTCGCTCGTGGTGTTCGCTCCTGCCTGTTTCATTGCCTTTGCTCGGGACTTATTAGATCATCTGCTATTTTAGATTGTTTGGACCGGTTTTGGTCCCTGTTTCAGTACCTCATCTCCAGGAGGTTCTGATTGTTTTTTGGCTTGGTGATGTTTCAACTTGGGACGCGGGTTTCGTTTATCCTTTTATTGTTGTGTTCTCGATTTGGCCCATGTTGGCCTTTGGTTGCCCCTTGTTTGGGCCTGGTTTTAACTCTTGGGATTACCTTGTTGCTTTGATTGTGCTTCATTTTCTTGTTTATTTGATCGGGTATAGGCTTTGTTAGACCCAGAATTTTGTTGTAGTTTGTTTGGTGAGGTTGTTCTTCATGTTTGGATTAGCTAGATACTAAGACCTGTTTGTTGTATTATGTTTCGGTTCACCAATAAAAAAAAACCTGGTGGGTATGTATTTGAAAATTAAAAACTAAATTTCAGTTCTTACATAATCAAAGCACAAAACTAAAAGTAGGCGATAGTTAGTCAATTTGCCCACATTAGCATCAGCCATCAGATGAGACAGAGACCATGATAGCTAGGAAATAAAACCATAAATTGGCCGGTTGATAAAATTTTGTTATTGCTTTTCTCTAAAAATAGCTCTTTCTAATCCAGTTCTTAAATACCAATGTACTTGCCTAAAACCTCAATAACGAGATTGGTCAGCAGGCTTTGTAGAGAAGCCAGCAAAAGAGACAGCAGTAAGATCGTAAAAATAACATGAAAAATCAGCTATATAGCAAATTGCATAAGCACCGACCAAAACACAATCTTGAATCAATCAAGTTTACAGACACATTATTGTACACACATAATAACCACTAAAAAACGATACCTCTTTCACAAAATCGGTGGCAGACAATACCTATCCACTAAAAAATGATGGATCCAAAGGTTGTACTACGGGGATAAATTCAGTCTTCTTTCTCAATGCACAATATAGAGACGAAAAACACTCTTGAAACTGTAAAAAAGAAAACACTCCAGCACATCTCATCCATGTCCAGAACGAGCAAATTCGTTTCAAGTGTAAATCGAACAATCATGAGGTTTTGCTTGGAAACACTATGAGCCTTGGAGACACCGGTGATGATTTGCTCTAAACAATTATGAACAAGCCTTGGTTTGTCAAACAATAGAGCTCCGGCATTACGAATTAATTGGAGATACAGCTCCAAACAGGAGAAAACTTCTTGCATGGTAGACGTATTACACTTGATACTTTGACAGCTTCTCCTTTACCGGGGCCTCCAAAGAAGACATGCACTGATCCCACGCCCCATTCCTTAGCATCTGCCAATATATTCAATTGCAAACTAATTCAATTGCAGGCCATCTGTGATTTTTTAATTGTAAACTGCTCAACAACTTCAAGGTCACAATAGCAACTAATATAAGCACCACTGATACAAGACAGATTCTTATTCTTACATATACAGAATATTAACCATGAAAAGCTAACCTGTTTATAACCATGCAACACCTGGCAAACTTCATTATGAAGCTCTTCACTCCTTATTTCCTGCACAGATATATATAATTGAATCCATCAATTGAAAGGTTTATTCAAGTATCTGTTTTGAAAATGATGAGCTCTGTTCAGTTTATTCTTACATGCCAACTTGCAATAGCTTTGCACATGAAAACCAGTGAAGTTAGAGCTCCTGATGGGTTTGCTCTAACCTGGAAAAGTAATCATGAATTCAGCATAGATGAATCCATCGCAGACACAGTTAATAATTTTCTTATTTATCAGGTGAGTAGGTGATTACCATTGCACATAAGCCTCGAAAAGCATCTTCCTTTTCAATATCATCGCGTATCCTGCAGAGATGATTGGTTATTGCACTCTTAACATGAAGGCCAGGTAGAAATAAAAAACATCAACAATAACCAAACCATTCCCCAAACAAAGTGGAGGAATTAAAATTCAGAAAAAATAAATTTCCTCGCCTATATGATAACTTAGAAACTAATAACATACTCGCATCATACAAAGATTGTTGATATCTGTTCAACTGTGTGTTTCCTCAGGGTTCTACTGAGAGGTATATGTATATACCACTACCCTCCACTTCCCCTTCCCTCATGGCGTGAAGGAGCATTTATCGAAGTAGAGTTGTTGGAGATATGGACAAATGTAATGTTGGTGTGGTGGTTTGAGTGTTGTGTGCTCTTATCCATGTGGGTTTAGGGTCACCCTAAGTTTCTGAACCCTAGTTATGGGCAGATGCCATTTAGGTTTTATCCCGCTGGCTCACTCATTTCATTAATAAACGAGCCTGAACTTACAGGTCTAGCTTGGCTATCACATTTCATAAACGAATGAGCTCGATCCTCAAGTGCCACTCAGATAGCAAAACCATAACAAAAATAATACAAATATCTCAAAACAGCATTGCGACACAACACAGAAAACGTAAAAGGATAACCAAGTTTCACACGACACAAACATAGCTCCAGGGTTCTAAAACTTTGGTTTGGCCACAACTTGATGAGGCGACAAAGAAGGATCTTTTGACTAATTGGGGAGATATTGACAAAACTCGTGTTGTATTAATATAGGGAAAATTTCAATATAATACCTTGCCAAACATTTATTTTCAAAAATGATACCCTAGCATAAATTTTTTGCAGTTTAATACTCAAACGAAACTTTTACCAACACTTTGCTACCCATCCGTCAGATTTCAGTTAACTTTCTGTCCAAAATAGGTAAAAAGTCCATAATACCTCTAACTATCAATCAAGTTTTTAAAGGGATGTCATTGGATTTTCATAACTTAAAAATGCGTGAGACAACAATACCCTTCATTACCTTTCAAATTTTCAAAATATGCCATTTATTTATTTTTTAAATTAGTTTTATTATTAAAAAACAAATTTCAATTTTAAATTAATTTTATTATTTAAAAATCAAATTTAATTGATAAGTATCTTACTAAATTTGTTTTCTTATATTATTTTTATTTTGGTACCCAAAACACCTTCTTCCGGTTTTTCTCACAGACACAATATCCATCTCAAGCCTTAGAAGAATGGGTTAATCCCATTGAAGCTCAGAACAAATCGAACAAAAACGAGATTAAGAATCAACCCAGTACAGAAAACACAAGAACACCAAACAAATTTGAAAACGAGATTGCATCGGGGTGTTCTTATTCATCAAGATGAAGATTCTTGTTCGTCAAAAAAAACAGATCCGAAATGGGTGTTTCTAGGTCAGACTTGCAGAGAAGAAGCTACGCCACCACAGATCTTGAGCAGACAGGTTCGTATACGATGGGGCGCAGGATGCTGGTAACCACGAGGTTCCATCTTCTCCCCCAAAAGTCTTGCAGTGAGGTGGACAGGTACGTCTCGTTGAATTGTCGCTTTAACTCTTAGCGATATGCCCATAAGCAGAACCTTGGTTCCATAATTCAGAGCCGATTTGTGTGATTCGAGGAACTGGGTGCTCTCCGATTTCACCAATTTGATTTTGGTCTCCATTATTTTGGCCATTCAAGCGAGGTTTGGTTAATGGGTCCGAAAGTTTATGGGATTTGGGAGGTGGGTTTTTGGAGAATCTTTAGGGTTTTGGCATGTTTCTTAAACTTTCCTAATCAATGCACCATGTGTAATATATATGCGGTCGTGTATGAGTCTTGGATCATAAAATTTAAAGGTCAATTCCTGAGACTGGCAATTGCTACCTCACTCTGAAACACAACGTTGACTCCCACGAGAGGATAACACGATTCACCGAGTGATCTATATGCATCTAGCTTATAACATCAGAAAATCCCACACCAGCCCATTGTTCTCCCGTGTGATAGCTATTTGATGTTACGAATGTTAATCATAAACTAAGGTTTTCTTGGTTGGTAGAGTAGGATGCCAACACAAAAGTGCACTCAATCACTTTGGTAAGTCTAAAGCTCTAATTTCTTTTAAAAATGGGGATATGGAGATATATGTATATACTTATGGTCAGCTTTACTGCACTCCAGATAGTAAAGCTGTTAAGGTCAATATCTTTACATACTTGCATTGGGCTGCGTAGTAGATAGACTACCCTAGTGTCTGATTCCAAGTAATTACACAAATGTGCTTGAACAACGTGAATTCATTTGATTAAGGATCATGAAGAATGCTTACATTGACAAAGCAGAACACCAAGGTTGCATAAAATGCTCCATATGCGGTGATACAAGCTCTGGACATACCCACGCAAGCCTACCCAATGTGATTGCACTATTCTCAATCAGTGACTTATTGAGCTCCTGCTCAAAATCCAGAAAAATTGTTAAAGCTGAGCAGGCATCCAGAAGTAAAAAGGGGTTAATTGCTAAAAACTACAATTATGTGTTGTCCACGTGCGAAAAACTACATTATGTATTGTCCACGTCCGAAATTTTAACGGAATATTCCAAATTTTGTAAGTAAACGACTGTGGTCAAAAGATAGTGTAGTTTAAAAACGTGGATAATACATAATGTAGTTTTTTGCAAGTGGACAATACATAATGTAGTTTTTAGCAATTAACCCTATAAAAAAATTCAGGCTGATTTAATGGATGAGCTAACTACCTCCGCATGTTGAAGGATAGGAACTAAGCCAGACATAACTGTCATAACAACAGGAGAAATATCTTGACGAACCTGAAACTCATTAATAATCAGAATATTCATATTATTTACCAATTTAAGAGAAATGTACCCTGCTCAGTATCTATTCACAAGCATAGAGTCGTATCTGTATCTTAAAATAAGGGAGAAAGGAGAACAAGCTAGAAGTTGAATGTCAAGTGCAACCATGCATTTAATAAGTCACATAATGTAAAACAGCTATCTGCACCTAAGAGCAGAAGCACTAAATACTGAGGATAAGAACTCCAAGAGGGATCATAAACAGAGCAGCTGCAATAGCAAAATCAGAAAGCAAGCATTCTATGAAGATTGAAAGCCACCAACAGCTCAAAGTTGTCTTTGAGTTGAAACACATAAAAATTTAGCCACAGTCAAGTTAGACTATTCTACAAAGAGATATTGATGTGTGTGTGTGTCATACCATGTGTGGAACAAAGTGATTGCCAGTACCTTAACAGCCAATTCTCCTATAGCCCAGCACGCATTATTTGCTACTGAAACAACTTCCTTCAGCTTAGGCGTACTCTGCATAAACAACAACTAAATTATATTCCGAGCACTAGAAGTCATTCGCAAAATCATGTAAAGGCTGCCACTTACAAGTTGCTTAGCTGCTACATCAAGAAACTCGGACAAACGAGGACCTAGATGAATGGGGCAAGCCTAGCAAAAGTAACACAAAATAATACAGTTAAAAGCTAAGATTGTGATTAGAAGCTTCCTTGGCAGGGAAATTGGTGGTTTATGTAAAATTCTACCAGCTACAGGTGGTATGAGATGCTAGCATACTGGCTGGTAATTAAATCAAATTAATATAACATAAATAATCTCGTCTTACTCTGGCTAAGTCCCCAAGAAGGGCAAAGGCGCTTTGTCGGACATCAGAATCATCATCCATACAACATTGCAGAAGAAGGTCCCTTAAATTGCTCTGTGAAACCTGCAGAAAAGGAATATAGATATACGAGTATGTAAGATTTTTTACACACACATTATTGCAGACATTCTTAACAACGCCAGTTCTGCTTAAGAACACTACCTCCTGACTCCTACCACCCCAATAATATAGTCTAATAAGATCAATATGCAGCACAAAGTACAATTTGCAACATGGGAAACATCAAATTATCACTGTTTATTTCCTTTCAACGCAAATAGAATTAGGATGTAATAGATTATAGAGCACAGGCATCGCTCAATAGCTGCCCAAAAAAAAAATTCATAACATATAGCTGTGAATCCAGATGTATGAACCAAATGGGATAGAGGCCACATAAAACTCTTTGTTTAATATATAGCCATCTTTTATTGGTAATCCCGTGCATTCTTAGAGTCTCTTGTCTAATATTTTATACTATGCAAAACTGCTTGTAAGGTAAGGAGGTTGCATAGCACAAGACTGAGATTCTAAAAATATGCAGAAACGTGGTCTACGGCATTTCATAGGCACTTTCAAATACAAACTTGATACCTCCAATAATCTAACAAAATTATGTGTCACAGTCAAAAGCAGCAACATTCAACTTTTCTTCTATCATAGAACACCTTCAACAAACTTACAATGTACCAACTTCAGAGTAAGAGTTGGAAAAAACTACATACCAAACTTTCTATCCCACTACCGAGACCTTCAGTGAGTCCAGAGAGCAAGTCAAGAGAGCACACGATAAACTCTTTATCGTACTGTACATTAGCAGCAACAGGATCAACCTGCAAAGGAAGATCTCATTAATGTCTTGAAGAAGTTTGCAAAATCATCCATGGTAAAATATAATTCAAAAAAGGTTCCAACAACTGCATGCAACCAGAAAAAAAAAAACAGAACTTGAGAATTTGTAGTTCAGATGTAACGAAAGTTCAGATACAGGGATGTGATTCCTATGCCTTCAGTGAGCACGAAAGTTCAGATACAAGGATGTGATTCTTAACTACAAGTAAGACAATGTACCCTAAGCTCATACAGTATGAACTGGCTGTTATAACAATTTCCAATAAATAAGGGACTAATGGCCAAATAAACTTAGGAGCTTGGTGCTAATGTCTTCTCTATTTATTATTAGTTTTCTATTTCATTCAGGCCAACTATGTACACAAAGGTGTCCGTCATTGCATCTGTGAGAAGATGTCCCACTAACTAACATTCAACTGGATATTTTGTTTGTCGTACGCGTTCTAAATTAGTTTCTTCAATCTTCATGAGTTATTGGGATGTAGTGGTGCATATCTTGAGTATAGTAAGGGAACCTCAGGAGATGAGACAATTTTACAAAGACAAGGGACATAATAAGGTTATTGCATATTCAGATGCGGACTAGGCATGATCTCTTTCAGATTGATGTTCTACACCAAATTATATAATGGGGTTTCTCATTGTACTTAACTATACAATTATTAGTGAATTATATCAATTCTCTTCTATTTCAATAGGTATGTACATCAAACAACCTACTGATTCCTGTCCAAAATGCTCTTTGAACTAGAAAGAACAAAGATTTCTAAGACATGTACATCTGAAGAGTGTGGTGTGCTTGTCTGCTATATTTTGTTATCTAAATCCCAAAACCAAATAGATTCAAATTTCAATCATTTTATACAATAACACTACAACTTAAAACTTAAAAGCAGTAGATGTTGTGCTGCTCTGACAATATAAAGATAGTGGCTACACTAGCTTGATTCTTTGATTTAAAAATAAGAATAAGAGACCTAAACCAAACTTAATCTAGTAGACTAGGTATATCCTGTTTCATGTAGTAAGTATGTTCTTACACGTATATGATAGGGGAAGAAATGGAATTTCATCATGACATTTGATTATGTGGGCCTGTCTGTTGCGGACAAATCTAATCAATGAATTAAAAGATTGGAGTAAAAGGGTCCTCGTCCAAATGCCATAACATAATAACAATCGTTAATTTAAACACATTAAAACAAATAGACATAAAAACTTCTAAACATATCGACAAAAAAGTAACATTATATACTGCACACAAGACAGTCAAACAACAAACTTCTCATAACCTTTGCCATTTGTTGGGTCTGGATGATATTTATGCACCTCTGGTACACAGGCTCAGCAAATTGAGAGAATCCGGTACCCAATGCCTGCAAAAAAACAACAAATATAATTCCTTTGTATCCCTATAATCCTTCTTTTAATAATCCCAGTGTTATAGGATATCCAAGGTCAGATGTACAAGATCTACAAAATGAAGTATGTTTTTGAAAAAATAGCAGGGGAAAAGGCAAAAATGCATGTTGTAATAATATTGGGAAGTACATTAAGGATAAATACCCTATACGATAGATAAATAATTGTCTTTACAATTTACACAATGAAGAAAAGAGATTAATTCTGGCTTAGCATGCAAAAAGTATATGAATTCAAGCTTAAAGGTAGACAAAAAAGAAGTTCAAGTTGTTGGAACATATAATGCTCACATTCAAAAACAAGGGATTCAACTATCCTATCATAAGTTCATAACAGTTGAGAAATGCATATTCTAGTTATTGAACAGCATTAGCGCATCAAAACTCTAACAGAGAAAAATGATAATTATAGGATGCAGGAGCAATTGCAGATAGCTACTCAGATGAACTGCCCACTTGCAAATAACTACCAAATAATTTTTTTGTCATATATACTTGGTAGTAAGTTAGTAACTATTTGCAATTTCCCCTAGGATATATGTTTCCATGCCAGACCATTGCCATGCCAATTTTTCTATCTTTGTCGTTAAAAGAGAATACAAAATTTTTAAGTATACTTCATTCCAAATCTTAACACCTATAAGCACTTGTCCAGTAATGATTCTCTGATAAATATCATACTACTTATAGCTCTCTGATCACATATGCTAATGTGTGTCTCTCGTTAGCTAACAGAAACTTGAGCTTGTTGGTTCAGAGCGACTGAACACAGTTATCTATGCCTTGAAAATATTATGCAGGTCTAGCTCCAATTTGGCATAGTGGGGATGGTTGCTAATTGCTGTCTGTCTACACATCAAACACCTCTATAGAAGTATTACTACAAACTGATAGAATCCATTGAATAAATAATTATAAGATCAGGATCAAATAATACAGTGATATCGATGCATACCTGTGCAATCGATGTAAAACATTCTAATAGAGGGAAAAGGTCTTTGTCTGAGTTTGAGAGCTGTTGCCACTTCGCAATTAATGGAGGCATCAGAATATTGAGATGGTTAGGCTGCAAATAGTCAAGATATAAATATCAAAAGAACCTCCATAATTAAAAACAATAACTGAAGTAATTAAGGTTCAGATCGTTAGAATGAGAGGAACTGAGCATTCTTTTATCCTAAAGATGATACCTGATTAAGTTCACTTCCAACAGCATCTGCCAAGGTTCCTATGGCATCATATACGATTCTCAGGTTCCGTCTCTGGATGCACAAATACAAGTTAAATGCAGAACGAAAAAGTGAGTATGCTATTGTAGAAATCAAAATAATATAAAACTATGTATATCTATGATGTGATAACCCATTTCAATCACTGTAATTCAAAAGAAAGTCACTAAGTTGTAAAGAACATATAACAACCTGATATTTCCCGTAAGCACACATCAGGTGCTGTAAAATAACTTCTAAATGTGGTGTCAACTCCTCTGCCGCTTCCTGCAATTAAGAAACCACCAATGAAACAAGGTAAGGAGAAAACCAGCAGGCCTGAATGGAAGACATTAACTGCATTTCTAGTGAGAACCTCTTCAAGAGTTGCAAAAGCTGAACAAGCAGCCTCTTGCACACGCTTATTAGTATCCAATATTCTCCGCAAGACACCCATAAGCACTTTGCCAAATTGCTCATACCCTTTTTGATGACTAATACCCTGAGAGCAGGAAAGAAATAAAACATTAGTCTGCTGTCATTCTTATCTAGGTAGGATAAAAGAATTAGCACTGGAGATAAGAGTATTTCATTTTAAAACAATTAAATATCAGTGTGAGATGAAGTTCTATGCATAAAATACACAATATGAATACTATTAACGATGTGAAAATTTTCCACTCAATACACGGACACAGACAACTTTGGTACAGGTACTCCATCCAATTCAGTCATAAATTGTTTTTGGCAGTGACTGAAAAATACTAATGGAATATTATTATGAGCAGAAAAGCAAAATGTGTAATCTTTAAGAGTCTCACTACAGTACAAAACATGACACCTCATTACTTATTTATTAATAATAATGAGCTACATATAAAGGTTTCACATCCCATGGTAATAGGCAAACCTTATCGGCCGGATTTGTCTTTTGCTTTCATATGTATTTTTTTTCTTTCTTTTAGCCGAATGGGCTTTTAATCTTTAAACTCCCCCTCACATGAGAGCTTCACTTCAGATATTATTTGTATGGTGGTCCTAACACAAACAATTTTACATTCCCCCACATATAGCATCTGTGTACTACATGAAGGCCATTGCATGAAGACTCAAGATCATGGTTCACAAACAGGCCCCAACATGGATTCTACTTCTGCATGTGGAGAAAACACACCAAAAAAAACTCAAGCCCAGATGGAACCTAATATGAATCAAGATCATGGTTCACAAACAGGCCCCAACGTGGATTCTACTTCTGCATGTGGAGAAAACACACCAAAAAAAACTCAAGCCCAGATGGAACCTATTACAAATCATATCATTTTTATTTATTATTGGGTTACACAAAAGGGCTCAAGCTCTGATGCTAAAATCTCAGACCCCGCATCATCTACAGTTCATTCTCTCCAACAGTATGCCTATGCCTATCTTGAAATTATTGATTTTTATAATAACACACTGTCACATCAACGAAATATATCAGAGCAAGAAAACAGAAATACTTTAGTGCAAGCAAATGCTTGCTCAGAAAATACGGTGCAAGTTCAGTTCAATCATACCTCCACAACAAATTTGCTGAAACGAGAAAGTGTCCAGCAAGAAATACTCCGTATAAGAGGGAACTTATCATCTAGAAGAGGGATAAGAAACGCCACAATCTGCAAAAAAAATATCAAATGATTATGCTTGATTTCAGATTATATGCATAAAGTGGAGAGTAAATAGAGAACTAAAATGACTTCAAAATGGCAAGTCAGTCAGTAAACTTTAACCCTCACACATTTTTTTCCTGTACAAGACTTTTCTCCGTTTTTGTCAATAAACTTCATAAAATACTTTATTTTATTTTATTTTCAAATGCAAGAACTATCTTGTAGTTAAAAGGAAATGATTATAAAACTAGTTTGAATAAAGACAAATGATGCAGCGCCCATGTTACTTGCCAGCTAGAATTTCTAAGGGTTAATTGCTTTTTGTACCCCTTTTCTATTGGTAACGTACCTTTAGTACCCTTATGTTTAGTAAGGTTCAAAAACAACCCCTACGTGTTTTGGTAACTTGCATCTGTTAGGAAAATCTAACAGGACATAAAATGACGGATATACCCTTCCATATTCAAAATTAAATTTACTCATCAATTGAAAGACCATTTTACCCTTATTTATTAATATTTTTAATTAATACTTTTTAACATCAATAATTACTTAATTAATTATTCTTTATTTTTTTCTAAATATTTTATTTACTTTCTAAAAAAAATTAATAACTTTTTTCTTTAAAGTTTATTCTGTTTCAGAAAATATAAATCTTTTAATTTATATTATTAATTCTTTTCAAGTTTTTATTAATTTTCAAATTAAACTTTTCTTTAAATTTTTATTATTCATTCGTTTTACAATTTTATTACTTTTCATAAATATTTTGCTTTAAACTAATTTTCATTTTTCTGAAATTTTCATTCTTCAGGAGCAAAATCAATCAGGAATCAATACTCATAATCAAACCAACAAAACAAACAATAGATCTCGTGAACCACCGTGAATGGAGAGCAAAAACACAATTAATAGATCTTACATATATTCCTAACCAACATAGATACAGTAACAATCCCATAACCAAAATACAGACCCTTCCAACTCTGGGTCTTTCACACCAAAAACACAAACCCCCAAACCCCAAAAGCCCCCATGAATGGAGAGGAAAAAATAAAATTCGGACCGGCACTTTAAGCTCACCGCAGTTGAAGACGAACCTCACCATGGTCTTTGTCATTTAGATCTACTATAGAGAATATCGTGGTCTTAGATCTACTCTTCGCCTGAAGCTCAACCAAACAAGGGGCCAGGGAAGGGCGACGATTCTAAGTCGACGAGGAAAAGCGGACTGGAAGCCTTCGCCGCCGGTTGTGGTCTGCTCGGCCGGAGAAGACATCGTCCATAAGATGTGCTTCACCATCAGATCTACTTCAACTCTCGGCGAGTTCAGAGGCGTGACCCGAGGTATCATCGATCGGAGAAGATGACGCGAGGTCGGAGGCGTGACCCATGGTATACTCGACCGGAGAAGATGGCGCGAGGTTAGAGAAGGTACGACTGGAGAAGATGGGTGAAGTGGCGACTGAAATGAAAAGGGAAAGGGATAGTTTGTGAATATGTATTGTTAGGGTTTGGGTAAAATAAGGGGCAGAATAGGAATTTATATATGTAAAATGAGTGGTTTTAGATAACAAGGGTAAAACAGTAATTTTACTGTTCAGAAAGTCACGTACAGTAACATGACGGACGGAATGGAATATTCCGTCCGTTTTTCCTAACAGATGCAAGTTACCAAAACGTGGGGGTCGTTTTTGAACGTTACTAAACATAAGGGTACTAAAGGTACGTTACCAATAGAAAAGGGTACAAAAAGCAATTAACCCAATTTCTAATGATTGTCACCTGAGCAAAAATATGGGATTCACAAAAATAGATAACACTGATTGCAACTATTAATAAGTTTAAGGGAAGGTTTTAAAAGGCAGAACAGATCTGAACTTCAAAGATTGTTGCAAGATCAGTGGATAAGATTGGCGAACCAGCCAGAATCATGGGGTAATTTGCAAAATAGCCTTAAAATGATGAACTCTTTCCTAACTAACCTTCAAGTTGAAAATCTTTGCAAAACTAAACTTCGTTTTAATGAACTTCGGGTTTTAACCTTAGTGAGAATACCCAATCAGGTGGGCCTTACCCGGTCGGGGCAGCCCACCTGATCGGGTATTTTCATTGAGGGATAAAAACATACTTTCACAAAAAAAATGAAGGTCAGCTGCTGCAAGAGGTTTTCAAATGGAGGCTATATTGCAAAATTTCCCCCAGAATCATGGGGAATGGCCAAAGTCGAGGGATATAAGAGAAAGGGTGAAGTTAGGATTATTTTTAAAAAAAGTTGAGATACTAGGTTTTTCTTTTTAGCTATTGTTTTCTTTTTTAAAGCCCAATAACATTATTTTAAACAAGCCCAGTAGAAAGCCCTAAAAGTCACAAAACAGCAAAAACTGTGAGGCGCACGCCTCAACAGAAATCGAAAACTGGGGCGGGTGAGCACGCCTCGACCATTTCAGAACCATCTAAGGCACAACTCTCAGGAACACCTGCAGAGGTGCAGCCTCAGGGCTAAATATGGCCGCCTCGAGGCGTACACCTCAAGCTATTTTTAAAAACAATGGTTTAAGGTATGATAAAGTTCATTTACCAAATCCCACAGTTCAATATTAAACACAATCAATGAAGTAAAGCTATACAGACGTCAAACAATGCTAAAATGAAGGTCAAAACTTAATAACTTATAAATTTCACAATAAAAAGGTGGCTACAAGGTAAGGTGAAGATGATATGAGGGCTGAGGGATTATACTTCAGCCAAAAAACCCTTGAATACATGCAGCTCGTACATACAGTGGAGTAGAGATCATGTTACGCAGAGCAAAACTAACAAATATAAATGTGCAGTATATTACAACCCAAATATGCTTATCAAGTACAAAACAGTACTTTCCCAAAAAAGGTAAATCACCAATCAATAAATAGCACTAGTGTAATATAAAAACACTGTTTTGGACCAAAGCTTAACCAAGGAAGATGAGAAGCAAAATAAAATTACAATTGTAGTAGTGTGTAAGGTATGGAAGAATATGGGCAACCCAAAAAAGCAAGAATAAAACAACCGCTTATAAGGACAACTTAGTGAACACATTCGCAACAGAAAAATCATGATCATAGACAAGTTTGAAAAATAGTTAACTGTAACGAAGGATTACCTGAGACAAATGAGGATAAAGACCACTGATGCAACCTTCTGCTATAGCCCCCAGAGCTAAAACAGCAGCCTCTCGTTCTTTCCACACTTCATCACCAGTATTGGACAACTTAGCCTGCAAATATTTCAGAAAGGCTACATAAATATCCAAGACAGTGCAAAAAGATATGAATCTCTGTCTCTTTATTAAGATCAGTATGAAGTATAAGCCCAAGCAATAACTTATGTGGGTCCAGCAAACCTTTGGTTTCACACCATTTTTTAAACCAGGTAAGTACCTACTCGTATTACAGTTTACCATTGCATTTAACATTGTATAACCACCTAGCACATTGACCCAAAAAAATAACAGATAAATGTTCAACAATAACAAATTGCCTTAAAACGATGATGATGATGATAACATCATTTCAATATATCTTTCCTAGATCTCATTCTATAATCAGAAGAAAAATCCTCTCGGAGGATTTTGATTCAAAAGGAAAACTTATCATTTACTCTTTAGTGGTAGATTGTAAAATGATAGTAACATTGATACAATTAACTCCCTCGCGAATAACCTACTTCATCTTCATAATATCACTGACAAACATGAAAATGACAGCACAAAGTAAAAGTACTTTGGAAATTCAAGGGAAAGATAAGTTAAATGACTAAAGTAGATAGGAATTTAGCCCCCACTCAACATTACCAATTAAAATCTACAAATAGCGCTATTTTATAACTACATTTAACTCTCCAACTATGCTTTGCAACAACTTCTCTTAGGACCAAACATAAATCTTTCAAGTTTTCCATATGTTCACTGTACGCCTCCCAACAAGATATTCAAGGCTGAAGCATGAAAATACCATACCAACCACCTCACTGAAATATCAAGTTTCCTAATAGTCCAACCTAAATCTTTGAGGCCAGTAGTGCCTTGATCAGCTCCTAAGTACCCAATTAGATCAGTATAAGCCTACAGGAGTATAATTTCCAACAAATGATGGCTAAGGGAGACAAGAAAAGACCAAAGATTTCTAGTGCTATTAAAAAGAGCTTCTAACGTAATATCTCAAATAATGGGGAAAAAAAAAAGATTACAGACATACAAATTTATTACAGAAAGCGTGATGGACCATAGAAAATTTCTTGTTTGCATCTGATGCCAAATATACCAGTTACCTGAACAATAGGCATCAATGTTGGAAGAATCTCATCTCCAAACACATTTGAAATTACGTCGAGAGCAGCTGCACTGCATTTCCGTAAAGTCCATACATTCACAATGTCATCATCCTGTAATCAACCAAAAATATTATTATGTATATATAGCTTAAGGATCTTGCCTTTTCAGAACTAATCCAGGGTTTGGCCATAGACACACTTAACAACACTTATCAGTAGGCCTCAGCAATATAGATAGGCAATCAGAGAAAATATGCAGTAACATACATCATCTTCTTCCACATTATCGGATCCATGAAATCGTGATGAATGGAAATGAGGTTTAAGATCCTGCAATGCAAATTGAGAAATTGAAGGATCAAAATAATAATATCAGAATCCCCAAAACTAGGGAATGAAAATGAAGTCCATACCTGATCTCGATCTGGGAGAGACTCATCCTCCTGTAAAATTGAAGCAATGGCGAGTTACATATGAATTATGACTGTGACATGTACTAAATAACAAAAAAGGAATAAAAACACTAAATATTGACCTCAGCATCAACAAGTGATTCATCATCATCTGCGTATATCATATTTGACAATAAAACCTACATAAGTAGTAACAGATAAGGTCAGATGTTGTGAACTATTCCTGATGACTAATCCCTTAGGGAAGGTAAAACAAAACAAACAGCATTATCCATACCGGAATTAGACGTGGCAAGAATTCTCTCAGGTTCTCCGGCGCCAACTGAGTATCACAATAAGCAGACCTTGAAAAACACAATGTATTGACGAGAAAACATTAAGTGAGAAGAGAGAAAATGAAAAGACAAGTTAAAATTTAGTAATGCAAGTATAATTTATCTCTGCCAATCAATATATTGGCGATAAAAGATATCAGTCTATGAAAGACACAGTCTATGACTGATCTCGGTTTTGTCATTTTAAAAGAGGCCTTAGGGGAAGGATTTTTACCAGAACTCACAGGCTTCAAGTGCCACTTCTTCGTCAGAATCCTTGTTGACTTGCAACATGTATTCAATTACATTTTTCAGATGCGGCTGCAAGAAAGTATAGAAGTGATATTAGAAAAATAAGGGAAACCGCACAACAAGTGGAACAAAAATAATGTGTTAAGCTTACTCCAACACAAAAGCTTAAGCTAATAAGTGGAGGGTCCAACTAGTGTATCAAATGGTCACTTAATCAACATTATTTGGATGTGGTTCAACTTCAGTATATTGCGATAAGAAAATTTAATCACAATAAATCATTTAAATAATAAGTAAACTGAAAAAGATTACACGTGAGCCTTAAAAGAAGTCGAAAGAGACGCACCTCCAAGAAAGACGGGCGGACTTCAATTAATTGAACAAATGCTGCACAAACCTATTCAACAAAAAGACACACAAGTAGATAAGTGACCATGTATTTAGAAAGAATTTATATCACACTCAATAAACTGAAATAACTTTATAAAAGCCCAAAGGTCAAAGATTGAGCATAGGACAATTATGCATGCAAAGTAAGTGATTTTGTGTGAGAGAGAGAAAGAGAGGGGGTTCTATCATGCAAATACTTAAGTTCCTTTTCCCATTGTATTCAACAGGATCAAAATTAACTCCAAGGGGTGTCCTATTGACCAGGAGCTTCCATCTCAGGAAGTGACAGGTCCTAACTTTGAATTTTCCTTCTCTGTGATGGAGTAGACAGTAGCCTTCCTATCTACGAAGACTAGCTGAATGCTCCAGGAAGCTCACACACCTCTTGTTAATTATGTAACAATTCCGACCATAATGACTATTTATGGAAGGGAATTGTTTAAATGAAAATCTTGAAAGACTCCATTTAGTGTTATATTTAATGCAATCAACAACATGATAGACAAATTTACTGTTACGGAATGAGTATTCACTCACCAATTTTCGTACTTCAGCAGAAGGGTCTTGGGCAAGAACAAACAAACCCTGAAGATACTTGTCCATGGAAGCATATAAAGCCTGCAGCCCAATAATATAATATCATACTCAGCACAACAATAGGATCTTGTTGAATCATACACAAAATAAATATCAAATACACTTACTGCAGGCATCAACATGATGTATTGATTTACAGAACCCAAAGAAAGCTTTCTTAGCGAGGCATGCGGTGACTGGAAAAACTGTTCAGATAATATTCATGTCATGATAAGAATACTCACAAAAATAATAGCACTATATTCCATATAATATGATGCTAAATTATTTGCATAAGCATGAAATTGAAATTACAGAAACTAATTGTGTTACCTGAAATAACCGAGGAAGAAATATGCTGATGGGAGGTTCACTTAGCCCAGGCATGTTCGAATCGAGGACTTGTGGGACATCCTCACAAATCTAAGTCACCAAAAGATCATTTAATGTGAATTTGATGTCCAGATTGAAGAAACTGAGAACATCAATATAAGGATTTAATTATGAGAGAAATCTGAAAACTAGAATCAACGACACAGTAGTATAGTTCAGCAGCAGTACTAAACAATGAAGAGTATAAATAAATAAAAGTTCTAGGTTAGCTACATTGGCCTTCCAAATAAAATATTTTGATTTAACAAATCCTCATTTCATGGTAATTTTATTTTGAAATTATTTCCTACTTTGATGTAATATAAGTTCTTGCAAATTAAACTGTTGATTACATCTCCTTACTATGCAGTTATTTCACTGTAATGAATGATTTCCCTTGCAGCTTGCACTAACTGTTAGCCAGATCAATTGGCAAGAAATAAAATGTAAATGTATTTTTTAAAAAGAAGGAAATGTAAATTTAGTTAATATACAATAAATGAGAAGATGAGAAAGCTAATAGCAAACTGAAAAAATGATTCTAGGATGCAGGACACACCTTGGATAAGGCGTCCATTGCACCTTCCATGTGATTCAAGTCATTACTATCCAAGCAACTTGCAAGAGCTTGCAACAACTCAGGCCATCCCACAACTCCTTCTATTTGAACAACAACGCTTATTATGGAACCAACTGTTGCCCTGATGTGTCTATTTGCTGCTCCTAAACATGGGGACAACTCTGCTTTTATATATTGCTGGTATGCGGGATCCATGGACTTATAGGCATTTCTGAGATTATTTTTCAGTAGCAAACCAGCAGCTTGTCGAATCTCCACTGGTTTTCCCTGCTCATAAGTTAATAACAAGGTAAGAGTACGTTCAACGTGAGGCACGAAAAAGAAATCAAACATCAGCACGTCTAACCATGTCATCTAAACTTCAATCAGCATAGCAGAGGCTGCTCGGCTATACCCAACAACAATAAGATTGAATACTAATGTCTTAATGAAGTGAACAACTTGGAAGTTAGAATAATGGAGATTTTTAACTATCCCTTCGTAATGCAACATCAAGGTAACCTCTACAGGATTTATATCACTGTCACCAACATACACCTATGAAATTTACAATGAAGGGCAATTGAACAGTAGATAACATTTCAAAAATCAATTATTAGCTAAGAATACCAAACAAAATAATTCATGCAAGAAAATGATTGATTAAGAAACAAAATAATCCAACAGTAATCAGAGAATTAAGCATCAAAATCAATCCAGAAATACGATGCTACTCACCCCGATGGCCATCTTAATCAGACCCAGTATCCACCAAAAAAGACAGCCCCAACTGCCCCCAACAAACAAGCGAACCGCACACAAGACAATTTTCCCGAGAAACAAACAATCCAACAGGAATTAATCGACCCGGAATCAGAAAACCCCTACTACTTTTTTTCCTAGAGAAACAAATAAGATGAAGCACCTCGGCGCGTGCAAGGATAAAAGCGAGGTAGTTGTTGAAATCGGGGAACTGGGAGTACTGCTGAAGCTGCTGCCAAATCTGAGACTTGTCGGCCGTAGAAGACGAGGAAATCTGCTGCTCCAGCAAGCCACAAATCGCCTGCAGCCCCTCTTCTTTGGGCTGCCACGAAGCCGCCGCCGATGACGCCATGGTTGGGGTTGCGCTGAAAATGGAGTAGGCGCAGCCGAGGTTTAGCGAGAGCGAATCAGTTCGAACCTGTTTGGAGGAGGAACCAGCACAGCACACTCTTGCCCAATTTTATTTTGTGTCTTACAGGTGTTCTATTTTTTATACTTATATTTATATTTTTCTGAAAATGGACTCTCTAATTAATAATTATTGTCCAGCGCCGTAGGCCCGTAGCCCAAACAAAAGGATGTCCCCTATTTTTTTCGTAAGAATATGTGAAGAAAAAAATCTCAAGTTCATTTTTTAGAAAAAATTACATAAGATCGTTTTCAATTTATTAATTTTGAATAAAAAATGTTTTTTTATCAGAAAAAAAAGTTTTTTTTAGCGAAGGTTGCAACTTTTATTAACTTGGATCAACTACAATGTTGTACATCGGTGAACATGCTCTCCGACTACGAAAAAGAAATAATAAAGAACAATGATTCATTGATCCTAGTAATACTAAAACCGCCACAGACGGTATTGTGACGCCTCTTGGGCAATGATAAAATACGGGGATGAGAAGGGGGTACCGGAAGTCTTGCTCCGAAAGTTGGCCAAGGACCTCAACAGTAGTGGTGGGAGGCAAAGCATCGTATAGGGACCTCTCCTAGGGCCAATCCCTGATGCTCGGTCGGTCTAGCATTCCTCCTAGCGGGGCTGTTTCTCAGCCCTCGCCTGATCCTCCCAAGTCACTCTTGCTGCCGACCTCTTAAACGCTTCAGTCACAGCGCTCCTACCATCTCCAGATCCACTAGCGATGGGCGCTGGAACTTCAACAATCGAAACAACAGGGAGTTGACCGGTTCCCCGAGCCACGGTACCGGTAGGTACAGTGCCCGTGGAAACCCGGGGGCCCTATCCAGAGATAAGGCGCCCTTAGGTACAGTGCCCGAGGAAACGGTTGTGTGAGGAGCCTCTCCCCAATTCGTCGCATATGACTTTATCAGCTTATCTCTTTGAAATTCCCACAAAGAGGAGTCATACCTTGGAGTGCCTATGACCGCCCATGTGCAATCCTTTAGAACATGCCCAAGCCTTCCACAATTGTAGCAGAAACTCGGGAGCTTGTAATAGGTCAGCTCGATCTTGACTAGCTCCATGAATTCCTTAAACCAAAGGACCAGGCCTCGCCGGAGGGGCCTCTAAAGAAGGTGCCAAAACCGAACCCTGATAGTAGGGGTGGCCATGGTCGGTTAAACCGACCATGAGTGCCAGTTTGACCCCCACATCGCAACTCTGCGGATTCAGTTTTTTCGGACCTCCGTCGGAACCAGAACCGGGAATTTTAATATTTCTCGACCACCTCGGTCTTGGTCGGTTTTGGCGGTTTGAGCCGACCACCTATTTTATATTTGGGCCTCTATAGTGGGCCTATTATTTGGGCCTTGGAAGGCCCAATATTACAATTTGGCATACATTCAGCGGTAAAAACAAGACAATAGATTTTTTTTTCAGGCCAAAAACCATTGAAGGAGGATCAAAAATAGCCATAAGCCAATTTTTGGTCCTCCCTTAATGATGAAAAACATATGCCTAGAACTAATACCTCATAAAAAAAGTCTTACAAAGTTTGCAACAAGCTCAATGAAGAGAAACAAAATAACCAATATTACATCAGTTACAATCATCTAAATTCAAAAACAACAAAAACATCTCTTCAATCCAAGCAGCAGTAAAGATCAACAACTTCTCTTCATTTTTGATTCTTCAAAATGGCACCTATCAACAAAAAACTTATATTAGTAGAGATTCAAAATCATAAACAGCAGCCAATACAAGAATCATATAACACTTACCCAACACATACCAACCAACTACATTCAAAACATAGTAGGAACTCTTATAGATGATGATTTTTCAACAATTGCTGCAAAAATGTGAGTCAAGTATTAACATTAGAAAAATGGCATGGCCTTGCTCTCGTTCCCCAAATTTCGTTCAGCACTGATTACTTGTTTTGGCAAGTACTGCAAAAAATTTGCAACCCATGGTCAGGCGAAAGGGAAGGGTAAAGCTGGTTGTGTTCGACGTTCCAAGGCCAAGGGCCAGTCAGTCCAGGTTCAGGCGTCTGGAAAGGGTACGACCACACTTGGTTCCGATCGCCATGCAAAGGAGGGTCGCAAATCAACCAAGTCAATTTCTGAGAACAAGCAAAGCTTTCAAGTTTCGGTGGCAGAGGATCTCCCGGTCAAGGTGGTGGTCGCAACGGAGAAGGAGAAGGAGGCTTCTGTTCTGGTGCACCAGGCCAAGGTAGTCCCAGAAGAGTTCGGGAAGCTCAAACTCAGAAGAAGACGGCAAAGGAAGGTACCACTCATCGACGAAGAGATTTTCGTCTGCAATTTACCGTATTGAATCATTTGAGCACGGTGGTGTTCAGGCCACCGTTTTTGGGTCAGGTTCGATTGCATCCAATGACAACCCCGTTCGGAATGGAGTGTCTCCGGCCACGGTAACTACTCCGATGAACACGCTGGACGAAGCTCGGATTCAGGACCCAATCACGGATTTGAATTGCGACGATTCGGGGATTGAAACCTGTGGGGATTTGGTTCCATTCAAGACGCGTCAATCTCAGCCATTCGTGTTGACTCGAATCGCATAGAATCGGATATTGGGGGATCAAATCTTAGCCGAGACGCGTCACTTAAGACGCAAGTCGTCGTCGCGGAATTGCAGAACCCTGGGCCGCACATGGGTACAGGGTCAAAAGATGCTCCTGCATCTAATCCCCTTTTGGGCTTAGGTACAAGCCCAACAGATTTGGGTGGGCTTGGTTTGGGCCTTGCTCATGTGGCCCATCTCTCAAATCAGGTGTTGTCTAACGAACTTAACGGCGATCAACGGTCTAGTCCGTGGAAGGAGGCTCTACATAAACATTTTGTCAAGGCACGTCAATCGAAGCTACATGTTCAAGCTTCGAATCGCCATAGTCGACCTCTAAATTTTTTTGGGGATTACTACACCGTTCAAATCAAATCTACCCATTCTCGGAGTTGAGAGAGATTTGTTAATCCTTTGGACATTGGGAAACAGGTGCAGGGTGCTCAGATGGCTCTTGCAGCTACTCGTACTCAAACTGCTCAGCTACCTCATCAAGTGAAGGCTTTTGATGATCCGACCCTGACATCGGAAGGCGAAGAGTGGGAAACTGATGGGTGACTTTGTGTTCCCTTTCGGTTTTATTTCGGGAATTGTTCCCACAACTCCTTCTGAGAGCTATTTTGTAATGGTTTCCTTTCGGTTTGATCCAACTTGGATCTTACTTTTTTCTAATAAAAAATTTCGAGCTTATCCAAAAAAAAAGTATTAATATTTAATACTATATGAATGCAACGTAAAATTAAAAACAGATTTAGAAAATATACCATCATACACAATTTGCAATTTGTTTATCTCAGCCTCTAAATCAGCTATGTTGAGGAGTGTAGGTGGAGATTTCAGCCAATCCTTAGTACAAATCAAGGCTTGTACAATCTCTGTAGCCAAGGACAAATCTTATAATGACCTACTAAAGTACTAGTCCCACACTTGTTGGAATTGTATCTATACTTCTTACCACAACACATACATTCAGCAAACTTCTCATCATTCACAACTATGACATTAAATATTTCCCATGCAATAGAACTGTGATGAGATGGTTTAGAGCCCTTACCTGAGGATGTGTAAGAACCGCTCCCGGTCAACGCCAGTCAAATCGGCGAAAAACAGGAAAATTTAAAAAATTTGGACAGACATCTAAAAGAACCCAAATTTGACCCCGAGGGTCATATCGGACCTGAGTTGACCCCGATATCGACCAAAGTGATTTCCGGGGAACTCAGGGAAACTTTCTGACCAATTTGGGAAAGGTTGACTTTTTGCTGGAAAAGTCAACTGAGCGACGTTTTGGTCCGTTCGAGGTCCGTTTCGGATCCAAAAAGCTTAGCCGTCGTCACAGCGGTCTTAGTTGAGCTGTTTCCTTGTAGCCCGTGAAGTTTCGTAATTTCTTGGAAAAAGTGCCTGTTCGGGGCCCGAAACGGCCGAATTTCGCGAATCTGATTGGAAAATACCTAGGAGATATTTTCCAAAAGGTGTGGGACCCACTTGCCACATGTCACCAATGTGGTGGTGTTAGGTTTATTGGACAAAACAAAAGATGGGACATGAGGGTTAGTTTTGAAATTAAAGTGTTAGTTGTTATTTTTAAAAACAAAACAAAAGGGAAGAAAGAGAATTGATGTGTTCGGCCATTTAGTTCAAAAAAGAGAAGAATTAGAGATAGAAAGTGGAGAGAAGAAAGAGAAGGAGAAAAGGGAAAAAGAGAAGATAAAGTGTGACGTTTTGGTGATTTCCCGACGATCCAACCGGCGGATCGTCTCAACGGTTGAAGAATCGAGCTCCCGTCATCATTCCCTATGGTGAGAACCTGATCGATTCTCGTTTTGGTACGTTTGAATTTTAGGGTTTGAGTTTAAACGATTCAAATATGGTTGTGTTTTGGTTAGAATTGGTTTAAAGATGAATGGTTGAGGTTTGGGGTTCGTTAGGAACGTTTTTGGGCGAAAAGGAAATTTTCCCATTATGGCCGTGTGAGGCCCACGTGTTAGGGTCTCGGGTTTTCGTGTTCGGGTGGTTTAGCACGATCCCCAAGTCGTTAATTCACACCCGAAACGAATTTTGGAATTAAATTGTGAAAGTTGGAATTTCGGGTTTAGAAAATTTAAACGCGAATTAAATCGCTCGGAAGTCGGAAATTGATTCCGTCGATTGCATTGGAACCCTTGAATTATTCTAAGATCGTAGAAACGAAAACGGGAATTTTCAGAGACCTGGAAGGGCGTTTTCAAAACCCTGGCGGATTCGCCATGTCGGGCGAATCGGGCTTTTCCGGGTCCATTATCGACAATGTCGAGTAATCGGGAAGTTTGGGAGTGATCGACATTGTCGGGGTTACTTTTAGGCGTCAAGTTTATTAAAATTCAGTTTATGCCTGCATGCTTAAAAGTGTTTAAAATTGTGTTCTTATTAGATCGTGCCACCGACAGAGGAAAGGGAAAGCTAGGCGAGTGATCGAGATCACGCCGGAGCTTGTTTGTGAGCTTTTGGAGAAAGCATACGAGGTAGGGAAAAGTAGCCGGATCTCGGCCATAACTAGGGAAAGTTAACAGTAGAAATGCATGTGACACTTGGGTGTCGTGGGATAAGTAGGTTTATCGAATATTAGAAAGGCAGGCGACACCGGGTGGTGTCGTATGATACGGGAACGTATCGAACAATAGAAATGCATGTGACACTTAGTAGTGTCGTAGGAGCAGTGACATCATACTAAAACCTTAACATATAAAGACTATTAGAGGTTAAGAATTATCAAACCCTAAAACTGACAGAAACACTAACAACAGAGATTAACTCATACTAACATACAACAAACACAAACATATTTGATATATATGCTCACATTCAATCAAACCCTAATCCTAACAGAATCCCTAACACGAAATCAAATAAATTTGGGTTGTTGGTGGTTATACCTTTCCTTTATCCTTGTTCATCTCCTCCGACGAGCTTGAAAAGGATCTGAAACCTTGTGATTGGCCTCCAGACCTCGGTCCAGTTCTAGAGTTCTTAGAACCTCTCATCTTCCGCCTCATATTTATCTTGTTTGAAGCTCGCTCAAACTCAACGGTAAACAACGCCGGATATCGCCGCATTAAATGTGAAAGATATCGTTTCTGAGAGCGTGGCAGAGAACCCAAAAAACGACGGAATAAAGATTAAGAAGAGGTCGAGGAAGGAGGGTCATGGCTGAAGGGTTGTATTGACAAGGTTTTGTGGCATTTTCAGCTCTGATCGAAGGGACAGAAAAGGATTTGGGTGAGGCTCGAGAGGAAGAAGGACGAGATGTCAGGGGAGATGGGAGAGAAAGAGAGAGTGTTTGAGAGAGAGTTGAAGCGGTAGAGAGAGAAAGAAGTGAGGTCGAATTAGGGTTTCAGAAGGTTAGAGACAATCGGACGGCTGGAAAGAAGAGGTGGAAATCAAGGGCTGGGATTGAACCACATGGTTTGGGCTGGGAGTGTTAATGGGCTAGTGGGCTTATTTTTGGGCCAGGTACTGATCCTTGGGCCTTAAGAGCCCAAGGGTCTGGTTGGTTTTTTCTGACCGCCGGTTCTGACTTCCCAAACCGGTCTCCGACCGTATACACGGCGGTTCAGGGGTTTTAACGCCGGAATGTCGTCGGTTTTTTACGGTTCCGATCTCAGCGGTCCAAAAGGAGGTCGGAGATGGTTGGTTCACCACGGTCCGGTTAATTCTGCCCAGTTCTACCAATTAGTGGTTTATCAACATGGGTGTTCTAAGAAGACCCATTAAAAATGTAAATTAATAGATTATAAATTAAAATTTATGCGAGATTTAAATTTGTGTGTATGAATCATAATGTTATATTTTAATATTATAATTTACTCAAAACGTCATTTTTTTCGATAAAATAACTTTTCTACCAATCAAACACGACCAAACTAAAAAAATTAAACCCATATGCTTGGTTTTATTTATTTGGGTTAATTTCATCTCACTACCCTAAAAATACTTGTTTTCATTTCACTACCCTAACTATTTTTTGTTGCACCTCACTGCCCTAGAATGCATTTTTTTCACTTTATACCCGCTGTCAATTTTTCATCCATTTTGGCTAGAAAATGGTCGTGTGACCCTACTTTTTCTTAAAAAAATACCTAAAATACCCTTTACGTCCCCCTCTTACCCACTTCATTTTCATTCAAACCCTAAACAACCCGACGTCATAAAAGGGTTATTTATGGTATTAATGAGAATGAAATGGGTAAGAGAGGGAAGTAAAGGGTAGTTTAGGTGTTTTTAGAAAAAGTAGGGTCACATGCTTTGCACATGACCATTTTTCATCGAAGAATCAATGAAAAATTGACGGCAGGTATGAACGTGAAAAAAAAATGCATTATAGGGTAGTGAGGTGCCACAAAAAAATAGTTAGGGTAGTGAAATGAAATGCAAGAATTTTTAGGGTAGTGAGATGAAATTATTTTTTATAACAAAATATATGTAAAAAGTTTATTTAAAAACATTTAGTAATCAAGAGTTTATTAAACTCAAAGTTGAATATCGCTCTCTCGTAACTTGAGATCTCTCTCTAGCCCTAATCGCCTGTGATAGCTATGGAGCTCCCCTGTATCACCCCCCGCTGCTTTGTCCTCTGCTATGCCTCCACCTGGGGTTGGCGTCATTGAGTTTATCGGTTCTGCCATCCTTGTGCTGTCCAATCCCTCGCAGATGTGCCCGGTGCTGGGGATAAGACACACCGAAGGAGGAAGCCCAAACCACTTGCTCCGACTTCTTCCTCCTGTCCCCCTTTTACGCATGCACTGCCGCCACTAGTTCGAGGACCCTCGACAAAGCTGATTCCCTTCTCCATGGGAGCGATTTCCTCTTCACCGGTTTCAAAACTGAGACAAGGAAGTCCTATGAGACGTCCTTGTTGCTTCTTCCCCAAGAAACATGCGACCGCCTCCTACATCAAACCCTAGTCCGCTGGTCCCCCAAAAAAGTCACAACCTTGCTCTGGCTCCTCTTGTCGGCGTGATTCTTAGGGATGTGCCTCCCGATCCCCAACATGCCCTTATGCGTTTGTTATCCCATAGGCTCCGCCGTTGCAGCGGGACCAGACCAAAGGAAAGGCGCCTATGAAGGACCTTCCTCGAACGTCGGTGGAGGCCCTGGGTTAGGGCGGTGCCTTCCAAATCAGTGAAGGATCCCATTCATTCCTACATGACTCACGACCCCGACGGGGATGACTCGCGATCGTTTGCGGCACCTGGACATGAACAAGATCTCTTTGTCCCTGACTTCCCTGGCTCCGGACCTTTAGGCCTCCTTGACAGGCCTTCAGGATCGTCTGTCGTCTTGTTCGCTTGAAGATGAAGACGAGGTCGAGGTCATTGTTCCGTTCTCTCCAGCCGTCTCAACAGCCATTGCTCGTCAACAATGGGGTATGGTGGGGAAGTTGTGGTCACCAAAAGCTCCCCGAAAGGAAACCCTCCTACGTATCATCACTAACACGTGGGGGAATGTTGTCGAGCGCCTTGTGGTCAAGGACTTAGGGTCGAGTCTCTTTGAATTTTACTTCCGATCCTCTGAAACTAGGGCATGGGTCAGGGGCGACGAGCCTTGGTGCTTTGACGGGTGCACCTTCCTTCTCGGGGACCTGGACCTCTATGCTCGGGAATTGCCTGTTCTGGATCGAGTGTAGTTGTGGTCACATGAGCGAGGTCTGCCACCTCTGGTTCGAACAAAAGAGATGGGGACATCCATAGGGGATGCGTTACAGACGTGTGTGGATGTCCCAGAATGTGATGGGGTGGCACTATTAGGTAGGACTGGGCAAAATTAACCGGACCGCGGTGAATTGACCATCTCCATCCTCCTTTTGGACAGTTGAGACCGAAACCGAAAAAAACCGGCGACATTCCGGCATTAAAACCCCTGAACCGCCGTGTATATGGTCGGAGACCGGTCTGGGAAGTCTAAACCGGCGGTCAGAAAAAACCGACCAGACCCTTGGGCATGTACCTGGCCCAAAAATAAGACCACTAGCCCATTAACACTCCTAGCCCAAACCATGTGGTTCAATCTCAGCCCTTGATTTCCACCTCTTCATCCCAGCCATCCGATTGTCTCTAACCTTCTGAAACCGTAATTCGACCTCACTTCTTTCTCTCTCAAACCACCCGTTCACGCGAGGGAAACCTCGAACACCTTCTCACACAGGGGAAACCTAGTACGTATGGCGCCGCAGCGCATCAACCCTAACCCCTCTCCGTCTGGTGAGACTCTCACACTGAGGCACTGTATCACTACCGTAGGTTATTGATGAGTCTCGAACCCAAGACCTCACCCTTTAACACCGAACTTACGGCCTCTACAACCAACACAATTATTTACACGGCCATGCAAAACCGACACCCAAACTGCACAAACAAGACGGTGGAACAAGAAAGGAACCCTAAACCCAAATTCGTTTCAGACTCCATTTGTACCCCATTTTTAACCCCAAAAACGTCTCAAGCGTAACACACACTCGATCACCAATTTAACAGCACACGTACAAAAATTCAAGACCAAACACAACTCACTCAACCTCAATCACAAGCCGACAAGGCCAACCAAAATCAAAAACACGCCCATCGGGCCAACATAATCAAAGCACGCCCACAGGGCCAACCAAAATCAAGACTTTTCCTTTTCATTATAAAACCTCATTTCTTGACATCAGGTAGTTACAACTCGGTCCAGGCGTCCCCGAACTACATTGTACCCACTTGATATCAACACCGTCACGCTCGACCACAGGGGCGCCCCTGAGTCGAGTCGCGACAGCTTAAAAACTTTTCATGCAGCAACACACAATCAATATGCCAGCAACAAAACACTGCACACACACAAACACAAACAGGACTCAAAACACTACGGGTCTACACACGGTTTCCGACTTGCGTACCCAACGATCGACGGGACTTTACTGACTCGACTCTCCCCACCTAATTGACGTACAGTCCGAGGTGTGAAACCTCGAGCTCTGATACCAAGCTGTCACGCCCCAAATTCAGTAGAACCGAACCCGGAACGCGAACGGTAAAACAATAAAATCATTTTCAAACCTTTTAAATAAATCGCTTAAAAACACCATTTAGTTAATCAAAATAATAATTTACAACCCAAAAGTACGTCCCAACAAGCGGACAAAATACAAGGTATACGTCGCTAGACTCAAAAGTAAACCCGGACTCCCGCTCCTAGCTCTTCAAGCTTCGGAAGCTCACCTAGTCCATCCCGCGACTAGTACCTGTAGGAAAAGCAGCTAGGGGTGAGCGTTCGCTCACCACCACGGATAACAGACTGACTACGGCATACTTAGCAGACAATGCCGGTAACACCAACAACAACCCAACACCGGGGACTACTATCCCCAACTCAAGTAACCCGACTGACACACAACCTGTTCCCTTCCCCAACCAACTCAACACTAGGACACGTAATGTAGACCCGACACAACGATTGACGACTTCCTCCAAAGACACGGCAGATAACCACGCAACACCCAAGATCACTAAGGATCGCACACCAAACAAGATCACAAAGGATCGCACTCCAGCTGCTCAGTCCCCCACGCCCTTTACCGATCCCTGTCAGGCCAGGCGGTCGACCTGTCACACTTTTGCCGATCCCTGTCAGGCCAGGCGGTCGACCTGTTGCACTTTTCCCGACACAGAGTCGGATCAGGCTGTCGACCTGTCACCCCCACGCACGCGCGGCTAGGACCCCTTTCCTCACGGGCGGGCCCCCTATCCCGTCTGAACATGCAGACGCGTGCGATCACAGGACCCCCGTTATTATGAAGCGGGCCCCCAACCTCAGGTAACCACAATCACAATCACAAACAAAGTTCAACAAACAGCAACAACACCAGTTTGACACTCCACAGTCACTCATGGCCACCCAAGACGCCAACGGTAAAACACGGGTTCAACAACCCCACGGGAACTCAAGGCCACCCAAAACACCAATGGTAAAACACGGGTTCAACAACCCCACGGGCACTCAAGGACACCCAAAACACCAACGGTAGAACACGGGTTCAACAACCCCACAGGCACTCGTGGCCACCCAAGACACCAAAAGTAAAGACACGGGTTCAACAACCCCACGGGCACTCATGGCCACCCAAGACACCAACAGTAAAGACACGGGCTCTCATGGCCACCCAAGACACAGCAGTAAAATACGGGCTCTCATGGCCACCCAAGACACAGCAGTAAAATACGGGCTCTCATGACCACCCAAGACACCAACAGTAAAGTACGGGCTCTCATGGCCACTCAAGACACAAACTAAACAATCAACCCCCGGGCATAAACAGATGCCTCCGGCAATTCTAATATCGAAAGTTCACTGCTCCTACGACACTACTAAGTGTCACATGCATTTCTATTGTTCGATACGTTCCCGTATCATACGACACCACCCGGTGTCGCCTGCCTTTCTAATATTCGATAAACCTACTTATCCCACGACACCCAAGGTCACATGCATTTCTACTGTTAACTTTCCCTAGTTAGGGCCGAGATTCGGCTACTTTTCCCTACCTCGTATGCTTTCTCCAAAAGCTCACAAACAAGCTTCGGCGTGATCTCGATCACTCGCCTAGCTTTCCCTTTCCTCTGTCGGTGGCACGATCTAATAAGAACACAATTTTAAACACTTTTAAGCTTGCAGGCATAAAATGAATTTTAATAAACTTGACGCCTAAAAGTAACCCCGACAATGTCGATCACTCCCAAACTTCCCGATTACTCGACATTGTCGATAATGGACCCGGAAAAGCCCGATTCGCCCGACATGGCGAATCCGCCAGGGTTTTGAAAACGCCCTTCCGGGTCTCCGAAAATTCCCGTTTTCGTTTCTACGATCTTAGAATAATTCAAGGGTTCCAATGCAATCGACGGAATCAATTTCCGACTTCCGAGCGATTTAATTCGCGTTTAAATTTTCTAAACCCGAAATTCCAACTTTCACAATTTAATTCCAAAATTCGTTTCGGGTGTGAATTAACGACTTGGGGATCGTCCTAAACCACCCGAACACGAAAACCCGAGACCCTAACACGTGGGCCTCACACGGCCATAATGGGAAAATTTCCTTTTCGCCCCAAAACGTTCCTAACGAACCCCAAACCTCAACCATTCATCTTTAAACCAATTCTAACCAAAACCCAACCATATTTGAATCGTTTAAACTCAAACCCTAAAATTCAAACGTACCAAAACGAGAATCGATTAGGTTCTCACCGTAGGGAATGATGACGGGAGCTCGATTCTTCAACCGTTGAGACGATCCGCCGGTTGGATCGTCGGGAAATCACCAAAACGTCACACTTTATCTTCTCTTTTTCCCTTTTCTCCTTCTCTTTCTTCTCTCCACTTTCTATCTCTACTTCTTCTCTTTTTTGAACTAAATGGCCGAACACATCAATTGCTTCCCTTTTGTTTTGTTTTAAAAATAACAACGAACACTTTAATTTCAAAACTAACCCTCATGTCCCATCTTTTGTTTTGTCCAATAAACCTAACACCACCACATTGGTGACATGTGGCAAGTGGGTCCCACACCTTTTGGAAAATATCTCCTAGGTATTTTCCAATCAGATTCGCGAAATTCGGCCGTTTCGGGCCCCGAACAGGCACTTTTTCCAAGAAATTACGAAACTTCACGGGCTACAAGGAAACAGCTCAACTAAGACCGTTGTGACGACGGCTAATCTTTTTGGATCCGAAACGGACCTCGAACGGACCAAAACGTCGCTCAGTTGACTTTTCCAGCAAAAAGTCAACCTTTCCCAAATTGGTCAGAAAGTTGCCCTGAGTTCCCCGGAAATCACTTTGGTCGATATCGGGGTCAACTCAGGTCCGATATGACCCTCGGGGTCAAATTTGGGTTCATTTAGATGTCATGTCCAAATTTTTTAATTTTTCCTGTTTTTCGCCGATTTGACTGGCGGTGACCGGGAGCGGTTCTTACACATCCTCAGGTAAGGGCTCTAAACCACCTCATCACAATTCTATTGCATGGGAAATATTTAATGTCATAGTTGTGAATGATGAGAAGTTTGCTGAATGTATGTGTTGTGGTAAGAAGTATAGATACAATTCCAACAAGTGTGAGACTAGTACTTTGGTAGGTCATTATAAGGCTTGTCCTTGGCTACGGAGATTGTACAAGCTTTGATTTGTACTAAGAATTGGCTGAAATCTCCACCTACATTCCTCAGCATAGCTGATTTAGAGGCTGAGATGGACAAATTGCAAATTGTGGATGATGGTATATTTTCTAAATCTGTTTTTAATTTTACGTTGCATTCATATAATATTAAATATTAATACTTGATTGATATTTTTGCAGCAATTGATGAAAAATCATCATCTATGGGAGTTCCTGCTATGTTTTGAATGTAGTTGGTTGGTATGTGTTTGGTAAGTGTTATATGATTTTTGTATTGACTGCTGTTTATGATTTTGAATCTCTACTAATGTAAGTTTTTGGTTGATAGGTATCATTTTGAAGAATCAAGAATGAAGAGAAGTCGTTGATCTCTACTGCTGATTGGATTGAAGAAATGTTTTTGTTGTTTTTGAATCTAGATTATTGTAACTGATGTAATATTGGTTATTTTGTTTCTCTTCATTGAACTTGTTGCAAACTATGTAAGACTCTTTTTTTATGAGGTATTAGTTCTAGGCAGGTGTTTTTCATTATTAAGGGAGGACCAAAAATTGGCTTATGGCTATTTTTGATCCTCCTTCAATGGTTTTTGGCCTGAAAAAAAAATCTCTTGCTTGTTTTTACAGTTGAATGTATGCCAAATTATAATATTGGGCGTTCCAAGGCTCAAATATATTATGGGCGGTCGGTTCAAACCGATCATGCCCACCCTTACTAATTGGTAGTAGAAGTTAGTGGTTAGAATGTTTTTTCATTTTCTTTCTATCAAACCATTAGTTGTTACCATTAATTCTGTAGTGGTAAACAACTCGTTGGTGGTAGTTAGTTGTTCTTGTAATTTTAATAATTTTCAAAAGAAGAAAAGACAAATTACAAATTTTATTTCGAGCAAGGAAGAACAACATTTATAAAAATGATGTTTAAACAGGCATAGGACAGTGCTAATGTTCCTCCTCGTCAATGTTCCATTTGATGCTCGTAGGTGCAAATGCCGTTGATTTCATGGCCCCGCTCCTATAGGGCTTGGACAACGGCGATTAGGAAGGTTGTTATGGGTTGAATTGCGACGATGTCAATTAGGTGGGTTGGATGAGCGAGGCTAGGGATCAGATTTGAGAGTTTAGCTCTTATTCATTCACAAGCTCGTTCAACTCCATATATTCAATGAGTAATTCGAAGTCGTTCGTTTCAGCCATGGAAAGAAACTTATGGAGATATATAAGGAGTTTATAGAAAAGAAAATGTGTGGTTTAAAGTTTATGGTAGAAAACATATTTTATTAAATAAAACAGATTTTAAAAAGTAAAAACTGATTTTTTATAAAATAAAATTTAATTTTATAAAATAAAAATTGATTTTTATAAAATAATTAAATAAAAATTAACTTTTGAAACCAATGACATGATTTTGAACACTTGACTGTCAGTGAGGGGTATTATGTACTTTTTAAGTGTTTTGGATAGAAAGTTAATGGTAGGTACTAAAGTGATACAAACTTAATTTTAGGGTAGGGAGATGGAAAAAAAATTCTAGGGCAGTGGAAATAGAAAACGAAAAGTTTAGGGTAGTCAGATGGAATTTACTCTCTAAAAATGAACATTTCCTTTTTTATTTCCACGATCCATAATGAAAAATACGTTTTGAAAAATAGGAAATCGTTTCGGAAATATTTCTAGTTTATTTCATTCTTATAAGTTTTGGAAAATAAGAAACCGTTTAGAAAATATTTCATTTTGTTTCCTTCTTAAATTTAGAGAAAACCGTTTAGAAATTTTATTCCAAGCTTGTTTCTCTCGTTTTTTGAACTCCGAATGAATTCCAGATTTGTTCTAACAAGGGTAACAAGTGTTTTTGGATTCACCTGTAACAAAGAGAGAACACCAGTAGCAAAAAAGAATTTCGAGCTCTACCAACAAGAACAAGACGTTCCTTGCCTCAAATATAAAAACCCAAGTGAGATTTCGAAAACTGAATTCCTAACTTAGATTTTCATATTGTACCTTTTGATTTTCAAAATTTTCAGTTCTGATTAATTGAAGTAAATTTCCCTTTTTGTTCTCCAAAACCAGAAAAGATCCAAAAAGGTTTTAAAATTTTCATTTTGATTCTTAGTTTCAAAAATTTCAATATGAAAATTAAAATATAATTCCCATGTTGCTGCCATATTCAAATTCAAACCTCTTTTAAACCCAAAATCAAAACCAGGTTTGAAACTAACTAGAGAAACTAATTGAAATTGCATTGTCTTATTTTTATTTTCTATCAGAACTTCAAAGATTTTGGCAATTGAAATTAGATAGAAAATAAGCTTCGGATAAAGCACAGTAAATCACATACTAATAAAACACAATAGGCAATTAAAATCTTGTTTACTTTATTATTGTTTTAATTACCATTTGAATCTTGTATATCTTATTTAGTAAGCACATTCAACAATTTTAAGACCTTTATCTATTTTATATTGTGTTTTATTGCAAAACAACCAATTTAACTTCTTCTCTTTTGATAAATGATGAGTTTATTCATGGTTTTGGAATAATAAATTACAAAGCACGAGTAAAAAACCCCAAAATAACCTCCGAAAGAACAAGAACAATAGGAGCTCAACTCCTAACATAAACAATAGAACACGAAGAGGGAGATGTCAACCAAAGAGGAGTGTTGCATCTCCAATAAGATCACTAGCCATCCTGCAAATGCTGAAACTATGAAGCTGAAGCTTGCAGAAAACAGCCTCCACCGGCTCGATTTGCTGTCTGAAAACACTGGAGTTCCTCTGCAACCAAATATGCCAGAAGCGAAGGTAGCCAAACTTGACCCAAAGCCTCCACCATATCCTCCTATCCAACCCTCTCCAAGCAAAGATCAAAGAAACACAATCCCCTGGAGAAACCCAGAAGATCGACCACCAAGAGTATAGCTTCGACCACAACGACCAAGAAAAAGTGCAGTGCAAGAAGAGGTGTGAGGTATCCTCGAAAACATGACCACAAAGACAATAGAACATGTGATTAAGAGAAATACGCATACTTCGCTCTTCCAAACAAGACTTGGTCGGAATCGCGTCATGAGCCATCAACCATACCAGAGAGCTATACTTGGGAGGGAGATTCTTGATCCACAGAAAACCCACCCAAGGAACAAGAGAGGGAACCGAGTCGTCAAGCAAGAGATAAGCGGATGCCGAGGAAAAATCGCGCTCTCTCTATGACCAAGAGACAAAGTCAAGGGTGTCAGGTCGGATACAAGTCGTAGATAAGAGATCCATGAGCAAAGCGGAATCCTCCCACTCGTAGGTGAAGATGAAAGAGCGACGATAATCAATGTTCCAGGATCTATTTTGCCAAACCTCACCAATACGAGACCACTTTCCCAGACAGATGCTGTAGAGGCTAGGGAAGCGATAGCGAAAAGCGAGAGGACCAATCCAGACATCTCTCCAGAACCGAATCCAGTCCCCCTCCTACTCGCCAATGAAGACTCTGATTGCTAAACATGTCTCTGAAAGCCGGGGATTCAGAAAGACCCATGATATGTACAAAAAAACGAAGAACCCGGCTTATCAAGGGCGGTGAGGTCCCATTCTGACATTTTCCAGCCAAACTTTGCACACAACACACGCTTCTAAAGGGAGTCATTCTCAGAGACAAAGCACAAAAACCATTTCGCCAACAAACTCTGGTTTACCTTTTCCAGCCCCCGGATGCCTAAACCCCCCTCAGACTTGGGTTTACAAACCGATGACCAACAAACTTTACAAAATACCCGAGAATGAGCCCTCTTATGCCATAAGAAGCGTCGCCTCCAAGCTTCTAGCTCTCCAACAACACCTTTGGGGGCCATGAATAAAGATATAAAGAAAACAGGTAGAGCTGACATAGAGACTTAATTAAAACCAATCTACCTGGCATAGAAAGATCCTTAGTTTTCCATAGGGCGAGAGAGTCCTTGAATTTCTGAATAACAGGGTCCCAGAACGAGAGACGTCTGGGGTTCGCACCCAAGCTGAAACCAAGATATTTGAAGGGAAGTGAGCTAACCAGACAACCTAAAGAAGAAGCAACCGACTCCGGCATACACGAGCGGGCGTTCAGAAGGATAGCTGTAGACTTATCAAAATTTATCTTGAGGCCCGAGCTTAGCTGAAAAGTAAGAAGAGTACTCTTGAGCGTTAGAAGATCATCAGTAGACCCTTTCACAAAATGTAAAGTGTCATCAGGGAACTGCAAATGGGAAATGATGTTGGGTCTTGAGGTAGGGTTGGAGATGAACCAACTCGCAGCGGAAAATCAATGAAAACCAAGAGACAATTAAAACCATGGAACAACTAACAAAGAATGGATTCACAAGAGAAAAATTCAGCACTATTTCTTACCAAAACAAGAACAGTGGGTAACGAATGATTTGGATTGAGTCTTCAAGACGCCTACGTATCCACATGGGAATCAAAGCCACGTAGTTCTTCTCTTTGAGGACTCAAGAACACAAAAATGGAGGTGTGAGCTTGCCTTGACCGAAATTGCCATGGAGAGGAGGAAGAAGTTGTGTTTCCTATTCTTGTCTTGTGTTTGTTATGTTGAAAAAAGATGACTTAAACATAACAAACCTCATACTTGTCCAACTAAAGGCATGGGACAAGTAGGGTGACAAGTAATGTGTAAATAGGACAAAGTATGGCTAGACAAGATGAGGTTAAGTGGTGAATCACCAACACCTTAATCCTTGTCATGCTTACTTAGTACTAATTAATCTAGACTTGATTAATTAGTTCCATGGGCCTTGGTTACATGGGCTTTTCATGGGCCTCTCGGAACATGGCCCGTGGCCATTTCCAACGAGGTCCCGTGATTCGCTCATCGCCTCCAAGCCTTCCATACCGGAAATATCCAACATTATCCGACGTGATCAATCCTAAGACTCTAAGCCTTGTCTTGATCCGTAAAGTCCTATTCACTTACGGGCACATGACCCAAAACCCAGTCTTGGTCTTGTCCCGAGACAACTCTCTTTTGGCCATTCTCCATAAATGTGTCAATGAGTTTCACCCTCCGATGTGAACCTTAGGTTTATGAATGTCAATAGATCAACGTAAAATCCCATTTCACTTGATCCTATTTAAGTGGCAACTAACGAGACTTTAGTATTGCCTGACACTGCATAACGAATCGACCTTGTCGATTCTAACCTTTCCGTCGTCCTTGTCATTATCCTTTTATCTCTGATATCCTAATTGAGATAAGACATAGAGCCGTCATCCTTATTATTCTCAATCACTGTTTTTTGATATGTGAGATGACTGAATATATGATACCTAATATCATGTGCATGGTCATGCTATTCTTTCAGTCACTCTCGATCAAACGATCGAGAACCGCATCTTTCCCATACCGTAATATGAGGGATAAATCCCTTAGCCGCCTTGCGTGTCACTCATGCAGTCCGTCCCCAAGCCAATCATGGCCGTTATGGAAGCCCTGTTACGGACAACGTTAGGCTCAGGTCAAACTCAGTTGTTTACTGCATAGCGATCACAAAGACTCTTTGGTCTAAGGATACATGACAAGCTACGACAATGAATATGTTCATGACTTGATCTATGACACATATTCATGTCGGGGCGTCCAATATCATGTCCCACATGATATCTATGATCATACTCCGGAATCTCATTCCAATGACTAACAGAAAGTAAGCCATAAAGAGACATATTTCATACTATTCGCTTTTGGTAAAGCTTTGTTGACTGGGGACCCATCGAGTGTGATCTATGTCGATCTATGGTTCTATTCGCATGGTCGGCATAGATCAGAACGCACATCGATATATTACTCAAACATATAAGTAATATAAAGCCGCTTTAATTTTATTGCTAATAATGATAATATACATTTGGACATTTATGATTGAACTACGGGCACTAAGACTAACAATCTGCCGCTTGCCCTAGTTCCAATCTAAACTCCAATATGTCCCCATCGACTTTACATGTCTAACATGTTTAGGTAGCGACACTGCCCTAGTTAAAGGGTTGGCTATGTTATCATATGTTGCAATATAGGTTATCTTTAGTTCACATCGGTTCAATATTTCTCTGATTAGGTGGATACGCCGCAGTACATGTTTGGATTTGTTATGCGATATGGGTTTTTAGCTTGCTCAATGCCCCTTGTGTTGTCGCAAAATGGATTCACCAGGCTGGATGGGTTTTTAATTACACCCAACCCTGCCGTGAATTTCCAAATCCACATAGTCTGCTTAGTTGCCTCTGCAGCATCCATGTACTTGGCCTATGTCGTAGATTCGACAATGATATCTTGCTTTACGCTCTCCCAGCTAAAGCTCCGCCATTTAATGTAAACACATATCCTGACTGACTTCTAAAGTCATCTGGATTTGTCTTGGAAAACTAGCGTCTACTCATCCTTCGACAACTAGTTCAGAATCATCTTTCCCACGGGTTAGACTGATGCCTACTGGTACAACATAAAACTTACGAGACGTCCGGTCTCGTACATGTCATGGCATAATTTTTTTGCTTGCGAGTGAGACTAACCCGAAGAAAGGATCGAGAGATACATTATGGACCCAACAAATCTCGGACATCTAATGCTCCATCCGAATCATTGATTTCAGCTTCCAAGGCCCCTATCTCACGGTCAATACGTCCGAAAACATCCTTGTTCCAGCGATTGAGATCGGATCGCAAACAGCGGAGCTTAAACCAAAGGCAGTAACTAGCCGAACCCTGACAAGAATATGAGTCCCAATAAGCACGAACATCAGTTTTGAAATGTTGATGATCTGTCCACGCATTGATGAAGCGCAATGGTTTAGGACCCCAATTGACGACTGAGGAGGACAATGTCAAGGCTGGTGATCAGAGAGCGAACGAGGATGACCGTGCTGAATCAAGTCACCGAAACAAGCAAGGGCTGAGGGACATACGAGAAAGCGATCAATTCTTGAAGCTTTCGACCCCCACCATACCAAGTGAAAGACGCTCCCAACAGGTTCAAGTCCAGCAGCTCCATACTCTGCATGAATTCATAAAACACAGCACAATCCGATGTTGAAGTATGAGTGTTTCGACGTTCCTCAGAAAATAGGACAGAGTTAAAATCCCCTCCCGCAATAAGATCATCACTAAAAGAAGCTCGTTCTTGGAGCAAAGAGTCCTAAAGGACGCGACGACCAGGGGAAGTGGATGGCCCATAGATGTTCAAGATGGAAACCACAATGCCTGAGGAAAGAAAGGTACCATACCAAAACAAAGTCGAACCCACATGACGAGAGGAAATAAGATGAAAAACAGAGACCTTCCAAGCCAAAAGGATCCCGCATGAAGCTCCTACAGAGGGTAAGAAGATGAAGTCTTATCCTAAAAACAAGCCACAGTCACGGAGAAAACTGGCAGTAGCATCGCTGATTTTGGTCTCCTGAAGCAAAACGAAATCCAGACGAAGCCCCAAAATGACTCGTCGAATATCTCTCCTCTTGTGAGGAGAGTTTGCTCCTCTCACATTCCATGAGAGGAGCTTCATGCCTCAAATGGGAGGAGGAGAGGCAGTAGAGACGCCTCTTCCAGTATTAGAGAGGTCGGGAGCCTCTAACTAGAGATAACCTGAAAGTTCAACCTCAATGTTTTCAAATTGCTCTCTAACATCGCCCCAGTTGCTAGGGCTTTGAAGCCAATCTTCTTGACATGATTCCAGCTAGTGGAAACTGGAGAAGGAAGCTTGGACGGCGCTGAGACACGAAAAGGTTGCACGCGGGAACGCCTCTTACTCGAGACAGAGGACGTTGCTTGCGATCCACGCAAATTAGAAGGTCCAGCCTCAAAAGGCTACTGAGCCGCAATTGGAAAAACTGAAAGACTCACAGAATCCGAGACGATCTCAAGAGAGCCAGATCCAAGGAAGGAGTCTTCATAATCGTTGAAACCTTAATTGGATAAGGGAGAGCGATCCTAATTTGATAACCTGTTTGAATTTTGAACGTCTCCATCGCGCGTGAGAGTAAGGTCGCGCGTGGGAGACGCAACATGATTGATCGAAGAACCCATCCTATCCGATACTGAATCCTTAGAAGAGGTTGTCACAGGTCGAGAAACCGGCAGAGGAACGACGCTGACCAGAACCGGCTCAACCCAGAGATTTAATACCGAATAACCTAGCTGGAAAAAAGAGTTCATCGGAGCTAGACGATCTTTGCGATGAATCATAATGAATAGGCTCTCGAACTCGAAACGAATAACTTGAAGAACATCCCCTAAACCGGTTCCAATTTTCATGAAGTTTTCGAAGCTCCAGCCCTGAATTGGAAGGCCCGAAACGGAGATCCATTGAAAGAAGCCAACATGAGTGAGAAGCTCTCCACTGGTACGAACAACGTCGAACCAAGGAAAAAGCACAAACCAATCCTTCTCCTTCTCAAACGAAGAGATCATATAGATCCTGTTACCAAAGCTTTTAAGCTGAAAATGCGAAAAGCCTGCTGCACATAGAGCTTCCATAAGCTGAGAAGAGGAGAAGTTGGAATGAGCGATACCAATCGAGCTAGAAGAAGCTTTGGCTATCTAGTCATCCACAACAACTCCAGGGGGAACGATAGAAGTGGTCGGAATCGCGTCAGAGACAGGAGCAGAGGGTCTCCAGGTTGATCGAGGTTTGCGCGATGGGTCTAACTAGGCTGGGACTACCAAGATCTTTCTACCATCGAACTGCTTACCGTTCAAAGCCATAACCATCTTTTGACAACCGGAAGGAGAGGCGCCGTGAATGAAGCAAAAAGGTCGACCGGATGAAACAGACCTTTGACTGAGAAAAATCCCTGTAATGGCGTCATGGGCGGAGAAGACTCGATGAATCCATGGTTATTTAGCAATGGGAGGCAGATTCGTGACGAAGAGCTTGCAAGGATCCTCTTGGCGGCCACTTGGATGAGCCGGGGAAGGGGATCGAGCGCGAGCGCCAGCTCCGGAAGGGGCAACGACAATAGAAAGAGGATGGCCAGATTCAAACCTGTTAATCAGATAGGACACCTTATGATTGGGAAAACCAGATGGGGAGCCATGATCTCCACGCGAGGGAGTAGAGATTGATCTGCCAGAGATTGTACTTGACGTCGGCGACCAGTCGGAGACCCCATAAGAGAAAGCGTTATTCCCAGCCATAACCAATTTAACTTAAACACGTCAAAAAGGGAAAAACCCTAACTGCTAAAGGAGAAAACCTTATCCGCCTCCTTCTTCTTCTATCGTCGCCGACCACCACTACCCTCCATGGTTGTCTCCGTTGATCCACCTCTCTCGGGCTTTCATTTTCTCAAGAGAAGAGGCTTTCACTCCGTCCCTCATATGCTCCCCTTCTCCGGTGAATATCAGGTACGAATCTCAGTACAATACAGACGTTGGATTTGGGATTCGGGAGGAGGGACGATAGGACGGGGGCTGTATCCACGACACCCAAAGTCGGGCACCTCGAAAATGGACAGACCCATGTGGGTCGTCCCGATGATGATCAATCTTGTAGAGCCCGAATTTATTTTTTTTATAAAAAAAGGTAATCTTTCGCAATTTGAAACGTCGAGGTGGGAAATTGCAACGAGTGAAATTTGAAAAGAAAAAAAAGAATGGGGTTGGGCTGGGTCAGGCCAGACCCACGCCTTGGGCCGGAGCCGACCGAGCCCACACGTCAACGCGCAGGCCCAATCGGGCCAAACCCGCGCGTACCCACACAAAACCCTAAACGACGCTTCTTCTCCCCATTTCGCAGCACGCTTCCCAACGTCGTCTTCTACCTCGCGTTCCTTCTCTCTTGCGAACCAGAGAGAACCAGAGCGTCACCCTCCTTCTCCTACACCTCCTCCGAGCTTCCCCACCTCCTTCTCCTTCTTCTCCATCTCCTGCTTCAACCCGTGACCAAACCCCAACCCAGAGAAACCCCTTCGCCCCTCTCCTTCTTCAATTCGAAACCCTCGCCGCCTCCACCGTCGATTCGAGCTTCATCGTGCTATTTTCAGGCAGAACCAGTGACGGTGAGCGCTTTTCCTCACCGGATCTGTCTTCCCCGTCGTTCCCTTCCCCGGAATCTGCGAACGCGCGAGCTTGGGAGGGTCTGGAGTGGTCGGAGAGCATCGCCAGAGCTCTCGAGTTCCAGATCTGGAACTCCCTCGCCGGCGAGCCCTTTGGCCGTCAGATCTTGACGGGAGAGCTCGTGTCTCGCCCCAACCACCCTTCCCATCGACTTCCCGAGCTCCTGAAGCCTCCACCGCCGTCGAGAACCGCCGTCGAACTTCCCGGCGCCGCCGCCGTCGCTAGAACCCTAGCGTCGTCGCCTCCGTTCACGTCTCAGGCCAGAGACGGGCCTGGACCTGAACCGAGCCACGGACGGGCCTGGATCAGCCCAGAGCTGGGCTTCGGGCTTGGGTCTGGAACCGGACTTGGGCAAGAACCAAGTCTGGGCTCCAGCTCGAGTTTGGGCCTTCGGCCCGGACTTGAGTTGGATCCTGGACTCGGATCTGGACCCGAGTTTGGGTCAGGCTCGGGTCGGTCCTGGTCTAGACTCGGATCCGAGTCGGTTTCGAATCCGATTTTCGGATTCGGGCCGGGTTCGGGTCGGACTCGGGTCGGACAGAAAGAATTAATTAATTTAATTACGATTTGGACTAAATTCAGATAATTGTTGGACGTATCATTTTAATTAAAAGACGAACTGGTAGTTTAAAGGACTGATCCATCTGAACTTGGACTGATATTGGACTTTAACTGTTAAAACCCAGACTTGGACTTCGTGGACTCCGCCCGAGAAGACCAGAGTTAGGCCAGGACGTCAGCAGCTAGGAGACACAGTTGTTGTATCGTCTTGAGGTAGGGAAAGTACTAAACTCCTCGTTTAAAGTAACGCTTTAGTATGCCTAGGTTAATAATAACCGGAAAGGTCCTAGATGGCATATAGGATGTGATTCACTAGAACAATCGTTTTTCAATTACAATAATAACCGGACGTGTTTAGTATGCATGTAGGATGTGATTCACTAGTTTAAATCGCTTTCAATACTTGAGAAATTGTCGTGCTGGTAGAATGGTCGTGATGAGCCTTAGGATTGTTTGTGATTGCCTCACATGCCGTGCTTGCCTAGTCTTTAGGTTAAGATAAGAGTCTAACTAAACTAGACAAATTGTGATGCTTGAGATATGAATTGTTGAATGAATGTTTGAATGATTGAATGAATGCTTGAATGAATGCCTGAATGAATGCTTGAATGAATATTTAAGTGTAATTGATTATGCCAAGTGGTATGATCGGGTGGGTGATAGACCGATGGACCGCGGTTGGTAAGTATGGCGGTAAGTGTAACTGTTTATATGAATTCTTCGTGATGTGTTGTGGTAAGATTGTGGATTGCTGAACCTTGGTTGTTCTACGACTGTTTAGTATGTTACGCTCTTATGTGTGATCTACAAGGAGTTGTGATCCGGTATGGTACCTACACCGATGGGGTAAGCCGATGTGGGGTAGTATCATAGCCGAGAGATTGTTTACCTTGCGGGGATGGTTACTTGTGATCCGGTATGGTACCTACACCGAGGGGGTAATCTGGTGTGGGGTAGTATCATAGCCGAGAGATTGTTTACCCTGCGGGGATGGTTACTTGTGATCCAGTATTGTACCTACACCGAGGGGGTAAGCCGGTGCGGGGTAGTATCATAGCCGAGAGATTGTTTACCCTGCGGGGATGGTTACTTGTGATCCAGTATGGTACCTACACCGAGGGGGTAATCCGGTGTGGGGTAGTATCATAGCCGAGAGTTTGTTTACCCTACGGGGATGGTTATGGTTACTTGTTGCTTCACCCTGTGTGTATGCGTCCTGCGGGAGCATTCCGGGAAGATTATCCTGTTTCACCCCGATGATCTACGGTCCTTTGGGGACATTTTCGAGAATCCCGACGATATGTGTCCCTTCAGGGATGTTTCCGGTAGCCTCGACGTATGTGTCTCCTCTTGACCGAGGGGAAATCCGACATGACACAAGGACTATTGTGGATCGGAGTATTGTACCCGATATGACATAAGCACCAATTGTGGATCGGAGTATTGTAGTTTAAGTTATTGGCGTGATATTTAAATACTCTCGTTTTAGTAGTTTTATCAAAGATTACATCGCATTTCCTTAATCTTCTTGAATTACTGTTTTTCCCTTAAGCATTGAATGTTATTATTGTTCTCTTTACCATCGCATCTTGTTGGTTAATCGTGTTATCTGTACATTGTGACTAATTGTGTTAATTCAGTTTTATTACCAAGTTGGAGGTTGCTTTTATTTATTATTTTCCCTACTGAGCATATGCTCACCCTTGTTTGTTTTATTTACTGTTTGTATAGGCTTGCTTGGTGAGTAGTGGACTCGAGGCTCGGGAGCTTCTGGAGAGTCCGGGTGTTATTGTTGTTAGAGACGTCTTTAGTCATTGTATTGGACCTTATGTCTTACTGGTTTTATTCGAAGCTTGACTCTTAACTTCGGTTTGGAACTTATTTTATCGAGACTAAACTTGAAGGTTTATAATTCTTTAAAGCCTACTTTTATCGTTATTATTTAATTATATTTTTAATTCACGTCTCGAGTCCGGTCAAAAACCGGATTTGGGGCGTGACAAATCTGCTTATGCAAGAAGTATCGGTGAAGTCACATCCGGAGCATGCTCCAATATCCTTAACACATTCAAACATCCCGACGAGTCAAGACGATGGGTTAGCGACACCAGGACGCCCCACTACGAAAGTTATTGGGCTCAGAAGAACTGGCATCACAGACTCTTTTGTTTCTTATGTTCGTTTTTGTGTTTATTTGTGTTCTTTATGGTCAACGATTAAAAAGTGGACCAACAATACGGGTCCAAGTTCGCCGGAATCTCTACGAGGGCTTCAGACTAAGGGTCAGGAACCCAACTTTATGTTTATGTTTCATCGTCATGATTAATAAAATACCTTTGTTAAAAAAAACTTAAACACATTAAATTTTAACGTTTTAAGAGACAATTATACTCCACTAATGGACCATTTTTTTATTTTTCGCAATTACCGTTTAAAGAGATTTACAAGATTCTCATAATAATTTTTATATGTTTTCACAACTAATATTTAAAACGTGGCTATAATGCTATTACAGTATTACCGTACTCAATTCTTTATCATGAACGAAAAAAAATGAGTTGGCAAATAATTCAGTTTGAATCGGACTGACCCAATTTAACTAAAAGTGGGCTCAGGCTCAGCTCTGCAACCAAAATTACTGCATTTCACTTTCTCTTAAGCGTAGCTCTTTCCATCTCCATCCTTATCTACCCGTCACTGCCGTTCTCTTCTCCGGCAACTGAACACGCTGTAGAGGTCCTTCTCGATTGTAGTATATGGCGTGTATGTGGGTGAAGAGGTCTGTGGAAAGGAACGGGGAAAACAAAGGGAGGAGAGGAGGAGACCAGCGGTGATCGTGGTGGCCGAAGCCACCAAGGCCGTCGCTAATAACGACGACGAGAAGACAAACAAAGTGTTCGGGTTTCAAGAGCGCAGAGAGAAAAAGGATTGGCCGAGCATGAGTTCTTGACTACTACCACCTTGTCATTAGCGGAGGCCGACAACCCACAAGTAGAGGTTAGATCCAAATTGTAGAAATTAAAAACAAAAGGGACTCGACTGTGATGCTCTTAGATAATGATTAACTAGATTAATCAAGTTTAGATAGAAAAACTATCAAGTCTACTTTACCATAGAGACAAACTTATTTTGAACATTTATTTTATCAAACGATGTCATTTCCATCACTTGTATCTCCCATTTCACTTATTTTATTTTGAACATTTATCTTATCAAACATCCCTCGATCTCTCCCATTTCACTTAGTAGAGAGATAAAGACAGACGAAAATAAAAACGCGTTTCGCTACCTCTGCTTCAGAGGTTCATTTCTAACCCTAGCTAGGGTCTTCTCGCCGCCTCCTACCTACGCCCCCACGTCGCCGTCCAGGCTCCGGTTCCATTGGCTGTCGTCGACCCTCCCTGCACCTCTCTTTGCCTTCTGGTACTGTCGTCATCCGGTTCTCGAGTTGCGGTCCACGAATCCCAGCGTCCACACGGTGAGATTCCGACGACTTCAACGAGTTCTCTCGCCGTCCATGTCATCGTCTTCAACGGATCCGGTCGACTTACGACTGTTTTGCCCGGAAATGGAAGCCACCGACCAGATCCGACCCGCCGCCGAGCCTCAACAGCCACAGCATCCTTCCCTGGCGAGGTTCCTGCCCGAGGTCACGTTCGCGTCGCCTCCCACCGACGCCCTCCCCCATCATCCGCCTGAACACCGTCGGCCGGCCGGCACTCTCACCTCCCTGAAGGATAAGCCAGGCGGGGAGTCGGACGGAACCCTAGCCCTAGTGGTTCCGCAACCCTAGTCGTGTCAGAGACGGAGTTCGTCCGAGGCGATGGGAGGTCATATGGAACTACCGCCCCTTCCTCGACCACAGTCGCCGACGGCCGTGCCCAGGTATCGTCCTCCGGTAGGCCATACAGTGGGATCGAGTAATCGGTCAAGTGGCTCCGGGTCTATTGCGCGTCAGGGGGGGCGAGCTCGGTCCGTATCTCCCTGGTTCCGGACTGGGAGGATGACGACGACGAGGTGGTGGTCCCAGAGGAAGCGGTCATGGAAATCACCAAGGGAACTTATCAATTCTCCCCGACAGCCCGGGTTGCAGGGGATCGGATTCATAACCAGAATGCTGTCTGGGCAATAATGCTGCAGAAATGGAAGGTGGATGACATTCAGGTTGAGTACATGTCCCCGGAGGTTATAGGATATCACTTCCCATCCGCTGCAACGATGGAGAATATCCGTCACCGGGGTCCATGGATCTTCAAGGGATTACATGTGTTGTTGGAACCCCTCATGCCCTATGTCCAGGCAAATGAGATTGTTTTCAATCACATCGAGTTTGGAGTCCGAGCAATGAACGTCCCGATAGGGGCCAAGACTCCGCAAGTCTATGGTCTTATTGCAGACAACATTGGTACTCAGGTGGTGTTGGCCCCAATACCCTATGTCTGGCGGGACGACTTGTTCTTATGGTTGTGGGTGCGGATGGAGTTGAACCGTCCTCTTCGGAGACGGTTCCGCCTCAGGTTCCCAATCACCGCCTCCTCTTCGCTGATTGAGCTACAATACGAGAGGCTCACGGACCTCTGTCGCATGTGTGGGATGATGACACACCGGATTATGGGGTGTACGACTCACTTGCCGGGTATAGGTCGGGAGGAGGTCCGATACGACACGACTATCCTGGTACCGAGGCAGCTGGATGTGGATCGTTTGCTGAAGACGGTCTGGCATACACCCCCTTCCGTGGCACATTCAGCTGTTGATGATCTCCTGAATGAGCTATCCCTGAACCCTGTGATACGCTCCAGAGAGGTCATCATGGGGGATGGTTTCTCTGCTACAGACGTTCCTTCGAAGTTTGACAATCTGGCTAGGATTACCTCAGGAGGGGTAATCAATGTGATGCAGGATGGAGTGGGCCGAGCCGGTGGAGGGCCACCGGGATTCACAATGTAAGACCCGCTTCCGGTCGAACCGGTGACTTCGGAAGTCACTCGGGACTTTTCCGGAAACCAAACGAAGTAGCCACTATCACGGTTGGCTTCAGGGGAGAAAACCCTTTCGTTTGAGTATAATATTGGATAAAGTCAATTTTGGTCAAAACGAGACTTTATATCGACTAAAACTCCAATTTTAAAAGTGCTGGAATTTATTTTGGAAACTTAAATGACCTAGGGGAGGACACATGTCTATTTGTGGTTGAAGGAGAGAAAAAGGATAGTCATTGTCCCTTTTACCCTCCCAAAGGCTTCTACATGGGTTTCTAACTCAAGGGCTTTTAGTCATTTACTACTTCTAGGTATTTTATTGGATTGGAGAAGCCAAAATCATTTCATTTTGCTTGTGGTAGCCGAAAATTGGAGAGGAAGAGAGGAAGATGAGCTCTCATGGAAGCTTTAAGGAGAATCAAAGAAGAAGGAACCATTTGGAGTCATCCTCTAGCCTTCCACCCTCAAAAACACTAGCATCCTCTTCATCTTCACATTCTAGAGGTAATGGAACTCTCTACTCATCTTTTCTCTTCATCTATTTCCTTGGGTTTTGGGTGAGAAATGGCTAGATGATGTTGGGTTGAGTAGAAATGATGGGAGATGGTGTTGATGAAGGTTGATGAAGAGCTTGGTGAAGTTTTTGTGGAGAAATCAATGGTGGTTGGAGATTTTGAAGTGGGTTTGATTTGATGAATCATTGGAAAACTTGTTTGTGTATTGATTCCTACCATGGGTAGAGGAGTATTGATGGTTTTGGACTGTTTTGGGGGTTGGATTGGGGAAATTTCTGGGTTTGAAGGTGGATTTTCGAGGTTGTGGAGCTGGAGGTTGAAGAAGGGCGAATCTGTCCTGGTGCGTCACGGATCCGTGACGGATCCCGTGACGGGCGACGTCACGGCTCCGTGAGGGAGACCGTGACGGCACTCGTCACGGCTCCGTGACGGTGACTGTGAGGGTTGCCATCACGGATCCGTGACCAGGTCCGTGACCCACCAGAGTGAGGGTTTCTTGGGGGTTTTTCGAAGTGTTTACACCTTGGTTTTGAGCTGAACTTTGGAAGGGTTTTTGGGGTCTTTCTTGCTGTTTAAGTGGAGCCTAATTAGTGTTTCTTTGTGTCCAAGACCTTGGGGATCGAGCTAGAGAAGCAAGGATCACACCGAGGCCCGAGGGAAGAGCGAGGTGGTGATCACCAGACTTCACCAAAGCGTTGAAGAGGAGGACCTTGAGGTAGGGAAAGCCTTAACCTCTCGTTTATGATGCCTAGTATGCATGCTAAGTTAATAAAATTGAAAAAGGTCCTAGACATGCATATAGGATGCGAATAACTAGCTTAATCGTCTTTCAATTGCTAATAACCGGAGAGTCTAGTGGTGACCGATTAGGATGCCAATCAATAGTGTAATTCTCTTTCAATACTTGGGATATGATTGTCTGGTAGAGGAGCCTTGGCAAAGCCCTCGGATTAGTTGCGTGATAGGATCACATGCTTGGTTGTTGATTGCTTAGTGGATAGGCTAAAGAGTCTAATGAAACTAGCGAAATTGCATGCTTGAATGCTACTTTGAAGGCTTTATGTTTTAGTTGATCATACTCGTATTTGCTCGTTGATTGTATTCGAATGATTACTTGATTTACTTGATTGATTGTTGGGGGTATCGAGTATGACTGGTTGTGCCGAGCGGTGCAATCAGGTGATCGATGCCCCGGTGGTTCGAAACTGGTAAGTGAACGGTAAGTTGGGATTGTGTATTTGGTGTGCTATGGTTGCGTGATTCGTGTGCTATGTGTTGTGGTGAATTGGCGATGGATGAGCTGTGTGTGGATTTGGATTGGTGATGGTTGAGCCGTGTGTGGACTTGGGTTGGTGGTTATTGAGTTTGTATTACTTCGAATTTCTGTTGAGTGCATTATTCAATTATTAACTGCTTATTATTGAATTGCCCACGTGTGTGCTTCCTATGGGAGTATGGCCCTGGGTTCCCGATGACCTAAAATCCCTTGGAGACGTTTCTGAGACTTCCGATGATATGTGCCCTGAAGGGTGTTTCCGATAGTCTCAATGATATGCATCTCCTCTGGATTGGAGGGAAAATCCGAGAGGACACGTAAGACGTGGATCGGAGGGTAGTGACCTCATGTGCTACGGCATTGTTTGGTTTATCTATTGTCTCCGATTGTTAAGAACTTCTTGTTAACTTTATTAATGAATTTATTTGTGAGGTTATGAACTACCTTGTGGATTGTGTCTGTGAATTATGGATCTTGAGGGCATTACCGTTGATTCTTTGGAGTTTAAGGTTCACTATGTTATGTGTTTTCCCTACTGAGCGTGAGCTCACCCATATGTTTCACTGTTGTGTCTACAGGCTTGATTGAGGAGTAGAAGCTTTGGCGCTTCTCGGCGGGGTACTTATTAGAAACTTCGGACCTTACTGTTTATGTTTTGAACCAAACTGTGGAGATTATTATTGTTACACCCCTTGAGGGTTATTTCATGTTTTGAGCTACGTATTGATGGATTCGAGTTATGGTAATGGAGTTTTATGGATTTGATTTAGTTGGTTTTCTCCTTTATTCGTTTTTTTTATAGTCATGCCTCGAGTCCGGGCAAGAACCGGATTTGGGGCGTGACACACAAAGCCTGGTAATCTGTCTAACATCCACCCTGCTGGAAACCCTTATGCTCCTATCGAGTCCATAAACACTGTAGGGACTCGGGTAGGGAAGGAGAAAGATCCCCAAGAAGCCTTAAGGAAAGCGGGGCCTATTCGGGGAAGGGCCAAGAAGTCAACCCTGAAGACTAGGAGCGGGTCGTTGTATGATCGACCACCGGGGTCAAAAAAGTCGCTGGATCATCCGACCCTCCCACCAGACCTCAACTAGCCGGCCAACGCTGAGGGGGACCGAGAGAAGCAGGCGGAGGCAGGGCATCCTCTTATGCAGGGATGAACCGACCCGGCAGGGGTGGGTGGAGTCGATGTCGGACTATACCTACAGACTCGGGATAGACAGTGCTGGGAGGTCTCGAGCAGCCTGCAACAACAGCTCAGTTCTTTTATCTGCTTTCTCGTTATTTGCATTATTTCTGGAACAATTTATTTCTTGCGTTGATTAGGACTTTTCATTTCATGTCTTGCTGTTTTGAGACGCTGGTATGGAATTGTCTTGAGTTTTTGCCTACGATTTCAAGTAGGCTATTGTTATGGGTCCATGAGCGCTGGGCCTGCTACGGTCGGCCCAGACATACATCTGGAACTCTGGGCGGTCATGCCCTGTCTTGTTTGATTATCTTGGGGTATTAATGCAATTCTCCGGTTACCCGTTTCAAAAAAAAAAGACAGACGAAAATTACTGAGAGCAAGAAATGATTAACAGTAAGTTTTGTAGCATTGATTAAAAGTTTAAAACCCAACAACCAACATCATTAAGGATGAAAAAATAACCCGAACCCGACGGGCACCCGACGTACCCTACCCGATCGGGTAAGGTATTGACCGGGTACGGGTATCAGAATTATAAACCTAATAATAAGTCAATTACAATTAAAAAGTTTTTACGGTCATAACTCATAAGTCCATAATACCATACAATTCATTTGGGTTTATTGGTCATCGAAAAAAAAAACTTGAAAATGATTACTTTCACTTGGTTGCTACTTGATTTTAGGATTGTTGTATGTTGAAACTTGAGATGTGGAAAAATTTCATAAGTTTCATATTTTTGGCTACTTATATTTAAATGGAATGACTACTTAGTTCCCAAATTTTTTGTCTTATAATCCACATATCATATGAACAAGTCGGGTATGATAATACTCGACTGAAACGGGTAGAGATCGGGTAGGGTATTGACCGGGTATAGATAGGATACGGATATTAGGTATGAAAATCGGGTATCACAAAACCCGATCCATACCCTACCCATTGCCATCCCTAAACATCATTCAGAAACCATAGTATAAAACATGAAAAATCCCCAATATTCACAAGCCCTCCAAACCCGAACCATTCCAAAACCAACACTCCAATTTAATCAACTTCCTCGATCTTATTAGGCCCAGTACCGCCGCACCGGCACCACCTGCAGAAGCACCATCTTCATCCATTCCACCACCCATATCAGCACCAGCTGTCAAGGTTATAAACGAAGATGGGCCTGGAGAATTAAATGTTGTTGGGCCGAGAAACGTAAGTGACGAGAAGGGAAGGCCTGGCCCAGATAGAGGAAGCCGAGACATTAAAGGAGACGTCGTCGTATTTGGTGAGGAACACGTCGCCTTCACTGGTTCAAACTTGGTCGGCACGCAGAAGAGTCGCGCCAAAGAAGGACAGGGAACAGAGGAGAGTTGCAGAGCTGGAAATCAGAGCTATGAGGAGGAAATAGCTTTTAATTAATTGTTGTTGTTGTTAGTAGGGCTATTTGTAATAGGTAGAAGTCCATTTCCAAGGTAGAGAAGATTGTAGAGAAATGTCCTCTTGAAGCAAGAGGTTCAAACCCAAGCTTGGGGTTTTCTGTAATTTGATCCCCATTTCGTTATAAAAAGTGTCAGCAATTATAGCTTATTCCTGTTTAAGATTGTTGAATTCTTAACACTAGTATCAGTAGTCTCGGTCCAGCGCCTGATGGAGGAGATTCCGGAGGTCATAGAACAGAGCACGACACCGGCGAGCATTGCTTCGCTTGCGGGCAAGGTCGATGGGATTTAGGCACCGGTTCGTTCTAACTTGCAAGGGGTCAACGCCAGAATGGACTCAATGCATGTTGACCGGGCAGAGCTGAAGGCCACAATGAATCTGATTCTCTCTCAACTTCAGAACTTACAAGGAGCACACCATGCTTCGACCAGTTACGCCGGGGAGAACAGAGATGCAAACCTTACGCCGGATCCGGTTCACAACATCCCACCTTACCATTCTGATTCCCCGTTCAGAAACTTCCCCACACCTTACACACCACAGCAACCACCACCCCCTCAACACAATCCTACACCTCCACCACCACCACCGCCAAGACAACCACCACCAGCACCACCTCCACACCGCCCTGAAGTCGTCCCAGACGTACCACAACAGCCTTTCCAACACCACAACCACACACCCAATATCTATTTTCCCTCATTCGATGGCTCCAACCTGTCGATGTGGATCCAAAAATGCTTGGCATACTTTGACTTCCACACTATTGAAGAAGAGTTCAAAGTTCGCCTTGCTTCCTTACACTTCTCGGGTAGAGCAGAATCATGGTTCCTGATGTATCAACGTGGGAGGGAGCACATCGGATGGGACGAGTTTATTCGTGATATGGCTTGGAAGTTCGAAGCCTTGGGGCATGATGATGCTGTGATCGAATTCTTGCAATTATCCCAAACGGGATCTGTAGCTGATTTTGAGGATAGATTTGATGAAGCCAGAGCTATGGTTCTCAACGAACACCCTGACCTTACAAAGAGGTTCTTCACCTCTTCCTTCATCGCTCAGTTGAAGGCTCATCTAAGACCCGGAGTCCGGAAACTTGACCCCACTTCCGTCCAACACGCGATGAGGTTGGCTCGGTTTGTAGAAATGAAACAGAGTCGAGGCTCGGGCCAGGTTACTACACTAGCGAGGCCCCAAAATACCTTCAATAGACCCAGGCCCATACAACATCAAATACCTTCAATAGACCCATGCCCATACAACATCAAGCTACTGGGCCTCGGCCCAGACAAATAGGCCCGGGGGATAATGGGACTCGTGGCGCTCAAGAGGCCACGTGGCCGGTCGCGGACATAGCTTATCTCCGTGATTGTCGCCGCCGTGGGTTGTGTTTCAACTGTCCGACGCCATATTCTAGAGAGCACAAGCTCACATGTCCAAATCACAACCAACTGTTCTTCCTTAGTCAATCGGGCGATGAGGAGGATGACGACGTCGAGGGGGATGACCTGTTACAGAACGCCAGAGAGGGTCATTTGGGGGATGACAAAGGCGAGTCAAGCGCTATGGTCGAAATTGAAGAAAGAATCTGCGCCATTGGGGATCCCCGAGGTCCACAACGAAATACGAAGACAATCCGCATTCCTGGCTCGGTCCTGAAGACAAGAATCTCCATCTTGGTCGATACAGGAGCTACATCGTCCTTCATTGACGAAGGGACAACAAAGGCCCTCAAGTTACAGTTGTCGCCAATTCAGACTAGACGAGTTTGGCTCGAAATGGTAAGAAATTTCTGGTCCATTGCAAGTCGAGACTGCGGTGTATGGTGGGAGGTTTTGAATTTGAAGGAGATTATTTAGTCATGCCTCTGGGTGATTGTGACTTAATCTTGGGTGCGGATTGGTTATTCTGTGTCAATCCAGTAACCTTCGACCATGTAAACCATTCGATCACTGTCCGGATTCATGGTAAGGAGGTTACAATACAAGGCTTGGGAGGCAACATTTCCCACGGACTAATCAATTTCACGATCCTCCACAAAGAAGCAAAGAATGGAGAAGGGCTGTGGTTGGGTCAATTATTCAAAGTCGACTCGTCTGAGCCTCAGGGTTGGGTACACCCTCAGTTGGAAGGATTGTTGAGGACTTTCGATGCTGTATTTCAGGATGCCAGGACGTTACCCCCTCGACGCCCTCAAGATCACTCGATTCCCTTGGTCCAGGGAGCTAACCTATCCTCTATCAAACCTTACAAACTTAGCCATGAACAAAAGGGAGTGGTCGAAGCCATGGTTGACGAGATGTTGGCTAAAGGTGTTATCAGAAATAGCTCGAGCCCATTTTCATTCCCTGTGATCTTAGTGAAGAAGAAGGATGGAGGATGGCGATTCTGTGTCGATTACAGGAAGCTAAACGACCTCACTGTAAAAGACAAGTTTCCCATTCCTTCCATAGACGAATTATTGGATGAATTGGGTGGCAGTAAGGTCTTCTCTAAGATCGATTTAAGGTCTGGGTATCATCAAATATGTCTTAAAGAGGGAGAGGAGATGAAGACAGCCTTCAGAACACATCATGGTCATTATGAATGGCGGGTGATGCCCTTTGGGCTTACAAATGCTCCGGCTATGTTCCAGGCACTGATGAATGAGGTATTTCGAGACTTTATGCATAAATTTGTACTTGTTTTCTTCGATGATATCTTGGTTTACAGCAAGACCATGGAAGAACACATTGGCCATTTGGAACTGGTGTTAAAATTGCAGCAAGAGTCTCTGTTTGCGAGAAAGTCGAAATGTGAATTTGGGAAGCCCTCAATTGAGTACCTCGGGCACATCATCTCTGGCAACGGTGTAGCGACCGACCCATCCAAGGTGCATGCCATGAAGGATTGGCCCTTACCCACAAATCTGAAGAGCCTGCGAGGATTCTTGGGGCTTATTGGATATTATAGAAAATTTATCCAAGGCTATGGAATTTTGGTTAAACCTCTCACGAGCTTGTTAAAGAAGGATGCTTTTTTTATGGACGGAGGAGGCTCAAAAGAGCTTTGATGCTCTGAAGGAAACAATGCTGATAGCGCCGGTTCTTCAATTACCTTACTTTACTCTCCCCTTCATGATTGAGACAGACGCTTGCGACTCAGGCATTGGGGCGGTACTGATGCAGAAGGGCCACCCTATCGCGTATATGAGTAAGGTATTGGGTCCGAGGAACTCAAGACTATCAACGTATGAGAAGGAGTTATTAGCAGTGGTCTTAGCCACAAAACAATGGCGCCACTACCTCTCAAGCTCCAGGTTCACCATCCAGACAGATCATCAGCCCTTGAAATTCCTTCTCGAGCAGAAACTCATAACATCATTTCAACAGAAGTGGCTGGCGAAGCTCCTAGGTTTGGATTATGTAATTGAGTATAAGAAGGGCATTTCTAATAAGGAAGCTGACGCCCTATCAAGGAGGCCAGGTGAATTCTGCGAGGCCATATCTTCGATTGTACCAACTTGGATGGACGAGGTTGCGGATAACTACGTGGGTGACCTAGAAGCAGAGGGAGTCCTTTTACAGCTCCCAATTACTCCTCAGACTCTTCCAAACCACCAATTGAAGCAAGGAGTTATTGTGGTAGATGGGAACATATACGTGGGTAAAGGATCACCAATCTGAGGAAAATTGATTGAGACCCTGCATGCCTCAGCTATTGGTGGACACTCAGGTAGCAGAGCAACATTAAAGAGAATTCAGACCCAATTCTGGTGGCCAAACATGGTACAAGAAGTAAAGGAATTCGTTAAGCGCTGTGAAACCTGTCAAAGGTGCAAGGGAGAGACAGTACCGTACCCAGGACTTCTCCAACCCTTGGAGATCCCATCGAGCCCGTGGAAGGAAATAGCAATGGATTTCGTGGAGGGATTGCCCAAATCATAACGGTTCGAATGCATACTTGTAGTAGTAGACATGTATTCGAAGTATGGCCATTTCATTCCCATCAAACACCCTTTCACAACACTAAAGATTGCAGAGGTTTTTATGAACAACATCTACAAATTCCATGGGCTTCCCGATGCTATTGTGTCTGATCGAGACAAAACCTTCATTAGTAACTTCTGGAAAGAACTCTTCAATCTCCTCAAGACGCAGCTCAAGATGTCAACGGCTTATCATCCCCAAACTGACGGGCAAACAGAGAGACTCAATCAGTGTCTCGAGAACTACCTCAGGGCCATGGTACATGAGAAACCGAGGAACTGGAGTAAATGGGTAAGCTTGGCTGAATTTTGGTACAACACCAACTATCACACAACATTGAAGATGACTCCCTTCGAGGTGAATTATGGTTATGCTCCTAGGTCACTCAATTTGACTGAAATGGATACGAAGGTCGCAGTTGTGGAGGGATTTATGAGAAACAGGGAGTCAACTGCAAAAATGTTGAAGATCAATCTACAAAATGCTTAGGAAAGGATGAAGTTATATGCTGATAAACATCGTTCCGAGAGACAATTTGCAGTTGGGGACTGGGTATTTCTTCGATTGCATCCCTATAGACAATCTTCATTGGCGCTGAGGCAAAACATGAAGTTGGCAGCGCGTTATTACGGTCCCTTTGAAGTGATAGAGAGGCTAGGGCAGGTGGCCTACAAACTGAAGCTCCCCAGCTCAACCATGATCAATCTCGTCTTCCATGTATCGCTGCTGAAGAAAAGGATTGGAGATCAACACAAACTCATGACACAGTTGCCTGAGATTGGTGATGAAGGACAGTTGAGGATCGAGCCTTAAATTTTTTTGGATCTGAGACTGATTAAAAAGAGAGATCGTGCTGTGGCAGAATACTTGGTACAATGGGATCCGTTCAGCAAGGAAGATGCAACGTGGGAGGAAGGACCAGCCTTCAGGGAAAAATACCCAGATTTTCCGATACCGGACTTGAGGACAAGTCCGGTCGTAGAGGGAGGCATTGTCAAGGTTATAAACGAAGATGGGCCTGGAGAATTAAATGTCGTTGGACCGAGAAACGTAAGTGACGAGAAGGGAAGGCCTGGCCCAAATAGAGGAAGCCGAGACATTAAAGGAGACGTCGTCGTATTTGGTGAGGAACACGTCGCCTTCACTGGTTCAAACTTGGTTGACACGCAGAAGAGTCGCGCCAAAGAAAGACAGGGAACAGAGGAGAGCTGCAGAGCTGGAAATCAGAGCTATGAGGAGGAAACAACTTTTAATTAATTGTTGTTGTTGTTAGTAGGGCTATTTGTAATAGGTAGAAGTCCATTTCCAAGGTAGAGAAGACTGTAGAGAAAGGTCCTCTTGAAGCAAAAGATTCAAACCCAAGCTTGGAGCAAGCTTGGGGTTCTCTGTAATTTGATCCCCATTTCGCTATAAAAAAGTGTCAACAATTATAGCTTATTCCTTAAGATTGTTGAATTCTTAACACCAGCACCTTGATAAACCCTAGCAATGATAGGGTTACTGATCCCCTCCAGCTCCTTCATCTTATCCTCAAACTCATCAGCTTCCGTCACCTGATTCCCATCCACCCACTGAATCGCATCCTCGACCTTCTTCTTATCAGCAGCAGGTATCTTGGCCCCAATCTTCTCGTCCTTAATCGTCTTCTTATTTTAGATATGTTTGGTTTAGGTTTTGTTTTCTTTCTCTGTTAACTGGACGATTTGATTTCTCACGGATTTTAATTCATTTTCTCCCTTGTAATCTCAAGTAATCAATCGTGTTTGTCTATGTGTTTCTTACTTATCAATTTTGTACCTAAGAGTTGCAGATTGGGGGTCCTGAGCAGAACTTTCATGGAAACATTTATGTGAGAGTTCAACAACATAATCATCTATCTTACTCTTCAATGATTTTTCGAAGGATATGCTCCTCTCTTGCCCGCTCCACTTCTCTCTTCTTCCATACCAAAAATTTCAGCATCCACAATTCTGGGCCAAGCTTTCTCATCCAAGATTGTTCTAAATCCAGAACCCTTCGTTTTTCATCCACTTGCAAAATGGGTGATGCAAGAAGGCCTTCTGCTGTAACAATACCTCCTCCAGACAAAGCTGATAAACTCGAATTGGTACGAGCCCTTGAGGCTTCATTGGGCTCTCCATTTAGTGTGGAACCATTGTGTCCCTGCCCAAGCCCTCTGATCGTGGTAATTAGTGGGCCGAGTGGTGTTGGTAAGGATGCTGTTATCAAGAGATTGAGGGAAGTTCGAGAGGGTCTTCATTTTGTGGTGACTGCTACAAGCCGAGCAAAGCGACCTGGGGAAGTGGAAGGGAAAGACTATTACTTTGTTAAGAAAGAGGAGTTTCTCTCTATGGTTGAGAGGGATGAATTGTTGGAACATGCTCTTGTGTATGGAGAATACAAAGGGATCCCGAAGCAGCAAATTCGTGATTATATGGGGAAAGGTTATGATATCGTGTTGAGGGTTGATATACAAGGCGCTGCCACATTGAAAAGAATTCTTGGAGGTTCTGCTGTGTTCATCTTTCTTGCTGCAGAGAGTGAATTAGCACTTGTTGATCGGCTGATTAATAGGAAGACGGAGACTGCAGAGGAGCTTCTTGTGAGGGTTGCCACTGCAAAGGAGGAAATGAAGCATGTAAGGAACTTTGACTATGTGGTTGTGAATGCACAAGGGAAGCTTGAGGAGGCAGTCAAGTTGATGGAGTCCATTATTGATGCCGAGAAAGCTAAGGTCCATCAAAGGAGTGTGGTGATCTAGTTTGTCCATCTGCCTTAATTTTGCCAGTTAGGTATTTATAATGCTTATTCAATTTCCACACTTAGCTCGGACAGTTTTGTGATGATCAGTGCATGCATTAATTTTGAATATATGTGGTGCTGAACACAATGGAGTCAATTTAAAATTCTTAACTTTGATTTATTGCTGTAATGATTTAATGGACGTGTCATATCTGTTCATACTAATGCACTTGAGTTATTGATTGATAATCCAAAAAAAGACACTTTCTTACTAAAACTACAAGTTATGGGAATATGTTGGCTGCTTTATGAAGCGGCTATAAGTTTATATAAATCTCATTGAGTTGTATGTGTAGTAACTTTTATATCCTCCCATTGATCTTATTTCCTTGTGTTCAATTATTGTCTACGATTCAACTTGTATGTTTGAACTTACTAGGATGTCTTGCACGTCAGTAACACAATGGGCCAGAGACTTAGCTTCTCACTGTCCGTTGTTGGGTATGTGACAACATTGGCAACATGCCTTGTTGCTACTTGCTACTTCAGAGTGGTTTCCTGGAGTTAGTGTTAGGTATGTGACTATGGTGAAAGCGTAGATATATCAGACAATGGTGTAGAGTATAGTGTGGGAATGGATGTTGAGGACCGGTCTTTCTTTGACAATGATAGTGAAGATGCCTATTGCTATATGATACAAATTCATGCAACCGATAAGATTATGCCCATGGCCAGTGACCGTGGTTCTAATGGTGACTGTTTTAAAGACCATTATTTTTCTGGAGTAAAAACCATTATGTTTCTGATTTTGCTAATGGTAAAGATCACCATGTTTCTGATTTATTGATGGTAAAGATCACCATAAAGAACTGTGTACTTATGGTTGGAATGATGCTCAATCTCGTTGCACGTCTATCTTTGGTACAAAGCATAGTTTAGATACCTCAAAAAAATAAAAGCATAGTTTAGATGCCAATGGTACAGTGCATGAGTGTTTCCAAATCTTTTTGCACTGTCTCAAATCAGATGGTAGATCCCACGACTTACAAGGGCAACATGAAGAGAGAAGTCACTGACCATTGTCATATGGGTAATGAAACCAACTGCAACATGGAAGAGGAATCAAATACTGATATATGCTAAACTCTCAATACAGTTCATTTGTAAGTATGCTTTCATGGTCAGTATTACGAAAAATGCGTTATGTTTCTCAAGTCTTGATTTTTCAGTTCATTGATCTTGATGCAGAGGCGTGACGAACTCAAGTTCAGAGCAGAGCTAATAGATGCTGTCAGAAAACCCCGTTCAAAAGTACAAGGAGTTGTGCAGGAGAACTAGACGATACTCGAGGGATCATGTCGGGGAAATCATATCTTGTTTATATCCCAGCTAATCTTACTTTCATCTATCTTTTGCTTTCAACTCTTATATATGTTATATCCATGTTTGTTCAACTTACTGTTATATTAGGCATTTCAATTGCGATCATAAATGTTATAATCCATATGTCCTGTTATGAGAAGTTCTTACAAGTCTTCACTGCCAAATGTAATTTAGGTTCCTGGTTATTTTCTGAGCATGATCTGTATAATTTTGGTACACTAGGTAGAATTGGTCTTCTTCTAATCCATACAGTCTAAATTGTAAAATATGAATTAGTTAACCATTTAAAATAAATTTTTGATGGATTTGATACTTGTTAACTAATTACTTATTTCTCAAATCTGTCCTTCAATTTGCTAAAGTTTGTTTTTGTTGCTGTCTTCTTCAGGGTTAATTGATACTTATGGATTGAATGTATTTTGTTGATACTGTGATTTTCCCCTTGTTTTTATAGATTGATAGATATGGTGATTCATTGGGATAGATCAAGTTTACTATGTTGGATTATCATGTAACTCAAAATAGTTACTTGAACCAGAATGTAGACATTTCTTGGTCAGGTCTAGTAGAATGAATCAAATTGGTATTATGTGTCTTCACTATGTACTTATTCTTCTGCAACCAACTAGGTGGGTGATAGTGTCTGGATTAACTTTCCCTCATCCCTTTGGTTTTCTCACAAACCACCATACGGCCCAACCCCATGCCTGTTCTTCGCCCGCACACACCGTCCAGGATCAATCAGCTAATCTGCAAATGGCACTGGTCGTTGCAGCAGACCCGAATCCCACGCCAAGGCATAAGAGTAATTCTGAATTTTAATAACTACCACATCCAAAGGAGACATCACCTTATTGAAAATGGTTGAATTGCGTAGTAACCATAACAACCACAACGTCTCATACCCTACTTACAACCACGCCGTTCTTATGTTCCCCCTCTCCAACCCCTGCCAGCCACAAAACTGGGAGCCTATCAAGTCAGGGACCGTCCACATACACCCCCACCAAAGCATAATCCTTCCCCAAACGTACCAATCCACCTTACAATGCATAAGGATGTAATCAGTACTCTCAAAATCAACTGCGCATAAAGGACACAACATCTGGTTTATAGATAGATGCAAGCCTCTATCCTCCAAAAAGACTGTTATTCATCTCCTCCAACCTCCTGATGCCGAGACCCCCCCTCCTCCTTTGACCTCTTCACCACATCCCATCTAAGTTCGGAAAAAACACGCCCCTCTCTTGGGTTCCTCCATAAGAAAAGACATTTCCATTTCTCCATCTCTCGTATCACTCCCTTATGTGCTTTCAAAAGAGACATGAAAAATAGAGGTAGATAATTGAGAGACGACTTGATTAGAACTAATTGCCCCATAGATAAGTACCTTGCCTGCCATAGAGCACAAGCTGCCTTAAATTTCAACACAACTGGTTCCCAAGTCTTCGTTAGCCTAGGGTTGACCCTTAGGCTGAACCCCAAATACAGCATGGGGAGAGTCCCGATCGAACAACTCAAACATCTAACCACTTCCTCCTTCTCCATAGTTCTTCTATTCAGGAGCACTGCTTGCGATTTCATAAAATTTATCTTCAACCCATAGCACATCTGGAAAACAAACAAAGTTCTCTGAAGTGCATGCAACTCCTCATAACAGGCCTTAACAATAATCAACATGTCATCAACAAACTGCAAATGAGATACCGTTGGACCATTCTCCCCCACCTTCACCCCTATGAATTCTCCATCCCGAATGCCTTTCTCCATAGCCTGATGTAAGCCTTCTACTGCTAATAAGAACAAAAAAAGAAGATAAAGGACATCCCTGACGAATTCCACTAGCCATTGCGAAATCTGTTGTGGGAGACCCATTAACTAGCATTGGCAAGTAAGCTCGAAAGAAGAATTGCATCCATCGATCCCCAAAATTCATAGCTTTTAACACAAAATCAACATATCTCCAATTTAGCTTGTCGTAAGCCTTCTCGAAGTCTAACTTCAGAATTATTACCTCCTCCTTATTTTTCCCTATAAGCTGGATTACTTACGAAGCAATCAATACTCCATCTACCAACTGTCTCCCTGCTATGAAACCACTCTAACAATCAGACACCAGATCAGGAAAAACCTCCTTCAACCTGAAAGACAAAGTCTTTGCCAAAACTTTGTAAGGAGTCGTGACCAAACCGATCGGACGGAAGTCTTCAACTACTTTAGGATTAGGCTTTTTTGGGAATTAAAGCAACAAAACTTGAGTTTAGACCCTTCCCGATCACTCCTTCCACATGAAAAGCCTCCATAAACTCCACCACTTCCACCTTAACTACCTCCCAAGCCACCTGAATTTTTTTTAGAGTGAAACCATCAGAGTCGGGTGCCTTGTCACCCCAAACGCATCCACTTCATTTCGAATTTCCTCCTCCGGAAACATGCACTCCAACCTCTCCTTTTGTCCCCCGGTCAGCCTCTAAAAGGGAAACGCATGCAACTCCAGAGAAACAACCGATTCAGTAAATCAGCTTTTAAAATGATCTTTTATGTGGGCTTTTATATCTGTTACATATTGTAATCCCTTGCCATATACTGACATAGAGAGTGTTTATTTATAGATTGTGAAGAGGTACAATAACTGAATTATAACTACAATCATAATTGCTAATACTCCTCCCCAGTCGAAGCGGGAGAAAGACGAGCGCTTTGACTGAAGCGACTATGTTGTGAAAGGGGCTTCTTGAGCCGAGTTCATGCCTCATAGGCGGAGGATCCGATTTGCGGATTGGACACCGAGACTCGTAGTCCATGCTTCGGTGGTGTCGTGTTGTCGACACGAAGGATTATTGAGCAATTGATCTCTTGGAACATTGCTAAACGACGAACACATTTTGAAGAGATTCTGAAAGCAATCATATTGTGTTTTGCAAGATGAAAATGTGGGGTTGTATCCATCAAGAAGTGATGAATATGAGGGTGGTGGTGGATGGTCATGGTTTTAATTCAACCATTATAACACTAAAAAAAAATATATATAAAATATATGGGTGGTGATTTATTGTCGTAACAAGAATTTGATAAAGATGAATAAAATGATGATTATTAGTGCCAACAGTGTGAACTAAGATTAGAAGAAACAATCTTTCGTAATCAAAACGCAGACCCTCTCTAGGGTTTTTGCGAAGAAGCATGAAGGCGGCATGGAAGTTCTCCGGCAGCGTTTATGGGTCGAGAGGCGATGGTCTGGGTCCTCGGGTGGTGAGCGTCTCCCGTCCGGCGTCCTCGATATCGTGGTCTTGTGGGAAGATGGCGACGCTGGCTGCCACTCTTTCAAGGGGCGATGGAGGTCTCGTGGTGAACCTGTTGAAGGTACCATCATTGGAATCTATGGAGACCATGGAAGAGGATGGGAGCGAGGGAGCGACGTTGCGATCGTTACGACGACCTCGGTCCTCTGAACGGGGGTCTCGTCCACGGCGGGGTGGTGTGGGGAGACTCACGGGGCTCCCGGTGAGGGTAGGATCGCCGCCGGTGGAAGCTCGAAGGGGTTCGACGATGATCCGCCTTAGGGAGGAGAAGGGCTGGGAAAAGGAACTGTTTTACTGCGACCTGCCCTCGATCGGTCACGTCGTGTTGCAACAGGACACAGATTGACCGGGAGGGGCGCCGGAAAAAGGGGCGGCGGCTGTGTGGACGCGGAGGCAGAGGAAGGAACCCAGTAGGGTTTCCTCTGGGGATGGGCCAACTGGGCCGAAGGGACCGGGCCTGCTAGTTGGCGTTGGTCGGGCCGAGGGAGATGGGCACTGGTTCTAGGTCGGGTCGATTGGGCGATGGGACAGGGCAGGGTCGGATCAAGGGTCTTGGGTCTGGGCTGGGTCGGTGCAGGATCGGGTCACGTACTCACAGTCGATAGCTTCTTCTGAGGGGTCGTCAGATGGGGCGTCACAGATAGCAGCGGGGGGCTTTAAGCACCCCCGCCTCTAGGAATGAGTGCCTGGGGGTCCAGGGAGGGGTTTGTCGACTGTACCTTCTCCCTGGAAGATTGGTGGCAATGGTTCTGCCAACAGTCGACAAGATGTTTCCCTACCATTTCGGGGTCAGCAATACCGTGTTCAGGAGCCCTACAACTATCATTCAAGGGAGGATGACGCACGCTGACTTACCGGGGGAGTTATCGGTCCACCATTATTAAGTTTTCACCTGGTCTGCTCGACCAGCAACTTATGGTTGGAGCATACTGTATCGGTGTCCTTGGATGCTACCGCAGTTTCACCCCTCCGACCGCCTCTATGCCCATGAGCAACATTTACTACTCAGCATTTGTCTTTCAGTCTTATGTTCTGTTTTATGCTAGTTTCTTGGTTTGTATGATGTTTCTCGTTAGGCGAACACCAATTTACTTTAATTAATAATATTACCATTCTGTTCAAAATAAAATATATAAAGATCAATAAAATAAAATAAAAAGTTAAAGGAATTACAGGTTCTCAGATTTTGGGCTTTTTATTTTCATTTTTGGGGGCAACAATATATAACACCCAAAACCCTAATAGAAACGCTCATCTCCTCCCTATTTCCCTCTCGCCTCCTCCCCTCTGAAATCCCGAAAAATGGAGGTGAAGTTGACAAGTGTGGCCAAGGATGAGGACGAGAGCGGATCCTGGTGTGTTGTGATATACGCGAAGAGCATTGCCGGACGGAGCATCCCTTTGGAGGTTGAGAGCTATGATACAATCTACCAAGTGAAGGTTAAGTTTCACGGCAAAGAGGCCTTCCCGCCGAACCACCAGCAGCTCTACTTTCACGGGAACCTGCTCGAGAATAAGCTAACTGTTGCTGACTGTAATCTTCACAGCGGGTATCCCTCCACTTGGTTATCAATACCACTTGGCGAAGCAACTTCAGTCGAATTCAATGGCCTGTGTCTAGTTATGCTTCTATGGTCTTTTAGGCAAGTTTGATCCAAATTGAATGGTCTGTTTCTGATGCAATTGAATTGAATGGCCTGTGTCTAGTTATGGTTCTATGTTCTTTTAAAATATCACATGGGTCGAACAGGGAGACTGTCCCATACTTGAGCTGCTGCACAGTTTTTTTAAATAATAAATGAAAAATAAAAAAGAATGAAAATTCTCCCCCACCTTCGCCATTTGATTTTTTTTCTTTTTACATTCTTTGTCACAACAGTGACACGATTGCTTGCACTTGAAGCAAGTCAGAGGTAGAAGATGGATGATACGCACCGTTTCATTCAAATCCCTTTTAATGGAACGGTGCGTTGCGCGGAAGGAAGCAATTCCACTTTTGTCGTCTTCGAAGCCACATGGAGGCTGGTGATTGATGGCGAGAGTCAATGGGCACAATTGTCTTCTTCCTTCGGCGAAGGACATGTTGCAGTCGGAAACAGATCACAATGCTGCAGAGATCGCAGGAGGCAAAGAGCTCGTGTCTTGGTCTGTTTACTTATTGTATGGTTTGACCTAGGAAAGGGTTGTCTTTTGAATTGTGTAATCGTTAGCATAGAAGTAGAAAACCTGGTTAATCGTGTCTGTAAGAGCGAAATCTCAACTTTTCTTATTTCAATCAAGCATTCCTTTTGCAATTTCATTTCAAAGAGCATCACACTCTTAACAGTGGTATCAGAGCTTGCGACCAGCGATTGTGGGTGATGGCTTTCAGTGATTCACAAGAAGAGTGCACTACTCAGTCTGGCGTTAATGAGCTTCGGGCGGAGTTTGCCAACCTCAAGGCCATGGGAGAGAAGAGCCAGACAGAGATGAACGGCTTGCACAGAGGGGCTGAAATTTTACTGGAGCGCCTCCAGTTCATGCCGCAACAAGGCCCAACTGGACCACAATAAGGGGCAGATGGGTTTCCGACCTTTGACCGAGGAAAATCTGTCGCTCTTTCAGGAGGAGCACAACAAGCTCCTCTCCCAGGCGTGACTAACCAAGACCAGCAACAACCACCACGGTTACCCCCACCACCACCCAGTAACATTACCCATCTCCATGACCAATCTTTTGGCAAATTTTTTTCTCCCCACCGGACTTCTCACCAAGAACATGGTTCTTCTTCTCAGTTACCACAACAACAACACTTTACTGCGCCACCAACACCCCCAACGTTTCACCAACATCCACAACCCCACCAGACACCACCTCGACATCACAGCAACAACTTCGCTCCAGCCCCAGCCCCAATGACCTTTCGCACACTGTCCCTGGCTTTTCCACTGTTTGATGGCACAGATGTTCGTGGCTGGATCAGAAAAGCGACCTTGTATTTCTTATTCTATGATATACCTGAGGACCAGAAAGTCCATTTGGCCTCGATCCATTTCACTGGGCCAGCGGAGTTTCGGTTTACAGAGTATGCTCTAGGTAAGGGAGCTATTTGGTGGGAGCAGTTATGTTATGATGCTATTTGTAAGTTCGAATCCATGGGACATGAGGATGTATTGATCAACCTCAAACAACTCCAACAGACATCGATAGTACAAGATTATGAGCTTCGCTTTGCTGAGCTGAAGGTTTTGGTGGCAACACGCTTCCCACAACTCCCAGAAGATTTCTATGTATCAATCTTCGTGGGGGGGTCTCAAACCTCAAATTCGACCTGGGGTACAGGTTTTTCATCCCAAGTTCCCTGCTTCATGCGATGTATGTGGCTAGGCATGAGGAGTTCAGGCTGCATCAATATCAAGCATCGACGTCGCGACCTCCAACTCAATCTTTTTTTCGTCCTCACAAACAAGCTCTTCCGGCTCCGACACCAGTTCCTCTATTGCCTGCTCCTCCTACAACAAAGCCTCATCAACGATTCGTGTCAATGTCAGTGGATGAGAAAAGAGCGAAGGGCCTTTGTTTCACATGCCCAGCGAAGTACAACAGAGACCACGTCTGCCCTAACAAGCAGCACCTCTATGTTATATGTGAAGACGAAGAAGAGTCACCTTCCGACGACAACACCAATGAGGTTACGCAAGGACATCCACCTGCGACCTTACCGGAGGGACTGCTCGAGGGTGACTTGGCTGAGCACGACTTATGTACAATCCAGAAGGAGTTCCTCTGCACCACTGAAGGGGACTCAAACTCAACATCCATAAGAATCGTTGGTGCAGTGGGCGAGAAACTCATTTCAGTTTTGGTTGATTCCGGCGCGTCTAAGTCCTTCGTAGACAACCTCACGGCCAAGCGCTGGGTCTCCAACTCCATCCCACTACACCAATCCTTGTTCGATTGGGTAATGGTCAGTCGTATGTTTGAGCAACATGGTGCTCGATGGAGCATCATTCATTCTCGTGGAATTTCATGGTCATGCCTTTAGGCTCCTTTGACCTGGTTTTGGGTGTTGACTGGCTCAAGACGGTCAATCCTATTCTTTTGGATTACGAGGCTCGTTCCATTACGATCAGGCACAGCCATGACCAGGTGGTGTTACACGAATCTTCCTTGGCTCCTTCCTACACACTCATTACACCCTCCCAAGTTCTACACGAGCTCAAACTGGGTGAAACGCTATACCTTGGCCAATTTTTTGGCCTGGAGACTGACACAGAACGCCCTAAGTTACGCCTTGGATTACAGGCTATGTTTTCAGAATTTGATGATGTCTTCGCTTCTCCGGTGAGCCTTCCTCAACGGCGTGCTCATGACCACTCTATTCCATTACTTCCTGGCTCGACGCCGCCATCCATTAGGCCATACAAGCAGTCGTTCCAACAGAAGAACGCGATCAAACAGATGTACAGGAGATGCTCGACTCTGGGGTTATTAGAGAGAGTAAGAGCCCGTACTCTTTTCCGGTGATCCTTGTCAAAAAGAAGGACGATACGTGGCGGATGTGCGTGGATTACCGCCAACTTAATGACCAAACCGTGAAGGATCGATTTCCCATACCTATGATCGATGAACTCCTCGATGAGTTACAGGGCATGCGATATTTCTCCAGAATTGACCCGCGCTCCAGCTACCACCAGATTTGATTGCAGGAGGGAGAAGAATTCAAGACGGCATTCCGAACCCATAATGGCCATTACGAATTCCGTGTGATGCCATTTGGCCTCACCAACGCTCCGACGAGTTTCCAAGCTCTAATAAATCATGTCTTGAACCCATTCCTTCTCAAGTTTGCTCATGTCTTCTTTGATGACATCTTAGTTTACAGCAGAACATTGGGGGACCACATGCTTCACCTGCGTCTCGTCCTACAACGTCTCAGAGAACAGATCCTATTTGCTAAACTTAGCAAGTGCGATTTCATCCAAGAGCGCATTTCTTATCTCGGCCACATCATCACCGGCGCCGGAGTTTCGATTGATCCTTAGAAAATCGAATCGATGAAGTCTTGGCCAAGACCTCGAAATGTCAAAGCACTGCGAGGCTTCTTGGGCCTCACAGGATATTACAGGAAGTTCGTTCGCAATTACGGACTCTTGGCCAAACCACTATCGAATTTATTGAAACGCAACTCGTTCTCGTGGTCACCAGAGGCACAGTCAAGCTTCGAGGGTCTGAAACTAGCTATGACGACTACGTCGGTCCTGGCCCTGCCGGATTTTTCTAAACCATTCGTCATTGAAGCTGACGCCTCTGATTCTGGCATAGGTGGTGTCTTGATGTAGGCTGGGAGACCGATCACGTTCATGAGCAAGGCTCTTGGTGACAGGAACATGGCGTTGAGTACTTACGAAAAGGAATGGATGGCCATCGTCGCATGTATACAGAAATGGCGCCACTACATCTCTTTAGGCCCGTTCATCATCCGAACCGATCAACAAAGTCTAAAATATTTGCTGGAGCAGCGCCTAGGAACGACATATCAACAAAAGTGGCTCTTTAAATTGATGGGCTTGGATTATTCCATCGAGTACAAGCGTGGGCGCGAGAATAAAGTTGCAGACGCCTTGTCTCGTCTTCCCAAAGAGAACTTGACTGAGATATCCACCTTGGTACCTGTCTGGGTTTCAGAGGTTTTACAGAGCTATGAAAATGATGAAGAGATCGACGGGTTATTTCACCAACTCTCTATTGCACCACATTCTCTACCGGACTACTCTGTTCGCAATGACATGCTCTTGATGCAAGGACGCATTTTCCTGGGCAAGAGTCATGGTGCTAGAGAGAAAATCATGGAATTTTTCCATGGATCATCACTGGGAGGTCACTCTGGTGTTTTGGCCACTTCCAAGAGGATTCACAAGCATTTTTTTGGGGCACATATGAGGTCGGACATTCAGAAGTTTGTGAGTGAATATGACACTTGCCATCGTTGTAAGGCAGAGACCTTGTCTCCACCAGGTCTTCTGCAACCTCTGGAGATTCCTTCAATCCCTTGGTCCCAAATCTTCATGGATTTCATTGAAGGTTTACCGATCTCGGAAGGCTTTGATTGTATTTGGGTTGTGGTGGATCGATTGTCGAAATACGCTCACTTTATACCCTTGCGTCATCCCCACACTGCTGCAACTCTGGGGAAAACATTCTTCGACACGATCTTCAAGCTCCACGGCCTCCCTCAAGTGATAGTGTCTGATCGGGATGGTTTGTTCTTGAGCAACTTCTGGTCGGAGCTCTTCAAACGGATAGGTGTCAAACTTAACCTCTCCACGTCCTATCACCCCCAAACGGATGGGCAAACGGAGCGAGTCAACCAGTGTTTGGAAAACTACCTTCGTGCGATGACGCATCAGACTCAACGTAAATGGGCTCAATGGCTTACACTTGCCGAGCATTGGTACAATACGAGCTTCCACAGTTCGCTGGGACTCTCCCCGTTCGAGGCCTTGTACGGGTACGCGTCGCCCCTGTTCGGGATGTCCAGTGATCCTTCTCTAGTGCCAGCCGTGGAACAAATCATCCGCAGCAGAGCAGAGCTCTCTAAATTACTTCAGGACAACCTGCGCAAGGCCCAACACCGCATGAAATCCCAAGCTGACAAGAAACGCTCGGAGAGGACATTTCAGGTGGGGGATTGGGTTTACCACAAGTTGCAGTCGTACCGCCAGAATTCGGTGATCTTGCGTCGATCGATGAAGATCGCCGCTCATTTTTATGGGCCTTATCAGATTGTTGAACGGTTGGGACATGTTTCTTATCGCCTGCGTCTCCCAGATGACTCCAAAATCCATCCGGTGTTTCACGTGTCGCTCCTCAAGCGCCAATTGGGTCACAAAAATCGCTTGGTGACGACATTGCCTGCCACGACTGAGGACGGCCGCCTGAAGCTTCACCCGGCAGCAATACTCGAGACAAAAATTATCAAACGAAACAATGCTCCGGTTTTCCAGTACTTGATTCGCTGGGATCGCTCGGCTACTGAAGACGCGACCTGGGAGGATGCTACATTCATCCGCCCCGAGTTTCCTGACTGGATCGCTCGAATGCAGGCTTGAGGTCAAGCCTGCTAAAGAAGGGTGCACTGTCACAACAGTGACACGATTTCTTGCACTTGAAGCAAGTTAGAGGTAGAAGATGGATGATACACACCATTTAATTCAAATCCCTTTTAATGAAACGGTGTGTTGCGCGGAAGGAAGCAATTCCAGTTTTGTCGTCTTCGAAGCCACGTGAAGGCTGGTGATTGAAGGCGAGAGTCAATGGACACCGTTGTCTTCTTCCTCCGGCGAAGGACATGTTGCAGTCGGAAACAGAGCACAATGCTGCAGAGATCGCAGGAGGCAAAGAGCTCGTGTGTTGGTCTGTTTACTTATAGTATGGTTCGACCTAAGAACGAGTTGTTTTTTGAATTGTGTAATCGTTAGCATAGAAGTAGAAAACCTGGTTAATCGTGTCTGTAAGAGCGAAAGCTCAAATTTTCTTATTTCAATCAAGCATTCCTTTTGCAATTTCATTTCAAAGAGCATCACACTCTTTAACATTCTTTTATTATTATCTTTTGTTTTTTTGTTGACTCCTCTGGAACTTACGAGCCCGTCATTGTGGACGGGTCTATGGAGACATGACGAGTTGGGTCAGTATTTGATAGAGTCGCCGTCGTCAATTACTCAGCGGCGGCTTGTACAGTGAAAACGCCACTTTGATCGCTAATCAGGGTTGCTACCGTCCCACGTGCTCTAACAGTTTCAGCCTCATCTAATGTATACAATATGGAATATTCAAATAATTGAGATCACGTTTTGTGACCACTTCATGTTATAAATACAATTGAAACACTGGCTTTCATGGTTTTTGTTGACTTCAAGTTAAGCAGGTGGTTATTTTGGGATGGATCTTCGTATAATTGATTTGATTTGGTCTGTATTTTTGTGCTTGTTTTCAGATTCAGTTTTGGAAGCAGGAAAGTCAACTCTTCTACTTCGAGTCAAATGACATAATACAACAACGTCTGTCTTATGTGACTTTCCCATCGTTTTTGCCTAATTCCTGCTGCCAAAATGGCAAATCAAACCGCAACATCTGCCTCTGATTTAGAGCATCAAGATTTCTATTTTTTTTTATTAAACTTACTTATTAATATGAGAGACCCCAGCCATATAAGAAATACAACTTTTTTTTGGGTACCCCAATGCGCATCTTCTTCTTTTCTCCTTTGCAAGCATGATAATGATTTCTCATCTCTTTTTGTTGAGTCAACGAATTCATTTAATTTGCCTATTGTTTTTTTTGTATCGACAAAATCATATCATTGATTTTATTTTACCATTTTACGCATTGTTGACCAAAGTTTTGAATCATCTGTATACCAAAATACATTTCACAATGTATACAGGTCAACCAAGTTTTTTTTTGAAACGGATAACTGAAGAAGTACATTAATGCCAAAAGGTAACCAAATAAGGTAGGGCGTAACCGTCCAGGGTTCCAGATATATGTTCGGGCCGACCGTAGCAAACCCAACACTCATGAACCCATAAAAATAGTCTATTTGATATCGTAGGCAACAACTTAGGACATCCCCTTACCAACGTCTCAGAACAATGAGACATTAAATGAAAAATCCTAACCAAACCAGAAAATAAATTGTTCCAACAGTAAAGTAGATAGAAATAAAGCAAGCAATAAATCTGAGCTGTTGTTGCAGGCTGCCCGAGACCTCCCAACACTGGCTGTCCTGGGTCTGTAGGTATAGGCCGGCATCGACCCCACCCACCCCTGCTGGGTCGGGTCATCCCTGCATAGGAGGCCTCCGCCTGCTTCGTCTGATCCTCCTCAGTGTTGTCCGTCTTGTTGAGTTTTGGTGGGAGACTCGGATGATCCAACGACTTCTTTGTCCCCAGAGGTCGAGCATACAACAACCTGCTCCTCGTCTTCAAGGTTGACTTCTTTGCCCTCCCCCGAATAGGGCCATCTTTCCCCGGTGCTTCCTTGGGGTCTTTCTCCTTCCCTACCCGAACCCCTAGATTGTCTGCGGATCCGTCAAGGTCAGAAAGACTTCCAACAGGGTGGACGTTAGCCAGATTGTCAGGATTTGTAAACCCAGGTGGCCCTCCACAAACTCTTATTAATCCACCCTGCAAAGTATTGACTACCCCTCCTGAGGTAGTCCTAGCCAAATTGTCAGACTTCGACGAGCAGTTTGCAGCGGAGAATCCACCCCCCATTACGACCTCCGTGGACCGAATCATAGGATTCAGAGAGAGCCCACTCAGGAGATCATCAACAGCCGACGGTTCCAATGGAGGGGGTGTATGCCACATCGTCTTCAGCAAACGATCCACGTACAGTTGACGCGGCACCAGAATAGATGTGTCATATCGTACCTCCTCCCGGCCTATTCCAGGCAGATGAGTCGTACACCCCATAATCCGGTGTGTCATCATCCCACTGCGACAAGGATCCGTGAGTCTCTCATATTGCAACACGATCATCGAGGAGGTAACAGTGCATGGGAAGCGAAGACGGAGACGTCTCCGAAGAGGCTGGTTGAGCTGCATCCGAACTCGCATCCATAGAAAAAGGTCCTCCCGCCGGACAAAATGTATTGGGGCCGAAACCACTTGGGTACCCATGATGGTGGCAATGAGGCCACGGACTTGCGGAGTCCGGGCCCCTCCCGAGACACTCAGAGCTCTGACTCCAAGCTCGATATGATTGAAATCAATATCATTAGCTTGGACATAAGGCCTAAGGGGTTCCAGAAGCACTGGGAAGCCCTTGAAGATCCATGGCCCCCGATGACGGATATTCTCTATAGTCGCAGCGGATGGGAAATGAAATCCCGTAACCTCCGGAGACAGGTACTCAACCTGGATGCCATCCACCTTCCATTTCTACAGCATCATTGCGCAGACAGCATACTGATTGTGAGACCGATCCCCTGCAACTTGGGCTGCCAGGGAGAACGGGTACGTACCCTTTTTAATCGCCGGAATCGCATCCACCGGAACCCCCACTTCGTCGTCTTCGTCCTCCCAGTCCGGAACCTGGGAGATTCGGACCGGGAGCGACTCCCCCTGACGAGCACCAGAACCGGAGCCACTCGACGAGCGACTGCCCGGGACCGATGCATGACAAGTCGGGGGGCGGTACCTGGGCATGGCCGCCGGCGAGGGTGGCCGAGGAAGGGGTGGCTGCTCCACATGCACTCCATGCGCCTCGGGCGGGATCCGGCACGCGGACTCCGGTGGCTGCGGGTCAAACAGGACGAGGGCTCCGTCCGTCCCCGCGCCCGGTTTGTCCTTCAGTGGGGGTAAGCTGCCACCGGGACGTCGTTGCTCAGGTGGAAGACGAGGACGGGAGTCGGCCGACGGCGACGAGAAGTGACCTCGGGCAGGAATCCCACCTGGGGCCGTGGGAAGGCGGCAGACTGGATGTACTGTGAGTCGACGGCGGGGCAGATTTGTTCAGCAGCATCCATTTCCAGGCGATGTGGACGAGGCGAGGCAACCGGGGAGCTGCTGAGGCGAGGGACTGATCTGGTGAAGCGGGTGGCGACGCCGGCGTGAGTTCAAAGGATGGACGGGCACGCTTTGACTCCGTGCAGCAGATCCCCGATGATCGAAGGAGAAGAGAGACGGGAGGAAACAGGGACTGAGGGGCGTATAGACGGAAAAGATGGACGACCAGCGCAGCCAGAGGTACTGGTCGGTGACGGAGGCGTGGAAATAGGGGCGGCGGCGTAAACCCTAACTAGGGTGAAGAAGATCCTCTGTGAAGTAGCCGAGAGCTTTTACTGCACATGTCAACCAAGTTATTTATGTCACAATATATTTTACCACAACTTTACATATATCAAACAACGGTAGAAAGACAAGACCAACCAAGGATTTAAAACATCTAGACTCTTAAATATTAGACATCCTCCTTACGCATCATAATCATTAAATTTATTGTGTTAACAGAGCAGTCGCCCCCTCAATCCTAAACTAAGAGGAAGCAGTCGTCCCTTTCAAACTTCCTTCTCCGTCGGTTGTGGTTGGGGTTCCGGCCTTGGCTATTATCGGCGGAGCCTCTGTCTCCCTCTCTCTAACTCCTTTATTCGAAGTTGTTTTGGTGTTTACGGTGGCACAAGTGAGTTTGGGCGGTGGTGGGCAGCTCCGACGGCTCGTCACACTGCAGATTCGACCTTATCGGTTTCCTTTAGCGAAGATCTTGAGTGCGTGCTTTCTAGATTCGTCGGGTCAAGGTCCTTTGTCGGACGGTGGAGACTCTGAATCGGCTAAGGTTTATTTTTTCTTTTTGTGTTACCGTTTTTCAATAACTGCACTTGGTGCAGATTGAGTGTGCACTAGTTGCACGTTTGGGGTGCACTTGTTGAACGTTTTGGTGTGTTGTTATGTGGCACGGTTTGGTGTGCACGTTGTTGCACTTTTTCCGTGCACGTTGTTTGCATGTTCTAGGGCACCCTGGTTTGCGTTCTGTTTCCGGTTGGGAGTTGGTAATATTATAGGCTAGTTAGTCTGGAGCCTATAATATTTATCGTTCGCTTGTTTGCTTTCATCAGATTGTACCTATGTCACTTTGACTGATATATAAAATTGATGCCTCCCGCTTTTCATCAAAAAAAGACATCCTCCTTAGGATTAGGGTTTTCAAAATCAATAAACGTTATAGCCATGTCGTCTTTTTTTCATCTGTTGCTGTCACGGCCAAGCCTCAAATGGCAACCACTTTCTCCTCCTCTCCTCTCCATCCCCACCCGCCCCTCGCCCGTACCACATCACGCTTGTCGCGTCCGAGCCCTGGGGTCCCTCTGAAGGCGACAAAAATGACAATCCTCGTCACTGTTTCATGGTCTTCATCAAGGGCGGATTTAGGTGGCCCCAGGGGGGCACGTGCCCCCCCTCATTTTTTTTATAGTTTGTTCCATATATAATTTTAAATATCTTACTTATACACTTATATTTTTTAAAATTTTGCAAGTGTCCCCCTGCCCTTATTTTTTTTAGTTTTATTACCTATATTTTAAAATTTTCTAACTGTACCCTTAAAATTCTTTTAATTTGTAATTATGACCCCTCAATTGTTTTAAATTTCTTAATTTTACCTTCACAAACTTTTAGCTTCTTAATTATTTTATGATTCTTATTATTTAAGTTTCTTAATTATTTTATATTTCGTATTATCTTAATTTCTTAATTTTTACATGTTTCTTGTTATTTTCATTTAATTTTATTTATTTTACACAATTTTATTTTTATTTACCTTTTTCAGCTTTAAGACTATCAAAAATTTAACATTTACATTAAGGATAAGCATTCAAGCAAAAATGTTATATTTATTAAAAAAATTATAATAAAAAACATACTGTAGTAAGTATTAATTTATTATTTTTACGCGATATTAACATTTTCAATTTTAGTTTATATTATTTGAACGTTATATACTATTCGTAAAAAAAATTGGTGCCCCCCTCACTAGAAAAACTAGCTCCGCCGCTGGTCCTCATCGACAAGTCGCATACAACCTATCCCCCATACAGACGTTGGGGATAATATAACCACAGTTTCAACGGTCGTCACCGGAGCAGTCCAACTCTCTCAAGGGAAGCTATGAGACTGCGGCCCCGCCCATAGACGAAGTCCCTCCCTCGACCTCGATTGAGGTGGAGGATACCCTGGGCCATCTTGGATCGGGACTCACCACCACGATCAACCAGCTGCAGGATGAAGTGGAAGACTATTTCCTCCAGGCGAGGGATGTCAAACAACCCTACTAGGAGCCATGAATCGGCATCGGAACGGGGTGGTAGATGTTTGGTGGCCTACCCCTATGATCCGGGACCAGGCTCGCCTGGCTGCTCTCAGAGTAGTCAGGAAACACCCCATTTCTCATTTCGTTTTAGTTTGTTGCAGTCTTTACTTCACATTAGTTTGTTGCATTTCTTTTCAGTTTCTTTTTATTATTTTGGTTTTATATTCTGTCAAGGGTAGGACGTTGGAATTCTATCTCTTTGTCAAAGATGGAAATTAAACTAATTCAACGGATCCAAAAGCACCGGATCGCCTAGAAAGTCCTAGACATATTTTGGACCCAAAGCCTTTAACCTTATTTTTTGTAATGTTTGCTCGACATGATTAATGCAATTTCCTTGCACATATTAAAAAAAATAACGGTAAAAGTTTATACTTGATTTTTTGTCCTATCTTTATACCGCTTTTCTCATGCTAGTTAACCTATTAAATGTGCCAGCTAATTATAATAAGAATATTTGCATAGTTTGTTTCTTTAGAAACAAAAATAATTAACATCTAAAGAAAGTGCATATGATACTTATTCAGGACACGTGAATTAAAATTTAAATGTATTCAGAAATATTAAAAGCCATAATTCGGAACTCGGAATCAATTAAGAAGTTATTAAAAGCCTCCTTTCTAGTTGTCCCGATAGATTCAGCCACCTATGGGTATAGTGGTTATAAATGTGGATGAGGTTGTCTTTCAGAATACAAACCAATCGGCTTGGGGCGTCATTGCCCGTACTACAGGGGGGTTGTAAGTCTCGCGACGAATGGAATCCTCTTATATTGTTGGGCCCCGATAACGGTGGAAGCATGTGTGATTAGTACGACACTTCGCACTACTGCCACACTAGGAACGAGACCGATTGCCATCAGGTCAGATTCCAAAGTCCTACTAAATATGATCAAAGTAGGGGAACCTCCAGCCTCCTCAGTAGGGACCATTGTTAGGGATATTCTCCATATGCTTTCTCACAACGAGGGAATAACCTTCCAATTTGTAAAAATAACTGCGAACAAAGTTGTCCACTAGCTTGCCAGGGAAGCACGTTCTATGTCGGTTCTTCAATGGTCAGGACCTCTTCCTGACGCACACTAATGTATCGTTAAATCTGATAATTAATAAAAGTCGCACCTTTCAGTAAAATAAAGTTATAAGGAGAAAAATCAAATGAAATTAGACTTCAATAATTGATCTCAATTTAAAAGGCCCCAGTAACAATAAAATTCCAGCCTAAATATTGTTACTACCGTACTGACTACCATGAACCCACTACCGTGTACGCCTTCAATCACCACGAGATCGATCGCGTGTCTCCTCTTCTCTTTATTCCTTGTAGTGTTCTTCATTGCGCATCCACGATCCAGCGGTGTTGTGCTAGAAGAATGACATATCAACGACAGACCGCAACTCCTTGCTACTGTGGTGTTCTCCTCTATGCTTCCCCACTCCAACATTGGTGTATTAGAAGGATGGTGCATAGACGACGATCCGCGACTCCCTATTGCGATGATGCTCGCATTCTTCGTGTTAGCCTCCTCCGTCTTAAGCGGGACACGACCGACGCCATAGTCAGGCAAAATCAGACGAATCAAGGGAGGAATTCTATGCAGCCTCGCCAGCTCCATGAGTAAACATGGATACAGGGATTTTTACCTGGATGGATCCTTGAGTCTTACCTCTCCTCCCGTCCAAACTATCGAGTTCAAGTTCGGTCGACCACCTCACAATGAAAATAATCCTTGGAAAGTAGAAATCAAGCAGAGTTTACGCATTACTTTGAGCGGTCCTTGAGAATTTGTACTTTTTAGTTTAAGTTCCATTCAACTTTTCTATTTTTCAACATCGTTGCCTATTGTCAGGTTACCAATAATCTTGTCTCAGATTTTTTTGTTCAAAGAAGATTTGGGGGATTTGAGTGTTGTAATGACTCTTTTACTATTTTAATAATATCTATCTCTTTCGATCAAAAAGAAGAAGTTATAAGGAGATAAATAAAAAACGGGAAAAGCACGAGAGGAATCCGACACCCATAAGAAAGAGGAAGTGTACCTGAGCAGTAAAATCCTTTAGAGGATAAAAAATAAATAATTGTTTAATTTGTTTTGAAAAAAATATTATGCATATTTTTTTGAACGAAAGGAGTAAATTTATTAATATAAATTGGGGAGAGAAGAAAGATAATGTGAAAGAGGATGATCCACATATAATCCTGCACTTAATTTTCTAGATATAATCGAGGCATAGACGATTATTTTGATTTAACTAACTGGAAATTGAAATAGAACAAAACTAACAAAATAGTAAAACCAATCACGACTCAACCTGAGACCAGCCATAGGTGCCTATAAACAGTTGTATCCTTACTTGAGATTCACTAAAATCCTGGATAAAGAGTTTGGCTTGAACATGAAACATAGTAAATGGTGAGGGACCCATAAAGGGGTCGGGTTTCCATACCTCCATAACAACCCGATGCCTAAAGTAAGCCTCATAGTCCCCAACGAAGTTGTTTCCCAACCATCGTCTAAACTCCCTTATGGTCTGTTGGTTCTTCAGCCCCATCCTCGCTAGGCCTTAAGACACCCCCTTCATTGGTGGTTCGAAAGTTGGAGGCATCGGGGGAAACCATCCTATAGAACCAATTGGCCTTATTCTCGCTGGTGGGTTAGGTAGGATGTTGGTTGTCACAACCAGCCATGCAGTTAGAGTCGAAGTCTCCCTAGTCTCTCCGAATAAGCTGGTGGGCAAGGAGGAAACAAAATTCCCCTTCTATGCGGGTTTCTTAGGCATAATACTAATTGGACATCACAATTGATCCCCACTTTCTTTGAAGTGAAACATCCATGACCATCGCCAGTGGGGGTCCTAGGCATCAAGGACTCGTCCCTCCTCGGTGGGGGAGACTGTTGGGTCTCGAGGTAGGGTAGGAGATGAACCAACTCGCAGCGGAATGCAAAATAAAACCAAGAGACCATTAAAACCATGAATCAACTACCATAGATTAGAATCAGAAGAAAAAATAAGCATTTTCATACTGTAACAAGAACACCGGGTAAAGAATGATTTGGCTTGAGTCTCCAAGACGCCTACGTAATCACTTGGGAATCAAAGCCACATAGTTCTTCTTATGAGGACTCAAGAAAGCCAATGATGGAGAACAAACACCCCCTTGGCCGAAATTGTAGAGGGATGAGGGAGTTTTTGTCTTGCTATTTTGTGTCTTGTCTTTGTTATGTTGGAAAAGGATGACTTAAACCAATTAAATCCCATCAAGCATGGTGTAAATAGGACAAGTATGGTACTAAGTATGGCTAGACAAGATGGGGTTAGGTGGTGAATTAGCAAACCTTAATCCTTGTCTTTCTTACTTAGTACTAATTAATCAGGACTTGATTAATTAGCTCCATGGGTCTTGGTTGCATGGGCCTCTCATAGGCCTTTTGGAATATGGCCCGTGTCCGTTCCCAACAAGGTCCTGTGACGCGCTCATCGCCTCCAAGCCTTTCATACTGGAAATGTCCAACATTATCCGACGTGATCGATCCCAAGATTTCAAGCCTTGTCTCGATCTGTAAAGTCCTATTCACTTATGGGCACATGAACCAAAACCCAATTTTGGTCTTGTCCCGAGACAACTTCCTTTTGGCCATTCTCCTTAAATGTGTTAATGATTTTCATCCTCCGGTGTGACCCCTAGGTTTATGCATGCCAATAGATCAACGTAAAATCCCATTTTACTTGATCTCATATAGGTGGCAACTAACGAGACTTTAGTATTGCCTGAAACTGCGTAACGAATCGACTCTGTCGATTCTAACCTTTATGTCGTCCTTGTCATTATCCGTTTATCATCGATATCCTGATTGAGATAAGGCATAGATCCGTCATCCTTATTGTTCTCAATCACTGTTCCTTGATATGTGAGATGACTGAATATAGGATACCCAGTATCATGTGCATGGTCATGCTATTCTTTCAATCACTCTCGATCAAGCGGTCGAGAACCAATATATTTCTCATACCTCAGTATGAGGGATAAATCCCTTAGCCGTATTTCGTGTCACTCATGTAGCCCGTCCTCAAGCCAATCATGGCCGTTATGGAAGCCATATTACAGACAACGTTAGGCTTAGGTCAAACTCTGTTGTTGACTACATAGCAATCACAAAGACTCATTGGTCTAAGGGTACATGACAAGCTACGACACTGAATATGTTCATTACTTAATCTATGTAACATATTTAGGACTGGGTCGTCCAATATCATGTCCCACATGATATCTATGATCAGACTCCGGACTCCTATTCCAATGACTAACAGAATGTAAGCCATAAAGAGCCATTTTTCATACTTGTCGCTTCTAGTGAAGCTTTGTTGACTAGGGACCCATCGAGTGTGATCTATCTCGATCTATGGTTCTATTCGCACTGTGGGCATAGATCAGAACACACATCGATATATTACTCCAACACATAAGTAATATAAAGCCGCTTTAATTTTTTTTTACTAATGATGATATATACGTTTGGACATTTATGATTGAACTACGGGCACTAAGACTAACAGAGTCTCCCCGCCCCTATAAAGGATTAGGTTTCCAGAAAATGAGACATCGTGGGGTGGTTCTGGTTGAAATCTTGAGAAGAGAACCTGGTCACCGATCGTTTAAGGAGACACCCCACCCTGAAAGGTTAGGAAGTCGCGAGACAGGCCCGACTTGACCGACCAAGACCAATGTAGGGCATTGACTACCCCGACGAACAACCACGCAGGTGAAGAATCTCTTTGGATGGTCGGTCTCCACAGTCACCTATGACACCCCATATGATAAGCTAGAAGGCAGAGCGGTAGTCCTGCATGGGCCCGAGGCAAGATAGTCCCACAATCGATCATGGTGCCTCCAATACACAGAGCATGAGGAGAGACGCAACTAGAATAGCCATAGAGACTATTCCTTTGAGGACGTCACCGGCGGGGCCAATGGTTGGACATGTAGGAAGTATGGAGAATACTGACACCGTGCGAGGTACTATCTCAAACCAAGGTTGTAAAAGGTGTTAGGCGCTAGTCGGGCGGTAAGGACCCTTAGGCACTAGGTAGGGACTAACTGGAGCCTATGCGGGGCCAGTGGTTGGACGTGCATGAAGGATGAAGAGTACCGACATCGTGTGAGGTACTATCTCCAAAAAAGGCTGTAAAAGGCGTTAGGCGCTAGTCGCGGACTAGTCGGGGGCTATGCGGATTTATTATTTTTATTATTAATAAATATATATTACACATATATAATAAAAAATAAAAATAAATAAATTATTTTAATTTATAATGTACAAGAAAACATATTCTAATTTAACATTAGTATTATTTCAATAGAGCATTGGTGAGGTTGGCCGAGAAACTAGTGTGGGTCTTGCCAGTGTGTTCATGATTGAAGGGTCGTCTTAACAAGGTGGACTCCTGACCGGAGTCTCCGCAGAGACGATTCCTCAGATGGGTGTTGAGTCACTGGTTGTGGGAGATCATGATCTCGTAAATTTTGGCATTTCAAAATCTGAAGCTCCTTTTGCCCTGGTCGTTACGGATGAGAATCGTGACCTTGAAGTTCGAGTTCCACTCGTCTCATATTCTACTAGATTTGCATATTGTTCTGATATTCATGGGGAACACGATAGTGTATCGACGCTGGTGGACTGTACAGGGCTTAACTTTGACAAAGTTGGGCCTGGTCTTGATGGGCTGGGATCTGGGCCAGGTCTTGATGGATCTGGGTCAGGGCCGATTTGACCAAATATTCTAGCAGGCTCCCTAGCTAGGTCGGGTTCAGGTCTTGTTGGGTTGACATCGGGTCTGGTTTCACCCGTCATTTAGGGAGTTATTTCAGCAGGTCATCCATCCGGCCAGAGCGATCTGACCGCAGATAAACAAGGTAGTCTGTGGAAGGAGGTTCTCCTTCAACCTCTGAAACCTAATCCTTTGCACAAGGGTCGTCACTCGAAGCAAGCTCCGTCTATAGTTTCGAATCGCCAAAGTCGGCCTCCTAAATTTCTAGGGGACTGTTACACTGTTGATATTAAAACAGCTCGTTCCTTGAGTCGTGCATCTCATGTTGACATTGGGAAGCAGATTTTACAAACTCGGGCCGCTCAGCTAGCTCATTCAGCTAAAACTTTTGATAATCCAACTTTGACTTCGGAAAATAAGAGTGGGTCACTAATGGTTGATTTAGTGACGCATTATGGTTTTTGTTTTCAGGTTGTGTACCTGCAGCTCCCTTTGAGAGCTCTCTTGTAATGGTTGGCTTTGGTTAGATCCTCCTCGGATCTAACTTTTTTTCTAAATAAATATTTTTCAAGCTTATCCAAAAAAAACATTAGTATTATTTCAATTTACCACGAGGTTTAATTTTAATAGATAAGAAATAACAAATGTACAAAAAAAAGAATAACTAATATTAAATTGTGGTTATCTCAACACCAAGATCTCGTGTCATTAAGTTAACACAAATTTTATTTTATTTTCCTATTGGAATATATAATATGCAAATTATTACATGAATTTTGTCATTTAGGAACCAGTAGCTTATCAATGTGAAAGTTAAAAACTAAAAATGCAAAACCATGCCCCTCTTCCCCGCCTAGGCCCCCCTGTCCCGCATAGGCCCCGACCAACCCGCCTAGGCCCCGCCTAAACCTCATAGCAACGTCTGTCTAGGCCCCTCCTAGGCCTAGCCCAACCTATCTAATCGGTTACGCTGCATCATCCCACCTGATTGGATTAAGTCAAGGCATTTTTTTCATCTTGGGCGCCTAGCCTGCCTTTTACAAAACTGTCTCCAATCGTAAGTCCACACGAGGAAGATGAGGTGGAAAGATAGAGCATCCCTAGGCATCAGATATGGCAAGTCCATTGAAGGTGGTGAGAGAGAAGGAACCCTAGAGGCTACTTTTATAGGCGGTAATGTGTGGCATGATTTGACGAGCACCGAGGTAGCGCACAGGGCATGATGGGTGTAATGCTCAAAGACATGGTAGTGGTGGCAGACAATGACAGGGCGTGGTTGGGGGAAAGTGGCGATGGGATTGGGGGCGATGGTGGCGCCATTCAGCACAAAGAAGAAAGACACGAGGCTTTTAGGGGTTTTCTTCTTTTCCCTTGATAATTGATGGTTAGTTAATATTTTTCATATTAATCAAAGGGTTTTTTAACGCTAAATAAATATAAGATATGTATTGATAGTTTTCATTTTAGTTAATTTTTATTATTTAAATATATTTTTTAGTAATTTACAAAAGAAAAAAATTAATGAAAGAAACTTGTTTATTCATTTAATTGTTTATATAGAAAATACAAATAAGTGCATCGTACAAAGATTTCCTCGTCTATATAAGGACATGAGATGATCGGGCTTCTCTGACAAGGCAATAGGAGCCCTTGTTCACTGACTTTTAACAAATACGAGTTTGGAATCCTCGATTTGAGATAACCGAATGTAGATATCTTGGAGAATGGACCTTATCTGGGAGACTAGAGGGGCCTTCAAGTTTACCATCCGAGTAATGGTATGGGCATCGGACCGGATAATAACCCGATGTCTAGTTCGTATCTTTGATAAATGTTAGTGCCACTACAATGGCTTGAGCTTTAATCATAATCGGGGCCCAAAGGGTCGAGATAATGTCATTTCTAGTGGCCAGAACCTGGCCAACTATCGACTGAACGATAAATCCCAATCCTAACTATGTGGTGTCGTAGAATAGAGAACCATCGACGTTGATGGCTACCCAATCCGGCGGAGGTAAAGTCCAAGTCGTTTGTGTTAGCGTACGAGATGCGTCTTTAAAGTGTCGGATATGAGAGTTTGCTTTCCTCAACGTCGATAGGTTTACTGTGGCTACATATTGGATCCCTATGAAGGACGGGGTGATCTGATCAATACATACCTTCACATTCCCTACTTTCCCAATTTTCCATAGCCACCCCAAAATTTTAGTTATATTCTCTTGCGATGCCCATACAGTGATGCTCTCCTAGCATGGTCAAAAGTAAGACCATGGGGATTTGTGTGAGGTTCCGAGAAAATGACCAAAAACATTTTGCAAATACACAATAGATGAGAAGATGGTTGGTTTTTTCTTAGTGGCGACCACACATCAACATAGTGGGGATATCAGGACAGATTGTCGCTGAGTTGATCTGCCACCTAACAAGAATCCGAGAGAGCCCTCTAGAGGAAAATACGGAGACAGGGATATGTGGGGATTTTCTAGATGTCTGACCTAAACGAAAAAAAGGATAGGCCTGAGATTGCGCTGTAATCTAACTAAGTACCTTGTATCCTGCACGAGTGGAGTATAACCCTTAATGCCTGCAGCCCAATACCACGCATCCCTAACATTTTGTAGGATGGCGGGATAGAAAGGATTTCCTCCTAATTCTCCTGCTCAAAGATGCAACGTATGAGGGGTACATCCCACATTCGGGAACCTGAGATCATAAGACATGCAGCTAGGCCATTGAGGAGAACCGAAGAGTCACTTTGAATAATTGGGTTGTCCCTTAGAAGCCACGGTGATGCAAGATTTGAGTGTATGTACTTGTCCCAATGGCTTGGTGAAGGCCTGATAGCATGAGAGGTTATCGTGGCAAAAATACTGGCTCGGGTGAAACTCGGGTTGTTGGCTATGGTGGTCGTGAGAAAGTCCCCTGTTGGGTAGTACCGTGTCTTTAGGATGCGACAATTAGGGAGTCTAATTGCAAGAGGTGACCCCACATATTCTTGCTCAGTACAACCAGGTTAGTGTTCCGAAGGTAGCAGAGCTTGTCCCTATCCTGCCAATCCCTATCCTACCAAATAATAAGGTCGATTGCTAGATGTCGACCCTCCCACCAAAACTTAACCGGGGCTATATGTATCTAATCGCATGACTTTGACCACCAACATAATATACACAAAATAGATGAGAGGAGGAAGTGGATCATAACCTTTCGACCCGTCGGTGACAAGAGTTTTCCGTCTTAGGATTGGACCCGTCTGAGCACCTGTTCCCCCAAATAACACATACTTTGGATCTTATTCTTCCTGGTTGTATTAGGAACCTCAAGGTATAGAGACTCATCAGATAATTCTGCAATGTTAAGAGCTTGGCAGTAGGTTGTAGGTTCTCAGGTGGGGTGTTTGTACTAAAGAAGATCGATGACTTTTGACGATTTAGCATCTACCCTGATAAGTCACCAAAGCATATAAGCATGTACATGATTTGGGATGCCTTTGTAATATCAGCTCTGCATGAAATATAGCAATCTTTAGAAGAAAAAAAAACATATGGGATACAATTGGGTCTGCTCGATCCACTACAACCCCTTGGACCCACCCTTCTTGTTGCGCCTTATTAAGGAGTTGAGAGAGGCCCTCTATGTAGAAAAAGAATAAACACGGTAACATGGGGGGCCTTGGCATATACCTCTTCTCGTACAAAATACTGAGGTTTCTTCCTCATCCGAGCTCACCGAATAGGATCGAAACCCATGCAAACTACTAACTACGCTCTTCACTCGGCCGAGAAACCCAATCTCTACATGATAGATAAGATGAAAGGACATCCAACCCGATCATACACTTTACTCTTATCTAGCTTCAAGGTCATAAACTCATTGATACCATGGGTCTTCTATCTCAGATAATGGATTACCTAGAATGAGATGAGGATATTGGCCTGAATATTTATTCCCGAGATAAACGATTCTTGGATCGGTGAGATAATCCCATGGAGGAGGGGATTGATTCGGTTAGCAAATACCTTTGACATGATCCGAAAGACTGGGTTACATAGGGAGATAGGACGAAGATCGGTGACCGTAAGCAAATTCGGCTTTTTGGAGTATAAGGAACACATTGGTGGCATTGATCCCTGGATAAAAAGTACCCCCGTGTATCGTTTTTTGTGTGTGGAAATAACGGGTAACCTATACTTGGATGATTGGCCAATAATGTTGAAAGAATCTACGATTGAGGCCATTGAGTTTTGGCGTTTTGGCGGGGCCCGTTTAGAATGCTATATCCTAAACTTCCTTACCCAAAATTGGCTGCAGAAGATGAAGAAGTTTTCTGATGCAGATATACATAACCATTGAAAATAGATAAAGAAGTTCCAAAGGCCAAGGAGACTGGTGGTGAAGAGATTTATGAAGTACGAGATAACGAGATCTTTCATCCCAGTGTCCTAGATGATCGATTCCCCATCATCATTCTGAAGAGACCAAATTACACTTACTTTACGTCTAAAGGAAGCTACCGTATGGAATAATTTGGTACTACGATTCAAGGAGTTCCCGGATCCCGTGAAGGTCGACCTCACCTACACTAAGCTCCCAAATTTTTGCTTCATTTGTGGGCGTATGGGGCACGTTGTACTAGACTGTGAGTTGGAGCTGCAGGGTACCCCGAGGTATGTCACCTCTCTGTTAGAGTTCCATCAGGATTTATAGGTGAAGCCGTATGCGATGGACTGGACTGAGTCACCATCGAGCGTACCACCTGGCTTGGGTAGTGTTTCCCCGAGCACTGTATCTAAGGGCTCCTTGTCTCAAGGAAAGAGCCTGTGTGTTTCCCCGAGCACTGTATCTAACCGTATAGAGGTTGGGATTGCACCCAACTCGGGAAGGTGGATCCCGGCTGGAAAATTTTGATGACCGATCAGCTCTCTAGTGCCTGGGTCATTGAAGTTTCAACGCCCATTTCACCTGGGCTTAGATATATTAGAGGAATTGCTACCGGTAGAGTGAAGAGAACTACGGTTGACGCTCCCCCGGATGATCAGGTGAGAGATGGAAAACAGCCTCGCCAAGAGGAATGATAGGGCCCACATGCTTCAGGGACTTGCTCCGGGAGGGTCCCTGATGAAAGCTTTGCCTCCTACTACTAATGCAGTCCTTGGCCAGGTTTCGGAGCAGGACTTCCAGTACGTTTTCTTATACCTCACCCTTCCTTCTTGCTTATATATCGTTTCAATACCGTTAGTAACGAATATAGTACTTTAAAGAACTACGAAGAGTATGTGTTCTATGTCTGTTCTTTCTTAGTAGTCAAGAAACATGTTCTCTGGCGCACATCCATGTAGTTGATTTCTATACAAATAAAGCTCTACCGTTTAGTAAAATAAAACGATACATAAGAATATGATGAAAAAAATGAATATATAAAGACAAACTATTGAATGTAGAGACGTGGTTTATAACAACCGAAAAGGAAATAGGATATTTTTATGAAACTAGTTATTTAGTTGGAATAACACCAAATTGAATTTAGATCTAAGACAAGAGAATAATGGTCTATGTTTTATTATATAAAAGCCTTTTTTTTAATTAAAATATGCAATTTTATATAAAGTAAAAATTCAAATAAATCGATGTGCATCAGGGAACATCCTCCTTGACCACTAAAAAGAACAAACACAAAATAGAAATGTTCGTAGTTCTTGTAATACTAGAAGCGTCACAGACGGTATTGAAACGCCACATAGGTAGGAAGAAAATATGGAGAAAAGAAGATGGAACTAGAAGTCATGCTCAAAGGTCCGAGTGTGGACTGCATCAATAGTAGAAGGCAATGCTTTCACCAAAGACCCCTCCTAGAGCCAGTCCCTAAAACCTGAGGAGGCTAACTTTCCTTCTGGCGAGGCTGTTTACCAGCCCTCACCTGATCATCTTGGGGAGTACCAGCAGTAGTCCTCTTCACTACTCCGGTAACAGCTTCTACACTATCTCCGTGCCCAGGCGGAATGGTCACTGAAACTTTAATGACCCTGCCACTAGAGAGTTGGCCGGTCACCAAATTTTTCCAGTTGGGATCCACCTTCCTGATCTGGGTGCCCAGTCGAGGTCTTGTATCATTAGATACAAGGCTTGAGGAAACACACGGGTTCCTCACTTGAGACGAGGAACCCTTAGATATAATGCTCGGGGATAAGTACCCAAAGTCCGGTGGACAAATCGACGGTGATGAATCCTTCAACTTTGTGGCATATGGCTTCATCAGCTTATCCTTCTAAAACTTCAAGATCGAGGAATCGTACCTCAGGGTACCCCGCAGTTTCAGCTCACATTCCCGCACCACATGACCGATCCATCCACATGTGAAGTAGAAGTTTGGGAGCTTCGTGTATGTGACGTCAACCCTCACAGGCTTCAGGAAATCCTTGAACCAAAGCACCAATCCCCACCGTAGAGGGCGTTTCACTAGGTGCCAATAGCGTACCCTCACAACATCGCCCCAACACATGCCTCATTGGTCACATGGGACTCCCACACACGACCCCAACGTGTCGCTGATCGTCTCTCATGTCTGCCTCGTCCGAACCAGGGATGGAAGGCCCCGAGCATGAACCCACAATTATAGACGGTCCAGCACACGAAGATCCCGGGCACAAGGGTCTAGGTCCCCAAGAAAGAGTGGACGCCCGCCGAAACACCAGGGTTCGTTACCCCGGACCCAGGCTCTAGCCTCCGTCGTCCTTAAATATAAGTCGTAGAGACCTGGGTCGAGGTCCTTGATAATCAGGCCCTCCACAGACCACCCCCATGCTGTGGTGATGATACGAAGGAGGATCTCCTTCCAGAGAGGTTGTGGGGCTCAAAGTTTGCCTGCCTACCCAAACCACTAGCGCAAGAATAGAGGAACTGATCGGGGAATATGGGATTACCACTTCCACCTCCTCATCCTCCTCAAGGGAGCAGGACGAAAGGACGTCTTGAAGTGCCGCCATGGAAGCTAGCAGATCTGGTCCGCCCAAAGCAGTGGGTGATTGTGGATCCTCCGAGGATTTAGCCATCGATCGGCCACGAGTCATTCCAAACGGCACGATGAGAAAGGAGGGTATAAACGGAATCATATCCGCATTAGGAGGCGGATGCCCCAATCCCACCGTTCTCATGGATGACCTCGAGAAATTGACGATCAGAGCTTTCCCACGCGCTGGATCACGTTGTAGTGGAGCAAGAGGTCCAATAGGAACTGATGGAGCAGGGGAAGGGATGACCAGAGGCGACGGAAGCAAAACCAAGGGAGGGTTGCTTACGGATGAAATTACCCCCTTAGCTCTCATCGATCGTCCCCGACGTGGTTTTTCGGTAAATGCTGGTGTGGAGGCACCCATTACGAAAGGCACCAAAGTCGTAGAGGTTGGGGATCGTGATGAATCCACCGTGAGAGGAGGAGGCACAGTAAGGATCCCGACTAGGATTTGCTTCGGCTTCCTCTTACGCTGGTTTTTTAAAGGTTGAGTTGCTTCAGGAGAGAGCGGAGTCCTCGAGAGAGAGCTGCATCGGACGAGGCGTGACAGGGTCGACAATAGCCACAACAACAATGTCAGCAAATATTTCGAGGCAAAGGTAAGACTAAAGAGCACCATAATCACATTACTAGACTAGGTTATACTCTCGAGACGCGAGAGAGTATATAAAAGCCTTTACATAATTCAATGGGTTGTTTTTAATATAATAAGTTTGAAGTTCGAAATTTAAAAATTGATAATTTTAACCTTAAACAATTAAGATATATGATTATTAAAATTTTTTTTTTATCAATTTATGTTTCATTGAATTTTGGATGAGAATAACAGCTACGTGTGTAGTAATAATAAATATAATTTATTTTAAGCAAAACGAGTATGGCGTCAAACTCAAATAATTGTACACATTATTATCTATGTACACAATAAAGACCATATGATGTCATGTAAGGTTTCAATTTCTGTTTAGAAAAAAGAAAAAGAAAAAACTAATGGTATCACTTTGGTTCAATGAAGCCGAATTTTGGTCTAAGTATCTGAATAAAGAACCATTTAAATAGGAAAAGTAAAAAGAAAAAGGAAATGGAATCGGATTGCTTGTGAACTGGAAAAAGCCTAGTCTTAACATGTAGCCGCAGCTGCACGTGAGCATCACACATGTCCAGTCTGAGCCGCCGCCCACAACTATTCAGCCGCTATCAACGGCGAGCCGTCGATGTAATCGAAGGGCACAGGAAGCACAGAGGCGGTGTCCTGCAAATCAGGGTGGACGAAACCGTACTTGCGAAGCACCTGATTATCGGCGTAGTTCAAGGCCTTGACGATGCCGTTCCAGCAGGCGTCGGCTCTGTAGTTGGGGTTGTGCTTGCCGTTGCAGGGCTGGCACCCCGTGAAATGCGTCAGCGGAGGCCGCCGCCAGCTCCCCCTCCCGATGCCGCCGCTCCCGGCCTCCTTCACCAGATACTCCTCCCTCCGCGCACCGTAGCTCTCGCTCACCTTCTCCGCGTGCCTCCTCCTTAACGTGCGCACCCTCCGCTCCAGTCCCCCGTATTTCTCGGTCAGGTTCCCGAGGATGTCCACGATCCCCAGCCAGTACGACTCGAAGTCGTAGTCGCCCTCCAGATTGATCTTGGTCGCCCACGTGTCCTTGTACTTGTAGATCAGATACGCCAGCGCCGTCTGATCGTCCGAGTCCGGGAACGTCTTGTCCTTGAAGATTGACTTCTGGATCCGGCCCCACTTGTCGTACTCCGGGGACTGCGGGCCCATGCTGGCCCAGAGATCCATGAAGTCCATCGACCACTGGCAGTTCCGGATGAGGAAGACGCCGGCGTTGAGGCCGGTCCAGCTCTTCTCGTCGTGGATCATGTGGGGCCAGCCGTGGACGACGAGGTTGTGGTCCCGGTACTTGTGGAGGGGAGGCTTGAAGTCCATGTCCGTGAAGACCGCGTCGGAGTCGACCCACCAGATCCACTCGGCCTCCGGGTGGGCCAGCATCGCGGCCCGGACCACGGGCAGCTTGGCCCAGTAGGAGTACATCTGGGGGTGGAGCATGGCGTCGTTGTAGAAAATGTCGTAGCCGTGGAGGCGGCAGTAGTCGACCTTGTTCTTGAAGAGCTTCAGCAGGAGGTGGTCGCCGATGGGGTTTTTGCAGGCCTTGGGCTGCGACCCGGTCACCATCAGGATCCGATCCGCCGACCCGGCCGCGAAGGACGGGTGCTGGTCGAGCCAGTGGCGGCGCTTCTCGTCCCACTTCAGGAGGCGGTGCTCGCCGATGAGGAAGGAGAGGTCGGGGTCGTCGAAGTAGGTCTTCTCTTTGGGGTCCTCGGAGAGGTTGACGGCGGAGCATCTAGGGCCGGCGATGGGGACGAGGACGGGTTGGTCGGGATCGGAGACGGAGAGGAAAGACCAGAGGAGCAAGGCGGCTATGACGATGCCTCCCAAGGGAAGGCAGAGGGAGGACGGCTTAGAACCGGACGAGTATTTCATTGTGCCAGGAATTAGAGAAGAACAGTGAAGTTGGAGAGTGGTGTAAGAGGGAGGAATTTAAGAGATTAAATAGCTCCTAATTAATGGAAAGGGTGGTGGTATTGGTAGAATATATATTTATTGACTTATATAAGACGTAACAAAATTAAATATCAGTATGCGACCAAAAGATGTCTATAGTCGTATATTTAGCCATCAATAACGACACCAGTATGATATTCTGACGGATAGTCTTTTTTCTTTTTAATAATTCGAGGAGGCTGCTCGTAGAAATGGACTACTGCTCATAGTATGTTAAATAAGGGAGGAAAATGATATGCGAATCAAATTCATAATCTTTAACTACTACTATTATTTTTTAAATGGGTGCTATAGCATCCTTCATTAAATTCAACATGACACGTACAAGTAATATAGTTCAGAATCTCATACCTAAGGTAAAAGTATTAGTTTTGTAAGCCACTTAACATATATCTATTTGGTGTCATGGGTATCAACGAATCTAGATGAGCACATATATAAATACAAGAGGCTAGAGTTATAGGTTTTCCTCATGCTGGGTAGTATTGTTTTTAGGGGTGGGCATGGTCGGTTTAACCGACCATGAGCCCCAATCCACCACCAAACCGCAAGTCTTCGGTCTGATGAAAGTTTAGACTGGGATCGCAACCGCAATCGATAAATTGTTGATTTTTCGACCACCACGGTTTGTGGTCGGTTTGGCGGATAATCCGACCACCCACCATGAACATGAACAAACTCATAACATAAAGGAAATGAGAAAGAAAGATGGATGAAACTCATATGAAAGATAGAAGAGCACGTGTATCAACAGGAGAAAAATATAGAAAGAGGCGAGTCTAGAGAGAAATTGTGTCTGTGTGGTTGTAAAGTGAAAAATGTAACTACGTATGGTTAGTCTAACAACTTGATTTTAATGGAGTATCAGAAAATGGGCTGCATTGATTAAATTTTGGGCTTGCAAGTTGTAAGACCAATATAATAAATAAATAAAATTAACAAACAAGTCCTAGCTCATTCATGAACTGCTTCTTCAACCTCTCAACGTCAATGCAGAAGACAAAAGTTGTAGAGACGTCGGCACTGGAAAAGTTGTTGATATACTTTGTGGGCCGGTCTATTTCGGTCGACCACCGGTGTAGCATTTCGGGACCGGCCACCGACCATCTTGTCTTCGGTTCAGCGTTTTTGACACCGGGACCACGCTGGAAACCTTCGGTTCCGGTTTTTTCCGGTCCCGATAATGGTCGGGTTGGTCGGAATCCATCGGTGCAGACTTTTTTGCCCACCCCTAATTGTTTTACTGGAACTGTTTTGGAGGCCATACCTTATAAAGAGTGAACTAGTCGATATTGGTATACATGAAAACAAACTAGTGAGGAAATAAGTTAAAACTGACATGACGAAAGCAGAGGCGGATTTAGGGGGTTTAGGGTATGCCACGACATACCCTGCCCTGAGAAAGTTACATAAAATTGTAGAGCTTTCAGATATCTTCGACTTGATATTTTACGGGCTTAAATCGGAGTTCGTTTGAAGAAGTTATGATGATTTGAAAATCTATTGCACGTTAAACCACGTTTTACTTCAAAATGCTCTTTTTAAAGTCCGAATGTCTATAACACTTTCTAACAATCTTATCCACACATTTTTCGGGCTTGGGGAACTTAACTCTTGTTCAGATCTCCCTTCTTATGTTTGTTGATGACTAGTATCTTTTCTATATTGTAATAAATTTTGATCTATTGTTCAAATATAGTTACATGTATTTGGTATGCAAATATTTATATACAACTTAGCACATACTATTTTTTAATAAGAGATGTCACGCCCCAAATCCGGTTTTGGCCGGACTCGAGACGTGAACTAAAGTAACAAGAAAATAAATATAATAAAATGAATTTAAATAACAAAATCTTCGAACTTAGTTCCAAAATAAACATCTCCGATAAGCATACGTCAAAAACTCAATTCCAAACAGTAAGGAAACACATAGTTTGATACAAAAATGGAAAGTACGTCTCAGCTACAAATATCCACTCGGACCCTCAATGAGCTCCCGAGCCCTGAGACCACCTCTAAGCCTACTCATCAACGAAACCTGTAAAACATTAAAACAGAGGGGGTGAGCTTACGCTCAGTAGGAAAAAGTAGTAAAGGAAAAATGGACTTCCGTTACGTTACCAAGAATACTCGATCGATAACTCTTACTCATAACTGACAGGCAATTAGAGAACAACGAAAACATAACAACATCGATAAAAGCACTAAACTAAAGAGACATACGAACAACGGAACATGATGCTACTAAGACCGCTACACACGTTAATCGGGTCCAAAACACACAAGCATAAAACACGTAATCAAGACAGTTCAATCATCACGCACAACTCAATAAATATATCGTACCGGAATACCCCCTCGGTCTAGATATCTTCCCGGAAACGCACATCGGGGTAAAGCAAATAATATATCATACCGGAAACACACCTCGGGGTAAACAACTATACGTCATACCGAAAACGCACATCGGCCTAGACGTCTTCTCGGAAACGCACATCGGGGTAACAACATACATCATACCGGAAACGCACATCGGCCTAGATGTCTTCCCGGAAACACACCTCGGGGCACACAACCATATACCATACCGGAAACGCACATCGGCCTAGGTATCTTCCCGGAACCACACCTCGGGGTAAACAAACAAAACCACAAAATAGCATACCAAACACAATACAACGAACTCTCATACCAACAAACTTAATGGCACAACTTACCACGCATAGCACATCGGTCTATCATTCACCCGATCATATCACAAGACAACAGTTCAATTCATATTCATCACATTCATTCGATCAATCATATCAAGAACAACATTCGTATCACATTCATATAGCATGTTATGACTCTTAAAGTAATTAAAGAAGATAATATGCATCAACGTTTAAGGACTAATTACCACAATCAAGCACAGTCAACAATCAATCCTAAGGCTCGACATGACCATTCTACAACACAACAATTCCCATAATTGAAAGCGGTTATTCTAGTGAATCACATCCTATATGCAAACTAAGACTTTTCCGATTATTAATCATCCTATAGGCATACTATTAGCATTCTTTAAATAAAGCGGAAATTTACTACTCTTCCCTAACTCAAAAGTAAACTAATCCAGCAGCGGACGACCTGGCTAGCTTCCTCCTCGTCACTTCACGATGTCCAAAGGTCTCCTCCTCCGTCGACCTCGGATCAAAAGTCTTGGATCACAATTAAATACTCGAATTAAAAGTAATTCACAAAAGGTTTAAAGAGGAAAACATTCCCAATTAACCCCAAAAGGACTCTGCTATAGATAACCGTCCCAATTACTCGAAATCCAACAAAGTGGGCCCAAGAGTCCCAACTCAGGTCTGTCACGGTTCTGGTCGCGGAGCCTTGACGGGCTCCGTAACGGATCGGGTCACAGATCCGTGGTCTGCACCGTCACGGTTCTCCTCACGGAGCCGTGACTGGCGTCGTCACGGTCTCCCTCACGGAGCCGTGACGTCTCTCGTCACGGTGCACATCACGGATCCGTGACGGGTCTGACACTGTTCCGTCTTCTTCTTCCTCCAGCTTCGATTTCCCGAAATTTAACCCTCAAAACCTCCATTTTTGACCTTCCCAACCTCCAAATCAGACCCTAAAACGTCTCTACTTCAAAACCCATAATGGGTCTTCATCAAAACTCCACAAAACTCATTAAAAACAATCATCCAACATCCTTTTTCTCTCCAAAAAACATCATCCAACACCCACAATCTCAAAACCCAACCAAGTTCATCATTTTTCCTCAAAACCCAAGAACCAAAATCAACAAAAACGAAAAAGGGTTGGGGATTTACCTTGAGAATGGAGAATAGGTGAAGAAACAAGTGAAAATGGGAGGATTTGGGTAGAAAATGGGTTCAAGACACCCTTTTTCCTCCTTTCTTCTTCTTCAAGCTTCCAAAGCTCCTTTTCTTCTTCCTCTCTCTCTCAAATTCGGCCACCAACAAAATAATGGCTGAAATGCCTTCATTTGGTGCTTAAAACCTAGTTGAGAATGATCCATAATGCCCCTTTTAGCTTCTTCTCTTTCCATGGTTCAAGTGGGGGCAAAAGGGTCATTTCCCCCTCATTTCTTCTCCCCAAGCCAACATGGACAAGTGTCCATGTGGTGACCACTTATATCCAAATTAAAACTCAGCACAATTAATTAAATCCTAAAGTCTTAGGTTTGACCGAAATTGGCCCCGGGTTGACTTTTCACAAATTACAGTCAGTTGAAAGGAAACAACCCAACTAAGGTAACCGTAACGACGTCTAAGCTTTTTTTTGGGCCCCGGAAATGTCTTGAATGACTCCCGGAGTCGTTAGTTGACTTTTCCGATATAAAGTCAACTTTCGCCTAAAACCTCCGATTCGACCGGGATCGACCGGGGGCGGTTCTTACAAGAGATGTTGCCTTTTCTATCGAGAATTTTTGGATCCGCTATCGATAAGAGAATGCAATTGCGCTTTAACTAGACTAAATATTTATGTTTATATTATATTATAATATAAAATATAAATATATTTAATTATGCAGTATTCATATATTTCTTATCATAGAGTTTTCCTTATATTTTTACAATTGTAGAATGATAACCTTGTTTTTTACAAGTCTGTATCTTAATTTTCCAAGTGTATTTTTAATGTTTGTATTGTATTTTAATACTTCATTTTTACCAATTTTATTCCAACCTTGATCTCTGTTATTATTCATTATAATATTTAAAGTTGTAAAATGTGAATATTGAACTTAGACAAAGTTCTATACAAAAAAAAGAGGAAAAAAAAGTCTTGGTTTGTAGATTCTATAAACGCATATGTCCGACGAATGACGTATCCCCGACTGTTTGTTCCATAACTATTATATATGAAATATGACAGGCTGTATGTTTTGCCTAGAGCGCTTTGCCCATGGCAAACTGGACTGCGTAGGTTGATCGTTTGATTTTCCTGACGTGTTTGAGTTCATGTAATATTTTTTTCTTGCTAAAATTCGAATATGAAAATTGTACATATCTGAATTTCATTCGATTTGATATCTTACGAGTTAAAATCAGAGCTAGTATAAGAAAGTTATTTCATTTGGAAGACCAATCATACTCTAAAACTCCATAAACCGACTTTAATTTTTTATACACTTCATCAATATAAGTGGCATACCCTAATCTAAATTTCTGGATCCGCCTCTGGACGAAAGGAGTGAGGATAACTGAAGTACTCGAGACCGAAAACTCAAGTTATGGGGAGCGAGAGTCAGGGAGATTCACGTGGGGACATGCAACCACTACAGATCCCGTAGAGATAGAAAGGCCTAGAAGAGGATGACCACTTGCAAAGCATAAATGGTGCAACGATTCTTGGAAAGCGATAGTGAAAACAGCAACAAAGAGTGGCAGCTAAAGTTTAGAAAAGGGAGAGCTCTCTCATTGCATTTTAATTTTACTAATTTTATATTTTTCTTAACATGTTACACAGGTTATTCCATCATTCTATAAAATTATATAATCAGAGAAATCATATCTTATATAATATCAAATCAAAAGATATTATCAGATGCTAAATATATTTTAATACTAACAACATAAATCGTTTAAACATAACATAAATAGTGGTGATGAAGATAACCTCCAACCTGTCTCTTACACCTATGGCGACAATCGAAAGCCCCCTTTCTTCTCCGCTGAAGGCGGATAACCATTCTTCCCAGAAGATCCTCCATGCAATGATGCTCATTCCCGAGTCGCTTTTATCAGTCCATTTCCAACTGTAGACACGCATCCTCATCCATCTTCAACGTCCTATGGGGTAAGCCTTACTTTATCTTGACCAAACCGGGCGGGAAAGAGCTCGACATAGAAAAGAATGATGGATGGTCTACAAGATTTTATGGAGGAGATACCTTTAGTAGAGGTCAATGTGCTGGAAGATGAAGCGGATGGAGAGGACGCTCCTTTCCACCATGCAATTACTCGAACACTCATGTCTGATAAAGTCTTTTAATTAGAAAACGTTGGGTGGAATTATGAAAATCCATCCATTAGCGAATGGCTTATCTGTCTATTTCGTCTATGAAAAAAGGAGTGCTCAGTTTTTCTTCCCGTTAAGGGAGGAAAAGGAACATGTCCTACGAGGCAAACCGTGTGACTTTCACCACTAGCTTATAGTAATAGCAAAATTTGGCGCGATGAAGAATTCATTCGAGATCCTCTTCATTCATACATTGATGTGGGTTTGGGCACCAATTCCCATTCGACGTGAGAAATGTTAAGATGGACTTCCGTATTGGAGATTTCATTGGAGTTTGTTAACAGGTTAATGCCGACACCACATGAAGGAGCCGAGGAGGACATGTTCATATTAAGCTAGTCATCCCCTCTAACGTAGACTTTGCTTAACGGACAGTAATTGGGATCAACGGACCGTTGTCAATCTCAGCTATGAGAGATTTTCTTGAAACAATGTTTCAGTTGTGGGAGGATTGGTCATGTGGTTCGTGACTACAAGCATAGGTCGAACAGAATGAGACAAGGGAACATGGACAGTTTTACCATTTGATTTGAGGTAGACCAAAGGGGTGGAAAGTTTCCCAAATGGATCGAAGGAAACCGATTAGGCCTTCTGCAAATGCATAAGGATGCCTTCCCGACTACCTCGGTGGGAAATAGGATGGGACTGCACCTCTAAGAAGGAAATAAACCATCCCTTTATACACTACGGGAGACCATAGAGTCGGAGTAAGACTTGTTCCGGTAAAGCATGTAGTTCCCAATAGTTTAGGACATGACCCAAAATTTAAGAGCGAGGATAACTAGTTGGCTCAAGACACCGCTTCCACAATACCAACTGCCTCCACCACCCCGACATAGGATCCATATATAACATGTGGTAGGTCTTTGTCTATTCTAGGTTGAAGGGAAGATAGAGGATAAATAGAGCTCCCTTGTAATTATGTCTCATCACGAGGTCCTATTTTCGTCAAGGCACATCAACAGTTGAACAAATGGAAGGTCATGGACATGTAGGCCAAATGAAAGCCACACTCTTTGGGGGTGAGAAAAGAAACCGAGGCCCTAAAACCAAGTATTGTAGTACCATTTCGGATGAAAAGTCTAGAGGCGAGGGAGGGAAAAAACCGTACCTAGCTCCACTAGAGGTCTATTCGTAGTTAGATGGGATTTTACTTTTCACCTACTGTGCCAAGCGTGGTGCTGACACCATCGAGTATAAATTTGGCATCTTTCGACCATGCCAGATTTCAGCAACTCAGCTCCTTTTCAGGGCCCTAAACCATACCAAATGGTGGAAGTCAAAAGCTGATCTCTAGGAGGGATATACAGTTCATCAGTGCCAATATAATTCATTTAGGACGGTCAAGACAAATCTATTTTTTCGGATAGGGACTTCGTGGTAGGGGAAAAGGTCTCAACTCGTGTTTCTTGTGAACTATTGTTCGGGCATCCCATACTCTTTTACTCTGAGGGGGCGTAACGTCATTTGGCCATACACCACTACCACGATTTCAGGCTCTTTATGGCTACTGGGAGAGGATTCGTGGATTCATACAATGTATTTAGGATTGGAAGGACGGTTGGTCAGTTCTCTCATGGAACCTAAGGGGCGACCTTGAAATCTTTGGGAAATTCGAGTCGTGTTTACACTTCAAGATTAGATCCAGATTCTAGCACTTACTCTTATCGCCTCCCGGATGGCCGAAGAATAGTACATGTACATGGATCCTAAGGGTATTTATTCGTCAAAAATGGGATATTCAGAAACACAACAACAGATGAGGGGGATATTCCACCCGTGGGGGATGATCCTACCTAGTCTAACACCTGGGACTTATAGGTCTCTTCACGTGTCAAGGTATTTATCAGGCATGCTTTATCATGAACTCTCCGTGTTGCGACGACCTTTCGATTGAGATTCTTCCAGATGTCCCCTACTTCCACTATTTATCAGACCGAACCGGAGATTGTTCTTATCTGTTTGTGCACTGCCCCTTTGCTCAGGATTGTTAGAGTCAGACTTTCTTTTAGTATGTTTTACTATCAGGCTTGAATTTTTTGGGTGGGTGGGCCTCGATTTTGGCCTTACCCTCTAACTACATAAACCGAGATACCCACGTGGTTGTGGGAAATATGGAATGCTTGTAATGCCTATGTTTGGAATGAGGAGACTCTTTTTCCGGATACCACGCCTATCACAACGAAAGTGCATTTTGGGGGTTGGATGGAAGCTGACAACCATAATGGGACTCCTTTAAATACACTAAAACCATTGGACCTCGTCTAGGATCCTCCTCCTATGGGATAACTCTCGGTTAATGTAGATGGGGCCGTCTTTTAGGTCTCGGATCAAGCTGCTTGGGGTTTCATCCATCGTGATGAGAAGGGTTCAGTGTTGGAAGGTCGCAGTGGGGTTCTCCAAGGGGACATCTCCTTGGATATGATGGAAGCTATACTTTGAATCCAATCCAAGGGTCTCAACAAGGTCATTGTTCGTAGTGACGCTCAGCTACTGGTGAACTTCATGAACAACAAATGTTTAAAATTGTCCTCTTTATGTGGTATTCTACAGTATTGTCGTGACATTTTAGCACAACTTAAGGAAGTTAAACTCTATTTTTTTAATAGGTCAATGAATGTTGCAGTCCATTGATTTACTAGGATAGCGTGTTCTATGCTTGTCCTTACGTGGTCAAGTTTTATAATATCCAACGCATATGTTTGTATTTTGGCTAAAAAAACTAATGGAACCTGTCTTTGAACCTATTAAAAAAATATCACAAATAAATTCATGAATCAATTAGTCAAACAAGTTAACCAATCATTAATTTTTGTTGAAAGGATATAAAGTGTAATATTATAGATAAAAATTGGTTAGAGACAGATAAACTACCAAACACAAAATTAAAAGAACTAAAAGCATGGTCCTAACAATAGGGGACCTAAAAAAATTTAAAAGAGCTCAAGGAACCGGACCACTTCACTAAGATGTTCATAAGGGGATACTGCGGTAACGTCTGTCGATACTGATACATCGAATCTGAACGTGAAGCTAGGGTAGAGAAGACCCATTTCTAGAAAAGTATTGTGGCAGAGTGAATACTCCCCCAGGTTTTCAGCGTGCGTCGTCCTACCTTGAATGATAAAGGTAAGGCTCCAAAACGCAGGATTGATAACCTCTGATATGGTAAGGGAGTACCATACTAGATCTTTATGGAACCTCTTCCACTTTACGTCCAGTGGGGCGGTGATATTGATCAACCTCTACTAGACTTTCTCTTACTCATTTGGAGAGGATATGGTGCTTATAGCCCCCTACCGCTGCATGTGAAGGCCCTTCAGAGTATGTTGATACAAAAGAGTTTTCTGAACGCCCATGGTTCACCCAAAAGAACCCGGGTATTTCCCGTTCCAGTATTAACCGGGGCCCGACTTCCTTATACCGAAGATTTGAGTCCACATGGTCCTCGGCCCATTGGTGAGTGGAGGCCCACAACCTAGTACAACAGAGGCAGAACCCTAATGGGTCTACTCCCCTTACGTCGTCTTCAGGTTGGAACGCCACCACGTCCAGGCGAGATACTGTTAGACGCACTATGAATGATCGACAACGATAGTGAGGGGTCCACTAGAAGGCTACCCCCAATCACCACCACCACCACCACCTCAGTGTCTACTTCCTTCGGATCAATCTCTCCCGACAAGTTTCTCCCTTGTTGGAAGTCCCCAAACTCTCCGAGTCGCTTAAGACGGACTAGCAAAGGGGCCCCTGACCTCTCAGTCACCGAGGGATTTAGCCTCAGGGGATAATGGGTTGTTCTTCGATGTTAGGGTCGAGGACCCACTACCGGGGTATGACAAACAATTCCCCGAGGTTCGTGCATCAGGCTTCCCTGATTTCGTCGACCCCCTTTTCCCTCGAGGAGTCGGGTGAGCTCCTCGTTTCACCGCCCTAATGACGGAGAACACCAAGTCATGTTTCCCCTGTGTCGCTGCCCCATCGAGCATCGGTGATTGAGAACTGAGAGAGAGACCTACTACGCGAGAAAGCGAGATTAGAGACGACGATGGTGAGATTGTGACCGTCCTTGTCTCCGACCCGTCGCCACTCGACGTGTGCTGGCTGCCTGACTTGCTGAGATGTGCCGCCATCATGAATCGCTGAAGCCTTACTACGTTCAGAGAGGAAACAAAAGAGAAGGGCTAAAGTTATTTAACCAAGTTGTTTGCTCTATAACGATTGAATTCATTTCAACCAAATACAATACCAATCATTAATTTAATTTGTGTATCATCTTTTTTTTGAACGAAAGGTATGAATTTCAATAATTCATAAAAAGAGTCATTACATGTTTTGGGGCCTAGAATGTCTTCGAACAATAACGTGAGACAGGGTGATCGTATAACACGGTTTGTAAAAGCCACAAAGGCAACAGAAATTAAACTACGGAGTTGACGAAACTGATGAGGAATGCTCAAGGGTGCTTTTGTACGCTGCTAGATCCCATGGAGAGGAATCACTTTGTTTGGTTGATTGTGAATTAACCTGACCTCATCAGTAACATAGGGAGAATCGACTTTAACCAAGGACCCCTCTCTAGGCAGGTCCCTAAAGCCACAATTGTCTATAGTAACGAGAGGATATATGTGAATTATGGTTCCCTCCCGGTAAAAGTTCATGAATCTTTACGCACTAGTTATTGACCTTGCAAAAGAGAAAACATATAAAATAAAATAGACCTAATCGATTAGCCTGATCCAGAATCGAGAGGGGGGTCGATGAGGGTGCATCGGTGGATACCAAGGAGATTGACGCACTGGTGGCGACTTTAGAGTCGGCAGAGGTTGATCAGGGGAGATGGTCCGATACGGGGAGATAGAGGGGCTACAACCGTCGGAGCTGCAGGGGGGCCGAACAAGATCGAGAGACACGTCAATGGTGGCGAGAGGGAGCCAACGATGCGATGATTAAAGGTGGCTTGAGGAGAGCCCTAACAAAGCTCATAAGGAGAATATTGGGAATCAGGGACATTTGTGCACCGACTTGGTTCACAAGATAATGAGTAAAGATAATAAAGGTAAAATTCCATTTAATTATACGTCTTTTTTACATGATAAGAAAATAAAAGAAAATATTTAAGGAAAGTTAAGAAAATAATTAGGAAAATTATAAAAATGATTAACAAATTAATTTTAAAAATTAAGATTTTAATGAGAGTTAAAATTAAAAGACATGGTAAAAATCAATAGTTGTTTAGTAGACGAAAAGTCGAAAACTAGTATAAGAATTTTAAAAAAAATGGAAAATCAAAGTGAAAAGTTAATAAAAATAAATGAATTTGATGGTATTTTTTTTTTAAAAAAAGGTTATTAAAAGGAATTATTAACATTTTATCAATTTATGTTTTTTCAAATTCAAAGATATAGTTGTAAAAAATTGATTGTTTTTTTAGCAAAAGGAACAATTTATGTATAAAAAGCAGACAACATAGGACGAGGAATAGGGAGAAAGTTGCGTATACGAAGACAAACTACAATTAATTCTTTAAAAAGACCTGATGTATAGGCGTGTTTTTGAGTGACCAAACACTTTGGTTTAACATATAAAATACTAAAGCAAACCAAAAGTAAGAATATGAATTGAAGACACAGACGACAAGAATCAAAATTGCTATCAAAATTAAATCCAAAATCATATCCGGCTTGACCTGAGCCCACTCATCTTAGCTTAGTTTAAAAAATTATGGATTCACCAACTAAAACTTCTAAATATCGAAGAGACGCGCGCGTTAGAAAGAAGAATCATAACCCAATATAAAAGGTTCTCGTGAGCTCCGTAGGGAACATTAAACATTTTTTACATGTCTTGAATTCAAAATTGACGTTATCGAGTACTGTGTAAAAAAATTAATTAAGTACTACTCATTTAAACCTCAATCCGAAGAAAGAAAATATAGTGTTCGAACAGAGCTTTGCTAGGGTTTTCAAAAACCATAGCCGCCTCCCTCTTCCCTGATCATCTCCTTCCCTTAGCTCCAATCCACCAAATCCCCATGGTTTCCAACCAGACACAGTCATTGGCTCGGGTCAATCTGCAAGCCACCCACCAACCCCAACCCCTCCTCCCCGATATGGACTTCCCTAGTCATTGAAGTGGAGTTACGAAGAAGGTTCTTTATGAACCCTCTCATCCTCGGCCACCGGACAGGTCGGACCCTCACCGCCCCACATTGAAGTAGGTCGAGAATCTTCTCGGCCTCGCTCACCGGAAGCTACGCTGGCATTGGACTGGACGGACTTTCGACACCCCTATGTTGAAACCGGTCGGCCTCCGTCACGACACAAGGAACTTTGGAGGCCTCGCCCTTTTCGAATTCGATCTGTTCAACAATGGTGGTGGCGGATCCAAAGACGAAGACGCTGGTAGGCATACATGCTCCGGTGCTAGACTGGGAAGACGAGGACAAAGTCCATCCACAAGAGGAGGTGTCACAACCTCCTTCAGAGCAATGAAGAGACCCGGCGGGGATAGGACGGTCTATAAAGGGACTATACCCACAGACCCGGGACAACCGGTGCTGGGAAGTCTCGGGAAAGCCGCAATCAAAGCACTTTATTTATGTCTGTTTTATGAGTTTTATCATTTTAGTTTGGGATGTTTAGTTTATTTCGGTTGTTGGACGATTTATTTTCTGTTTGTTTTGGATTCTACTGTTGGTTTGGTTTTCCCTTTGTTTTTGGGACGGTCGGACGGGATCTCAATTTTTTGTGTGTTGTGAAGGCTAAACAGACTAGTTCTACGGGTCCACGAGCGTCAGGTACCCTACGGGAGATCCAGACTATATTCTAAAGCGTAGGGCTTCGGCCCTATTGTAACCCCTACTTACATAATGCATATCGATCGCGTTACCGTTTTAAAAAAATACTACTCATTTATGTTTTAATTAGATGCAAGTACGTGGAAAAAAGGCATGCATTTTTTTTGAGCAAGCATACAATCAATCAAGTGTAGTGAAATGGTTTTGCTAGATTCAATATGCGATAGATTTGAATCGAAATCACCCTACTAATAACAATAATAATAAAAGATATTTAATTGATGGAATCGGAGGAACTGTAGCTAGTTCTTGATTTGACAGGTAAATGATTGGATTTCTTCTAGTCATAACGTTCAAGTGCCATATAATTACTGTAGCTACAGGTTTGCTCCGTGACAGTAGAGAGGGTACTACTAGGTTCCGTTAAGCACGTGTGTGGAGGAAGATCTAAGTTCGCTGACTTAAATATTCGTGCCTTATTCTGTAACACTCGTCAACTCTTCCGATCGGAATATTAATATTTTATTCTGATAATATTTTGTTTCTGCTTTAATATTTTAATTACTGCCATCACCCAGGAAATTAATGACAAACAACCAACAAAAATAGTGAATCTATTAATTGCCTACCCAATAAAAGCATTAACAAGTAAATACAATGAATTACGAAATGCTAATTTAATGAATGTTCAATTTTTCAACTTTCAACCATTTTCACTTATTCGTTTTGTGGAGAGCAGTCCCAATTATTCGAACCCACCATAAATGTGTGCATTTCTTGAATAAGAAACGACTAAAGAAGATGGTGGAGCTCGATATAGAAAAAAAAGAGCCATGCAGAATTCATATACTATAATCTTGATTCTTGACCTGTAGCAAATGCCCTGTATTTATTATGGGATTTAAGTTCATTGGGAATAGCAACCACAAAATTCATCACTTTCTTTTTTGCATATACATACAAACCTACCGAAATATTTTTTTCGAGTTATGATCATTCCAAAAAAAAAAGGTATTAAAAACCTTTTAAACAAATGGGTTTCAAAATAAGATCAACAGTAGAAAGCAATAGATAAAAATCGTTCTAGAAAAAGGTTGCTCTGGCCTCTCTCTAGAAACCTCCAAACCCTATCTTTTAGCACAAGCTTTGTCGTCGCTCTCGGTGGCTCACACGACTTCGGGCATGTGAGCCACCGGCCACCTCTCTGTTACTCTTAGTGTCCGTAGTTCAATCCTAAATGTCCAAATGTACATATCATCGTTAGCAATAAAATTAAAGCGGCTTTATATTACTTATGTGTTGAAGTAATATATCGATGTGTGCTCTGATCTATGCCCACCATGCGAATAGAACCATAGATCGAGATAGATCACACTCGATGGGTCCCTAGTCAATAAAGCTTCACTAGAAGCGACTAGTATGAAAGATGGCTCTTTATGGCTTACGTTCTGTTAGTCATTGGAATGAGATTCCGGAGTCTGATCATAGATATCATGTGGCACATGATATTGGACGACCCGCCCTGAATATGTGTCATAGATTAAGTCATGAACATATTCAGTGTCGTAGCTTGTCATGTATCCTTAGACCAAGGAGTCTTTGTGATTGCTATGTAGTCAACAACTGAGTTTGACCTGAGCCTAACGTTGTCCGTAACAGGGCTTCCATAACGGCCAGGATAGGCTTGAGGACGGGCTACATGAGTGACACGAAAAACGGCTAAGGGATTTATCCCTCATACTGAGGTATGGGAAAGATATCGTTTCTCGGCCGCTTGATCGAGAGTGACTGAAAGAATAGCATGACCATGCACATGATACTGGGTATCATATATTCAGTCATCTCACATATCAAAGAACAATGATTGAGAATAATAAGGATGACGGCTCTATGCCTTATCTCAATCAGGATATCAGAGATAAAAAGGATAATGACAGGGACGACGGAAAGGTTAGAATCGACAGGGTTGATTCGTTATGCAGTGTCAGGCAATACTAAAGTCTCGTTAGTTGCCACTTAAATGGGATTTTACGTTGATCTATTGACATGCATAAATCTAAGGGTCACACCGGAGGATGAAACTCATTGACACATTTATGGATAATGGCCAAAAGGGAGTTGTCTCGGACATGATCAAAAATGGGTTTTGGGTCATGTGCCCGTAAGTGAATAAGACTTTACGGATCGAGACAAGGCTTGGAGTCTTGGGATTGATCGCGTCGGATAATGTTGGACATTTCCGGTATGGAAGGCTTGGAGGCGATGAGCGAATCACGGGACCTCGTTGGAAATGGCCACGGGCCATGTTCCAAGAGGCCCATGAAAGGCCCATGCAACCAAGGCCCATGGAACTAATTAATCAAGTCTTGATTAATTAGTACTAAGTAAGCAAGACAAGGATTAAGATGTTGGTGATTCACCACCTAACCCAATCTTGTCTTGGCATACTTTGTCTTATTTACACCTTACTTGATACCATACTTGTCTCATGCCTTTAGTTGGACAAGTATGGGTTTTGTTATGTTTAAGTCATCTTTTTTCAACATAACAAACACAAGAAAAGAATAGGAAAGACAACGTTTCTCCCCCTTCCCTTGCAATTTCGGGTTTGGCAAGTTTCCACCTCCATTTTTGTGTTCTTGAGTCCTCAAATAGAAGAACTACGTGGCTTTGATTCCCATGTGGATACGTAGGCGTCTTGGAGACTCAAGCCAATCATTCGTTAACCGGTGTTCTTGTTTT